>JAODJU010000108.1:7295942-7341134 GCA_026776725.1 Gnathonemus echidnorhynchus | reverse complement strand
ATTGTATCTATTCCTGTGCTAGATTCCAGAAACAGCTTCAGTGAAGCAAGTCCCGCGCAAGAAGATGGACATTATTTAATTAATTTATTTTATTTAAATTTGTGTGTACTTCTAAGTTCAAACATGTTTAGTTGGCAAAATAAATGTTATAAATTCAAATCAGCGTCTTCCGTATCTGGAATGGATGTAGGGTATTCTTGAGTCTATAAGGTAATAATAATATAATAATAAAACCTTGTTTTAATTGTGAAATGCGTTTGATTAAAAGAAAATTTTGTCTTTGTCTACTCTACTAGGTACTTGTACTATATTGACTAGGTAAAATAGAATTGCATTGCTAAAATAAAGAGACTAAAATACAGTTTTCGTTGACTAAAACGACTAAAATAGTCATGGATAATTCTGATTAAAATATGACTAAAATGCTCAGACTTTTAGTCGACTGAAACTTGACTAGACTAAAATGAGTATGGATGTGACTAAGACTAATAATAACTAAAATGACAGCTTGACGCAAAGACTAGACTAAAACTAAAATTATGACAGGCCGCCAAAAACAACTATAGGTATCACCTGCCACATGGCTACACTCAGGTTCTCATCCCTGAGGTGGCTTGGTCTGGTGGGTGTGGCAATGTGCTGTAACAGTGCATGCTCCTTACCTGCTCCTCTTGTTTGTGCATTAAAGTAATGGTTCATGCAAAGCTAGACCTTTGAGCCAGTTTCCTTCTCAGGTGCTGGTTTTAAGGCGTACCTAAAAGTGATGACCACATGAAGCTTCATGAATGATTTTCTGTATTTTTGACCCCACTAGATGGGGCTTTTGGTTTTCTTTGGTGCATAAATTGAGCCCCATTTAAAATAGAGTGGTAGGGTGGTGTTAGTGGTGTTAGAAAATACAGCAAATGGTTCATGAAGCTTCATTTGGCCATCACTAGTATCTAACATAAAATGCGCACGACTATTCCACATGAAATGGAACCAAACATATGGGATTCTCTGGGATACTGATGTCTGTATTCAGATGGCTACCTGAACTGGACTGAATGTTTAAACAAACTGGCTCAAGGTCTGCAGATATCCAGCCCTTGGTCCGATACCCAATTTTTGAGGAAATTATCATTGCACTTTTAGCCATGCTAATTTCCTCAAAAACTGGGTATTGGACCAAAGGCCGGAAATCTGAAGTGAAGACCGATCCACCCCGGCAAGGAGTGTGCCCCCATACCCCGTTAATAATCAGTCATCGCTTTTCTCCACCTGCTGTGAGGAGGCAGGATGTACGTGAGAGCGATCGATCACATCAGCTCTGAACCACGGCTGCTTTTGCCACTGCTACTGCCGCTCTAATGTAATAATAAGTATTCGATTTTGTACATCAGTCTCAATTAACATGGGCCTGAGCCGCTGTGTTTCTTAGAAGCTGGGTTCTTGGTAAATATAATCATTTGCCAGGCTATTGTTAGAAGCAGGAGCTAAGATAGGAAGCCGTGTACAGCAATGGGCATCGCTTCTCCGATCTTTGCATGCGGGGGCTGCACATGTTAAGATGTGAGAGAGGCGGCTGAGTTGTGCCAAACTTGAGCCTAGTGCTGGCTTTTTAAAGGCGACAGGTCCCTAGAGTGTCCAGGCCCCGCTGCTGACGCCCGCAGTGAGGAATGGCTTTTAGCGGCTGTGTGCCATCTGCCGCCCGCTGCCCCCGTCTTTATGGCCGCTCCTTAGCTACACACGCAGAAACATACAACCCTGCACAAATGTGCTCCTTCATCTAATCTGACAATAATCTGTCCCTTTTATTCTGTTAATTAATTGAGCTGGCAGTGAAATTTAAGAAATACATTTTTGACCAAGGATTGGTTTGGGAACCAAAGTGGTGTTCTACTAGCCATCAGTAACTTTTCAAAGAACAGAAGAAAATCACGATGTTTTATTATGTAACTGTTCATATGCACATATTCTAATGTTCAATTGTTTTTCTTCCGAGAAAATATACACTCACTACCCAAATAAATAGCTTTAAACATTTTCTTTGACAGCCTGCAACATTTGGATAGGATAACTTGTTAAATGTGGAATTTAATTTTGTAGGACATCCCCACAGGTTTGATTTTTCAGGTTTGAAAATCTCTGTGGGGATATTTTTTAGAAAAATATCTCTATAGATTAGAAAAAAACATGCATACCAAGCACTGCATCCTTGAAGCAAATGTTCCAGTACTTTTGTGCAATAAAATGTTCTAAACGTATAATAAAGTTGACAGCTACCGATCTTTAAGGCAAATGCCAGCACACAGAGTCCTAAGTTAGGCTCTCATAATGTCCCGCAATGTGGAATGGAAAATCCTGGCTTTGCACTGTCGGGATATTAGCATGCTCTTGGCGGAAGGCACAAGCACCCTGTGAGGGGCTATGGTAGCCATTTCCATTACCGTGTATCCCCCCTCCAGACAAACCTGCTCCCAGTGATAACGTGATTGCTGGGCCATATTGAAATGCTCTATCTTCTCTCCTCCTCCTGTATTTTTTTAAGTATATCATGATGCAGAGGCCTAAGGCAATTCCTTCACACGCCGATACGCTCTCTCGGCGCAGCATCTACATTTTTCAGACAGGCAGGAGAGTCCAGGCTGCTGAGATAACAGGAATGGGTAACCTGTTCGTTCCACAGGCCCCCGGCAAGAGCTCCCAGTGTCAGAGCAAAATAAATAACATCCACAGCTCTATATATGGGAGGACTTCATCTGAGGCTGCTATGTGATTGATGCCAAAGTAAGGTTGTCTACATAGTCAGAATTCCAGCCCCCATGTTTGACTAAATGCACCCCCCCACACACACATACACATATGACTAGAGACTTCAAAATAAAGGTGACGGGTAAGGGATCAACTCATCTTCAATTGCCAAGGGTGGAAGGCATCAAAACAAAGAAGGTAAGAGGGTTTTCCCTAGTGCCCGCTGGCAGCAAGAGGAGCTGAGGAATGTCAGTGGGTCAATCAATAGTCAAACTCAAAGCATAGGTCCAAACATTGCCCTTTAAAGTTTTTTTTGTTTTTCCAGGAATGGCACAGTGGTGAATGCTGGGGTCTCACAGCTCAGGTGACACATCACTCCTGTCATGGACTCATGTTCCTGGTATCCCAGGAAACAAATGACACTGCTCACAGCTAACAGCTAACAGTCATTGGGAGACGGCCAGCTGCCTCAGCAGCATATCTTAGTCAACGAGGACCACTTTCCAAAAATCCACGCTGAACAGCCATAACATTAACACCACTGCTTGGTGTAGTGAATGACATTAATGATCTTGTTACAATGGCACCTGTCGAGGGTCTCATATATTATATATTAGGTAAGTTCTTGAAGTTGATGTGTTTAAAGTAGGAAAAATGGTCATGTGAGCATCAAAACTGGGCCATGGAGCTGTGGAAGAAGGAGTCACATTTTTTGTTACACCATGTGGACAGCCAGGTGCAGGTGTGTCGTTTACCTGGGGAAGAGATGCACTATGGGAAAGGGGTAGGCTGGTGCAGGCAGTGTGATGCTCTGGATAGTGTTCTGCTGGGAAACCTTAGATCCTGGAATTCATGTGAATGTTACTTTGACACGTACCATCTACCTAAACATTATTGCAGACCAAGTAACCCCTTCATGCCAAGGCTATTCCTCCTGTCACTCTGCAGAAATTGTTCAGGAATTGTTTGAGGAACATGAAAAATAGTTCATGGTGTTGACTTGGCCTCCAAATTCCCCAGATCTTAATCTGATCGAGCACCTGTGGGATATTCAAGACAAGCAAGTCTGTTCCATGGAAGCTCCACCTTGCAACTTACAGAACTTAAAGAATCTGGCATCTTGGTGCCAAATACCACAGGACAGCTTCAGAGGGCCTGTGGAGTCCATGTCTCGATGGGTCAGAGCTGTTTTGGCAGCACGAGGGGTACCTACCCAATATTAGGCAGCTGGCTTTAATGTTATGGTTGACTGGTGTATACATTTAATTAAGGTCGGGTTTTCTTTTGGGGAAAAATAGCTTTTCATTTCGAACCATAGATTAAAAGAGCCTCCGATTTTACCATAGATTAATATAAGGCACTAGTGTTTTTTTTTTGTCGTTTCCAGTGGTGTGTTGCTGCAGTCCTCCACTCGCGTGCTGTGAGGCTTTTCACACGTCCTGTGTACTCCCATCTCCATCAGCCCCCCCGGCTGCGAAATCAGCTGCAAACCCAGGGTTAACAATTTAAACTGTGTGGTGAGAAAAGGAGGCTAGAGACTCTGCCTCAGGCCGCACGGACTGGGCGTGTCCCACAGCAAGGCTGTGCTTTTTCAGGAAAACTGGCAGGAATTAAGTACTAAAAGAAAATAGCGATGAGAATTAAAGCACATGGCAGTAACGTTGGGGAGGCACGGTGGTGCAGTGATTGGCACTGTCACCTCACACCTGTGGGAGCTGGCTTTGAGTCTGCCTGGGTTCCATGTGTGTGGAATTTGCTTGTTCTCCAGTGTTAAGGGGTTTCCTTCAGGTACTCCAGTTGCCCCCTTCTCCCCCTATAGTCCAAAAACAGGCTGAGGCTCATTAAAGTTACCCGAATTGTCCATAGGTGTGCCCTGCCATGGGTTGGTGCCCCCTCCTGGGTTGTTCCCGGCCTTGTGCCCATCCATAGGCTCTGGACACCCCCCACAACCCTGAATTGGACAAGTGGTTAAAGAAGATGGATGAATAGCAAAACAATTGAAATCCAGGATGTTTTCAGAGTAGTTAGCTCTGTTACCTCTGAGACCTGGATTCCAGTCTCTATCAGGGTTCCGTGTAGGTGGAGCTGGTATGTTCTCCCCAAGTCTGTGTGAGGCTTCCTCTTTGTTCTCCAGTTTTCCCCCACAGTTTAAAAACACGCTGAGGTGATTGTATGTGTGTGAGTGGGTGTGTGTGTGTGAGTGTGTGTGTGTGCGTGTGTGTGTGAGTGTGCCCTGTGATGGGTCGGTGGCCCACCCTGGGTTATTTACAGAATAGGCTCTGGAACCCCTGTGACCCTGAATAGGATTAGTATGGATAGCATATCGGGCTGCGCTTCTAGCCAAAAGAGATCAATCTTCAAACGGATAGATATAGTTGTTTTATTGGGGATCGGCATGGTGGCTCAGCGACTCGAGGGCTCTGGGTTCAGCTCCTGCCCCTTTCTCTCTGCATGTGGAGCTTCCCGCCTCGCAAAGGCTCCTCCTACAGCCCAAACACATGCTGTTTAACTGAATCGCTGACTGCCATCCCATCCAGGGTCCTCCCCTCCCTGTCTTTCCCGGATTTCTGCATCTCTGTACAGGATGAGCAGCATTGCAAGATGGATGAAGTTTTCATGCGTGCCATTCATCTGAAAATAGTTTCCTTACCTTATAACAAAAATAAGCGATTACGTGATACCGTTATTGTCTGCAAATCCTGTGTTTTGTAGTTACATTATTGCGTGTTGATAGTTTAATAAAAACCTGGCAACAGAAAGCGGACGAGCGGAGACGCAGTACTTCCTGTACCGTTTCAGAAATGAAACACTGTTGCATTAATGCAAAGAAACTCAGAGACAGACACGCCGGATGGATTTAAAGCCAAATCTGAGTACAAGACTAGCTTCCAGATGTACCATTTATTTCTTTGAGTGAGATGGAAAACTATATTACTTTTAAAGCCTAAAGACACAATTCAATTTGGGAATCTCGGCCCTGTCCGCAGCCCACGTCTGGCAGCACGCCACTCATATTTATCAGCCGCTGTCAGGTGTGTAATTACCGCTGCATTCCCCAGGAAGATAAAGCGGGCTTGCCTGCCAAAGCTGTACCATCACACTTGTCTCCTCCAACACCTTGTCCAAGAGAGCAGCTGCCTTCCTACCATCTCAGACGTTCCCTTTGTAGAATTATTTACCATTACCCACCATTCAAAATGCAATTAGACCTTCCGTACTGTATGTTTCCAGAGATAATCTGAATGCCTGATAGACTCCGTACAGTAGTAACTAACTGCATACAACAGAAGCAACGTATTCCAAATTGCATATGTTTAATGTTATTTTTAATGCAGTATGATTATTAAACGTATGTATTTAAAGTACTTTGTAACTCTGTGTTATGAAATATGCTTAGATTGTGTATGCCTATCCATCTTCCATAATTGAGTACCCAGTATAGGAACAGAGTGGGCATGCACCCTATGCCAGGGAAGGCGGGCAAAAGGCAGGGGACACCCTGGGCAGGGTGCCAGGCCTTCGGGGTGCATTTGCAAACTTGGGGCTGCTCAGTTCTCCAAACTGTGTGCTTTTATACAGCATGAGGAAGCACCCAGAGGAAACCTTCACAAACATGGAATGAAGCCGCAAGCGTCATCGTAATGCAGAGCTGTGGGCGGGAATCGATCCCACAACCCAGGAGGAGCTAGGCTGTAGTGCAGCCCACTGAGCTAATACAGAATATATGATCATACATATTGCCTGCCAGTCTCCCAACTGCATATCAAGTACATTGAGAGCCTGGCAGCACAGGGAAGGAAGGAGACAAGATGGCAGTCCATCAGAAGGCACACACACACACATCACACATACACACACACAAAATCTATGAAGCATTTACAAATGCCAGGTCACTTGACTGTATGTCTTTGGGTTGCAAGAGAAAACCACATTTCCCAGAGGAATCCTGCCCAGCAGGGAGAGCATGCAAACTCCCCATACATGCGGAAGGGGGAGGATTCAACCCCACATCCTAGTGGATGTGAGGTAGCAGGGCAAGCCACTGAACAAATATGCCTCATATATAATGATGCAATTTATTTACTTAGTGTAAGATAATGTATGTCACTCCACGTCACGCTGCACATGTGTGTCTGTGTCAAGGGGCAAGGTCTCCTGATCATGTCAGTTTTCCGTTACGATGGGTTTGGTACCTGTCGCTCTTTTCTGTTTTTGCACCTCAATACAGGCCATCCCTTGGTTAAGAACATACGACTCATGGACAACTTGTGCTTATGAATTATGAACTTGTGCCCATAAGCTTATTACATTACAAATTCAAATTAAATACAATGGTTCGTACTAACAAACATACGCACTACTTTGTGACGCTCGTGAAAACATGTCACGCCTTCAGATGCTCGTCAGCTCGAGGTACAGTACAGCACTGTATATAGTTACTTTTATTATTACATAATAATAATAATAACAAATTATATTATTATTATTATGTGCATTTATCACAGTGTTAATTGCAGTGTTGTTTTAAATAAAGGGTACCCATACTGACTGCTCTTAAGAGTATGAAAGAACAGTTCGGCTCTGTCGTGATGCTCGCCCCATGCGATGTCACAGCCTCCTGGACGTGCCAGTAAATGCTTTGATCATGACCATTCCCGCAGAGTGTCACAAAGAACACCCTCTGTGCGCTTGCCAAACACTCCCTCCCCGGCAGAGGACACTTTGCATTGTGCATGTTCAAATAACCTTGAAAGAGTTTTGAAGAACCACTATAAATAGATGCAGAGAGGAGTCCTAATTGTGCAGGGAGTTAATTGATGATGACAGCGGTAAAGTCAAAACAAGTGGCGGGTTATCTGGTTATTCAGCTTTGGAACATGTTCCGTAATGAGCAGTGACTTTTCATAAAAGGAACATAAGCATGATGTGTCTCAGTGGGTGGCTCTGTAACCTCCCCCCCCCCCCCAGAGCTGGGTGTCTGCATCCTGCAGCCGTCTTGGCTGTATGGAGTCTGCATGTTATCCTCGTGTTGTGTCCTCGTGCGGTCAAAAGATTTCGTTAACTGGCATCTCTAAATTATGAATGCTGTGTTTTGTTGCATGGGCGTGTCCTGCAATAGATCAACTCATGCAAGGTCCACCCCTGCCCTGTGCCCTGCGTCACCTGAGGCTCCAGGTCTCCCTTAGATCCTGACAAGGAAAAGCTGTTGGATAGCTGCTAGAATGTGCAGATTAGTCTCTATATCATGTATATATCTACAGAGAAACATGCAGCCAGTTTGACACTGATGACTATAGGATTACCTTTTCCACAAATTGGTTTTAATTATATATGCAATTATTTCAGGCACGAATGGATTTAATTAGAATATATTTTCGGTACTGAAAGCAGTGTCCCACTAATCATGGGTAATGGCACTTTTCACACAAATAAATGGAGTTGCAAAAACCTTACCGTATCACGGCACAGAAGATGAAGAGAGCAGGATTTAAGCGATCCCTCTGACGGGGCGCAGCTGAGCCATAGTGATCAGAAGGTGGCTTCAGAAGGTGAAGAGACACTGCAGCGGCTCAAATGGCCCTCGGCTGCTTCTTTGCTTAGCCTTTCATTATCTTTGTTTTAGGCCGAGATGGGAGACATGCAGTGTTTTTGGGGCATAGGGTTTTGGAGAGCTGGGTGCAGTTGGTCACGTAACGACCCCCATACTGCGATCTGTATATCCTTCCGGCTCCCAGCGATGCCCCCTCTTTCTCTGCTGTCATGCTGACACACTGCCCACTCCGCCTGCTGTTCACTAGCTCTCCGCTCAGCCCGGTGCCCGGTGGCCATAGACCGCTGGGAGCCTGTGGCTCGTGTCTGCTTTGGCCGGCCTCATCTCGGCGGAGACTCTGACGGAAATGTCAATACCTCCTTTGTTCCTTTTGTTATTCTTGCTGTTTTTTAATGTAAAAACCTGACCAAGGCTTTTTCTACTCAACTGAAACCAGCTGAAGTTTGACGCTGGCCAAGAATTTGTGTACAGCAACACCAAGAGCGGTGCACTAATTGTCTATCAGTGATGGAATATGAGCCAAAAAAATCATTCTGCTCATTCCGTACCTGTATTCTCAACAAGCAGGGCTGCACCATAGTGAATTAGTCACAACATGACATGATGTATTCCATGCAACACAATTAATAACAGTATATAGGAAAATAAAGACAAATCAAATTAAATGGGCGTCACTACATATATGCACTTGATCTTAGCCAATTTCATTTTAAAGATAATAAAGAAATTATTCTGGTAAATAAGTATTAATGTTCTAAAGGCAAACTGTAGTATCTTATTAGTATTTTCTATTTATATTTTGGAATCATTTAATTGATTATGTTTTTGTGTGGGTCGTTTTGTGTTCTGATAAAATGATAAAATAAATACTTTAATTTATATATTTTTAAACCCTGTGACCCTGCTTAGCAAAACACAGTTGGAGGATGGATGCATTTTTTTATAAGTGCAAACATGTAGTTTTAATGGTACAGCATAGGTCATTTAACTTCTTCTGGAAAATTTCCAGGACTCATAATTTAAGGCTACAGTGCTAATGTGTGGGATCTCATATATGAATATGAATAAGGATGTAACACGTGCCAACAGTCAGGGATCCCCCAGCAGCGTCACCTAGCCAGAGCAGACGTCTCCACACCTGAATGTTAGAGACACCTGTCACCTCTCTCTGAATCAGCTAAAGCCTGCATGAGGCTCTTCGAATGGTTGACTTCCTGTTTCTGATTTGACTTCCTGTTTCTGATTTGAGTTCCAGTTTCTGATTTGACTTCCTGTTTCTGATTTGACTTCCGGTTTCTGATTTGACTTCCTGTTTCCGGATTCATGCCCATTTTCAGACCGTGATCTGGATTTGGCTCTGTCCCGCTCTCAATTGTTTTGAACTTGGCTTGTGTTTTGGCCCCAACACTCTGTTTTGATGCTGTCCTCATAGTGAAGCATTAATTTCAATCTTGCTTTCTATACTCATGGAACCTGCACTTTATACATACTGTATACAAACTAAGCTTATAAAAGAGAATGTATACATTTCAATATTCTGAATTACATCTTCAAACAATGATTACAATAATAGTCAGCATAATAGACAAATAATAAACAAATAAAAAATAAACTCTTCTTAAAGCAGATAAAGTACATAGCAAGTACTACCATATGCTATTACATAGGTTACAAACCCAAACCCCACTTGCCTATTCCTTAATGCCTTTAATAAAAATACTTAATTAAACATGGAATATGTTTAGTATAGAAATTATGACCATTGCTTAGTTGTAACTTATTTATTGCTATCACAGAAATTTAATACCATGATGATTCCACCCTAGTGGCTAAAGATGCAAAGATCATTTATCTTTTATAATCTGATCAGGCGCTAATGGCTGAAAACACAGAGCAATTTTTTGCATGTAGCTTGAGTGATTAAAAACTGAGCCTGGAGCAACATAGTTGAAAACTCCCTGAATAAATTACAGCAGTGTCTGACACCAACAAAGTTGTTAACAACTGTCTATTTGTAGTTTGTCAATGTAAATTAAATGCAAACCTTGTTTACAACATGCATCAGTTTCACTCTTTGGACCAGTCTGGCTACAGAGAGGGCAAACAGAGGCCTGTGAAGACAATGATTCAAAGCAGCAAAACGGATAATGAGATAACTCACTAAGGTCCATTATTTATTGTAATAGTGGTAAAATATTTGCCAGGAGTGTTGTATAGCTCATCTAACACACGCGCACACCACACACACACACACACACACACATACAAACACAGGTTTGTAATTATATCTTTGTGGGGACACTCAATTCATTTCTCTGGAGTAAACTCTAATCCCAACATGAGGACCTTAACCCCTATCCAGCCCTAACCTTAACCATAAGTAACCCAACAAAATAAGAGACTTTTGACATTTTCAGTTTTTATTGCTTTCACAAATCTTTGTGGGGATCTGAGAAATGGTTCTCATAACGTCAAAATAACAGGTTTTTAATCGCATTTTGTGGGACATTTGGTCCCCACAATGTAATATAAACTTAATCCACACACACACACGCACACACACAAATTCACCTCCAGCATAATGCAGCTCATTAGAGCAAAAAGGCAACAGTGACTAACAACCTGAATTAGCAGTACTTAGCGATAAAAATAAAACTCTGGAAAAAATGAAGAGACCGCTCTCTATCAAAAAAAAATCTGCATTTTTAAATCCTGGTTTAGTCCCAGTTCTGCTGGCAGAAGACTACACAGAGCGGCAGGCTAGTTCCAGGCTCAAAGTTTCTAAGACAGCAGTACACAAGAACAAAGTGAAGCAGGAGACACTGGGAACAAGCAGAACCCAGCCAGGTAAAGGGCGGAAGCATCTTTCTAATGGCAGAGGTGAATGTCAACTTATCTGCAGCTTCTTATGAATCAAGTGACTTTCAAAAGGAAAGGGGAACATTAAGTGCAGGTGTGAAGTGCACAGATAGGACAAGATTATAACAGGCTCCTAGAAGCAGGACTGAAGGCCCATGAAGCGAGGAAGGAGCCCTTCATTAATGAGAAACTGAGAAGAACCAGGCTGCGCATATATATATATATATATATATATATATATATATATATATATATGACAATACAAGAAGTGATTGTTTATCATGCTGTACCCATTTTGTTCCACAGTTCCTTTAATCAATCCATTTAATTCCAAGTTCAGTGTTCCCTACCCAGAAAATGGTGTTGTTCCAGAAAACATGACCGTTTCCAGTGCTTAATGACATTTTTTTGGTCCTTGTGTTGACCTTTTGCCCTCATCTGTCATCTATTGTGTACACACATGTAGTCATGGCAGATTGAGTGCTGGAGCGTCGTGACAAGAAAGACACAAAAACATAGTGGCTGAACCGGATGCCAAGATGCTCGATTCTGTACTACATAAGGGAGCACCATTAAGCATCACTTTCCCGCTTAGTGTCTCATTTGGTATGTTACACCCAACTCAGGTAAGGTTTGAGTTTTAATCGTCATTGCTGGCGAGGGCACTTTTCACATGAACAGCGAAGCACAGAATCCCACAAACTGAGCAACAGTAAAGTGCTATAGGAGAGAAAATCAATGCTTGCTAAACGCAAATATCGATACAGAGAGCAAAATGGGGGCAAGCACTAAATCACTCCTCATAATAAGTTTTTCTTAATCCGTTGAGCCCTGGCCTCAGAGATGGAGGTCAGCTGATTTAGCGCTAAGCTTATTTTGTTAATAAAAAAAAACTCTACAAGGTAGCAAGTTCATTACTACCTCTGCTCAAAGCCAATTAATTAATGCCGTGCTTCTTTCCTATTACCAAGGGAAATCAGTGCAGTGAGAGCCGTAAGGAACTGTTTAGAAGTTGCTCCCTTAAAGGAGTAATGGATTAGTGCCCTTATTAGGGAGTCAGAGTACTTCTCCGCCATAAGAAAGTGTGTCAGGACGTCTCTCCACTGCCTCAGCTCCCTTGGGAAGTAGGTGCACATTAGAAAACATCATCGCTATAGCATCTCTGTTCCTCCTGAATAAAAGGATGATTCTGGGCTGCATCCATGACATTTCTTTAACTGTCATTGGGCTGTGTTCCTGGTCACATTGTGTTCCGAGCCTTTTCAGACCTGTGTAGCTTTATTTGAGATAGGTAATAACCAAATAGAAGCAATTTAAGTACAAGACTTTCCCCCGATTTACACGCGTCATCTTGATAGATGGCAATGTTCACATTTATCTAATTGCATATCTGGCATCAGCAAACCAGCTCAGATATCTGTCGCGACACCTGCCAACTTTGGCTGTAATTAATAAGAAAAACTAGCTATATGCTATACATTCAAACATGGTTGCTCTTTCTCACCATCACACTTACTACATTTACATAAAATTACAACTGATGAAGAATATTCCTGCTATCATTCCTCGCAGCTACCTCAAAACCAGATGGACTGAATAATTGACCAGCCACCACAGACAGCTGCTAGCTATATAAAATACAGAAGATTTCATCCATACCTCACATAAGTTTTTTAATCCTACACCAGGAGCGAAGATCCTCTTTCATGAGTCCCGCTGTCTAGTAGATTTTCTACCAAGTGTGGAAAGATGGTGAACATCCAAACGCACGTGACCTTAGTTTTATAAGTGAGACTGTCTCCGCCCCTCCTTGGGAGGATCATTAGTATAATGACATAACTGCTAAAAATCGCCAGCCCAGCTACTTCAAGCACCACTCAGTCAGCATCCCTGTGATCTTACATTTCAGGCTGAACGATTTTTCTCGCCTTTAACTCATTTCCTGTTGGATCTCGCTAGGATCTCGGTGAATCACATAAATCATTCAAAATGCAAGTCAAAATCAAGTAAATATCACCAGAAAGTGTGATAGTTTGACCAAAATTATAATTCAGATGCTCCAGTAGGGGTCCCCATGTTAGCTTCCTTATGAAAATAAAACTAAATTCAAAGACACCTTTTGATATAAAATGCACGCTGCGTAGGAAAGGAGGCCATCCTGGTCCATGATGTGGGACTTGGCACCAACTCTTGCCACATACTTTCCATAGAAGCATGGCGTAGAGCCACAGATTACATATAAGCCTCACCTAATGGAGGTATTTTTTACATTCTAGTCCAAAATTCAGAGCAGAGATGGGTTTATCTGAAACAAACCCTTATAGGTAGAAAGACTCTAAATGAATTGTTCTAGTTCCACTTTCCCATGTTTCATATATCTGCTCAGCTGAATTTGATGACTACAAACAAATCTATAATGCTCAATTATTTTAACATACATAATGATTCTGAGCCTGGCACACCTAGTGTATTTCTAGGGAAAATATCTTTATAATAGCTTTATAAATGAAAGCAGTAATAATTTTTGTATCGACATGATTCATGCATTAATGTCACTTAATCTCAGTTATTCTGAGATTAAAGTAACTAACTTCAGTTTCCTTTGCAGAACCACAGCAAACCTGGCCAATAAGATCATGGATTCTTTAATTTACATGCCAAATGATATTAGCAGGAATAACTTCCTGCACTGTCATCGTAAAATTCATGGAATTAGACTGCAGGTTTAGCCAATAGCTATTAATTCAACAAGAATCCTGGATCAAAGACTGTAAGCACTGTTCTGATCATTTACATCTAATTAATTTAACTGAAAAAAAAACTCCAAAGACCTTTACATTACATCTTATTCCAATCTACATATACGGCCTCTCCTCAGGTTACGATGGGGTAACGTTCCTATAAACCTATCATAAGGCGAAAATATCGTAAAGTGAAAATGCATTTTAATACAATACACCTAACTTAACAAACATCATAGCCTAGCCTTGTCTACCTTAAACATGCTTAGAGCACTTACATTAGCCTACAGTTGGGCAAAATCATTAACACAAAGCTTATTGCATAATAAAATATTGAATATCTCATGAAATTTATTGAATAATGTCCTGAAAGTGAAAAATATTTACCCATCGTGATACAAAATATCGTAACACGGACCATCGTAAACACATCCTTTTTCCTAGCCTATTCAAGGATGGATTTCACTTCAGCTTTTAAATTTTCCTTCAAAAATTGCAAACAGCTTCCTCCCAACTTAAGACACATGCCTACCTTTCATTCTCGCCTCGATCCACGCCACCGCAAAGGACCTATTTTAAATGGGCTCCTAAACGCTTGGGCCCAGCAGATCCGAAAATACTTCTTCATTACATACAGTTGAATTGTCCATTTCCCTGTGTGGACCTGTCCTCAAATGGTTATGCTCTTAATTGAATAATTACTATTGCATTCTGGAATCTATTAACTGCACTGTGTCGCCATTGTAATAAGTTAAATATGGAGCGTCCCACAGGGATTAGCGCTGGGACTGCTGCTACTCTCTCTCCATATGCGGCAGCTTGGGAAGATCATGCGAAAGCATAAAATTAATTCTTACTCATATGCTGGTGACACGCCACTGTAACTTTCAAACAGACCAAACAATACTCTCTTCATACTCTCATTAGCAGAGTGCTTTAATGAAGTACAGAAATGGAAGAGTGAAACTGATCTGCGACTGCAGCATAAAAATGAAAGGTTATGTCATCTGGATGATACTGATTCCTTGTTAGCTTGACGGCTTAAACTTTTGTTTTGCCAAGTCGGCCTGAAACAGAGGCGTAATAGTGAGAGAGACGGCCTTCCCTGTACATGCCGGTCTCACCTGCGCCCGGTCAGTTCCCCCAGCAGCCACACCCAGCTGGACCACCCTAACATGTCTGAGTGCCAGACACACCTGTAGAATATTCCTTGATAGAGGCAAAGGTGGCATGTCTCTAAAGGATATCTCCAAATTAGAACCCTTGTCAGGCATTGAGCTTGCCCCTTGTTGAACTGCGTTGACCTATTAGCAGAATCTCGCCAGTTTTCTGGGCAAGCTTTTAATTTGGATTTAGAGTCGGTGTAAGTATCGCTTTGGATAGTTCTGACTTTTTCTCCTTTGACCTGCAGTTTCCGAATTATGATTTGCGCCTGTTCTCTTGGAGTATGATTAATTGAACCCGCTTACGCTGCACCTGGATCGCAGACCTCTCTCATTACGATGCCAACTCCCTCTCCAAGTCAGGCCCCCCTGCAGCTCAGAAACCTGACAGCAGATCTAAGGTGAGATCTTACTGTATCATACAGGAATACAGACACATGCATTTGTTTGTAGAGCATTAACATACTGCAATGCCTTATTCACGGAACATGAACTCTACAGACATTTCAAAAAACTGTAACGAGAACTGCAAGTCGAAGTAGAACGTGTGACAGCTTTGCATCTATTTGTGTGGCTCTTCACACTCCGTGCGGCTCCTCTTAAGTTAACGATGGACTTCAAAATTCCGTCACTTTTAAGGCACAGCAAGGTCAGGTTCCTGCTGTTCTCAGCTGATTAATATGTATCCAGAAGGCAGGGCATCTTGTAATTCCTGAAATAAATAATAAAAAATGCTTCACCTACAGGGCTTTTGGTTTCTGGAGCAGCCAATGTCAGGGATGTCAGTCTCAGCATTTACATGAAACCGGAGCACTGATGTAACCTGCTATACCTTATGTTTAATATGGCTCGCTATAAATAATGTTACTGCTGCTGCTATACATGCAGCCGTACGTCTCGCACCTCATTCGCACGCTCATATCTCCTGTCTGTTTTCTCTCTCCCATGTAGGGGCCCTTTAAGGACCTGGAACTCTGGCTAACACCACAAATGGAGTGACACCCCCAGACTAACCTTCTGGTGTTGATCAGCCTGACAGAGGGCAGAAGATCTGTATCACAGAAAAGTTATAATAGAAGAATTCATACCCCAGTTACAGAAATTCTTATAATGTGGGTTTGTCTGTGCATAGGGGTCTGGGCAGCCAGGTGACTTTGGAGCACCCCTTGGAGGTTTTATTAGCAAGATAATGACAGAAGGAGTTTTTATCTTCTATTCTCTATCGTTTTGTTCGTTTGGTGGCGATGATGATGATGATGATCGTTTTGATCTAATGATTCGTCTGTGCTTATTATAAACTGTCTAAGCCCCTTGGCTGTGGACCCTCAAGCTTAGAGGTGTTTCCTAAATGCTTTGCTGAAACTCACTCTGCACTTATTTAATTTTCAAATGGTCCAAAAGGACGTGACGATACTCTACATAAACTGTAGGGGGATGCACATGGTGACTGTCCCAGTATGATGAAACACCACAGTTCATCTCATCTCACTGCTTTATGTGGAATTAAAGCAGACTGAAGAGGCCCCTATAAAGAAGCTCTTTGGTCTCTTTGTGCAGACCTGTACTCTTTTGTTTCCAGCTGTACATCACCTGGAGCTCACAACACGGCCACAGTGCTGGTCAACATGAGATACCCTTCCTCACCAACTTCTCTGTCAACATCAGTTTCTTCTTGTTCTACCTCTGTACATTTCCTCTGGCAAATCGATGCGGGTAAATAAAGACAGAGAAGCCTTCAGTATAATTGAATCTAGTGGACAATAAGCGCATAAACAAGCATAGCACACACTGCGTTTACACTGGTCACGTTTAGAGAAAAATAAGGATATTTGTTACCGCTGCTGGGCTTGTGTTTTAAATTTACAAGCTTTCAATTGACATTGCAAACATTCCGTACAGCCTGATGTATGTAGCGCACCCCTACCTTGAGATGTGTTCACTACTGGAGGAAATTAAATCACAGTCTTCAGTGCAGCACAGCCGCGAGTGGAAGCTTTCCTGTCACACACAGAAAAACGGGCACTGGAATCTCCTTAGGCATTACTGAGCATTATGGGGTCTGCTAATGAGACAATTTTCTATTCTGTGCACATAAATGTTCTCCTACAGACGGGGGGGAACTTTCTAAAATGTAAAGAAAATGTAATCTTAATGTTTTCAATACAGCACATCCAGATGATGCTTAAGGTTTAAGGCAGTTTACCATCACAGGACATTCACATACATGTATACATGTACATATCCATTGATAGTGCATATTTTATTACTATTTTAGCTACTAAGCAGTCATTGGAGGAACATCCATACAAGCTCTGCACAGGAAGAACTGGGCCAAAATTCAGCCACACAACCCTGAAGCTATAAGATGACAGTGAGACCCACTGAGACGCTATGCCACTCAGCTACTATGTAATCGTTTAATATTTATATGTCCAAAAGAATTTGACATCTGCACTGATACAAATTAAAAGAGAGACTGCGCTGAAAATTTAAACGCAGTGAAGCCGACTTTGAATAAATGCATCTTTTTCATTATTGATTTGACTGTAAAAATGTCAGCTACATAATGTCTTAGAATCTAGCTACTAACGTGCAAAATGAAGCGCAAAGTGATCTGGCTTAATGGGCGGAATGCAAGCTGTTAAGCATAGTTAGAGCCTTGAAGGGTTCCTGCAGCTCTCAGTGCTGGGAGAGGCTGAGCGGGGGCCACGCCGAGGGACTCACACTCCAAAAAAGGACGATATCACACCTCTAGGGAAGAGGGCAGCCACACTAGGTATGCATAGTTAATATCACATCGCTTCTATTTAAAAAGTGGAATTTTGAGCTGCATTTAAAAAGTTTGCACCAAAAAAAAAAAAAATGGAAATGTTTTAAAAACTGAAATTTTTGTAAACATGTAACTAAAAAAAATATCTGGGACATCTCCTTGTCACTTTTACCTAAGGTAACTGGCCTCATATAAGCCACATTTCAATATGTCTAGATTATCGAGTGAAAATGTTGAAAAAACAAATCATCTGCTGACTAAACAAGTAAGTGGCTTGGACAGCTGGTTAACTGTTTGATCAGTGACTCTTCCTGATGATCATAGGGACTCGGTATAGCAGACAGTTTTTTGATCAATGTTGCTTTTAAGTGCTGGGGGTTGGTCTAAATGCAAATGAGGGCGAGGAAGAAATGGGCTCTGGGTGGCAACGGTACCAGTGGCAAGTAATTCAGAAGGTACCAGTGCCAAGCGTCAACCTCGCTGAGTGATAAATGAAAACCTGACCCTGAAGGGGAAGAGCAGCAGTGGTCTTATTTACTCTGACAATTCTGAGTTCATTTATCAAACAGAGTCGTGTCGCAGTAGTCCAACAATTTATTCTCATTTCTGCTTTGCAGTTCAGAGCAAAACTGTTTAAGGGTGCATGTAAAAAATAAAATTAGTGAAATAATAATTATCCCTATCTATGATCTCCCCATCTCTGAGCCTTGACTAGTTAGTCAGTCTTTGAAAAACAGGCATCAATCTTCACCTCCCCGTGGCTGTTTTCTTGGAAAGTGAATTCGTGATAAAACAAACAGAGGTGCATCTGACATGGCAGCCAGGCAAAAAGCCCTAATTACCGTCCAGAAAGAGAACGACGGTGATGTAAGCCTCACCCTCGGTGGATATGAAACACAATATGCAGTCGCTACCATAATATAAGATATAACGATTATTCCATTGTTCATTGTTTTCACTCAATGCATAAATTCCATTTTTGAATAGGTTTCAAATTAAATGTGTTTCCTTAATGAGCTCATTTTGACATAAAAAGCATCTTTTTTATTTTTGGAAAATTCTAACAATTGCAAACCATTCACGTTAGTAAATGGCGGTCAGTGTCAAATCACAATTGAATTATTGAGAATCATTCACTTTTTTTCTTTCCTTTTTAACACCCTGCACAATCCTGGTGGTTTTCATGTTTATTTCAGCTGGGGGGGGCGTTAGCAGTTAAAGGTTTATAGACATTTCAAAGCATTTCTGGAAAAAAATGACTTGACACACTTGTCACAGTCTTTGATAAATCTGCTCGGCTCTGCATTCGCCTGTTTCGCAGTATGCTCTGTAGGTTCACTGCCAAGCTGGCCATGATTACATGCACATTGCACTGCTTCGCTACGCTAAAGGTGGCTCAGCCATCATCGCACTCATTAGCTCGGATCTGCACAAATGCTCTGCGAAGGCACGACCCGTGCTATCGGTGCTCATCTGCCATCCCCCCATCCTGCGGGGGGGGGGGGGTTCCCTCGTGCTCAGCCGTCTGCCGTTGTGCATTGCCGCGATGGTGCAACGCGGTACTCTAATTAAAAGTGTTGTGTGAAACCCCTCATTTTCCCATTTCCCTGCGTGACGCTCTCACATCCCCCGGCCCTCAGAATAAAAGACGTTTCAGGAGTGTGGCACCTTGTGAGGAGCCTTGCAGAGCAGCATCCTGGTAATTAGTCACCCTGGGGATTGCCAAGTTTAGGAAAGCAGATTAGACAGTCTATATATTCTAATCAGCAAATTTGCCTGTAGCGATCTCTATCTGTCAAGGGGGGGTGGCGTCAGGCCCGCGTAAGTGATCCCAGGCCACAGCTCCTTTCCCGTCCGTTATTTATGTGTTTGTTCTACAGTCGGTGCAGATACAGAGACGTGAGCTGATACTTGTAAAGGGGACAGGAATATTTGCTTCTCAGGCCCTCCCACTAAAGGAGCTGCACAAGCTCTGTCAAGCATGCTTTCCCGTTCCAGGCCTCAGCTGTCCTACTGACCAAAGAAGAGAAAATCACGGGCAATCGCACCGTCGCAGTCTGTGAAATGACGCTGATGTGGCGATATCAACACTGGGCCAGAGATGTTCAAGTAGGCTAATGCAGAATTACAGCACTGTGTCCGTTCCATTCAAGGAAAACTGTAAGCGTTCGAACTAATCATTTTTACAGGAGGACAACATAAAGACCATTTGGAGGAACCTGAAGATTAAAGCTGTTAAAGATGTTAAAGATGTTGCTAATGCATGGTGGCCTGTAAACAGACTCACCTATTTACATACCGCATGCCAGATGCTAAATGGTTCATATGCAGCAAGCCAGATGCTAAACTGTGAGGATCCAGTATCTTGAACTATTCATGAAATCTGGTTTGTTAGCTAATGTGCGGGTAGTGGCCCATTTATGTTTGAATTACACCTAATTATCAAATCTATCCAGATTATCAATGCATATTGTCTGCCCTGGAGGGACTGGCTTAAATTTCACTAGCACTAAGTTCAGTGACTCTGAAGCTGACACCAGTGCTGGGCACCAAGAATCTCAGAGCGGTAACAGGGATGACATCGAGATGTCCCCTTAGGGACAGCTGTCAATGAAGTCTTTGGCTTTTCTGACAACATTGTGTCAAAACACCCCTGCTTAGTCCCTCAATCAGAACCCATCTTTTGGAGAATAAGGGGGCAAATCCTTTTGTCTCCTTTTTCTATATCATGTTGGAGATACCTCCATAAATTATGGACGTATAGCAGAATTTCTTTATATTAATTTAGCATATATGCTCAATGTTTTAGTGCTTGTAATACATCAAATTTGTTCAATGGTGAAATTTTTCAGATGCATGTCCTGTGTTTCTGACATTTCTGAATGGCTGAGGTCTGCAAGCCTGTTATGGCAGGTCAGGTGATAATATTAATGTGGTTTTTCAGGTACATTATAGATTTTTTTGTAACCAGTCAATCATTTCTGTATCTCTAAGGAAGGAGAACAATCCTGAGCAGATTTCTTGGAGTTAAATTCCTGTCAGTGGTTTTCTCATTGTCCCAAAATTTCATTGAAAATTCTATAAGAGAATTTTTTTCAAGCATTATAGAAATTGGCACAGATTAATCTACATATTATTATTATTATTGGTAAAAAGGAGCATGTCTCAGAAGCAGTGAGGTCCTCCTTCAGGATGTGCTATCACTGCATCGGTGTTGTGCTTTTAAAACTCAGCTTGACTGGTGACTAGTTCGTGTTTCTTGTTTGTTTGTCTCGGAAAAAAAGAATCTCACTCCAAATGTGGTAAAATAAAAAGCAACAGCACACAACAGCATAAATTGCAAAATGATATCCATTTTTGGAACTTTACACCTGACTATCTGTAAATGTCCCCTAAATGAACAGCCATGCATGTTTGAGACCCCTCCATGTTTTCATAACACATCCTTGTATTTGGAGACTCTTTTGCCTGCAAAGAGATAAATTCTGATGATTTATATTGTCATTGATTGATTTTATTTTTTTGCGTAACTTTTCTATCAGAAAACATTTACAGATACATCATAACAAGGTCTATTCTTGTGCATTATAGGCTCCAGATTCACTCCAGCCCCCTGGTGACCCTGAACAGCAGTTAGAAGACGGATGGATGGATGGATGGATGGATGGATGGATGGATGGATGGATGGACGGACGGATGGATGGATTATAGCATTTTTTTTCCTACTGTGGTTCAATCGACACTTCACATTAAACACCAGCCAGAGGATAAAGTGATACATCTGGAATTTAAACTTTAAACTTTTAATAAAAAAACGGTCCTGAACTAGAACATCACATATTGGCCTAATTAATGTTGCTAAAAATCTGTAGGTGAAACTTTTTCTGCAGATTCTTTTTTCCCACTGGCTCAAAAGTACAAAGAAGTCCCAATTTTTAATAAGAGTAGCAAAGTCCCAATTTTTAAAAATAAATCATTTACTGCTGCCTAGCAAGCAGCGGAGTCGGTTTGTGGAGGGGGGAACATGCCAGTGGATGGGGTACAGCACAGACAAATGCAAAAATGTTGTTCAGCCATCGTGTCCAAAGCATTCCTCTGACAGGTGATGTCACTTCACTCAGGAGGGAAACGGCCCTGGCTTCTCCAGGGAGCCCTGTCTTCTGTTCTCCTGGCAAACAGCATCAGACAGCTTCTCCCGTGTTACTTCCCGCAGTCAATATGCTCCCCACAACCCCGGCGTTTGATTGGTGTGTGCCTCTAGCAGCCGCTGTGAAGGGGCTGCCCAGGTGAGTCTCTGGAGTTCGTAATTCGCATTCCGGAACAACTCATTATCAGACCTGCCGTCTCAAACACACCCATGCAGGTTCACGGTCCGCCCTGTCGGGAGGCTTCCCTATTCTTGACCCTAATGAGTGACGACAGGCCAACCCCCCCCCACCCCCCACCATGCACTGCCTCACTATCAACCCGCAGCTGCCCATGAGATCTGCCTGCATCCTCGTGCTCAAATGTAGATGTAAAATGCCCCTCTGTTCTCGGATAAATATTTGGGTACAACAGTGAATTTCCCTGCCAATCATGAAGCAGCACATCCTGAACGCTCTTTGAAGACACTACCCAAGCATTTGTGTACCCAGCCCCGCCGCCCCCCACCCCTCCTTTTAAGGAGCACATGAAAAAACTTCTGGCTGCCAGGGGGCTCTCGGGGTTGACACTGAGACTTTCTGAGACGCTCCTGTCCAGCGGAACAGAGAACGTCATTTTCAGTGGCCCCGCTGTGGGGTCAGAGGTGCTGTCAGAAAGCTGAAGGATCCCGGCGTTCATTTTCAAAAATGCTCCACGCCTGGTGTAGCGCCTGACCGCGCTACAACGTCACATGACCACATGGAACCGAAAACTGTCATCGCCTGACACTCGTGTCACTTGCTCATGTGCCATATTTTCTCTTTATTTCTAAAATGCAAAAAAAAAATGAAAGAAAAAACTTTGAAAATACAAAAAAACCTGTAATTAGTAGAATTACATTTATTCACAGTGTCTGTTTTGTTCACTGTGAATATCACTGGGACATTTATATGAGTCATTTTTAATTATTTCAACCCCAATGTCATATAAAAATAAACATAAAATTTAAAAAAAAAAAATTCAGTTGGCTGAAGTTTCAGCCAATAAATGGGGTCACTGTTTTAATGAGCCTTCCTGAATACCGTCAGTGGCATGGTGGCTCTCTGATTAGCACTGTAGCCTCAAATCTCCAGGGTTCTAAGATCCGTTTTCACCCACAGCTCTGTGTGTGTTTGCAAGTTTCCCCCTGCAGTCCAAAACCATGTGGTTAGCAACCAGGCATCTTCTAACTTGCCGCTAGAGCGTGATTGTCTGTATGACCATGCAGCCTCTGATGGGGTCGCATTCCATCCGGGGTGTCTTGTCAGGTTTGTTGGGATACACTGCAGGCTCAAAGTAACTCTGTACGGGATGAGCATTTAGAAGATAGATGGATGGATTTCTGAATGCCTAAATCAGCTCTCTATTGTTATTGGTGTAATAAATCAGATGTAAAAATGAAAACACGGGAATATGGCAAATCTTCCCCAACACTCCCACAAAATCACACTTCATCTTCAGCTCAAGTATGTAGCCCCATCACTCATATGTGGCCCTCTGACCACTGATAGAGACGCTTGAGCATAGTAAGCTGGTGCAGGCAATATCAGAGGGAGATGTTCTGAAATAATCCTTCTTATTTAATAGTTCCCTCAATCCACCTCTGTCACTTTCACATGGCCTTGTAAATCCACTAACAAGCTTCTCTCCATCTCATTTTCAGAGAAACACAGGGACACTGAATCTTTCCATCAGTCTCCCCGCTCCACCCAACGCCAGGGCCATCTATCATCTCCAATCACCCTGGTCCACATCTGTAGAAAATGTGCTCCAGTTGTTCATCTTGCTAACAAAACACGGGTAGCTTTCAGCATGCGGGCCACATGAGCTTTCATCTCTGTCAGTGCAGCCGTCCCAATCTCTGCCAGAGCCCACTCGAGCTTTACAAAGACATAACTCTCCTTAAGAACTCTCAGGAAGTTAGTTAAGTGTCTCTAAGCAATGGCTTTCACTGTTGACAAAGTGGGGACGCATCTATTTATCACGAGGGTGTGCATATCGCTGCCTACACAGCAAGGCGATGTTTAGAGCAGGGTAACTTAAAGCAGATCCCTCATGGCGTGACCCCATTCCTCTTTGGTGATGAATCTTCCTCCTCCTTCCATCCCCTTGCTCTTGGGCTGTTCCCCACACAGACAGATTACAGCGACTGTCACATTACCTTGCATCTGAGCCACAGCCCTCCAAGCACCTCTGTGCCCTACTCAGCGACTAACAGATAACCAGCCTGCGATCTCAGGTTGGCTGCCTGAACTGACTCATACCGAGGTGTCAAGCTGTCGAGCCACTGATCCGCCGGCAGGATATGGAATGACCAGTCCCTGAATCACCACTAACCAGGCAGCGTGACCTTCAGACCAGATCAATAAGCACCATATCACTTCATCTTCAGAGTCTAGATGAAGGGACTTTCAATGGAAGCAGAGCCCGCTAACATCTAAATCGGCCTCGTCATACCAAGGGGCCAAGGTCGGCGTCTGCACATACGCTAATCCCATAATCCCACCTTCTGCTCTCCAAAATGGTTGCCTTCTACTGTCCTTAAGTCTCATTCACTACCATTAACAAAACACTACAACTTTGATTGAGTTTGCATTTCACTTTCACTTCAAATACTGGAAGCTTTTAATGCCAAGGTCATTTAAGAATGCATATTGTCTGCTGGGGGGACAATTTCTGTTCAGTCAAATAATAAAGCATTTTCCTGGAAATTATATATGATACTTTGATTTTTAAAAGAGACATTTTTTTCCACATACTTTATGTCAGCTTAAAAATTAACTTTAAGGAAGAACATGATGCAGATATAGAGTACATTTGAGGAGATGCTTGAGTAAATTACTTTTTTGTACTCTCTGGCCAATTCGTGTTCAAAACAGAAATACAAGAAGCAATAAAAAAACAACCCATAATTTGCAAAAAGCCATCATTGTCTGTCAGCCAGGATACCATTTTATTTTCATAGTGAAGCATTATTGTAGAAAAAAAAATAAAGATGATTTCTTAGTTCAGACTCCATTCAGTTAAATGCAATCTGTGTTTATCCATTGCAAAGTCATATTATTAATTGTAGTTCTGGCCCCTATAATATTAATCTCTAAACGATGAGATCTTTTTAAAGCTTTTTAAAGATCTTCATAACAACAAAATTAAAAAAGTACAGATCAAATTCAGAGGCAAATTTGTCATTAAAAAATCATTACACACTGTGACATGAGAACATAAAAACCTAAGAAATTTACAAACAGGAGGGGGCCATTTGGCCCATCAAGCTTGTTTGGGGAGAACTTAAAATTTTATCTAGCTCTGATTTAAAGGAACACAGGGTTTTAGCTTGCACTACACTAGCAGGAAGACTCCATACTCTAACTACACGCTGTGTAAAGAAGTGTTTTCTCAAATTCAGTTTAAAACGTTCTCCCGCTAATTTCCACCTATGGCCTCGAGTTCTAGTATTTAAAGTAATATGGAAGTAGCCATTTGGCTGAACAGCATCCAAACCTGTTAGAATCTCATATTCCTGGATCATGTTCCCCCTTAATCCCCTTTGTGCGAGGCTGAGCAGATTCAGCTCAGCTAACCTCTCCTCATAAGACATTCCTCTAAGACCAGGAATCAAAATATGCATGGAACCCAAATGCAGAGTCAATGGGTGTTTAATCGGAAAAGCAAAACACAGTCCAAATTCCAGGCAGGGGATGTCAAATGAAGGTCAGTCTGCAGAGTGCCAGAGTAAAACACAATCAAATCAGGTAACTGAAACAAGTCTAAGAAACCACACGGACTCTGGCGAAGAAGACAGACAACACCTCAAAAGACTTCAGGTGAAAAGTAAGTTGTCATAAAGATGACAGAAAGACAAATGTGGGAATCGGATGATTTCAATATTCAGGGGAGGCTGGGCAGTGGAGAACAGACAATTATCAGAGCAGGTTGGAACTGGAATTGGTCAACCTGACAGACTCATACTACCGAGATTTAGAATTTCACTTGTAGGAAGCTTTTCTTTTTATTTGCTTTACAAACACTTCGGGGTGGGGGAGTCTGGCCAATTTAGCACCCAGTTTCTTGTGTTGTGCTGAAGAATATTGGAAATCCATTCACTGCATTCACCCATTTATCGTCCACTTCAATGCAAACAGCCCTTTTGATTCTTGCTAAAAAGAAGGCAAAAGTATGAACTATGAAGTATGTACAACAAACTGTTTAATATAAATATGAAAAAACAGCACTGTTCTAAATTTTTAATCGAGCAGCGGAATTAATAGTGAAAACTATGCTTGAGAGTAAGCTATCATCAAGAAGGATTCGTTGTTAATGTCTTCTCACTGTCTTGTAAAATGTTAATTCACAAATTAGTTGAGATTAGCATGAGTAATTTGCTTTAATTAATATGTTTAAACTTGCCTTTGTGGTTTTGTGGATGGAAACTGTCGGGTTTACAGTAATTAACACTAGAGCTGCTCAGCTTCAATGTTTTATAGACCTGCTTCCCGCTTGAGTGACAGCTGTCTGCTTACTGTGTATGGTGGCATAGAAACTCACTGAATTTCATGTCTTCAAGTCCAACGTTATTTCATAAATATAAATAAAGTTTCAAGAACCAATCCGCCCATCAGCCGTACTGCTTATCCAGGATATACAGGGCACAAGGCAGGGGAAAGCCCGGATGGCGTGCCAGCCCAGCACTGGACATTTGGGAATTTTACAGACCATGCAAACTTGCCCTGGAAGTCTGAAACTATAGCGCCAACCAACCAGTGAGACACTCGTCATTCAAAAATCCTTGCTTAAAAAATTAAGAAATAATGTTTATTACATCCTCAATGAAACAAAGCAACCATTGTGCATATATGTATAAGATGCTATATAATTTCCTGCATGAACACCCACCAAGGATAAAAAACAAATTACTTACAAGTTTTGATCCCCGGTCCTGTGTGTTGTCTTCCCTCGGGTTGGGGGGTTATGAATATAAACCATTATTAAAATAATTTTAATGAAGCGTAATGCATTTTCTACCTCAGCCATCTCACAGCTCCCCACCTACCTTAATGGTCCAGTTAATAGCCAAAAGTAAGCTGTTTATGGGCTGCTGGCTCTCTGTCCTCTGGTCTTCAACCATCTGGGATGAAACTGTGCTCCATTCCTCATGCTGAAAACTTTTCAAGCCCCCAGAGAAAAATAATCTCTAATTGCCAATTGTCAGAACTTCATTAAGAGGATTTGAAGTTCTGTAAAATTAGAATTGTCTATTGCAGCCCCATGAACCTGAAAATGTAGTCCGCATTGCACTGATTTGATTTATTTTGCACAGCTAATTATCCAAAGAAATAAATACTGATGACACTGGCATTTCTCAAAAGTTATTTTTTAATAACTTTTTTTACACAAAATTAATTTGGCAAGGAGATCCTTAGGATGACAAGTGCACAGGATTACTGTGTGCGTGCATGTTAATAACAACAATTATAACATGGAAACGCTGTGAGCTGGAATCTGATACTGAATTTTGATCCAAATGAAAAAGTTTTATGCCAGAAGTACAATGAAGCATAATAAGCTACCAGTCATTCACCTTATGGGAGGCAATCAATCTGCGATTATAAAAAAGCAATGGCGTGATGCGTATGTAATAATAAGCCATCCATCCAGGTAGGGTATAGTAATGGTAATAATAATGTATGTGTCCAGGCGTGATGATGGTCTTGAGCATGCTGCACAGTCATGCCCCCTCTCCTGGTCACAGTCACCCCAGTACTGACAGCAGCACATCCTTCTAATCACTGACAGCCGTAATAGATGAAAGAAGCTATAAAAACGGCGGCTGACCAGTCTGCTCACTGTGGGGGACTGTTGACTAATGTCATTTTACTGAGTGCTTCTCTGCTCTGCCTTTCCCCTAAGTGCTTGAGGTCCCTTCCATGTGGTTGTGTGTGAGTGTTTCTCCCGATCCCCAGCTGGATGACTGTGTGTGTCTCAATCCACTTCCCAGTGACAGTGTGGGTAGTCTGCGTGCTGTCCCTGCGTGTTTGTGTGGGCTTGATTGCCACCCTCAACTCTGTGTGTGGAGTCTGCATGCTTTCCTTGTGTTTGGGTGGGTTTGATTCCCACCCCGAATCTGTGTGTGATGTGTGCATGCTGTCCCTGTGTGTTTGTGTTGGTATGATTCCCATCCCCGACTATATTTTAGATTCTGCACGCTCTCCCTGTGTCTGTTTGATTCCTATCCCCAGCGCTGTGTAAGCAGTTTGCATGCTTTCACTGTGTTTGTGTGGGTTTGATTCCCATCCCTGGCTCTGTGTGTGGAGTCTGCATGCTTTCCCTGTCTTTGTGTGGAGTATGCATGCTCTCCCTGTGGTTGTGTGAATTTGATTCCCATCCCCGGCTCTATGTGGGCCTTCTGCATGCTCTCATTGCGTGTGTGTGGGATTGATTCATATCCCCGGCAGTGTGTGTGGAGTCTGCATGCTCTGTCTTTGTCTTGGTTTGATAACCATCTCTAGCTCTGTGTGTGCAGTTTGCATGCTCTCTTTGTGTTTGTGTGGGTTTGATTCCTGTCTCTGGCTCTATATGTGGGGTTTGCATGCTCTCCCTGAATTTGTCTTGGTTTGATAACCATCTCTAGTTCTGCGTGTGCAGTTTGTATGCTCTTCTTGTGTTTGTGTGGGTTTCATTCCTGTCCCTGGCTCTGCGTGTGCAGTCTGCATGCTCTCCTTTTGTTTGTTTGGGTTTGATTCCCATCTCTGGCTCAGTGTATGGAATCTTCATACTCTCCTTGTGTGTGTGTTGGGAGGGTGATTATACTAACCCGATCTTGACCAGGAAAAACCACAAAATTCAGTATTAGGAGTGAGAACTAGTCTTTTTTTTCTGCAGGTCGTTATAGTTACTTGTAAATGAGCTTGATCATCAAAACCCCCATTGTGTTCTTTGATTAATTAGTCATTCAGATCCTCCAGCAGCCAGTTGTGGGAGACTCTTATGAAACCTCTGAGCTTCTTTAATTCTCTGCGATAACAAAAAAGAAGCACTTCGGAAGTGAAGAGGAAGATGATTGGACCCTGGTGATTCTAGAGAGGTATGAGAAAGGACATTCACCTATCCAAAATTTTAATGAATAATTAATTCCTCTGCCTGAGTGATATATTAATGGTGAGTGATAAGATTCTGCTAATTCCTCGACAGAAGTTTTGTCATGGCCGATAAGATTGCTTGGTTTTCATTATTAATTGTTGAAGTATTGTGGATTATATGTAATATTCATGGAGGGAACCAGGGCAGCTGAGAACTGCATATTCTCATACTGCAGCAGACATTTTTACTGTGGTGGGTGGGGCTGTCATGTAAAACAGATGATGCAGATTTCCAGGTACCATATACAGACACTCCTCTACTTACAAATGAGATACGTTCCGAATGGCCATTCGTAACTTGAAATGTTTGTAAGCTGTTATTCAACATCATTTTAAGGGTATACGCGAGTACAAAGAACTAGGATGCTGGGAGTACGCACGCTACGCTGCTGCGTGGTGGGAGTAGCGGCCAGAAGTCGTACTAGGCGGGATTGGTGCACAGAAAAAAAAAAATTGACGTTGCGGACAGGAAACAGGAGCCCAATGAACACAATTCGGACTTACAGTCCTCTTCGTTCGTATGTCTGAAAGTTCGTAAGTTGAAAGTTCGTAAGTAGAGGAGCGTCTATACTTCAGTAATCCGCATCTATCACATTACCCCTCAATTATCCCCTGAATGGCGCTGCCTCTGGGTATCTATCTTAAGGCTACATGCTGTCAACAGTTTTGATTCAAGATTGGAAGAATTTGTTAATTTCTACATATGGAAAACTTAAGGTTCACCATCCAAATGCAAACTGTGACTGGGTTGAGCATTTATTTAATTTATTTTTGTGTTATAGATTAAGGCAAAACACATTCAAGTTATTTTACCCGTATAAAAGCATATTTAAATGCAACTTATTTGTGTACAACCCGTGAATTTTAAGTGTTTCATGAACAGGTCCAGTGATGTAGGCTCACATATGATAGCACAAGTTAGCCAATTAAGCCATGTGTTGGGAAGTCCTGTTTGAGCCAGGAGAAAACATCCTGTTTTTAAGCAAGGTACCTTCTGCAAAGTCTTCATTGTCTTTGCTTTATAGCTAAATCTGAAATAGCGGATTTTTAAATTTGTCAAAGCTAAACGGGAAAGTAGAAGTGACTGAAAGTAGACTGTAGTGTGGCTGGGGTGCGTTAAAATGGTGGTGGGATCTCGTCGCTTTGTCCGTGTGATTTGGGGGGGGGGGGGGGAGCGTTGATGCATTGTAATGCTTTTCTCTGTGAGTGCATGCCACTTAAGCGTTTACACCAGGGATATGTTCCCAAAGGCCAGTGAATAAGTGGAACAGATGGCAAAAGATTGACAGGGCTGTCCTTTGTCTCGGAGTCGGGGGAGAGAGCAGCAATTGGACCTGCGCTTCACAGAGAGCAGTGGTGCCACATTTACTGCTTATGAAAGTATGGAAGAGTACATTCTACCATCAATAGTATTAATTACTGCTCATTTTCATTCTGAATGCATGAATATGAGTACAAATGCACATATGAAGGAAAAATGCTTCATATCTTTGGATTGTTCTGCATCTGCACACTGCATGCATGAAGAGGAAGACAGAAGCATCACAGAGTACATGCATTATGTCACTGATGCCGTACAGTGTAGTAGAGTAAGACCCCAGTTAATACTGAGGATTCCTTCCTAGAACTTAGAACATGAAACAAAACTGGTCTATTTTAACTTCATGTAAAAAGGAATAGGAGGAAGACTAAATAGAACAATATTGAACTTTTAGCCATCAATATCATATATAAGCTTACATATGCATTCATAATTTTGTATTTTGTATGAAAAGCTGGGCTGGTTCTTCTAACATCTTCAGCTTCTTGGTGATGCAGCCATCAAGGGTCGATTGTCATCCAGTTTTTTCTTCTTTTTTTTTTTTTTTTGCTCATGCAGTACTTCTTGGAAATTATTTCCATGACACCCTGCCCATCTCCACTCATTATATCAGTCATTTTATATGAATTGCTTCATTTCAACTGCTTTAATACTTAGGAATTATGGGTGAAAAAAACAGGAAACATTTTTTTAACAATACAGGCCCTGCTATACTTAGTAAATGAACATGTATTTTGTAAGATGTGCATCAATCAAGCAAATTCTGAAAGACTGAAGTGCATCCAGTGTGAAGATAACTGAAGAGCACAGGGATCTATTAGAATCATCTCTTTCCAGGAAATAACATGACACACAAACTTGGGTCTCACTGTACTCCTATACTCTCCATTCAGCAGCTTCTACCCTGTACTAGCGATGTAGTCATGACCACCTAAACTGAAACAAAATCATTACCAAGACCAACATTTTTTTCAAATGAGACACACCTTATTGGTTGCGTTTGAACTTTTAAACAGGACATTTTACACCCAACCACAGTACTGTTTCTTTGATGATCTTTCTATGGTTTAGTAATGCTGAAGGTTTATCAATATCGTTTTTCCACCTATATACCCTATGAAATTTGAGAAGGAAACTTTCAGTCGCCATTTTAGCCTCAAACAACATTGTGTTTACATGAAGGTGTTCAGGTTATACGTTAGGCGTGATCTGTTTCCATGGTTTGATGGAACTCGACATCAAACATTCATATGTGAATAAATATTGTGAATAAATATTGTGAAAATATCAAGTAATTGTCTTCCTAATGAATAGCATGCTGCATTTTGTTGTTAATTCTAGTAGAACTCCAGCCTATTTTTGAGTGTTTTCTATCCCTTTATGTATAGGCTTATAATAAATAAATTCTAAAATAGATATTTTTTTCGCAGGAGGGTAGTACGTGGGTCGTTGTGGAAGTGAATATACACTTTGTTTTCCAAAGACCGCAAAAAAATGGTCTCAGGACTAAGAGCGGTCTCGAATACTACAACACTACCCTATACAAGTGCCTTAGCCAAGCAATTTTGATACGGATATACTGGTATAATGAACCTTCTCTGCAACAAAGTGAGTGCCAAAATTATTTCAAACTTATTTGCTATATTATTTCATATATTACAGCCATATATGGCATCTGTTTATCTTGGTCATGGTTGTGATGGGTAGAGTTTATCCCAGGCAGCATACAGTATACAGCAGGGCTACAACCTGGACAGGATTCCAGTCCATGGCATAGCATACACACAAATACTATGGGTAATTTAGGGACACCAATTAGCTTAATTGCATGTCATTGGACTGTGGGAGGAAACTGGAGTGCACAGAGAACCTGCATGACATACAGAGAACATGCAGACTCCACAGAGTGAAGAGTGGAGGTGATATTTTAAATGCCAAACGCTGGAGGTGTGAATCAGCAGCACTACCCACTGAGCCCCCACGCCACAAATCACATTCTTATCATAATAAACTGATAGTACAATCATTTATTTATAGACAAGGATAAACAGTTTATGAAAATAAACGGAGAATGTGCCATACTATATGTCAAAAGCTATACTGTATTGTATCTTTAGAAAATAATGGTTTATAACTTTGAACACTGAAACTAACATTTTAGCAATCATGTATGAATTTAACTAACTGCAGGGTTGTTAATTGTCACGCATCTGGTGTGACACTCACGCTGTTGGACTCTCATTCTCACGCAAGACCGTAAAATCTGTATTATTCCATTATAAATCTAAAGTTGGCTGCATCGAAAGCATTGGGGTAGTTTGCAATCCCTACAGAGTATTTACAAAGTAATAAAACTGTTACATAAATGTAAATGCATATGCATGTGTGTGTATACTTGTCTTAACCTTGCTATCGTGTTCGGGTCGGCACCAACCCCTTTTAAGTTTAAAATGCATAAAAGCAACACCTAGATTTGTGTACTGCATCAAGGCTTTGTGACTTTGTCAGGAACCTCTATTTAAACAAAATAAATTAAAACAAAATCAAGGTAAGGCATGTCCATACATGTAAGGCAAGATAAGACCAATTCAATTTATTTCTATAATTCTCTTAAGGTTTATTTTACCATCATTTTTTTATTGAAAATGAGAGGTATGCTGTCAAATGAAGGTCCAGAAAGCCACACCAAAAATATTAAAACCAATCTTTTCATGGTAACCAAGAGGTAAGAAACAAATTGGATGATAAATAATTGTTTTGAGGGTATCTTATGGCTGATGTAAGATACAGCTTGGCACCGACCCGTCTAACATAAGAGACAGGAACAGAAAGCTAACATAGGACAAAGGTTTATTGAAAATCTCACTCCAGCCAGCTGGCTAAAGTTGTCAATCTTGTGATGTCACAATGTCAATATGATGTTACAGTCGTGTACACGGCATGGAAATTGTAACAAATTTGGTAATTTTTGGTAACTTTGAAAACCATTAGCAGCACCCTAAAATCATAAATAGTTGTTCCGGTCTGCTGTAGTGTGTCTGCAACAGTTTAAATAGAACATTATTGACTGACTACATGTACACACCACAAGTAATGGCTCTTCGATAGCTTGTTTTATTTAAGGTAGTCTGGGCTAAGTGTAAGTGAACAAAGATAAAGACCATTTAAATTGGGGTACCCTGAACTAAGCAGAGAACAGGGCCAGTATCACAAAGCTGGATTTCTTGCTTAGCCAGATATCTGGTTGGATTTAAGGTATCATAGTTTAACTGGACTTTATCTTCTTTCACTTACATTTACCCAGTTAAATCTGACAAGTTACCCCACAAAGCAAGAACTCCTGCTTCATAATACAGTTCCCGGTTGTATTTTCTGAGTTCTAATTGACAAAGCTATAGACCAATAAAGAGTTGAGACCCTCCTTCCTAGTTCCTGGTAAGCGGCTCCATGTTTGTAGTCCCCATTCGGCTTCCCTGAGAGCAAAATATCCGCATGGACCAGCTGCGAAATAGGGCTTCTCTGACAAAACCACTTATATCTTGCAAATGGAATCATAGGATGAAGGTTTCAATGCAGATTTATTCTCTATAGACTCCAACCATAGCCAATTTGTTAAGTCATAAATATCCCCTGGTAAACTCTGACAGATGGGACTTCAGTGTTAAACAGATTGAAATGTTGAAGCTCTCTGGGAATGTTTTTAAGGGTTTCAGAGTCAAAACCCAAACCGAAGCTACATTCATATAATACAAGTTAGTGGTTATCATTAGCATCAGCTAAATTTTTTAATGGTTTATTAGTTTAACGTTATTGAACCGGATTAGCGGTTATCGAGGCTAGTTTTCGGTTAGCTGTGCTTTAGCAATCCTGTAAAACTTATTATCATGTCATACTTCTGTAAAACTCAAATGGTGTGATCATTGTGTACAATTCATTGTAATGTAACAAACCAGTGAAATTCATTACAATGTCTTATCACTAAAACATGGCTGGAACATTACAGTGTGGGTCCATAAGTAAACATAAAAATTATTTAAATTAAAGTGAGTAATTTAGCTTAACCTGTTTTTGTGGGTTTAGGTAACTTCCCCATTATGGCTGACAGCGGACCAGTGCCGTACCAGTACCGTTCTGGAAAGCACAGTATAAACAGAGTGGCAAACATTTCTGCTGTTTATGTAACTCAGCTATGTGTATCTGGGAGACCTGGAAAAAGCATGAGATCAAAATATATTTTATAATCAAACTCAATACATTGGACCTCAGAAGCACTGAAAAGAAATCTAAAGTAACTCATGCATAGAGTGACTCATTTCTTGGAGTAAATGAAATAGAAAGGAAAACGAAAAAAAAAGAAACATTAAAACATGAGTTAAGTTTTAAGACATATCGAAAGCCTGACTGATATTAATTTTATCCTATCTATTAAGAATGAAGATTCAAATGAGTGTTTCTTTGCAACACAGACGCAAAGTTCACTTGCCGAATAATAATAATAATAATAATAATAATAAAGCAAAGCTCCAACCACCTATTCAGTACAGAGATGTTTAGCGTCTGGTGCCCAAGAAACTGGGTGCTAGGCAGGGCACACCCTGGGCATACTGCCGGTGCAACGGGGGGGCACACTGACAAACACACTGACAAACACACTGACACACTACGGACAATTTACAGACACACATCAACTCTGGTCAAAAGCAGAAAAAGAGCCGATATTGATTTGCAGCATTTCGGTCTGTGAGGTTTGCCATGTTCATTCAGCCTGTTCAATCTGTGGTGTCGTGTCAGATCTGTAGTGTGAAAAACAGCTCATTGAAATGGATGTTTAAGCAAAGTGGGCCAGGAATCTGTAGCCTGCTGCATATTCATAGATTTCTCTTTAAACACTCTATCGCAGCCAGGAGAGGTGCGGATTAATATGTTTTTTTTTCTTTTTTTTTTGCTTCTAAAAGATGAAATGATGACAGAAAAGGTCTTTGGACTAAACCTCATGAAGCAGCTTTTTTTTTCCACATCTGTTCAGTTTATTTATCAAAGGGAAGCACCACAGCATCCGATCAATACAGATGCAACAAGGACAAATGTCCTTGGCATCCCACTCGCCTGCCAGAGGGGTGAGGGACGTACTTGCTACCCTGCAAGCCTCCCAGAATGCACTGCTCTGCCCCAGCAAGGGCACAGTCTCTGCGCTTCCTTCTCCAGCCGTGGACAGACCTCAACTACATGGTGCCGGCTTCCCGAAAACGGAAGGACCCTGCAGCTTCAGAAGCTGCCCCTCAGTGGCTGGATCCCACACCATGCTGCACTGCATCACCACAGCTGCCTGCTCTGTCACACAGGGAGATTAACTTGACAGTACCATTTCCTCTTTGGCTTACATCAATATCTATGCACTATTCTGTCACAAACTATAATTGGGTGCAAGCTTCAGAGAGAATGTGCAATTAAAAACAGGACGTGCACAATCTGCTCGCTCACACTAGGCTGTATCGATCCAGGATCAGGTTCCAGTTGAGGAGCAAGTTGTATCTACTCTGCATGCCACAGTAACATCTAGCCAGGCAATGCATCATCCCCGCAAACGGTTGCCAGTTAATGTCTGTTTTTCATCACAAGAGGTGCAATTTAAATCATCACCATACAAATGTGATTTAATGAGGGATATCTGAGGCATCCGAACACTCTCACATTGGCTGCAATTCTTTGTATTTAAATTTCTGGAAAGTCTGTTAGGACATCACATAAAATAATCCAAAAACAAACGTATATACTGGAATGGAGGATTTTTTTTTCTGATTTATTCATCTCTCAGAAGGGTCCCATCTCCAAGCTTAGGTTATTCCTCTTTTTATAATACCAAAATAAAACAGTTCTCAAGGTTGTTAGTTTTTATTTGCTAAAGTATAATCATTCACGAAAAATTTAGGCACAAAATGCATTAATGTATTTTTTGATTTTTGAAAAGTGTTCGTGATAAAATTAGGTGACACAAAGGTAATAAAATAGGTCTGTAGTGTTTCTAAAAGGTATTAGATTAAAATACAATATGTATTCAATCTGGTGCAACAAAAACAGATTTAATATAGCTATGTTATTGCTCGATGAAGGAGTTTGTGTTTCATTTCGTGTTGCCAGTTTGTTTTATACCAATCTTTCCCTTCTGAAAATAGTAAAAACTAAAAAGAATGCCTTTAGACGCTCAAAGTGGTAATTGCAGTAAGCATATGAATTTCAGAAAAAGAAGTTTTGCCTCAGGGTTTTAAATGAGCTGCACATAAGTCTGCAGATACTCGACCACCATAGCAATTTAATTAAATGCTTGCTTAAAAATTGCTGAAATGGCATTACGTCATTTAGCTGTGAAACATATTCCTTCATCCACAGCAAATTACACAGCTTACAATTTTACATTTTCTTCCTTTATATAGTTCAACACTTTAAGGGAGCAATTAAAGTTAAGGGACCTTTCCAGTGGTACAGCTTCACAGTCCCTTCCAAATTCTTGACTCACATCTGACCCATCTCATTCCCAGCTCCTGCCTACATACACCACCTGTTTGCTAGTGACAGTCCTGTAGATGATATAATGAACCGAAGGTGAACGAACTGTACGTTGAGAGAGCACTTCCTTGTAATTAGAAAAATGGGCTGCTCCAATAAGGTAACCTTTCTGTGAACACTGAAGATGTCAAGAACTAGTTACCCATCTCTGAACCTGAAATACATTTTTTTCCCAAATATAGAAAATGTATATAATTTCGGAAGGCAATGGCATTTGGGAAAAGTTTTACAGGAGATAAAAAAATCATTACATGTTATATTTACATCCTTATTGCCATATACTGGATAAAAAGTTGGCAGTTAGATGGATTATATTAAATTATGGGTTGTATTTAGAATTAATGCATTTTTATTGTTTTAAAACCTAAATATTCTGCTAATAGATATAGAAAAAAAAATGCATGGATAGGCTTGTTCTGCTAACATGGACTTCAAGTTTGTCTTAATCTCCACATTTCTTAGGGAGATATGTTCTACAGAGCTTTTGGGCCATATTCAATCACCTTTACTTTTTCCAAAATTTATGTCTCAGCCCTGTACTAAAATCATTTATGTTCATGTTTCCATCATCAATCTGCACTCAGTACTATGTAACAAGAAAGCAAAAACAGAATTTTAGAAGTTTTGGCAAATTTATTTGACACAAAACACAGCATTCACATAGGAATTCAGACTCTTTTCTCAGTACTTAGTTGAAGCACCTTTTGCCGTGATTACAGCCTTGAGTCTTCTTGGGTATGATGTGACAGGCTTTGCACACCTGGATTTGGGGATTTTCTGCCATTCTTCTCTGCAGATCCTCTCAAGCTCTGTCAGATTAGATGGGGACTGTTGGTGGACAGCTAGTTTCAAGTCTCTCTGGAGATGTACGGTTGGGTTCAAGTCCGGGCTCTGGCTGGGCCACACTAGGACACTCACAGAGTAGTCATTAAGCTACTCCTGTGTTGTCTTTGCTTTATGCGTCGGGTCATTGTCCTGCTGCTGGAAGGCAAACCTTTAGCCCAGTCTGAGGACCTGAGCGGTTCAGGGGCAGGCTTCCACTGAGGATATCGCCGTACTTTGTTATGTTCAACTTTCCCACGGCCCTGACTAGTCTGCCAGTCCTTGCCACTGAAAAACACCCCCACAGCATGATGCTGTCACCGGCATGCTTCACCACTGGGATGCTACTGCGCAGGTGATGAGCGACGCCTGATTTCCTTCAGACATGGCACTTCGAATTAAGGCCAAATGTTTCAATTCTGGCTTCAACAGAGTCATGTTTCTCATAGTCTGAGAGTCCTTTTCCTTTTTGCAAACTCCAACTGTGCTTTTATGTGTCTTTTACTGAACCCAGGTCGGTGAACAGGTGCAGCAATGGTTGTCCTAACTGTAAGTCAGAGTGTCCTTTGGGTTTTTGGTCACCAGACTTACCCTGCCCTGACTGCTCAGTTCCACTGGGCTGCCAGCTCTAAGTAGGGTGTTGGTTGTTCCAGTGTTCTTCCATTCAAGTATTTCGGAGGCCACTGTGCTCTCGGGAACCTTCAATGCTGCAAAAAATGTTTTTGTACCCTTCCCCAAATCTGTCCCTCAACACAATCCTGTCTCTGAGCTGTACAGGGAATTCCTTTGACCTTGCGGCTTGGTTTTTGCTCTGATACACTTTGTCATCCGTGGGACCATAGACAGTTGTGTGACTTTCCAAATCCTATCCAATCCATTGAAATGACCATTAGTGGGCTCCAAACAACCATTTCAAATATGATTAATAAAAATGGGATGCACCTAAAATGAATTTGAAGTGTTATAGCAAAGGCTCTGAATATTTATGTCAATGATTCAATTTTCTGATTCAATTCTTTAATAAATTGGAAAAAAAAATTCTAAAATTATGTTTTTGTGTTTTCATTATGTGGTATTGAGTGTAGCTTGATTAAGGAAAAATGTTTAAAAAAATCAAAAGATTTTAGTATATAGCTACAACATAAAAAAATGTTTAAAAAGTGAAAGAGTCTGAATACTTTCTGAATCCACTGTATAATAATCCTGTAAAAATATAAAATACTGTCATACTTTAAATTCTTACATGCATGTGGTTTTTTCAGCAAATGCAGAAACTTTTTAATTAAAAAAATTGTAATGGAATTTTATTTAGTTCAAACACAAAATTTGTGTTCAATGCTTAGCTTGGGCTCGTCCCAGCTTGCGTTTGTGTCACTCTTAAAAACAACAAAAACAAGCCGTAATGTGGTATAGCTATCGTTGACCATTTTCCCCATTAATTCTCATGGACCAAAAGTGGCAAAGGTTGGTGCGTAAAGAATGGCCTTCTTGAATGATTCTGTTGATGCGACACAGTCTGGGGGTGGGAAAGAGATTGGATCAAAAATGCCAAGTTCAGCCAGGGTGCATTAGCCTTATTGACAAAGGGGGAGAGGCCAAGCTCATCCGCCAGAGGAGGGCTGAGTAAAGTGCTCATTGGAGGTGATTTTCACGCTGAGGCCAGGGCTAAAAGCCGCTCTCGTGGAAAATGATGACCCAAAATTTCACCGCACCTTTGCGCCCGCTGGTCCCCCAGGTTTAATTGTTACCAGTCAAGCTCTTAACCCTAACAGTGACCAATTATGCCCTGGCCCTCATCTCCCACATGGCAACGTAGCTAAACCCATTTCGCGAAAAAGCCAAGTGGCGGCAGCTGCCACAACAAAGAAGCATGTTAAAATGGCACTGCAGAGGACACGCAGTATGAGAAGCACAGTGAATGACAAAACGTGAGCAAGAGTGCATAATGTAGATTGCTTTTCTCCTTTTGAATAAGTAGATGATCATTTATTCATTAAAAAAACGGGCCCTTTATATATATATATATATATATATATATATATATACTGTATATATATATATAAAGCACGAATATGCATGAAATGGGGCCCATGCTATTGGATTAGATTCAATTTATAATGGCCTTGAGTTGAGTAAAGGCTTATTGAATACAGGCTCTGAGATGCCATCCCTCCCACATACCTTGGTCCAAAACCTGCTCATCCTATCTTGTATGATAAGAAAGATGAATGAGGGAGCCGCCATTCTGTTACAACAGCATTGCACTTCTCCTATAGCTACAGTTCTTTAATCTGCCTTATTTCTAAGCCAGGCAGATACATGTGGTATTGCAGCTGCATTGCCAGTATAGTAGAGATTAATCGGGTCAGACTTCTGCTTTCGTAAATATTACCTAGACAGGTTTTTATTGGCGTTATCAGTGCATATTTTGAGGACCCTTGGCATAAAAATGCATTGAATATACTGTTGTCCATCTCCGACGTCTCATGTTCCGCTGGCCTTATCACATTTCTAAAATGACTGAAAAGTCACTAAACATGAATCTGCACAATTAAGCGTCTATAATATAAACCCTCTTCATGTGAGAACACTTCATTTTTTCTACCTGGGTATGCGAAAATGAGTTCACTGGTATTCATGAAAAATATTTTTCATTATGGACATCACGTTTGAGCTTGAAGGGATTTATTCGTGTTAACAGTTAAGTGGTTTGAGCACAGTGACCTTTCTTTTGTCATATCTGTGTTGAGCAATCTTCGCTTTTAGTGACCGTAATTGAGAACAATATGTTGATTATTCAAAATCACGGTAAGCTTTTTGATAATAATTTATATACCCATGAAAAGCTTTCATTTTTATCGGTAAACACTTGAAAAAATGTTCTAAAACATTTGCGTTGAATAAATTCATTAGCTCTCTGCGCAGATGGTCACCTTGCGAGAGCATCGGACTCTTGCTGAAAACAGGATGTCACCAACTGGTGGAATTGCAGTAAGCAGAGGATTCTGTGAGCAGGTTTTTCTTTTTGCCGTAACAACAGCTAAAATACAAAAGGGCTCAAGTCTGAATCCACCCTGCTCCTCTTCATAATCCTGCTCCTGCCTGCCTATTCAGGTACAGCCTTTTCAGGTTAGAGACATGCCCTTTCACACACACACACACCATAAAGGGCGGAAGCTCAGGTAAACCGACAGAGTTCAGGCCTTCTTCCTTCGCTGGGCTAAAAATAAAGGTTTCCTTGGGACACCTTCCCTTGACCAATTGCCTCCCTGCGTTGATTTCTGTTGTGTTCATGCATAGCAGATACACAAAGCCAGCTGGAGCGGCTCGTTAAAGGGCTCTCTTCTCTACTTCAGTCCTCAGAGACTCAGCAAGAAGCATCACAGCTCCTTTCTGCTCAGATGGCTGTCCAAGTCAAATGCTGCTTACATGACTGGATTTTGAAATTGACATTTATTTTCTACTTACTGATATATGCTGTCTTCTGTAGTGGTGACACTCCTTATGTATATGCATGGACATGTGTATTTTTCTGTATTTCCTCTTCTTTTAAACCTGGTTCAGGTTAATGATGCCGTTTTGAAAGAACTTTAACTGAATAGTTTTAGCATATGAGAACTCGAATACATACCTTCAGTTACATATGCATGTAAATTAGCACCCTGCTTGCTGGCCTTGCGCACCAGTGAATCAGCAGCTCTTAATGATGCATTTCCACCTTAGATACACACAGAGTTCCACTAGATTATTTAAATCCTCCCAGAGTAAAAATCGATACATAGAAGTATGACTTGTGCTATGGACAGGTACTGAGAGGTTCATTTGGAAGTCCTCTTTCCCATGATACCTTTGATCTGCTCCTACCAAAGTTAATCCCTCAGACACACCACGGCCATGAATGTTTACACATCTGTAAGGCTGCTAGCTCTGACTAGAATCTATGATTAGGGACTTCTTTGGGTCTGCATTATTTTTTACCCAGGGGGTTCTCTCAAGTCAACTCAGACAAGACTGGGCTCACTCACTCCCTCTGGCATAGCTGTTGGACCCATCTCCACCCACACTGAGTGTGAAGTGTCTTGCCAGCTCCATCTCGCATATCTTTCACTCAGAACCTGCCCCTTCTTCTCCCCCCATCCTATCGCCCATTGTTCCCCTGACCCAGGTAACACAAATCAACTAAACATACTTATATGTAATTAAAATAGTTTTACATAAAATCAAGTGGCGTACTCTTTCGTGTTTCTTCTCATTCAAATGGTTTCTGTGCCACTTGTACAATGGTCTCAGTATTAAGACATTATATCCCTAAAAAGATATAAAAAGTTAGGAAAATCTTGTCCTGTTGGAAGGCATGGTGTGCAATGAAACTTAATCCCCTGCAGATAAAACTTCCACCTGGTTCCAAGTCTTCTTTATGGCTGTTTTTGATCCATTGCTATATCCTCGGGAAACAATGGTTTTAACATCTCATCATTGATTGTTTAATTACCGTATTCCATGGTAATACCAATCACTTGGTAGGGGATTTAAGGAATGGTCCACAACATCGGTAGGCCGACGCTCTATATCCGGAGCTCCCACATGCTATTGTGTGATCTTCTGCTGGGGAGTCACTCTGTACCCAGATCTCCAGCCTGGCACTGTGTGATTAGCATTTGCAATTAGATCTCTCTCACATTTACTGTGTGCGTCTTCTGTTGGCTATGTGCTGCATTGCTTTCGCTCTCTGTGTTGTTTTGCATGTGTAATATAGTTGTGTTGTGTAGTCAAGTGGCAACTTGACTACGCAACACAACTTTCGTCGATCCCTGTGCTTTGATTTACATTGCAATTGATTGCTGTACCCAGCTGAATGGCGAGGAAACTTCGAAAACAGAGAGTCACGGATGGGGATCGGGCTCCAAACCCTGGAGATGTGAGTGCACAGTCCAAATGACTGAGATGCTGTGTAATCCCTGCAGAACTTTAGTTAACTGAAAACATAATTGTAGATTAATGATTTTTAAATTTTATTTGTTTAAATAATAAAATGTGCGATTTACATGCCATTGCCCAAGCAATTCTTTCTAAGGAAAGTTGTTGGTGTCAAAAGCCTTTAGGCTGAGTTAGAAATGATGAAGATATGGTGTCTGTAATGTGTCTGCCACACCCTTGTAGATGCCTTAAAGTGAAAGTGATTATTTGTCATTGTTGACACACCACAGCACACAACAACAAGATGTGTCCTCTCCATTTACCCTATACTGTATGTGACATTGTGACATGACAGTGGGCACCTATTATTTGGCACCCAGTGAGCAGTACCTTGCTGGTTTGGGATTTGAACCAGCAACCTTTCAATCACAAACATACCTCCCCAACCATTAAGTTAATACTGAACAAGCCAGCCCTGAATTTACCAAAGACACTGCAAAAGCAGCAAGTGCAGACATTTGCAGAAAAGTCAACATGGCTCCACCAGCAGATCTTGGAAGGTTTCTTGTGCATAATTTCAAATCAAAAACACTTAACAGATTACATTTGAAACAGCTGATAATGAAATGAATACCATAAATATCAAGCTGAGTCCAAACAGAACCTATATCTGCAATGGGCTCACTTTAGGACCAATGTACGTTGCCCATATAACATGTGAATCTATCCTGTCTGATCTTGCATGGGGTTACAACAATGTGGAGAGGAGCACTGCAGATAAGAAAAACAGAAGGACATTCTGCTTATTTCAATATGCAAACAAAACGTCGTCACCTCCAAACAGTGCTGCAGAAAAACTAAATTTAGCAGTGCCTCATTCTGTAGTTTTAACTACTGTGCTGTGATTTTCTCTGCTATGAAAAGTATTTTGTTAATTATACTCTCTTATTTAAGTCATTCATGAGATATTTTAACCTAAAATACCCCCTGAAGGTTTTCTAGCTGGCCTTACTTCCTTTTCACTTGCATTCTGTTGGTGTGCGGAATGATTCAATGGCAGAGCAGAGTCAAGGGACAGAGCTGAGGGACAAGCTCAGTTTCAGCTCAACAAACCAAATCCATTCACAGCTTTTTATGATTCAGCAAAAGGTAATTTTGTCATAAGTCCTTCACACCTTTTTTTGGAGGAAATACTTTAAAGCTTCCAATCTCACTCAAAGGGAAACATAACATGTTGCTGTTGTCAGCATTAAAATACTCTAATATGCTTTAGCAATGTGCTATGCAGCTGCGTCGACACAAGGACCTCAGCCTGAATGAAGAGCAGAAGATGTTGCAAGTGGGCTGATTTCCTCCCAGAGTAAAAGGGAGAGAAACCCCATTACATCACAGGAATAACATCAGCAAAGGATGTGTGTTCTCAGCCAATTTTATCTCAGCACTCTACTCAAGACCTCCTGTTACTCCATCTGCTGAAGCGATATTAAACCACTGTGATGTGACTGTGTATATGCAGAATGCAGAGCGACAGGGAGAAGCTCGCATCCCAAGAGCAGAGGCTGCCTCACACTGCCCCAGAAATGATTAAGAATTTGGAAAGGTAGTGTGGGACGTTCCCAGTATGCATTGGTCAGTACCTACCAAATGTGGTCCAAGGAAGGGAACTGGACCATGATGCAGTGGAAGAAGGTGGCCTGATCTGATGAGTCACGTTTGTGTTACATCATTTGGACAGCGCCAGGATGCACTATGGGAAGAGGGCAGGCTGGCTGAGGCAGTGTGATGCTCTGGACAGTGTTCTGCTGGGAAACATTGGGTCCTGGCATTCACATGGAAGTTACTTTGACACGTACCACCTACCTAAACATTTTTGCAGACCTTCATGGCAACGGTATTACCCAATGGCAGTGGTCAGAAGAGTTCACTTGGCCTCAAAATTCCCAAGATCTCAATTCGATTGAACATCTGTGGGATGTGTTACACAAATAAGTTCAATCTATACAGGCCACACCTCGCAACTTACAGGACTTAAAGGATCTGTTGCTAACATTTTGGCACCAAGTACCACAGGACACCTTCAGAGGTCTTATGGAGTCCATGCCTCTATGAGTTAGAGCTGCTGGTTAGGCAGGTGGTTTTAATGTTATGGCTTTTGCTATGAAGCATACAGTAAAATCCCGTTATAGTGGATTCGCTTATAACGGAATATTGTCTATAACGGACAAGGGTCGCTGTTCCCAGCCGTGCGCCTTTAAGAACATGCAGAAAAAGTATCAGATATAGCGGACTGGCATATAACGGAATTTCGCTTATGACGGACAAACAATTTAGTCCCCAGCGCCGCTTTTAGCTGTAGTTTTGTTCGACTATAACGGACATGCAGCTCCGCCTACAAGGCGTGTGGCGTGCCGGTGATATCCAGCGCAGATACGTAGTCGGGATTATTAATAG
>JAODJU010000108.1:7275643-7290589 GCA_026776725.1 Gnathonemus echidnorhynchus | reverse complement strand
TATTATTTTTTTTTTATTTTATTTTTTTTTAAGCATTTCCATGGTTACGTAAAGGAAAAAGGAAGACCAGTTCTGCTAAGTCTTAACTGTTATGCCCAAATCGTCACGATCACGATGTAAACTGACTTGGAAAGTCACAAGAATATGCAACATTTATGAAAGTTTTTGCTGGAATATACAATCCCCTCTTGTCTCTGTTGGCATCATCACTTATGGAATCTTCTCAAATATGCCACAGAACATTATAATTGGACTGCCGCTAACTGAGCAATATGAAGACCTCTATTAGGTTTGTTGAAAAACTACAAAATGATGCTCAAAAATTCAGACACAAAAAAGTAGAACTGTTAGGTCTACCACTAGTCTCAGTATAGTTTGATGGACCCTGTAGTGTCACATAACTATCCGTATCAAGAAAATGTCATTAGCGTCAGATGTTTAAGCTACTGGGCAGAGTGATGCTCTGATGCAAGGGAGGTATTCTGGTAATCGGAAGGTTGGTTTGAATCCCATTAATGCCTGCTTACCACCTTCTCTTTATGCTATTGGTCCTGTCAAGTTCCCTATTGCTTAGTATTGATCTTTGGCTGAAGATATAATACCAAATGTAAGAAGGAGAATGTGCTAATAGCATTTTGGCTGCATTTCAAGTTAAAACATATGCAGAACTTTTGCAAAGTCAGGGGTCGCACATAGAAACTACAAAAATGAATACCCTCTGATCTGGGGCATCAGAGGGGCATGGATGCTCTGGCAGATTCAGGGGGCTCGGCACTTCACAGGGACCCCTAAAGATGAAACATAAACTATATGACTGACCAGGGGGCCCAAGATGACATTTTGTCACAGGGCCCTGAATTTATAGGTACGCCCCTGCCTCTACCCTGCTTGTAAACTGGAGTCCTAGTATATCATTCAGCTTTCCTGACCGCTGTCCATAATCAAATATTTACCTAAGGATTGTACAGAGAGGACATTACTAGCACTTAGCACTGTTACAGAATGTTATGACTGACGGTCATCAGAACTGGAAGATCATAACCCCTGAAGCACAGTGGTATAATGATGTTTTATGTATTTTTCATCATGGCAAACCTTCCCTTCCTCTAAACTACTTAAATGGTATATTTTTATATCAAAATATCTGTGCATATATCAGCTCTGATTCAAATAATGTATTGGCTCAAGGGTACATTTTAATGAATATTGTCTTGCAGAACTGGCCATTTATACAATTTCTATAATTCTCATTTTGCTTCCAAGCAAACAAAAGACACTCCACAACCACACCTAAAAAGTCCTTACCAGCTAAAACAATAAAGACAGTAGCCCTGAATGTTAAATGATTAGTAAACCAATAAAAATAGTACATTTAAATGAATAAATTGGCCTAAAGGCTGATGACAAATGTTCACAATGTGCTTCATTCACGTCACTATTACAGAACAATTTAAGGCAATATTTGCCTAAACAAATTAAAATTTACTGCCCCAACAGACACGTTGAGGCCACAGAGTTAATGCATTAAAAATACCCAATTTAGTTTTCAATCATCATTCTTTCTAAAAACAATATCTGAACATTAGTTACTGATAACAAGGTTGATTGGGTCCAATATTGTTTATATATTTCATTACACCATAAACAGAAACAGTATTGAAAGAGCAAAAATAAGGGCAATAGGAATATTAGAGTGCAGAGTAGGAGGTAAATTAAGAGCAAGAGGCTATATAAATAATGAATACATCACCGGAGGGCAAAGAATAAAGGTGCCAACCCATGTGAACAGGGGCTGGTCTTAGTGCAGCACAGCTGCTTCTGTTCACTCATTTATCAATCAGAAATATATTCCTCTTAATTCCCTTTGCAAAAACCACCTTAGGCCTAGAAGAACCTTTTAGTATAACCTTAACAATTTACACATTTATGGGGAGCTGCAATACAAATTTAACAAAGTTCCAAATAAAAAAACTTAAGTCATCTGAGAGCAGCACTGCCCGCTCGTCTGAACGCCGTTGCATTTATTTATTTAGCAGATGCGTTTGTCCAGAGCGACACAAGGGAGCAAGGGTGAAACCCCTCTCAGCTACAGGATTTGAACCAGTAACAGTCCCATCAAAGACATGGGGTCCTAACCTGGAGAGCCAATCACACAGCATCCCCATTGGAGTGACACCAAATGTTTCCCAGCCAGTGAATGATGAGGATGGTCCCTGCGATCTTGCCCCAGCCTGGATATATCAGGTCCAAACTATTTAAGAATAACAGGCCATTCTCGGGGCTTCATCTCATTTGGGGCTTTCCAAGATGTAGCTCCTGATCCAGATAACTTCCAAATCCGATCTGCTAATTCCCAATTCCAGGCTCCTGGATCTTGATTGGATCCTGGACTCTTTCTCATTTCTGATCATTTCCTACTTCCTGTCTCCTGTACGTAGCCATCTGCCACAACTGAGTTTCCCCCGCATGTCTTACTTCCTGCAAAATCTTCCTCCCATAGATTCTGGGATTGTTGAACACCTGGAAATTGGGTGGGCCTTGTGTTGACCTGACAATTGGAATTAATAATGTCGTAAGAGGTACACATGGTGGTATAAGAAGAATATATACTCTCAAATGCCCAGGTGAAAGCGTGAAGTTAATAATAAAGAGGATTAATAAAACATAACTGAAAAAATTAAACTCAGTGACAAAGGATTTGTCATTGTTTCACTGTACCTTTTGTTTTTTTTTTCATTACATGGTCAATATAATAATTTATTTTAAAAAGCCCATTAGTAGGATCTATCCTGTACACAATCTTTGGCAACACAAGGTAATTTTTGTATTACGGCAACTATACTGTAATGCAGAATGCAAATATCCTTACAGTATACGAAATCCTATGAGGCATAAATAAAGCCAGTGTAACACTTTGATATTAGTGATAATGCAGTGTGAGAGGGGGCAGGGGGTGCGATATAGGGGGCCGGGGTTTTTCATGTGAATTCATTCTACCTGGCACTGGTTTTTGACTGAACATATAAATTAGTGTTTTATGTGCTTCTTTGCTCCAGTGAATTAGAAGAGATACCTGGACCCTGCTACAGTCACCTTCAGGTTCTCAGCCATTGAAATGACCACTTATCTTTGTGTCTCCTTTACCTGCTGGCTGAATCCCATTCTTGGTCCGTTCCTATAAACTCTATGTAAGAACAGGACTGCCATCCAATCCCCTGCAGGCGCTTCAGTCCCTATTCTTCCCTTGTGTCATGTGCATCTCTTACCATCCCAACTTGAGCATTTTGTACACACTGGTTCAAGACAAGGGCATACAGTACAATAGCTGGAAACTAATTATATCAGAGGATAAAAAATAAGAAGTGCCCAGGATTTGAAGCAAGACTTTTTAGCCATGTTATGGAAACGTATTTTTGAGGTTCATTAAAATCAAGAATAGATCAAATCAGCAGAATGATCTGGATGACCTCATTATATGCAGCTGTCTTTAACCTTAGAGCGATTCTCTTCATCCATTTTCATGGCTGTTGTGCACATTGTACTACAAAATGGGTTGCATTCCTAGTCATTTCTTTGAGCAAAATGTATTTGAATTTTCAAAATGGGACAGATCACAGGCTAAGATTCACTGTCTAACTTCAAAGTTAAACTGCTCAGGTCTTAAAAGATATAAAATGATTATATTTGTCCTGCTTCATGTACCTTTCTATAGCTAACAACAAAAAGTTAGTCATACAGTACAATGCTCTAATGATATTAATGTGATATAGTATTCATTATGAATCCGTTTTTCATTATGCATATACTGCAGCTTGTTTGTTTGTGAATTTTACCTTGGCTAACCAGCACCAGAAACTAGAAACAAAGGTGTTGTGAGTGGCAATAAAAATGATGTTTAGAGTTGGTGACAATTTAAAAAAGTGACGGATAACTGTGAGCAGGGCAGAACATGCCTGACATTCTTCTTCACCTTTCGGTGTGATCATCTTTGTGCATCCAGCCCACCAATTCGGCTATTTTAGGTTCCCTTACTTTTTGCCAGCTTCGGTGATTGCCCCATCCCTACATTAAACTCAGTCACCCCAGAAAAGAGCAAATCCCCAATAAACCTCTGGTTCGCTGCCAGGCCTTTGTGTCACAAGGTGTCACCGCTGTCCCTGTCAGACATGCTCATTAGCAACAACAGCAGGTGCTTCTTGCATTGCTACAGTAGCAGCAGCATGAGACTTCATGGTTGCCTATCAAGGTTCAAGCAAAGGGTAGAGCAGCTGTCCAGTAACTACAAACTAGACAGATAGCAGTATGGTATTGGTAAATTAATAATAATAATCATAAGATGGAAACTTTTTGTTCCCCATTTCTTCTGCTTAGGCTGTTGCCTTCATTCTACATTTAACTCAAGGCTAAAAGTAAAAATACACTACTATACTATACTATACTATACTACACTATGCTTAAGACATGCACTATATGGACAGAAATATTGGGACACCTGACCATTACACCTACACAAACTTTTATAACACTCCATTCTAAATCCAAAGGCATCAATATGGAGTTGGTCCCCCATTTGCAGCTATAACAGCTGCCACTCTTCTGGGAAGGCCTTCCAAAATATCTTGGAGTGTGTCAGTGGGGATTCTTGCCCATTCATCCAGAAGCACACTTGTGAGGTCAGACATTGATGTTGGATGTGAAGGCCTGGCTCACAATCTCTGTTATAGTTCTTCCCAAAGGTATTTGATGGGGTTGAGGTCAGGGTTCTGTGCAGGCCAGTTGAGTTCTTCCACACCAAAATCACCCAACCATGTCTTTATGGACCTTGCTTTGTGCAAAAGGGCACAGTCATGCTGGAACAGAAAAGGGCCTTCCCCAAACTGCTCCCACAAACTTGGAAGCATAGAAATGCCCAAAATTTCTTGGTCTGCTGAAGCATTAAAAGTTTCCTTCACTGGAACTAAGGGACTTAGCCCAACCCCTGAAAAACAACCTCATACCATTATCCCTTCTCCACTAAACTTTACAGTTGGCACAATGCAGTCAGACAGGTAAAGATCTCCAGGCATCCACCAAACCCAGACGCATCTATCAGACTGCCAGCCAGAGAAACATGATTTGTCACTCCACAGAACATGTTTCCTCTGCTCTGGAGTCCAGTGCTTTGCACCACTCCATCTGATGCTTGGCACTGCTCTTGGTGATGTGAGGCTTGCATGCAACTGGTTGGCCATAGAAGCCATTCCATGAAGTTCTCGGTGTACAGTTTTTATAATGGGGTTAATGCCAGAGAAAGTTTGGAACTCTGCAACAGACCGTTGGAGACTTTTACACACTATGCACCTCAGCACTCAGCGACCCCACTCGGTTACTTAGTGGCTGAGATTCTGTTGTTCCTAAACACCTCCACTGTTCAATAATACTACTTACAGTTCACAAGGGAATATCTAACAAGGAAGAAATTTCAGAAACTGACTTATTGCAAAGATGGCATTGACAATACTACGCGTTCACTGAGCTCTTGAGAATGACCCATTCCTTCACAAATGTCTGTGAACCTGACTGCATGCCTAGGTGCTTGATTTTATACACCTCTGGCAATGGGTCTGAATGAAACACCTGAATTCAATGACTAAGAGGTGTGTCCCAGTACTTTTGTCTATATAATGTATAACACTCTTCAAATCATCTACTTTCTGAAAGAGTCCCAAATGAAATATAGTTGACCCATCTGCATTGCAACTTTCTCATCGCGATTCTCATATATCAGGGGGTCAGAATAAAAATTTAAATGGGAGCTTTTTTTGGGAGTTTTGCGAAACTGCAGACAACACACTAAAAGTTTAGTAACTCAGAAATGCATAACATATATGTGCAGTGCTGGTTTTCGGCAGCCTCTGACGTGATATCTCGCGGTGATCTCTTAAAGATCTTTGTATCGCTCCGCTCACCGAGGGAACCTAAACATTTCACGCGGTTTTTCCAGATCGCGGGGGGCTTGGCCCCTAACCACCGCAATGTGGAACAGTCAACTGTAATTCATTAACAATGCGTATGAAACCTTAGCTGTTGATTCTGATAATGCGCTACTTGTTCTTCCTCTTCTATCTTTTCTTGATTTCTAAATAAGCTGCACTGATATGTTTAGATGTGTCTGAGGAGTTCAGGATATCCGACTAAAATTATTACTTTTTCCTCTTATATATAAATGAGACAGCGTTTTGATTATCAGTTCCACTTACATGGTGTCATATAATATTTATGAATGATTATAATTATAATCTCACAGTAAACCTGCAGTCTGCAGTATATTTGGAAAGCTTCTCAAGATTTGATTTTATTTCTTTGATGGAGAAAAATATTTGTTTCTGTTGCAGAATAATGATTTCTTTCTCTGCACAAGAGTTTATTTTGTTTTCCTAAGAGGAAGACATAATTTATATATAGTAATTATTACAGTAATAATGCATAATTGCAATATAGTCATATTGATTTTTCTCGTTGCTTAAATTTTTTTAACTAATTTAATGCTGAGAATTACAGCTCTGGGCCGGAGAGGCAAAGATTACTGAAATAATGGATAGCATTTCCATATCCTGTAAAAACTATAAAAAGTTGTATAATTCATTTACTTCCGCTTGCCACAATTAATTCAGTGCCGCATACTAGTCGCAAATTCATTTTGTCATTGATTCCACAAACTTTTAACATGCTTAGACAAACAAAAACCAAAATTATTTAGTTCAGATTTATAAGCTGAGTTCCCTTTGTTTGTGTTATAACTAGGCCCATTAAGTGATTATTATATAAAATTCCAAATTCACAACTGACACCCCAAAAAATTATTAATAACGACAAGGAAACATATCATCTGTGATATATATATATATATATATATATATAGTAATTTGATTAGATAAATATAGAAGACCGTACAGGTTTTCTATATACCTTTGCACGTTAATGTACAGCAGTCATCCAATTCTTTTCAATAATAAACTTATCATTTATATCAATGTGAAAAGGTGCAATAAACAGGAAACCTTTCTTTTCTTATTTTTTGTCCACAAGCAGAAAAATGAACACATCATAAAACCAATTATCAGATAAGGAATAAGGTACCACACCATTCAACCATGCTTTGGTATGTCCTCATCGGTGTCTCTCTGCATTTTTTTAAATGACCTGTGTACAATTTACTGCTTTGATAAATATTATGAAATGATATAGTCATAGCAGAAGCAGCTCACGTCCTGGCACTGTGTTCCTGTTGTTGATGACAAACTCCTGGAGAAGTCCTCTATCTTATTTTATCGTTAATCTCTTTCAAGTCTATCACCATTTTCCCGACTTCAATGTTGTCATATCGCACATTAGCGTATTAGAATTTCATCTGCATTTATCCCATTATCGCCATCAATCAATATTTTCAGTTTTTATTTTATGCCTCATTTAGCATAGTCATAGAGACAGAGAACTTTGTGCTGACATGTAATTAGAGAATATAATAAGTGCAAAACTGAACATAGAGTAGGACTTTTAGTACTTCTGCCTTCAAATCATGACCTGAGTAAAAAGATTACTATTTGTTCCCTCTGTGATCACTGACTAGTGGAGTAAATTGAGATCACCTGCAAATTTTAAGTAAATTCCCTCTTCTGAAATCCACGGGCTGCTCCTCTGTTACTTTAGAAAGCAGGCAGGTCAATGAATATTAACACTGACAAAAATGTAACACTAAAGAACATCTGAGATCTGATCAGACAGGACTTTAGTCAGCTGGGAATTAACAGTTCTGCTAACAACTGCAATAGAGTGTGATTTTTATTTCCATAATTTACAGCTAGCAATCTGCTGTCAATGGCAATTTAAAAACAATTACACAGCAAGCTATAATACATTCCCATGAACACTGATGAAAAGCTTGCAAATCTAGTTTTGTGCTTTTTGTGTTGTTTAGTCAATTATCTCTCTTTAGTAAAGTTTAGTTTAGTAACTTTTTCTTTATCTATCGCAAAGATGCAAGAATGGGTGATACTGGCCATGACAAGATCGAGGGTCAGGTGACCAGGTGTTTGCATTCCTTACCTGTTTTTCTGTTCCTTGAATTATTTCTCAATGTGTTGTGTCTTGTTTTGGTCACGGACCCCAGGAGTATCTCATGTGCTTCTCTTTGAACTCTCTTCCTGTGGTTGTGCTTTTCATTTGTTCTGTTTTGCCAAAACTGCACTTGTTGTTTTTTGTCTTGAAGTTAAATTTGTCTTTTTACATAAAAACCAACAAACGGGGAACCATGTCTCGATGATTAACCTCTGTGACACTGTTCTCCATTCCAAACAAAGGTTTTCTCACAAATTATTTACATTTAGGTTAAGTCAAACATCAAAATAATATGATAGAGAATACAGAAAAGGGTCACAAACTATATACTGCTTGGCCAAGAAAAAGTTGCCGTTTGAATTTAAATCAGCAAGTACTTAAGGGCCAATAACTGGATCATTATTACAGCTCAGCAACGTTATGCAGCAATAAAGTGAAGTCAGCTGAGTATTGAATGGCCAGATTATCCCATCAATGGATTATTTTCTTTCCTAAAGGCATGGACATATTCCTGAACGGTGACACCAAGATTCTTGAATTGTCAAAGACTGGTTTAGGGAGCATGAGGAATCATTTTCACAGATGATTTGGTCTTGACCTTACTGACATTGAAAGTCTTTGGGATGTGCTGAAGAGGACTCACCTATCATCAATACAAGATCTCGATGAGAAATGGATGCAAACCTGGATGAAATAGAATGTTGAGATGTTGCATAAGCATGTGGAAACAATGCATTGAAGGATATGCACCATGATCAAAGTTAAAAGTGATCCAACGAAATATTTAAGTGTTTGACTTTTTTTTTGTCTAGGCAATGTATATCACAATTGTAAAATAAGGTTTATAGCTCACAGCTCTTAAGTACGCCACATTCAGGCATTAGAAACTTCAGTAATAACTGCAATTTCATTTTTTTCTTGTAATTTATACTAAATTGCAAGCATTTTCAGGCAAAAGAAAAAAAAAATCAAAGTTACTTAGCTCAGTCAAAGCTGTTATTTTTAATTTCAGCATATCTAACGTTTTCTGCAGCAGGTCATCTTATTAAACTGAAATTGACATGAAAGCTAAATAATGTACTGTACATGGGCGAAGAATTTTTTTCAGAAGGACAAACAATTTGACTGGGTCAGTCACACCCGAGTCGCTCTGATGTGGCTTTGAGACGATGCTTCAGACCCTTATCCTGCTGGAGGAGGGATTTCAGTTCACATTTAGACTTTCAGTATGCAGGAGCAGGCGATCATCTCGCATGAACGTTACCTTATACCTTATTCCTTGAAGCCTATCAGCGTCTCCAACCCCCATGTAAGAGAACTGTCTCTACAGCAGGGGCGTCAGAGGGCCCCGGATACCATGACAGATTCAGTGGACCCAGCACTTGATGGAGGCCCCACAATACCCCCTGCCCAGCAAAACCAACTGAGCGATTGGAAGCGTCGACCTACGCAGGGGGCCCAAGGTGACATTTTCTCAGAGGGCCCGGGATGTCTGGCTGCTCCCCTGCATGATGAATCAATGTGGTGTCAGGCTGCAGCAGTGGTGGTGGCAGTGTGCCAAAGATAATCATTGCATTTGCATTAAAAAGCCGCCGTTTGGTCTTACCTGAGACCAAACTGTGCGCTTTACTGCAGACTTCAGTCTGACTCCCGCCTGATCCGGGCTTTTTAATGGCTGCGCGCTCGCTAATTGGATGACTTATCGCTGAGCTTTAATGACCCCTGATTTTGAAATCTCTTTGGTCTCCATTGTTGAGTCTTTGCTGGGAATTCGCTAGCTGTACATAGACTTTCACGAAGCCACTTGTTCTTATAGTGAAAAGATGAGAAACTTTGCTGTTGCACTGAGGACAAGTAATTGTCTGGCTTATTAAGGATAATTTTGTAAATCTATCTTAATTTAGGCTTTTCATGGATTTGAATATAGTACTTTGATCATGAAATTTTCATTTTTCTTTCATGTTTCTTAATTTCAACTATTTTTTACTTTGAATATTTGGAGCAGGTTGTGTATAACAAATATTATGGTCTACTTCAAAGTGTTATTGCAACAAAAATTGCAGAGGTCTGAATACTTTTCTTTGTCAGCTCATGTTCCATCTGATATCTGGGTACTTTAAGACTGAATACTGCAGTACAGACAAGTCCATCGAAGTGGGACACTTTTATCAACTTCACTGGCATTGTTAATAAAAGTTGCTGCTAATTATTGCCACTTGTTAGTCGCTGGATAATTATGTCTCAAATTGTGCAAAACTTTCTGAAGATGCAAAACGTGAAATAACAGAAAAAAGATGCATCCATCTTCCAATAGCTTATTCTAAGCAAAGTCACAGGGGCCTCAAGCTCTTCCCAGGGTTTGCATGGCACGAGGCAGAGGTTCACCCTAAATGGAGCAGCAGTCCCTCTGAGGGCCTGCTACAGGTACTCAGGCACGCCACACACACAGAGCAAAGGCAGGCCTGGAAGCCCCAACCTCGGCTTTGCAAGGCAGAAGGGAATAATACTACTACTACTACTACTAGTAATAATAATAATAATATTAAGAAAAAGAAGAAAAGAAGAGGCATAATAAGGCTTAACCACACTTGATCTGAAGTATAATGATTAATAAGATCTTTCTAACTATAGGTCAACATAACTGCAGAATAGATTATTATAAGAATATAGTCTTCTTGCAGTACTTTCCGAAGTTTTATTCCTCTTTTCCATCTCTTGGGTTGTTTCCCCGCCTTCTTTATCTTACCTTATTGATGACGTTCTTTCCTGTGGTCCCACATCTGCACGACTTTAACTGTTTCAAACCCCCTAAACGCATCCATTTGTTCAGTGGTTCGGCTCCATTGTTAGCAGATTGATGGCGGTTTTGAACACAGCGGTTTGGGGATCCTGCCATTTCCTAGGTATCATATCAATCATCTGGGGCGCAGCAATTTCACAAGCTACAAATTTCAAGTTACAAGGGATTGTTAGAAAACCACATTGATCAAAAGGGTGGGATTGGACAAGCGGCTATGGATAATGGATGGATGAATGGATTAAGTGTGTGATTTATGGACCAAAACAAATAAATGCTGTTTACATTAAAAATGTAATTAAAAAAAAAAACAGTAATTAATTGGTTGCAACATTTGTGCTTCTGGTTTGTCATATACATATTTTATTGCACATTTACTTAATACATCAGGTAATAAATAATTTAAATACTCCATTATCTATTGTCTTTAATGTCTTTAATCTATTGTCTGAACCAGTGTGGGTTAGCCTCATAAAACATTGTGTATTGTTTTTTAGGCACACTCTTCTTATCCACTGTCCTCTGTCATTGTTTATGCACTCGGCCACTTTCTCATCCCAGCACATAATTTTTACCGGAAGCATAACGCTGAGGAGATTGGATCGAAGTGCAACGCAGGATATCCTAATGATCCAATCCACAACCTACATCCAGAAAACAGCGGTCAGAACCGGGCGTGCCGACAGTGTAAGCTGGAATTCAAACACAATTGATTAACAAGAACTGATCGGAAAGCAGGCAGGCAAAAGAACCAGAATCGGCAAACATAAACAGATCTGTGAACAGGCAGTAAAGGACTCCAGACAAGACTCTGTGATGGCAACAAACACACAATAAACTCACGAAAGTTCAAAGGGAGGAAAAGGTTATATACTGGGCTGATGTCACATCTGGATTCCCCCACCCCCCCACCCTCAACAAGCAGCACACAACTGTCTCCTTGGGAGCTAACCTTGGGGTCATGGACTTCGGGCACGTTGTGAATTTCATTTGTGAAGGAAGGATCCAGAACATCTCTCACCAGCACCCAGGACCCCTCCCAGCCCTGCTTGACCTTTCTTTCAGCTAAACTCCAGCAAAGCCCAAGCTGATGAAGTGGGCTCCTCATCAATGTCGAGTGATGGAGGAGGCTTAATGTGCGCTGGAAGGAAGATGCATAGGGCTGTAGTGGACAGATTACATTAGGGAGAGGTGAAAGGCGGTGGGCAGTAGATCCTGAGATGGCAGTTGTAACCAGTAGGTTAGGCTGATGTGTTGGAGATGCACCTTAGGTGGACTTTCTGTGACGGGAAGCAAAATTTGACGTCCCCGGTACACAGCAAAACATGTTGACCTGGGTGTACTAGGGAGTTCGCTGACATCTGCAATCTGCACCTTTCTTTTGGATGCTTACAGCTTGCTGTAGTTAGATGCTGGATGTTTCTCACATCTCTTCACTCCTCCTGGACCAGCCATCCACTGCACAGACATCCGTTGGCTCTACCTTATAAGGAAAGTTGAGGCAGGTGGCCTACAAAGCGCTGGAAGTAGGAACAGAGGTATGTACTCGTGAGAATTGAGCGCACTCGACCCAGGCCAAATACTTTCTTTGGAGATATGAACAGAAATATGAGCATTTATGAAATTTCTGGCAGCCCCGGAGTTAATTAACTGGCATCGAGGTGGGACAGGGCCACTCAGAAAACATTCACTTCTACTACAACAGGGAGTTCTGGATTGGATTGTATAAGGACAGGGCCCAAAGTAAACAGGGGTTTCACCTGAGAGAAGCCTTTCAGTGCCGAGTTGACCAGGTCAGTGTTCTGTTTGAGGGGTTCCCAACCTTTGGTCCCTGGACCAGTATCAGCCCGTGGCCAGTATTCCACCAGGCCCTGGAACACTGGGGGTTTTGTGGAGGGGTTGATTATTTTTCCAAAAATAAATGTAGATCAGTCCACGAACATCAAAAGACTTAGAACCTCTCTTCTAGGGGATTTCCTAATCAGTGATGTGAGAGTTTCAGCCACATTACTAAATTCCCATATGAGCCTCTGGGGCTAGGATGTAACCCAGGGAAGGGATTGTCTCCGCATGGAACTCACATTTTTCACCCTTTATGTACAGCCCATTGTCCCCCCGAGACATTGGAGCACCTGTCTAATGTGGTCTCGAGGTTCTGCCAAATACATGGAGTAGATCAAAATGTCATCTATGTGCAGGGGCATAGGAACCAGAGGGGCATGTACCGTGCCCCCAATATTTCATTTGGATTCATTCATCTTCCCAATAAGTAGACCTTTGTATATAAATTTTTAAATTGTGTGCCTCCCACCCCCCCAATAATAAAATCTCTCCTATACCATTGTCTATGTACATTATTCAGGTTGTTCAATCATATTTCACAAACTGGAAGACAGAGGGGGCGTTAGAGAGTTCATAATATTACCAAATATTCACAGTGCCCTCTAGTGGTGATAAAAGCCACTCGTTCATAAAAGGTGAAATGCACTCCTGAGATGCGACTGCATGAATATGGTAGCAGCTCAGAGCTCTTCTATGGATCAAGAGAAATGGGTAACGATACTTTGCTATGACATCATTGAGGTTTCAACAGTCAAGGCAGAGGTAGAAGACCCCAACCTTCTTTTCTGCAACGAAAGTTTTGGAAACTGCAGACAAAGAAAAGAGGTGGATTACACAAGGTCTGGGGGCTTCATCAATACACTGTTCAGGAGCCTGAGATCCAGGACGAGACAATGGGTACATTTAGCTTTGAGGAAGCAATGCACCAGGGAGCCGTACAATGGAGCAGTCCTGGGTAGGTGTGCAGCAAGCGGCGCTGCCTTTGTTTCACAGAATACCTCTTGGAACTCGATTCTGGGGTCGATATTTAGGGCTTTCCACAAAGGTACCACAGCATGGTCAGATTAAGCACTGGGATCAGCAGAGGTGGCTCCACAGTTTGCTTTTTCCGGGATATAGATGGGCCATGCTGGCATAGCAATGCGCGTCCAAGAATGAGGGAGTGAGTGTGTGAGGACAGTGCAAGCAGCTGCACTGCTCCGTGAATCACGCCTACCAGCACAGGCAGAATTCAATGGACAATTTTCCCAATTCCCAATCTCCCACAGGCCGGAAAGTAATTTTAAAGGGGGGGGTTGATGCGTTGGGGGCAAATACCTAACCGTTCAGAAGTATGAGCGTTCATTAAATTTCAGGCAGCTCCTGAGTTGAGTTGTGTAACGCATCTAGCGTCGAGGTCAAGGACAAAGGGCAACGGAAGGGCGTGAATCCTGGACCACTGGGGTGCAGGCAGAGCCACTGTGCAATATCTGCCCTGCATGCCAGTCTCGACTTTAACAAGAAGCACAAAGAGATATATGCCGGCTACATATACAGTATATATCACTTTTATACAAAGGAAATTTTAATGCTGTGCTTGACTGGGCAAAAAATGGAGTATATTAGCTGTTAATAAGTATATAGCCGGTAGGCTTTTATCTGTTATACTTTATGGTTAAACAGCCAACAAACTGGAAAAGTAGTTTTATCTAATTAAAAATACATTCCTAGACTAGCCCCTTGGCAGATTCATTATTATTTAAACAGTCTGGCCTTGAGAGAACATCGTCTTTTAAAAGATACATATCATATTCTAAGGAGGTTAATGATGCACAACAGAGATGCAAATTTTACAACTGGGGTATTCAATGTCTTTTGTGTTACATATACAAAAATGTGTGTGTGTGTGTGTGTGTGTGTGTGTGTGTGTGTGTGTGACACACACATATATATATATCGGCCAGTATATTGCAGGGCTAAGCATTTAAATATTTCCCTTTATATACACTATATTGCCAAAAGTATTGGGACACCCCTCCAAATCATTGAATTCAGGTGTTCCAATCACTTCCACAGCAACAGATATATAAAATCAAGCACCTAGGCATGCAGACTGCTTCTACAAACATTCACAAAGGAATGGGTCGCTCTCAGTGAATTAAGGCGTGGTACCATGATAGGATGCCACCTGTGCAATAAGTCCATTCATGAAATTTCCTTGCTACTAAATA
>JAODJU010000108.1:7264732-7275465 GCA_026776725.1 Gnathonemus echidnorhynchus | reverse complement strand
CTCCAAACTTCATGTGGCCTTCAGATTAGCTCAAGAACTGTGAGTAGAGAACTTCATGGAATGGGTTTCCATGGCCGAGCAGCTGCATCCAAGCCTTACATCACTAAGTGCAATGCAAAGTGTCACATGCAGTGGTGTAAAGCACACCGCCACTAGACTTTACAGCAGTGGAGACGTGTTCTCTGGTGTGATGAATCAAGCTTCTCTGCCTAGCAGCCAGATGGACGCGTCTGGGTTTGGCAGTTGCCAGGAGAACTATACTTTCCTGACTGCATTATGCCAAGTGTAAAGTTTGGTGGAGAGGGGATTATGGTATGGAGTCTTTCAGGGGTTGGGCTTGGCCCCTTAGTTACAGTGAAGCGAACTCTCTGCACATTTGAAGCCATTTTGGATAATTCCATGCTCCCAGCTTTGTGGGAACAGTTGGGGGATGGCCCCTTCCTGTTCCAACATGACTGCGCACCAGTGCACAAAGCAAGGTCCATAAGGAGATGGATGAGGGAGTCTGCTGTGGAGGAATTTGACTGGCCTGCACAGAACCCTGACCTCAACCCGATAGAATATCTTTGGGATGAATTAGAGGGGAGACTGCAAGCCAACATCAGTGCCTGACCTCATAAATGTTCTCCTGGATGAATGGTCAAAAATTCCCATAAACACACCCCTAAACCTTGTGGACAGCTTTCCCAGAGGAGTTGAAGCTGTTATATCTGCAAAGGGTGGGCCAACTCCATATTAAAGCCTATGTATTAAGAATGGGATGTCATTAAAGTTCATGTGTGTGTAATGGCAGGTGTCCCAATACTTTTGGCAATATAGTGTATATCAAATTATACAAACAGTGACCACTCACTTTCTAAGTCTTTGCATTCCATTCTGTTCCCAGTACTTCAACCTTGTGAATAAAAATAATTCACTGATGTTAGATTATTGAATTGTGGGTGTTAGTTCATTCTTTCAGTTAATTTGGCCAGACTGTGGTACATGTGGCTATGCTTCAATTTAACTGGAAATTTCTCTGTTTAACTGAAAGATTACAACAGAGTGGGGAGCAGCATAGATGGTCGAAATATGTAGACCTACAAAGTAATCTGATGCTTCATCCCATCTATCTGACCATCCATCCATCCTATAATCTATCCCATGAAGTATAAGGCATAAGGCAGGGGAACGATTTGGAGGGAATGCCAGTCCATCGCAGGGCAGACTCATGCATACACTCACAAATATGTGTACACACAGAAAGGCACTGGTACTCAAACTCCCAATCCTAGATGCATGTGATGCAACAGAACCAACCACTAAGCAATTATACCCCCTAGTGGTGGAAGATGTTCCTACACATTCTCTTCTATTCAAAGTCCATTATTTCTGTTATTTCACTATATGTAGGCATTTTACAGAGCAATGTCTAGTATATTACAGAGTGTCTGATAAAGAAAAAATGGTTACTCGACACTACACCAAAGTTCCCCTAGGAGAACAATGAGAGCAATGGAAACACTACATATATTTTAGTTGTTATGGAAACACAAAGCTATGATGTAAGAAGTGTTGTGGAACAGTAAACACAAAGCACACATGTATCGATTTGGGGCTTCAGTTATCTCTAAAACCATGACATCTCTAAAGCAGCAGCTGTCCCTGCCGGGGCACCATGATAATTTGGTCTCCGATATCAGGAGTATCTCTACGGGCTGAGCTTGAGATCAGACCTTAGCTTCACAATAAACATAAATCTGGACAGACGTCCCAGAGCACAGAGCTTCTTCAAGCCGTTCCCCAAGAAGACTGAGGAGTGCTTGCTGAACGAGGAAGGCTGTCCTCAGCTCGGCCTTCAAGCCTCCCTGCCACGCACACAGCCAGTAATTAGACCAATGGGAGCTCATTTGGAGCTGTTTGTAGGAATGAACAGCAGCTTTCAAATTCTGTGTTGTGAAAAGACAGAGGCATCACACGGACGACAAATTCCTTTGTGTTGCTACATAAGCAGAGTCTGCTGGGGGGAAGAAGGTCATTCCCTTTTTTCTGAAGGCTCAATTATTGTTGACAAGTAGAATATTATCAGTAAAATCACGCACAAAGCTGCTTCTTCATTTAGTGGTGCGTATCCAAGGCTCATTGTTCCCTGCAGCATGCCCGGAACCTATAGTAGCCGCGATCTCATTCGAGCCCGTTTGAGAATACCCACGATGCACGTCTGCTTGTGTCATGGTATCTCTTTTCTTTGACTTACTTGGCTTTTCTCCAAATTAAGTGTGGCTGGGTTGCAGCTCAGACATTTTCAAACTGAATATGCTTATTTGTGAATTCTGCAAATTGTTGTGTTTATACTTACGTCTCAGAAAAAAATATATAAATGTGTCGTAATTTTCCAGACAGATACTAAAAATACAAGCGTGGTTCTCCGACTTCTAAGTGACAGATGTAAGATGATTTATCACCGTTCTTCATCAAAATGTGCTGAATTTAAATACATACATACATCTGTCAGCTTTACCCATTCCCTCAGGTCCACTCTAGGCCTGTAATCTCCACTGACCATATCTAGGTGTTAAGCCTAGCATACAACAGAACATTTCCCTTGAATTCAAAAAGTGTACATGCCCTTGAGAGAAATCAAGGAGCTATTTTATGAAAAGAAATATACTTCTTGTTGGCTTCTGGTACATTTGACGCAATCTATGTCCTTTTAGAATTTAACATCTAAAACGCTTTGCAAGTTTCAATCCCCTTTGTATAAACGCCCCCACAAGAACCCTGAGGTACACCTTGGCTGTTCTGCACATGCATACACACGCACACACATACATGAACACATGCCCTGCTGAAATTATTATTAGCAAAATCTTTGACCTGTGTAATTAAGTTTTCACATGCTTACCCTCTTCAAAAATACACAGAAGACATCCATTAAAATCTATTTGTATTCTATTCTGCATTATTCCTTTGCAAAAAACTTGCAATAATGCTGCAGCAAATTTTATTAATGATATTTGAATACCGATGCACATTTTGTAATATTAAAATTAATGAGAACATTGCTGCGTTGGATTCCCTGCAGTAAACATGAAAGTAATCCAGATAAAATAAATCCAGCGTACCTGTAAAAAGCTCCATACTGAAATTGAAAAGCATGAAATTAATATTTACATTTAGGGAGAAAATGACAGAATGGAGGGAAATGCCCAGCAACACAGAAGAATGGTTTCCAGGGGAAGATGGGAAATGTGCAAATGCAATAGGAGCCATCAGTGTGGAACTACGGAGCAGACGGAAGAGGAACGATTTCACGTCAAATGTATTGACCTTAATTGGAAAGCCAAACACCTCCAGCCATTAAACGTGAAAAAATGATATGGATATTTGAAAGAATTGTAAGAATCGAGAATCGATTTATTGCCCAGATTATGGGACAACTGGGATACTGATCGGTGGTCAGTAGGTGAAAAATTGTACAGTTGGATGCAGTCAGTCATTCATTTTTACTTCAAGTTCTTTGGTAATCAGCAAACAATTATTATGTCCACCTTTCAAATATATTCTTCTCTTCTCCTTCATTTGGTATCCATTACAAGCTTTATCCCCTCCTGTGTTGTCCTGTGCTGCCTGGGATGGGCTGCAGACCTACCCAGAATAAGCAGTTGGAAGATGGATGGATGGCTGGATAGATGTTCTCCTCCATTTTGTCTGCTACTCACACAAAACCGCAATTCTTTACTAAAAGTCTGCGCCTCAATCTGACAGCTACGATAAAGCTGTAAACTTCTAAGAAAATCAAAACCAGTAAGAAAAAGATTTTAAATTGTTTGAGTGAAAAAGAAGGAATGCGTTTTTTGAAAGTGCTTTATCTACATCACAAAGCATTATCTTCCCATGTTAGACGTTAAAAGCGAGGACATAAAAGCGCAAATTAATTATGAAGCACGTCAATGAAGCTTTACTTCTAATTACGAAAATTTCAGGCTCGGCAAAGTCCGATTGCCCAATTGGGTGTGAGGTTAATGGGGTCTCATAATGGGCCTTTTTCTGCTCAAAGTGGCAGCTTTCATTAAATAATGCTTAGTACACAACAATCAGCTTCTGCTTAATGAAAACGAAACAGGAAACCATGCCCAACTGTGATTGGTGTGGGGCTTTGAGCTGAGCTAATTCGTCAGGTACACCTACTCCTCCAAGTGATAGTTATAAAAGGAAACGGTAGCTCACCGCTCATGTGCTCATTATATAAACAAAAATATGTTAGTGATCTCTATTCATCTATTCAATGAATTATGTACCTTATACATTATAAAATAAGCCTTTATTTTAGCATTATGATGAATCTGAGTGACTCCTCTTGACATTGCTAAACCTTATTTAGGTTAAGCAATTGGGTTACTACAACCCCGTAACACACTGTGGCATTATAACAGAAATTTCATTATAATTTTATATTTTTAAGCCGTTATTATTTTATTAACATTGTTTGTTATGTGTATATTTCAATATTAATTTGGCAATGCTTACCTTGCCAGGGGGTGGGGGGGGGGGTTAACTAAAAATATCAATAATATATTGGTTACGCTGAATATATAAAAACTGATCATCACCAAGAAAAGGGGTTTTTACACAAAATTTTGTACAGGAGTAGTTCTGTAGAAATATATTTCCATTCTAGCAACATCTCTTACTACTTAGCAAGCAAGCAGGCAGCAGAAGGGTGTGCATCACGGTCGCAAATCTTAGTAAATCCAAGCAGCATTAGGCGGCACCGGCAGGTATTGTGATCAGAGGAAGGAAAGTTCAGTGCAAGGGAGCAAGAATGACTGCAGCTTTGCTCAGTCACGCAAATGTCAGCAGTTAAGTTTCTTTTTGAAAACAGTGCGCAGTGCAGTGTGCAGTGCAGTGTGCAGTGCTGCATCAGGGAGCCTTGCTGTGTGAAGCGTCCCTGAATGGGAGCGTTATCCAAACAAGCAGTACATATAAATGCTGACACTTTTAGAGAATAAAAAATTCAAAGGGTTTTCAAACAATTATCAAACAAATCAAAGATAATTACAAAGGGAATTGTAATGATCCTTAATTATAGTTGCAGGGTAATTGTATTATAATAATTATTATGTAATTACAGTGAATCATTGTGAAGCCAAATCTACAAAGGGTTCAGCTGGAATAGAAAATGGTCTCCAGGACCATTGGGGGCTGTGAAATGTATTTACAGGAGCTTCTGTCCAAAGCCGGCATGCTTATCATGAAAAATGGCACAGGCAAAATTACCCAGAAGCCGCCTCTGGTTCTGCTGTGTCATCTTGTCCTTGCTGCTTCCCACACGACTCCACACATATGGTACAAAGCCTATTTCCAAGGAGCTATGGTAGTACTGCAGAGTGCTATTTACAGCTAAGGAATAAAAGATTTTTTTTTTTTTACTTTTTTATGTTTATATATTTTATGGTGCAAAAAGCAATGATACGTCATAAAAGGAGTAAAAGAGATCTCTACCAAACCACTAAATAATTGACTTTTAGTAGAACTATAGGCAATTTATTAGCCACGCATGGAAAACATTTTTTTTTACCTTCAAAGATTTGAAAGCCTTATTATTTATTGACATCTGTAACCACCTTAAATGTAAATAATATTCTCCCAGCCTGTCGTGAATCACTGAGTGTTTTCTTCTCCATCTCCTTGAACACACCACAGCATCGTTTCATTATTTTCCCCGCGTTTCAAAAAAGATCCCAATGCGTTGCATTTAAATGACAGCCAGTAAAAATGGTTTGCTGTACTTCATTCTCCTCAGCAGCATATACATAACCTCGCCACAAAATTAGAAAATGTCAAAGGAGGTAGCGAAGGAGAAAGTGTGGCATGCTTTGCACTGGGAGACAAATCATTAGGAGCCTGAAGCAGGCCGTGCAGGAGCCAGCTGCCAGGGAAGGTGTACAAACAAGCGCGTTCTGCTTTTTAAGCTTCATGAGTTTCAACAAATGTTTCCATAAATACCAACATAATTGCTAGAAAAATGACTACAAACAATTTACAAGAATGGGTCCTTTTCTGAGTTATTTCTTTGCTACAAACATCAGCAAAGGCAAATTGTCACCAGACAATGGGTATTGAGAGGCAAAGTTTGAACCTACAGTTGACCTCACAATGCACTTGACGGTTTTGTGTTTGTCTCTGGTTTGCCATTTTAATGATGCCAGCAGAGGATCTTATTTGAGTTTCCAATAATTGGATTTCTCTACACTTTTTTTAAAGGAATGCTTTAATCCATCTTAGTCATAGCAGGCCCAGTCATAGCAAGTGAACAGAAGCTGAGACAGTTTAGCAATCTTAAGTTCTATAATGACATTCCCTTCATTTCTTGACATTAATAAAACTGTCAAACTAACCACGAAACCAGGATATTTTGATTTCAGAAATATGCAATATAAGTAACTGCTTTATACGGCTCTTCCAAAATGAGAGATTTTACCATTTAAATTACATTTACTTGATTTGGCAGATGCTTTTGTTCAAAGTGGCATACAAGTAGCCAGATGCTGTTTTTCAAGGTAAAATTATCTTCAAGTTCATATACAGTAGGGACTAGATAAGGCGTCATGTCAGATACAAAGATGAGCAAGAAGCAGAAACTACAGGAAAGTTTTTCAAGTTCCTTCAAGAGTATGATCTGCTGGATCTTGTCCAGTCAACAAAGTCTTATACATTCCAACCGATCTGGAAATGCCTAAATTAATTTGCGATAATAAAACTCAACCAGGCAGTGAACACCTTTGTTGGCACAGAATAGAATCTCTGCACTGTGCGATTTCTAGTATTGCACCATCCTACCCATGGAAGCATAATGTAGCCAGGCAGAGTTATATAGTGTGTCTACCTTTCAGAGGCACTTCCAAGGCATTTATGCTTAAATCTGTACCCTAGTTCTGCTCACTAATAGGAGCTGGACTGTAAAATAGCCCCGTAGAAGGTAGGAGAGAAGCCTTTACTGTTTTTGGCACTTTTCTTTGCTACAGGCTGTTTCGGGAATAACAAGGAGGAGATGGTCTTCTGCAAAGAACATATTCAATCCACATGCAAGTGCTGTTCCCCGTTTTCTGGATATTGTTCACTTCACAATATGAAACTCAATCATTTCTTTTGAACCAAAAATGCAGCCAGAGACAGAAATATTACGAAGAACAAAATAGTGTCACTGGCAAGTGATTGGTAACCCAGATGGTGTGTTTTAATTTTTTGAATGCCAAAAAAATCACAAGTGTCTTACCACATGCAAACTTTCTCTTCGTTGTGTCTCTCTTCAACGATGTCTTATCTCATGCAAATCAAACCAGCGAGTGTAGGGCCCAGAGCTGAATACTATCACTTTGCATTTTATTTACAGGCAGTTTTCAAATTCTCCTATTTTTGTCCAATTTAGTCCTTTCTGAATGTTATAAATTCTTAGCTGTCTGAAACACTTCTCCATATTAGCCCAAAAGTATCAAAAGTCTCTCCTGCCAGCTGACAGAAGTAAGAAATACAGACGTCTGAAGAGAAACACCAGCTCCAGTACGGAGGTGCCGAAAATCAGCATCTCGCAGGCAGTCAGCATCTCGCAGGCATTCAGCATCTCACAGGCATTCAGCATCTCACAGGCAGTCAGCATCTCGCAGGCAGTCAGCATCTCACAGGCATTCAGCATCTCACAGGCATTCAGCATCTCACAGGCATTCAGCATCTCACAGGCAGTCAGCATCTCACAGGCATTCAGCATCTCACAGGCAGTCAGCATCTCGCAGGCATTCAGCATCTCGCAGGCAGTCAGCATCTCACAGGCATTCAGCATCTCACAGGCACAACCCCAAAAGGTACTGGAGCCATGGTTCAGTAAAACACCATGACTTGGTGAAGCCCAGGGTAAAGCCCTCCCCCTTCACAGTGAAACAAAATAAAATTATGTGACTGACAGCCACGTTCCACAGAATGCAGAGCTCAAATCTGCCGACCCAACCTCTTGCACACTAGTTTACACACATGGTTGAAAGCTTGCTCACAGCCCTGGCCTCTTGGGTAATAAAGGAGGCAAAATGGGTTAGATCCAAAAGTTAAAAATTTAATCCAATCTTCATGTTACATTCAATTTAAATTTTGAGCTGAATCCAGACTTCTGATTGTTATTGGTTTTCCCAAGCTCACAAAACACAATAAACTGCTCTGTTTTAGTTCTTACTCATGATGTGTTATTGCAGAATAGTCTAAAAATCGCTATCATTTGTTCACTGACAAGCACAGTTACCTCTGGAAGCACAGCAAAAAACAAACACTGCCTTCTTGATAGATGGATTCTAATTTCTGAGATAGAACCTTATCTCATTTAAAGGCATAGCATATTTAAATGGACAAAACTTCAAATATTTATGCAGAGTTAAAATTTCATTGTTTGTGTTTAATATGCTTTGCATGGAGGCCGTCAGATCTGTATGTAATTCATATAGTCCACATGGGAACTCATTTAGCTTTGCTTGTTTAGCACTAACCCTGCATCCAGCACAAATTTCACACCGGAAAGTGGCTGCACTGCACTGCACTGCACTGGATCCCGCAGCCCCTTCGCCACCACCACTCTTACGGATATCTTACTATACACTGATCGACTATGACATTAAAACCACCAGTCTAATATCATGTAAGACCCCACAAGACCTTTGAAGGTCTCCTGTGGTATCTGGCACCAAGATGTTAGCAGCAGATGCTATAAGTCCTGTTCGTTGCGGGGTGGGACCTCCATGGATCAGACTTTTTTGTCCAGAACATCCCACAGGTGCTTGATCAGATTAAGATCTGGGGGATTTGATGCCAAACCAACACCATGAACTCTTTTTCATGTTCCTAAAGCCATTCCAGAACAATTTTTGCAGTGTGGCAGCACGCATTATCCTGCTGAAGGAGGCCACTGCCATCAGGGAATACCTTGGCCATGAAGGTTGCCCTTGGTCTGCAACAATGTTTAGGGAGACAGTATGTGTCAAGTGTGAATGCCAGGACCTAAGGTTTCCCAGCAGAACACTGCCCAGAACATCACACTGCCTCAGCCAGCCTGCCCTCTTCCCATAGTGCATCTCTTCCCCAGGTAAATGACACACCTGCATCCAACTGTCCACATGATGTATCACAAAATGTAACTCATCAGATCAGGTCTCCATAGTCCAGTTCTGATGCTCACCTGCCCATCGTAGATGCTTTTGGTGGTGGACAGGGCTCAGCATGGGCGCTCTGACCGGTCTGTGGCTCCGCAGCCCCATGCTCAGCAAGCTGAGATGCACTGTGTGTTCTGACACATTTCTATCATAACCAGCATTAACTTTTTCAGCAGTTTGTGCTACAGTAACTCTCCCGTGGGATCGGACCAGCACATCAATAAGTCTTGGGTACCCATGACCCCGTCGCCAGTTCACCAGTTGGCCTTCCTTTGGCCACTTTTGTTGCATACCACTGCATACCAGGAACACCCGACAAGATCTTCTGTCTTGGAGATGTTCTGACCCAGTTGACTTGCCATCACAATTTGACCCTTGTCAAAGTTGCTCAGACCCTTATGCTTGCCCATTTTTCCCACTTCCAACACATCAATTTCAAGAACTGACTGTTCAGTTGCCTAATATATAATGGCACCCTTGACAAGTGCCATTCCAATTCGATAATCAATGTTATTTATTTGGTTTTAATGTTATGGCTTCACAGTGAATGCGTAGTGTAGCACCGGCGGGGCGCATGTCCCAGCATGCCGTGCGTGGAATTGTAAACAGCCCTTGTTGTACTGTTGTTGCTAATGTTAATGGTTGCATTTCCCTAATGTCGCGCGTGTGTTTGCCCGTGTCTTATGTGTACCCAGTCCGATCCTCGCGTGTATTTAGCTTGTGTAAATCTCCCACCGTGTGTGCATCTTGCAGTTCGGCGTCTGACAACCTTGTGTTTCCCATCTGTGTCTTTGGTTCGGTGCTCGGATGCCTGAGGTAGTCCTTTTAAAAGCAAGCGAGTCTCCATGTCGTTCTCTGCTCCCACGATGCCTCGGTCCGCCCAGCACTGCAATATTTTCCTTCCTCACCCACCACAACCGATATAACTTAACTATGTCTCTGGCAGATTGCAAATTATACAGAATGCATTTCAGAGCATAGTCCTAATTTGCATAGGAAACAGTAGTTTAGTTTTTTGGGGGTTTTATGAGAGTATTATCAACTGGATGCTATATATCCATCCATCCATCCATCTATCCATACATTTATCCTTCCATCCATCCATTTTCTGTAATCGCTGATTCTATCCAGGGTTGTGTGGGGTCCAGGGCCTATCCTGGAGTCTGCCAGTGCAATCAGAGAACAACCCAGGCGGGTGCACCAGTGCAATTATATATTTATATATATTTAGCTAGAGTTTTAAATCCTTCTTTAAAAGTGATTTGAAGTCCCCAGATCCTTGTGCCAAATCTAACCCCACATGTACCCACATCCGCCATCTGGACACACACCCAAAGCCAATGTGAGCTCCACAGTGCAACACAAACAGAACAAATTATCAACCTCATGTGACCCAGAAAAAGAAGAAGTAGCAGAAAGCAGAGACACATGGAGAGACACAGAGACACCAAAAAAGGAAAGAATTACAAAGTCTCTCAATAGGGTATTTGTCATATCCCGATCGTCTGCTCCTCCTGTGTGCCACGCCCCCTCGTTAACCCAGTGTGGATTCCCCGTGTTTCA
>JAODJU010000108.1:7237314-7248812 GCA_026776725.1 Gnathonemus echidnorhynchus | reverse complement strand
CCCCCCCCCCCCCCCCCCACAACAAGGAAAATTCAACTGTATATCAATAAATAAATAAACACATGGGACATATGAATGCATGAGGTGCGATCAGCCACAGGAAAGAATGTGGTTTGGCCTACAGCACCATGGCAGCAGAGTTGGTCCTGCGCTCACATAGCCTTCTCCTCATGTTCACTGGTTAGCTATATGAGGACGTCTTGCTCTCAGACCCAGGGGAAGCCCAGCAGTCATACCCAAGAAGTTCCTTTGTTCCGTTTTCAGATGCCTGTTAGGGTGGGGGGCTGGGACAAGAAGTCAGGTGACCAGCCCTTTTCATTCACTTTATATCCATTGTACCTATAACTCAGCATCGTACAAGCCTGACTTCCATGGTCTCTGAAACAGAAAGCATGCTAATTTCCCAACAAAAAGCTTACAGTTTATTCAGTAACACTTGAGGCCATAGTGATTTATAAACACATTCATAATGCATTATAATACATTCATAAAACATTATAAACATGGCTATAAATATGTATAAAAAGGCATAACACATTATCTCCATGCTTATTATGCATTATGAATGCTTTATGAAGCTCTAGATACTACAGATACCTTTATAACACAGTACAAAGCATCCTTCATGTACTGACCATTATAATGCATTATGAAGGTATCTATTATGCATTATAGATGAGGGCTTCATAAAGCATTCGTTATGCATAATACACATGGCTTTAATGTGTTATGCCTTTTGATAAATATTTATAGCCGTGTTTATGATGCTTTATGAATGCATTATTTGTTATGAATGTTTATAAATTACTAAAAGCATGGCCTTAAGTGTTACCATTCATTCCTTTCTCATATATCCAGGTTACATGGTTCTGTTTACTGGAATGCCTCGACAAAGTCTTACTTGTTTACTTATTACCCCCCCCCCCCCAACTCCTTGAACATGGTACGGCCCTTATAAAGACAGACTACGCTTTTCCTAATTCCGCATAAGGCTCTGTCCAAAACATCCCTTCACCCAGAATGGTGCTCTGTATTTCTGCCCAAGCCCAGGTCCCCACACTGCGAGTTCGTCGGGGGGGGGGGGGGGGGGGGCCTGGGCATGAAGGCGAGGCCATCGCCAAGCTGAGATACCCAGCCGCATTGTTCGGGCCACGCGCAGAAAAGTGGCATTTTAAAAACGAGTCCCGTGTGAAACTCGGCGACGTGCCGCCCGGCAACAAAGCACTTTGGATGAAATAAAGCGGCGGAGTCAGAGGGAGACGACCTGTCGCCGAGCAGCGGTGGCTGGCAAATAACTTCACATCACTGTTTCAGCTTCAGCAGTTTCCCATTTATATTGTAATGTTACACTGGCGTCATCCCGCCTGGCACTTCTCCAACATCCTGAGCACGTAGCAATATAATTATTTATCCAGCACTTAAGAGCGGCCCCCTGAAACGTTCGGTGGCATCGCATCATCCGTTAACAGCACACATTCATAACCGCCGCCGAGTATTGCTCCAAGGAGCCCAAGAAGCAACTTTCACAGCAACGTTGTTTTCGGTGACACTGTCATTTAGTCTATTTTTTCCCAACAGAACCCCTTCAGCAAATATTATATTTATTACACAAAAAGAAGGTTTTGGGAGGAAGACTTTTTCGCGGGCCAGCTGACTGACAAAATCAGCAAGGTCCTCACGTGAACTGAAACCAAATCCTGAGTTCACAAGGTCATACACTTTCTTTTTACAGCAGTTATGAGTTTTTGCTTATGTCCTTTGAGGAGTCGGGTCTTAAAGAATGGGACTCCTCTAATGTCTTAGAACCAAATGAATTGTTTCTGTATACAGTTTTTTTTAATTTTCAGTCTTCATGATTTTTTGACTTCACAGTAATTTAAATGCCATTTCATTTAAAGTTACGAGAGTAAAACGCTTTGGCGGTTTTGTAATATTATGATGCATGCTGCACACATTTCTAGTTAAGAGCAATTCGATGTCACACTGTATCAATTTTTGCTTTGAAAAATTCCCATGTTTCATCATCATTAACTGTCTGCGATGTTCTTTTCGATGCACCCAAAACAATTCAATCAAACTCAGGGTTTTATTTGCAATTCAGAATCAGATTTATTGTCCAAGTATGTAAAATGTTAAACACTTTCTTTGATGTGGAAAAAAAATATATATATATACAATATATATATATATATATATATATATACACACACACACACACACAGCCAATTCCCAGATAACACACTGTTAACCTTGTGTGAAGCGTTCATATCCATCTGCACCTTTCTGACCTGCCTTAATCTCCCTAATTAATATTGCTGCCATATTTGCTCAGCATGAATTTAAATGGCCCCGTATTTTATTTAGTTTATGCTCTTCACTTTTTTAACACTTTGAACCCAGTTTGCCCTCATGGATTATGTGCAGCAACTCAGATTTTTATGAGAGAAAAAGACCCATTACCGGGAAAACAATATTTGTCATGTCATTGCCGTGGGTCTTCAGATAACCCCAGCAGACCAGTAATTAGTAATACACACAGCAATCTGAAATATACTTCTATACATTTTGCTTCCAAAAGAAAATGTTATTGTCAATTAATTCTAAATGGAACAGAACAGTACATTACTGGGTGCCAATTCGTATAATTTGATACCAGATCTGAAAATAACCACAAGTTCCTCATCCAAACCTTGTTAGTGTTCAATATACTTTGCCTGTAACAACAGGCAGGATGACCTCACTGAGGGAAAGGCCTTAACTTTAATACACAGAGGGAAAAAAGCCAACATTCTTCACGATCAAGTAAATCACTTACACAAGTCTTATTCTTTTCAACCAGCCTTCTATTCTAGTCTATGCTGGCTATTACCTTTACTGGGAAACATCAAGCAGAAATCCAGTTAACCCCGAAGAATGCCTCATATTTAAAGTCCTCTCTGGGAAATCTTCAAATTAAATGCAAGTACTTTAGACTACACATAATACAGGTCGGTTTGGTTAAAATCACTAACCCAGCATTAAAAAAAATCAATAAAAAAAAATCAAATATAAAATGTAGAATTAGAAAATACCCTTCTATAAATGCAGTGCCCAGACTATTTAATATATCACTGCAATTTGTTAGCAGTGCAATGTCAAAACCATTTAATGTGTCACTCCATTCCAGTGACACTTTTTTGTAGCATTATATTAATGTAGATGTTGAAACAGGCCTGTAGTTATGTTTATTTCTTGTTTCCTTCTTTCTGTAATTATGGCAAAAACAGAGGCCTGATGCACGGCTAATTTGATGTTTTCAGACATGTGGCTGGCCATACTGTTGACAGCATTAGCCATGTTACTGAGCTGAGTTTTGAGTGGTTTCAGACATGTAGGAGTGTTGATTTCCTTTTTAGACGAGAGCTCAACACAGGCGCTGACACGCCGCCATTCATTAACGGCAGTATGTGACTACATTCTGGGGGCTGTATTTGATTGGATTTGCTATTTATCTGTAGGTATTCATGGGTCAAGCTTAAGATATGTGAGATATTAATCAAGCTACACTGTGTGGCTAACGTCAAAGTGACCCATATTTGCATTTTATTATGTTATCTACTGACAAAGACCTAACAGGTAGTTAAATTAATCATTCAAACGGAATGACTAAACTTTCAGCCATAATCTTGAGCATGCACAACCAACAATGAGGGAACTTTTCCTCAACAAAAACCCATAGATTTTGACCTCATTATCTTATTATTGTCTTAATTTAAGAAGTCAGACACATTTTGTGGTGCTTTTCTTTGCATTTTTTATTTCTCAAATTGCATCCATTAAGCCCCATGTTATTCTCAAAGCTCACTCTCTCGTGATGGATTGTGCCAGAGTGAAATGTAGGAAATTGGGATGGTGATTCATCTAGGAAGTACAGCAATACTTAAATCAAAAGCAAAGCAAAGCATTAAATTATTTATAATCTTTTTCTAGTCATTTTGATTGTACAACCTATCAAGATTCAGTGGGTGTACAGACATTGTTGAAATAAATGTCATTTGGTTGTGTTCTGAAATGTCTGGAGACTCAAGGGGGAAACAGTAAACACATCAGATGATGCATACATATATATATATATATATATATATATATAGTCCTCTTTATTAATATGTTACTGAAGCATTGTGATTGTGAAAGTATTTCCTGTGTTGGACATATTTCAAAATAAATTTTGATGGAGACTACAGGGAGTGTTTAGTGAAATGTATTGATTAAATACTATTTTAAATAATTGAAAGCAAACTACAGCAGGCAATGTGGATCAGAACAGCATCACAGGCAACAAGTAAATGTTGCAAAATATTGTTTTTCAGAGATGACCACAGACTCTCATAAAATCTAATTGACCTTTCCCTGTATGTCCCCAAAATGATACAATATTTAGCATTATCAGCACATGAAATTCCGAGAATAAAGGGCTTTGCTGCCATCTAGAGAATGGAGTGGAGGTGTGAAAAATTATAAAATAATGCATTCACCCTTCATGATGAGAGAGGTTACAGCAAAACATGTCCATCAGAATCAATTACTCACACGTCACCACTTTTGAATAAGTCAATTAATATTTGAAATACTATTTTTCATATTGAAAAAATATTGAAATTAATTAGGACTCATTTAACCTCAAAGCGAACAATACATTTTCGCGCATACGTCATGAGTGAACATGATGTAGGTTCAAAAAGGAAGCGTAATCATGAAAAACCTTCGGATAAACCAGATCTGAAGAGTACTAGTCTGAGAGATGCTGCAGTTTACACAGTACTGACCACTACTTTTCCAAGAATTCATAGTCCTGGGGAAAAGGGGGAGACAGTCATTTTTATTCCACTTATCGTGGTACTTAGTTCTGCTCTTTAGGTAAGCTATATGAATCAAGTGAATTAAGTGCGATGAGTCAATGAATGAATTCTGAATGTGATTTAAGTCATAGGTTAATTAAGCTGAAGTGCTATGGCACCGTGCTCTAACAAATCATCTTACTCATTTGTCTTGTCACCTGGTAGGCAATCTACGTAAAAAATAAATAATTAAAAGAAGTATATATTCTTTGCATAAAAAAATAAAGAATGATATTTTTTCCATAAAAGGAAACATGGATGTCCACTGCAGTGCAAATTCATTGATATGTACGGAGGCATAAGCAGCTTTGAGTCTGAAGGCCTGGGGAGCTGAGAGCATTTTGTCTGCCTTTTGGAAGACTACATAATTAAACGTTTCACATATGCTGCAAATTTATTTAATTTCACTTCCCGCCTACTGAACAGAATGGACCGGTTTAGATGGTGCTGGCAAACACTTCTCTTAAGCATAAAATAAATAAAAATATTACTTTCAGCTGCACTTGCTATAACGCACATTTTCACACACCGAGCATTTGGCTGTTGTTCTTCCACTTCCAGGTTGCCATGGAAATAATGATAACCATTAGTTCTGCCTTTGCACTATTCTATAGAATTCAGTACGTGCAGGCATAAGTGAGTCAGCAATGTACAGCTCTGGTATAAATATAGTTACATTCCAATAAATAAATACACAAACACTGACCCTATCATGCCTGTTGATCTGTTTACTTTCCTATATATGCAAAATGTGCTTCTGCCCTCCATGCACTCAGAAAGCTTACTGAAATCTATTTGTTTCACATACATGAGCAGCTAATATGAGGTTAAGTACACACTAATATTCTCAACAGCTCCAGCTGCACACAGCCCTTCCCATTTATTCTGAGAGACTGGACAGCAATGTACCAAACGGGGGGTTTCAATGCACCAAACGGGGGGGTTTCAATGCACCAAACTGGGTCCACCACGAAATGCATATTCATACAAACAACAGATTTTCACCAACCTTCACCAAAGCCCCCCCCAACCTCCCCCCCTCCACAAACCATGGGGACTAGGACTGGAACTTGGGCCTGATTAGCTGACAGGGTCAGAGTTTACAAGTCAGTCCGCTGAACGGAGCCTGTTACATCACTGGGCACGTTACCATCATCCATCTCTCGCATGCCCAGTACCAGGAAGTGGCAACCATTTCCAGCCCTGTCACTGTGATTTACAGGAGCATTGCGTCTCTTAACCTCTGGGTGTTGAGGTGAACAGATTTGAATAATCAAAAAAAGAAAAAAAAAAACCAAAATGATTTACAAAAAGTTGTCCATTGCAGTGCCCTTTCAATGAAAAATTTCCCCTTCACAGTTCCATACACCCCTGGAAATTACATTCTGGAGCACAAGTGGTGCAAAAAGCCCCCCTCCCATCTTATTCAGGAAAGGGTCGTGACCTTGACTGTCCCACACGTTACTGACAGGCTCTGCTTTGGGATGAGGAGAGGCCGGTTTATAATATATAACCCCCCAGCCGAGACCACTTCTGTATTAATAAAGCCTGATTGTGCTGTGAGGTGAGAGATAAATACCACAACATACTTCAGCTACCGTGAGATTTATAATAGCAAAGCAGAGCATGGGGGCACCCAAGATGGCAGGGGATTTGTCTCCAGGTTGCGTGATCTTCGCCCCACCTTCCTCTCTTTTTCTTTGCGAGGTCTTGCCTGGGAGGCTGATTGATGCAGCTGAGAACGTCTACACCCTTCGTCCAACCCTACCCTTCCAAGAGGAGAACGGGGGATTTGAGGAGGAGAAACAAAATCCCCACGGCCCCCCGCCTCGCGAGCGTGTGCCTGATGTGGCAGCTGACGCCATTCTGATCGAGAACCGGACACCACGGCGGGCGAGCGCCAGCCAGCCAGGAGCTCTGCTGCTGTTTACTGAAACGACGCCCCCGTCGATTTTATAGAGAGTGCTTTACTTATGACATGCTTTTTGTCCCATTACAGTTTTCAAATGGTGGAATCGGCAAGCCGGAACACAAAAGCAGGAGAGACCGAGCAACTTGTCTATTATTATTGGAGAGAAAGATAAGGCTGAACGCAGAAGCCTTTTCTGCCATGCTAGAAAAGATCAAAGTAAACAAGACATCCATTTCCCCGTTAGCCTGAAAAATATTTACCATTATATGGTCATTAGTCAGTAAAAAAATGTCAGTAATTATGTATAAACATTAAGCCTAATAGTCAGGCATGTAAAAAGCAATTATATGTAGTACAGACTGACCCTTCCTCGCTTAACGAGTTCCCGGTGCCCTGAGAAGAATGTCTTTGCGCATTTATTAATAGCGCTAGCAAATTTTTTAAAATGGCCGCACAGAACTCCGTTTTCAGCACTAAAAGATAATGTATCATCCGATTATGTGGCTGCATGATGCTGCAGGCTCCATTTTCCTCAAGTAAATTATGTTTGGAGAAAAACATGATGAAAAATTTAAGGTATTTAATTTAATTTATGATATACTAATTAAATTGTTGAATTACCACTGGTTTTATTGTAACTGCAATATTTTTATTTTTATTTATTCTACATTGCGATTGTTGATTATGTGTTGGTAAGGTGTCCTTGAGTGTCTTGAAAAGCATATTATTATTATTATTATTATTATTATTATTATTATTCAGCACACATATAGGCAAAGTGGGATTTTGTGGAGTTTTGGATACAGTCAATCAGATAAATTACTTCAGGCTTGTTAGCTTTCACATGCAAAACTCAATTATACGATTAATGAGAGCCAGGTTATGCAATATTATTAGCCATGGCCTCCACAATCTATAACCAATAAAAACGGAGCATTGTATCGCTCATCTGCTAATGCAAAGATGATAAAACATTATGAACTGAGCCTGCTAATGAAGATAAGTTCATAATAATCTCTGAAAAAGCCAGGTAAATGTGTGGCCTAGAATCGCTAATGGACTTAACTGTCAAATGTCAGTTCAATTGGAAAGACATGATTATTGACATCATTGATTATACGTGTAAATGACATTCTACAGCTCAAAATCCCCAGGTGTACTTAGTAGCAAGTGATGATTAAAATTTACAACACTCATGCAAAGTGGGAAGCATTTATTAAATTTTATTAATATATTTAAGATTCTGTGCATTGACTCCCCATCCTGGGTTATTGCCTGCCTTGCACGTATAATTTTCAGGATAGGCTCTGGACCCCCATGACCCTGCATATGGATGGATGGATGGATCGATCGATTGATGGATCGATCGATAGAAAGTTTGTGATTGCTGTTGGTGTCCTAGCATAATATGGCCTTTAGGTAAAGGTAGCTCATACTTTCCATCTTGTGAAAGTATTATCAATTCACTATCTACTGGTTCAGTACCTTTTAGGTGGAAGCTTAAGCGAAGAAGAAAGAAGAAAGGGCCATGATGGATCAGACCTTGGTAAGGGACATTGGGTTCGGGAATGCGAGACGTTTCCTCTGACTGCGTGTGGAGTCTTTTTCCCTCTGGAGTTCTCCATGATGAAAGACCTCAGGTAGGTGTGAAGATACACAAAATCCTAGGCTGATGGTCATTTCTCACTAGGAGCCCATGCTGGGAACTTCTGGTAGATCAGAATCATTGCGGCTGAAGTCTGAACTCAGTAGTGGAATGGCTGCAGGGGTAGACAAAATCCATAGAGATGTTAGAAGTACTGGGTTTTGATAAGATGGTGTGGTAAAGATGCCTCTGCAATGTTTTATGCAAGGTGAGTGAAGTACCTCTGGACTGGCAAACCCAGCTTTCCTGTAGACTGGGGAGGTGGTCTGTATTTTTAAAAAGGAGGACCAAAGGCTGTGTTCCAAATACAGAGGCATGAACTTTCAGGGCTGCCAGCTTTGGTCGGCTGGCTGGAGTGAGATTTTCAATTCGAGACGAGTCTGCACACTCATTTACATGTAACAGTTTTATTACCTTGTAAATGGTCTGTAGGGTTTGTAAACCACCCCAACGCTTTTGATGTAGCTAGTTTGAGGTTTATAATGGAAAAGTATAGATTTGGCGTAAGATTTCTTGTGTGAGCGTGAGAGTCTGAAAGCGTGAGTGTCACACCTGATGCATAAGAGCTGACATCCCTGCACGTATCAGCCCCCTTGGGACAGCCTATGCTTGGGCACTGAAGAGAGGACATCACCCAGTGTTTGATTGATTGGATTCAGAAGGAACAATGCAAATTTCAGCCTGTCGTGCAACAGTAGACCAATTGTTCTATGAGGATTTTTCAGAAGACACTAAGCTAATCTACATTTGTACCAAGGACCTAGGTCACTACTGCATGCTAGTTCCTGTATGAATGCAGTAAAAATTGTGTCCACATCCTCTGGATAAAATCAAATCTATTTGAAGTAATTTTTTGCCTGCATCAACAGTACGTCTTGTCTCCCTACTTGTTTGTGAGTTTAATTCACAGAATGTAGCTGGAAGGGTGTTTGATTTAGGGGCTAGAAGTGGCATTAAAGTGGCATCCCTGCTCTTTGCAGATGAAGCACTTTTGGCCTCATCTGACCAGGACTCCAGCTCGCTGGAATAATTTGCTCCTTTGGATTGTGAAAAGTCAGCTGAAGTGGTTTGGACGTCTTATAAAGACGCCACTAAGGCAGCTCCCAAAGGAGCTATTCCAAGTAGGTCCCACTGGACAAGGGCCTCAGGGAAGACCCAGGGCTTTCTGGGGGGATTATACCTCTCAGATGGCTTGGGTATGTCTAGGATCTCCCACAATGAGCTAGAGTCTATGGCCATGGAATAAGATGTCTGACCCACTCAGCAAGCTGCCTCCACAACACTCATCCAGAATCGGGAACGTGAATTGATCAATCAATCAATTAAAGAAGTGATAAACCTGTGATTGTGTTATCCTGGTTGAGCCTCCCTCTTCATTCTGTGTTCAGAGTCCCCATAACTGCTGTTGTCCAACATCCATTAATAAGTACATGGTCATAGTGGTTTAGTAGAAGAATATGGAACCGTGTAACTATAGATTTCCTGCCTTTCCCATCATATACAAACTGGAGATGAAGAAAAACATCACATGTATACTAACGGGTTCTTTTATTCTGAGGGAACCTTACGGAGTTTAAAGCCACCCACAGACTGCATTGAAAGGTACTCTAGCCCCCACTACTGGCATGCAGATTCTAAGACTGCACAGGACAGGATGCATGGTTCTCCATCTAAGACTGATGATACAAGCCCTTGAAGACCCCTCATAAACAGCAGCTGGAAGAGGTAAAGGGAAGAGGTGCTGTGATTACGTCAATGCACATGTAAAACTTTTCACTGAGATCTGTGTCAACAGCCACAGAAGTGAATGTCTTCTGTCACCTATCCACATGACTCAACACAAACTCATATTTCTGATTTGTTTGTTGTCTTTCTAATAACATCTGTGAAATTCTGCACAACAGCTTGTAACAAATAACAACAATTCCATGACCAAAATGGACAGACAACCATATTGCTGCCAGTACTGAAACTACAATGTTCTGCAGTCATGTCTTTCCCAGCTATGTCATGTGGGTGATCCAGATACCAGGGTGGGGGTCATGATGAGGAAAGGGTGCCAGGTGAGGAGCTCCCCCCTTGGTGATGACATAAGCAGGTGCCACAATGACGTCACACACCCTGCTAGGGAATCACCAGGCCATGAGTGTAATGAACCCTACATTAACACATTCTACATGCCAAATTATCGTTACAAGCCTGATGTTTAGGATATCAGTGGGGTCACTAAAAAGTCACACAACCTCTTCTCATTCAGATTATGTTAGATTCAGTTACTAGGATACGCCACGTTTCTTTTGTTTTGGATGTGATACCATGCGTCACAAATTATCATGACATGAGTTATGGAAATGTACATTATGAACCCACAGTGAGGTGATAAACATTACTATAAATAATATAGGTAAAAGAATATATATAGAAAACATTTTACTTGTACATTAATACAAGGAAAGGATTTTTGGTCTACAAAGTCAGCCAGTTTCAGGGATCTATTATGAATGTGTTTACAGTCCACTTGTCACATCATGAAATTCTTAAAGAAAATGTGTAAACTGCAGCATATAAATTTAGTTTGTAAGTCTACAATGATTATTTTTGTATGGATTGCCTGTTTGATAATATTCACCGATGCATGACCAGGGGAGTTTGTACATTTCTGCAAAATCTTTTCAGTACCATGATCATTTGCAGTACAGCATATGGCTGCTTAGCTGAAGCTGTCTCACCAACATGACAAAATTTCATATGATAAGAAACCAGATCCCAGTGCATTGTTGCACAATTGTTGGCTCTGTTATTAGAGTGAGAAGATGTGAACTGTAAAAGGAAAAAAAAAAATCTGTGCTTTTATTCACATATTCAATCTAAATTTGACCAAACCTGCAGGTTAGCGCTACTACTGTTGCTATGGTTACTTAACAAGATGAACTTCTACCTTGTTCTTATTTTGCTTTGTGAAGCCAGAAACCCCCAGTGTTTCATGCATATAAATATAATATGTAATCAATATATATAATGTCATATATATAATGTTATAATGTAATATAATAGTGTGTGTGTA
>JAODJU010000108.1:7203709-7228896 GCA_026776725.1 Gnathonemus echidnorhynchus | reverse complement strand
CAGAGGCATACAGGGGAAGCATCTGTGCCTACCTAGGAGACCGTGCAGAAGTGAGCTTAAGGCATGCAGATTTTCATGGCTAATATCCCCAACTTTTTTGAGGCTACTATGCCACTCAATAAGTCACCGGACTGCTTCTTGCTGCTAATATGTTAAAACAAGACTTCCTTTCAACAAATGATCTTTTCAGTAATGCCTGTTAACCCAAAATGTTTGGCTGTGCTTCAAAGGAAAACGAATGATTATAAGAAATTTGACATTCTTCTAAGTTCATAAATTCATAAATTATCCATAAACACGCCACACATCAGTGAAAAAAATTTCACGGCCATCCTTCATAAAGCAGTGGAGTGTGGATGTACTGAATACAAGACAAAGACAACAAAGGTGCTTATATAAATATTTCACTTCAACTGACTGAAACTTTTAAATTTACATTGTTTGCCTAATCTGTAATTTAAGATGCGAGGAGCCCGTGCTTCCGAAAAATATTTTATGCATAAAACATTGTCTGCATCGATGTAAGAATGCGCCGAAAACACTGCTTTCTCTGCTATCAGGATTCTACCTCGATCTCTGTTTCAGTGAAAGTCTGCATGACTCATAAGCTTCATGAGACAGATGACTAAACAGAGACACCTTAAAACAGAAAGTCATTGATAATGGCGACAGAGAGTTCCCTCTTACCATTAGTCAACTAGGGCAAGTGTCCCAGCTATTGTTCTGTTCCTCATGCACTCCTCAAGTTTTTCTCACATTAAAAAGTTTAATCTGACAAGGGCTGGATCGTGACCTTTTCTTAGAATTTAAAAGCAATGCTGCCCCCTTCTGACGTAAGTGTGCACATAATAGTGATTAAAAACAGTGAATGCGGCAAATCAATGTTTATGTCTAATTAGAGGGCTGGTTTTCAACCAGGGGACCGTGTGGAGCAGTTGCTGGGTCCCACCCTCCGGAGATCTGAGGATAATAAAATTGTAGCGACTTAGAGTGTATTGTCTGCAAATTCTTAGGAAGCAGAGAAAGGCATGCTGGGAGAACTCTGAACGTTATTTGATGCACTTATTTGGTTGATCACTAGTTTTGTTTGATATATCTAGCCTGTTTAGTGCTGGTTGTAGTGCAGGACGTGTAATTAGCTAATTATGGGGGTGAGGTTTAAACACGCCATTGGTGAGTTGCACTAGGCAGATTAGTAGAATCTGGATGGTGAGAAGTTTTGTTTGAAGAGAGGTTATAAATAAAGTCAGTCAGTTGAGTAAAACAACACATTGCTTTCTGAAACATTGAGGAAGGCCACCTCCTGAAGAAATTAGCCCTTAGCTGCTTATGCGATCAGGCGTTTGTGGTAGGGTTTCTAGCTGTCCTAAATTCTAATTTAGGTTAAAAAAAAAAAAAAACACACACTAAAAACTTTGAAAAACCCCTGCCTTAGCGATTCACCATCCAGACAGCTGAGAAACTGCATTTTTACTTATTCAGTTTCATAAATTCTGCGACATCGCTTAATAAAAAGTACAGCTCTGAGAAATGCTTAGATACCAAAAATGAAGAAGATAACATTTGAAAGACCACATGCAAGGAATGACAATCAACAGTAAAATTTAATTAGATTAACTTTTAATGTGCAGTACCTTGCATCTTGGCTCAGTTTTCGAAGGGATTAGCGGAACAATAGATTAACTCTTGTTAAGGTTTTGTTAAAAATGTGTTAATGCTTGCATACTGAAATGAATCTTTGGGTAATGCTGATTTGACTTTGTGTTGAATGAGCGGAGGAGTCCTGAATGAGGCACAATACCTGCATTGTCACTTACGGCACTACGGCCATGTGGCGCATTTCCTTGAGGGTGATCCGGCTCGCAGGATCCTCACTGCTGAAAACCCGAGTGGCTGGACCAGGCCAAGGGGACGCCCACGTAACACCTGGCTGCAGCAGATGGATGGCCATTTAAGGAGGATGGGACTGAACCGTGTATATGCCTGGGGGGTCGCCAGCCGGGATCCCGAGGAGTTTCGCCATGCGGTGGGTGCGGCTACGTGCTCCTCAACCTGACCTGACCTGATATTGAAATGCAGATTGACTGAATATATTCTAGATGGAGTTTTAATGCATTGCGGTTTTTAATTTTCAACATATGGGGAAATGCTGATTACAAATAAAATATATCTTTTCATTGGGTCGAACTCTGCATGGGATTTTTTTTTTCAAGACTTAAGATGCCAAAACAAGAGTTTGCAGTCTTGGTGATATAGGCGCCATGTGATTATATTGTCCACTAGAGGTCTCTGTGGCCACAGAAATGCATGATCACCGCACTGCCAGCAGGGCTCATGCTGGACTCTGGTACTTTTAATGCGGTAAATTATGTAACGAGCTAAACATGACTTGTAATTTTACTTTTGGCATTATGTCTTATTTTTCACCGGGAGATGAGTAATTTAGGTAATAAAATATCAATGATATGTCATACATAAAGATATATCAGAAATCAGCAGTAAGAGTAATCTCCTGAAACAAAAAAAAACTTTATCATTTCCGCTGACAATGGCCAACACAGACATCCATGTAAGTGACTTAAATGAACGTGAGATAATTTGAAAAATCTCTCTCTTTCTATATCACGGTGTGTCATTTAACACAGGATTTCTTTTAAAGAGCGTTTCCAAGGAAACGGGTTTCGCCTGCTGCTTATGCATGGTTAACAGTGGATGCGATATTTAGTATAGTCAGGTGACCTCACGGAGACGCATTTAAGAGTCAAGTGGATTACATCAGTGTTTTTCATTATGTTTTTATATTTTCAAATAAACATATGAATTATATCACTGATCCAAAAATCCAACCAGTTTAAACATTAAGTATCATTAGCTCATAAAAAGCATACATAATACATGTTTAAAGGTGGTGAACTTCAGAATTTCGGAATAAAAACACAGGCAAAGCAGAAAATTATAGGCTGTTGTTTTTTTAAAAACAGGTAAAAGATTATTTCATTATGTATAATAAGTACAGCAATACGGAAAAAATATCCAGGTCACGTGCATCTGCTTTCAGGACAGAACCTACTACCAAATATTCACTTGCAATGTTCCAAATTTCAGCTACCGATTCTTGTACAATACCATTACTTATTAGTTACAGTCACATCTCTATTGCAAGACAATTATCATTAACTCAAGCATCTCCAAATCATTCAGTAGCATTAATAAATGCAAAGCCAAGATATCTGTTGATCATTCATTGACATCTTTGCAAACCTTTCATTTTATTTTTAGCATCATATGTATGAATAATTGTTATACCGTACATGCTTGAATTATTAAAGGTCAGCTGTAAAAGTTAATTTGCTCATGGGATACATTAATGAATACAGCAGTCTGCGGCTGCTGACGGTATTCCTGTGCTGTTGCTGTGTAACTTGGATGTTCTCTCCATTCATCATGGGTTTCCTTTGGATTTCCCAGGTTTCCAACTACAGTCCAAAGACAAGCTTTCAGACTAACTGGGACCAAGAAATTGTGTGCAGTATGTGTGTGCCCTGCGGTAGAATCACATCGTGTTTATGCTGTACTTCTGCCTGGTGCTTAATGCTGCCTGGGACAATCTGCAGGCCCCTCTGTGACCTGTCCATGATAAGTGGTTGGAATTTTATGTAGTGTGTGTGGAGTTTGCACGTTCCCCATGTTGTACAACAGGGTTGACGGCTTGGGTCAGCAAGCTTGCATGAGATTTTCAATATACATGTGTGTAACAGTTTTATTGCCTTGTGAATAGTCTGTAGGGATTGCAAACTACCGATGCCTTTAATTTAGCTCATTTTAGGTTTATAATGAATAATTTTATAATGCGATATAAACTTGCAGTCAGACTTCTTGCATGATCGTGAATGTCTGAAAGCGTGAATGTCACGCCTGATCATGGGCGTAAATTACGGGGGGATGGGGGGTTGTAGCCCCCCCAACAGATCCAAACCAGCTAATACAACCCCCCCAATAATCATGTTTCCCCCGTAATGGGTGGAGACATCAACCCCCCCCAATGTTCCAACCAAAGTTACGCCCTTGCGCCTGATGCAGAATTGGCAGCCCTGGTACAGGATTTCCCTGCAATCCAAAAATGTCAAGTTAGACTCTAAATATGCTGCATAGAGTGTGAGTGCATCCCCTGTGATGGACTGGCACCCCATCCATGGTATCCCATGACAACAGGCTACCTAGCATAAGATTCAGGTTTTCTGTAACACTGTACTGCATCAGTGGTTGGAACATGGATGGTTCTGGATGTGGGAAAGGACTGAAAATTTGCAGTTCAAGTCCATGCGGAGAAAGATACTTATCAGTAGGGCTGGGTGATAAAACGAATGATAATTATTGTGATATAATTTTCCTTGATGTCAATGCAACAAAAGCTCCATGCAAGTTCGCTGTAATCTAACAGCCAGCGTGTTGCCGAAACATTTTGCATCACAATGGAATGATGTCACTTTCTCCGTGACTGCTTGTCAGGATCGGCAATGGAGCACAAGTGCAGACACAAGCGTAAAGACACAAACCGGGAGATTTACTGAACAAGTAAGAGAATGCAATAGGTCAGGCAGACAGACGAAAGACAACCGTCAGAACAACAGGGCGACTCGCAGGGAGAGCAGGTAAGTCCAAAGCAACCCATCCAAAAAGGGTAATCGTGCAAAATCCAAAAGTCCACAGTGAAATTTAGTCCACAAGATATCAAACCAGTAATAATCCACAGAGAATTCAGAAATGCTAAGGAAGAATGCAAGTGGTGCCGTTTGTCAGGGTTTGTCAGGGTTTTCTTCTACTTCTGATGTGTGAAACATGAAATGCTATTTGGCAAGTGTTTGTCACGTTCTAACGATAAAGAATAGCTTAAAACCACAATTAACTGCCTGGTTTCTTCAAGTTTCAGAAACAATTACTTGATATTTATCGTGAGAATTATTGATGTTGACTGATATGAAAAATTTTATCATGGTGACATTTTTCGCCATATCACCCAGCCCTACATATCAGGTAAAAATGTTTAACCGCAGTGCAAAGTGTCCCAAATTGAGAGCAATGTTTATAGAAACACAAGACTAAACAGATCAAGTCATTTAATAATATCTTTCATTTCATAAATAACCCTAAATACATGTCAGAAGTCTTATTCTATTGTTTAAATAATGGATTGGCATGTTTACAAGCGTGTACTTTACTATTTGAGTGATACGATAGTGAATGAACTTTCTATGGTTGCACTGTCCACTATGATTGAGTCCACGACAAAAATGCAGAAAAATGGGTTTTAAAATAAAAGATGCACAAGATGCAAAATTTGAGCCTCATCACCCACTGTAAGGAAAATTGTGTAGAGCTTTCTGAAATTAATCTGAGAAAGGCTTTAAATAAAAGGAAAAAATATAGTCCATTTCTCATAAATGTAAAAAAAAAGTGATTAAAAATCACAGTCTTGCACTGAATAATCGGCATCAGCACACCTGGGGGGTGTTTTTCGTACGTGGATTACTCGTTTAGCCGGATGTAATTGTTGACGATTTGGCATGATCCTGGATCTGTCGGTTTTTCGAAACTCTTGCTGGATGTGTTGTCATAGCAGCACATCCAAAACCCCAAACCCACTCAGAACAGGTTTGTTCTACATAAACAAGGGTTAGCTGACACACTTAATCAGTGTCCGTGCGTGGAAATCCGTTCAGTCATGGCCTCGCCATTCATGGATGAGCGACCAACTGCAATCGGTGCACAAATAATAAGAACTGAATGTCAAACTGAGAGGATCGGCAAGATCCTTTATCGTTGCCGGATGATATTCTTTTTGAAAGATACCGCTTCAGCCGAGATGGAATATTATATCTTAAAGATTTATTAGCTCCGTATTGTAGAAGTCCAAATAGGCGAAGTCGGGCTCTCACAGCCACACAGACAATGTGCATTGCCTTGAGATATTTTGCAAGCGGCAATTTTTTGTATACTGCAGGCGATGCGGAAAATATATCAGAGAATACAGTCTGTTTGGGCCTGAAATATTTCCTTCGGGTTTTCAGTGTTTTTCCCAGACCCCTGTGAGTCCAGGCAATTAAAGAGGCGTCTTGTGCCACTGAAGGTAATGTAGCCGCAATAAAATTACAGTTCTGTAAAAAATTTAAAAATCACACTAATATTCTCACTACCCAGAATTTCCAAAGGTTTTGTCTGCCTTCTTCTTATTAGCATCAAAAGGAATGTTTTATAAATGTTAAAGATTTCCTACATTTCATATACATAAAATTAACAAACACACACACATGAATGAAATGTTGTGTTTACCAGTTTGAAGTATATTTTTGTACTTCACTTTAACTTGTTCCCATGTCCTGCATGATTGTGCTTGTATTTGATCTGTAATTATGACAAAATAATAAAGAAACATTGGAAACGTAATACTACATTCAAATGATAAATACAATAACTAAAAACTGCTTTCACATTTAATTTGTCGGACGCTTTTTGCCAGCCGTCTTTTCTGGTTTGGGTTGCTTTTCATGTGTTTCCTTTAGTACATATTAAATCTTTGAATTCATCATACCCTCTAATAAAAGGTCCTGCTCGGATTGCGTGAAGAATTGCAGCCTGTTTTTTTGACATTTTGTGGAAGCCAATGAGAGATTTGCCAAACAAGGTTTCTAGACTCGATATATATGGGCTTTTCAAGCAGCGCAGGCGCGCACAATCATCTACTAGACAGCTGCCTTTGAAAAACCCACTTATCCCAGATGAGTTTCACCGGCATTAACTCATCCAAAATGTAGCATCTGATCTCGGATGATTTAAGCAACGTACGGAAAATACCCCCCTGCGCTCTGCCTTCTGAAAGTGTGCGTCAACTTTTAAAACAAACTAAAATGAGCTATAATGATTTAAGGCCCACGTATTTTAGTTTACTCAAAAAAACAGCAGCAAAAGCTGAGGGCTACAAAATGAAAATGCTACATTACAAAGTATCACTTCCTAGTTTTGGATTTTTGCGGTGCACAGTCACAACCAACTTACATATACCATAAAAATGGTTCACATTGAAAGATAAGGACAAATCATTCACTATATAAATATCCAACAACAATTTATACATGCCAAAGCACAAATGTGCTGTTTTCATCGTGGTTGTAGCGTCAGTAGTGTTATCCTGTGCAAAAAGCACAGGATTCTTATTTCAGATCTATGACGAAGTTTCAGAACCTCACGACATTCTGCCTCATTTTATTTCTTTTGTGCTGCTTACTGCATATTATAACTTATATATATAAGGAAACAGTGACCTTCAAGGTTCTTGCTGCAAATGTAAACATGAATGCAGTTTTATTGGTGCAGAATGTTCTCTATGCCTAACTGAAACTTTTAAATGAAGAATGAGAATTCTTGTAACAACTCTTAAGCTTTTAATCAGTTAACTGAGCTGAAAATGACTGTGCATAACAAAGATAAAAAAAAATACAAATTGTTATTACAGTTATTTGTAAAGAAACGGAATGAATCTAAATAATGGCAAAAAAAAAGAGGCTTCATGAATTAAGACATCTGGAATGTGTAGAAAGAACTTTTAAATTATACAGTTGCTGAAATACAGAATCTTTTTAAGGTACATTATAAAAGCATGGATTAAAAATATGATCTCATTCCTAGCATGCACCAAAAAACATAAATGTAAAATGTAAAAAGTTGTTCTTTATATTTCAAATGAACTATAGTTTAATAGGTTGCAGAGTTAGTGACGCAAGATCTTGTTTACTTAAAAAGTACAGTTGTGGAAGCTGCCAGTATCACTGGCAGATTCAACAAAAGTTGAAGCTGCCAGTGATACTGTATTCCTTACCATACAACTAGATGCAGCTGCTAACATTTTAATTTTTACATATAATCGGTTTTACTTTTTAGACCTTATACTTATATTTTTAGACCTGATACTTATAATTCATACCAGTACTGCATATCCCAGTGTTTAATGCCCGCCGGATAGTGTGGCTTTTACAGCCTCTGTTGCCTTATTTAAGTAATTATCTGTATGGAAAGACTCATGACCTTTGTCATAGCTGTCAGTAAATTGCTCAATAAACTGCATTTTGGAAAAGCTCCAAGTCCGCAAGGACCAGGGCTGGGTAACTCAGACTGATAATGAATTATTTTATTGCTATGTATCTACAGACACTTAGTGGATATATTCTTGAAAGTCCACATTATGGGCATAGAACTGCGGTTTCACTTGCCTTACAGGCTTTGTTTCTGACATAACATTTAAATATGCAAGCTTTGAAATTTTATTGCCAATATCTATTATAACTCTACTAGCAGTGCTTGTTAACACTTGGCAGTTTCTCTTGGGTATAAAATGCATGAGGTAAAAACATGATTATAGTGAATGAGGCACTTTTTTAGTTTACTACCAAATAAACAATGTTTTCACACTTAGACAGAGGTATTGCAAAGGATGATTCCAGGGCTCCTGAGTGACAGGAGCCCTAAAAAAATTGGGAACAAAATTGTATTAATGTTGGTTGGGGGACCAAAATGATACGCTTTCATGGGGCCCGAAATGGCTAGCGGCACCACTGCACCGAAAGCTGTCTGCCACATGTCAGTGTCTGAGGCTAAATTAATCACTGTAGTAAAATGGTACAAAATGGTTCAAAAGGACCTTTCAAAAATAATAACTTGTATATCATCCATCAATTGAACTTTGATTGAAGCAAAAATTCCGCCGAGATTGTGGAATATTGCGCAGTTTATATGACCACACTCAAGAGTTTCAATTCTTAGCTTCAAGATAATTTCAAGTTACTATAATAATATAAAATTAGCTTGATCTCTCATGTGGCTGTGCCAAGAAACAAACAGTAGTTCACCACATGATCAAAGGAGCAACCAAGTTAGCTACTATTAATAATAATGATAATAATATAATTTCATTGACATTTACAAGAACTTTGACAATGCCTTTGAGCAGTAAAATAGCAATGGTTGTTGCCGATAACTGTACTGTTGTCAATCATTGGAAACCTGTGTAAATAGTGCTACATAATTTTGTACATAATGTTCTCTGAGCAAACATTGCTGTTACGTAGAAAAATACAGTATCCGATTTGTACAAATGTGTTTTCTTCTAGTGTATGTGAACAAATTAAATTGACTTCCTTCGTGCAAAAGGAAAGTCCCTGAAATGTAGGAGTCCAGGATTCATGGTGCTTACTGCGGAAGACAGAGCAGTGCTGTCTTTGGTGCTGCAAAGGCCTCCCTCAATACTGTAGGAGATGGAGTTGTAGTAGACAGAGTTGGTATGGCAGCCCATATGCCTGTGGTGCACAGGAGGGGGGCTGTCACAGGAACCCAGTTGGTAGCACATGCAGGAGCAGAGTGACCTCATGCGGGACTCAGGCTTGGAGGGGCGTGGCCCTGGGGAGACCTCCTGCTCCTCAGCCATTGATGGGATCAAGTTGGTGTGGCTGGTGCCCTCCTCCATTGGCAGAAAGAGGGAGCTCCTGCTATGACCATCCTCCCCCATGGTCAGAGTGATCATATCCCTCTGTCTCCTCAGGGATGCCCGTTCCTCTGCATCGCGCCTCTCATCCTCCGTGTTCAGGGTGAGGAAGCGCAAGACCACAAGGTTCAGGAAAGCCCCGATGACTGTCAGCCCAACCAGAATGTACATGAAGCTGAAGGCCACATATGGAGTCTTCTCTTGGAGGTCCTCCTTCTTCTGAAGGGCCACTAAGTCTCCAAAACCAATGGTGGTGAGTGTGATGAAGCAGAAGTAATATGCATGGAAGAACGTCCATCCTTCAAAGTGGGAAAAGGCAGCAGCCCCGATGCACAAGGTTCCAATGCAGGACAAGAAACCCACCAAGACCATGTTTTCCATGGAGACCTCAGTCTTTCTCATGTGCAGGCACTCCTTAACTTTCTTTAGCAGGAAACGTACAAAGGTGTTCATTCTCTCACCAAGACTCTGGAACATCACAAGTGTCAAAGGGATGCCTAGAACTGCGTAGAACATACAGAACAATTTTCCTGCATCCGTACCAGGAGCCGCATGTCCATAACCTGCAGAGGCACACAACAAGCAATGTTGGGGTGGCTGATGAACATCTATTTATTTATCACTTTTGCCCAGTGCAACATACAAATGAAGATCAGAGAGTAGGATCAGCCTGCATCTATGGAGCAATTGGGGGTTAGTTAGGGCTTTCCTCAAGGGCCCGATGGTGATATGAATGCACAGCCAGCCTCAGGATTTAAACCAACAACCTTCTGGAAAGGGTGACACAACCCTTACCTGCTGATCTACACATCACTTCTTCATTTTTAGGCACATGTATGCAGGATACATGTTTTCATGTATTAATCAAGTATTAAATTGTACTGGCATTTGAAATTTCTATAGGACTGCTTTTAATTAATTATATTATTCGAATAGCATGGCTTTATTGATAAAAAAAAAAAGAATGCAATAAATTATACCGTTTTAATTCAAATACTCAAATATCTAACGAGAAGTCCCTTCAAAAGAACAAAAAGTAAAAAGCGAAACTTACCTATTGTGGTAATGACGGTTATAGCAAAATAAAACGATCCCGCGAATTTCCACTGCCTGCCGGCCCGATGTGGTTCCGCTTGCAGGACTACCCTCTCTATCTCTTTGTAGTCGACCTCAGAAAAGCGATATTTCTTCCTCATCTCGTTGCGCTTCTGTTCCAAGATTTTTTTCATGGAGCTCTCGGATTCGGATTCCAGCGCATCAAAGACAGCGGCGCCCACCAGAAGGTAGGAGAACATGCAGAGGATCAGAGAGACGGTGCGGACGTTCTGCTTCTTCATCGCAGCATAAGGCGGACTGGAATGGGACTGGAGAGGAGTTGGGTGGAAACAGGTGGCGCAATTTGCTGCATCAGCGACGTGTTAAACTGTAAAACTGAGACAGGCTGGGAATTCAGCTTGAGAAGATAAATGGAGACGAATCGAGTCTAAAAAATGCCACTTTCATATACAAATGTTTAAAATAAATAAAGCGACACATAGCTGTTAATATATGCGGTGTTACAAATGAAATATACTAAAGTACTAAAGTAAACGAATTTATGTTTATGTAGTTTATTATTCGGATGATATAATATGTTTATGTTATATTATGTCATAATAAGCTTTGAGGTATTTTTGGAGTCAGATAGGCCTATACATACAAACACGTGTACATATGTGCATATCAATAAATCATCGTGAACCCTAACGATGGAAGCAGGTCTTTATGCGGTTAATTTGTAGGCTTTTTCGCAAATTTTTCATCGATAAAATGTAAATGTCAAGCTTTCGACGTTTCATTAATTAATGGCACGTTACTCAAACATAGTAGTGAAGTTCCAGGTAAACACCAAATGATTTATATCTAAAATAAATCTTTAACTCCTTCATTGAACTTCTTTAACTCCTTCATTGTACATTAATTTAATAATACAAGAAAAGAAAGCAGGCCTACAGAGCACCAAAATATCACATTTTGAGAGTGCGAATTAGAAGCTACAGCCTTCCATAATAGGTAGATAAGTAAATACAAAGCCATTTTTTAGCTGCTAATACAGACATGAGAAATCTGCTGGCCACTTGTCTTATCTGCAGACTTCCAGAAGGCAGTTCATACTATTGTGAATTGTGTAACCATCGCCAGCTGCCTCGCAGAGCCGAATCAGCAACAGAAAAGACAACTGCGTGCAGTTAATAGCCTTCATGACAGTTTCACCTTTTACGTTTTAAATCTAGAGGTTCCCATTTACTGTGGAACTTTTACTAAATAATACATAAGAATGTATAGTATATATGCTTACACCAAGGACGTAACACCTAGACGCAGAAGTATGAAAGGTTAAAGATGTATTTCAAAGATCCAATGCCACACTAACGGGCGCCGACTGGGCTGCTGGCCTTGGTTCTGAACGTTTTCATCTGGGTTTTTTTTTAGCACTCTGTCAATATTGAGTGAGAGCGGTCATGTGGTCACACATTAACTTCGCTTCTTCGAGTAACCGAATGACGAAGGGCAATTCTGCATTTATGTAACTCCCCAACTGCTTCCTAGCAGTGGCTTGGCCAGAAATCGCAGGTGGGCCAGAATGAAAGAGGGTGGCCCACACGATCCAATATAGCACAACAGCATTTGCAGCTCATTGCAAAACGTGTTCTGCTATGTGTTGGCCTGTTTTGTCATCATCGTACTCGCATCCCTCAACAGAAATAAAAATCAAAGAAATCCGCTCTGTTCAGTTGCTACAACAAGACACCATAAACAGAGTCTGAAGAAGTGCCTCACAACAGATGTAGGGACAAAGAAAACAGCTTCACACACACAGGCCGCTTAAAATATTAAGCAACAAAGCCAAGCCGTGTTATATAATAAATCTGCAATGCCCAGCCATAGTCCATCCACACTGTAAAGTTCTGAAATCTCACTCCAACACAACAAGATATTTCTAATCTTCAATGATTTTATTGAGTTTCACTGGTAAACTGTTTTTTATTGACTACTAGCGATACTTAGCCTTCGCTGTGCTCTGAAAGTTTTGCAGACTACTGCAAAAAAGAAAATTTTATGCCTACCTTTGATGTCTTCACATTTGACGTCTGGAGTCATATTAATCCATAATTTAAAAATATTAGCTAACAATATATTTCACACTGAAGTTCAGGGACTTATGTCCTGGTTCCAAGTTCCTGGGCCATCTCGAAATTCTGGAATTCCCAGCCACTTTTGTGCGTCATTTTCCCACCGCACTACTGGAACTGTAACCTTTATGCTAAATAAGCATGAGTAAGACAAAAAGCTTGTAGGTGAAACTTCATACGTGTAATTTCATACGAAACTACACCGCCACACCAAAACAATGTAAGATCTTATTGGGGGGATTGATTGTGATCAAAACTGGATACAGCCTTTTATTTGTATTTCGTTTCTAGGACAAGTGACATCTTTATAATTCATCATTAAATCTATCTAGCAGATCAATCTTTCATTTTCCACAGAACAAAAAAACATTATCCCACTAATAAAGAGCTGGCAAATTTCACCATTAGACAAATGTAGGCCTATATATCACTTATCGATCAAATTTTCCAACACAGAAATGTAGAAACGCAAACAAAAAGGTATTCAATAATGTATTAAATGTAACTGACATACAAAAGTAATTCTATTTGCTCAATTTTTTCTCCATTACTTCTATCTTTTTTCCCCGACACTTCCAAGTTAGCGCTTGTGCTTGCAGTTGCCCAATCAGCAAGCCTTGGCTGTAAGCGCCTCCCCCGTAGCTCATGTTCGAGTCTGAAGTAGGTATTGAAAAAGGGGTCTGGAATGGCTCTGTCAGACTGAGTTCCTGTGGTGGGACACGACAGAAGTTCCTGGTTCCAGAAAATGGTTCCTGCCGTGGGGAAGCACCTAATAATAGCAGATTTGTGACAAAAAGAAACAGTTAATTCGATTGGGTGGGCCTAGGCAAAAAGCAGCTACGCCCATGCTTCTGAGTATAACAAGGTCACTCTGGGAGGCAAATCAAAACAAACAAGGATGTCACTATAGTGTATGTGATTGTGGTTTCTGATTGTATAGCAAATGCACACAGTGAACAGAGGATACCCTTTGGTATTTTTACATAATTAGTAGTAATCATACACACATAATCATACACGCACACACACACACACACACATACACATATATATGTACTGTATATATGAATTTATGTGTGTGCGTGTATATATATATAAGTGTGTGTCTGTGCGTGTGTGTGTGTATCCATCCATCCATTTTCTATACCCGTTTCTTCGGAGCCCATCCTGGAGGCGGCTATGGACTACGAGCAAGTTAATAAAAGCAAAACTTCCATATTAAAAGACCTGTCATCTCCATCATCAACCATAACCCACTAGCTCATCACATTGGTGTCAGAAGTGGGATTGCAAGTCGTCGATTAAATTGACAAATTAATCTAAAAGCTGTAGAGGATCAAGACTGCAAGATGCTGTGGAAATGAAGGAGTAGCAGCAGCTGAAAGGGGGCCCTAGGAACTGAGCACTATGCCTTTCCAGGGCAACCTGATGGCTATAGCACACCGTGCCTACAGCACTGCCAACACCAGGCAGAAGAAAAAGCCCCAGCTCCACGGAAAGATAGCGGAAGCGGGGCGGAAACCTCCAAGAAGCTTCCTTGCTATAGTGGGAAGGGGGCCCTACAGCCTGACCTCACCCAGGTGCACCTCAAAGCGTGGCACAGTGACTAGCCCTCCACTGAAACAGTGATACTTCTAGCATATGGAAGGGGGAATACTCAAGGTCCTCCTCATCCTGGCACTGGACAAACAGTGAGACTATGCAGAACACTGCATATTTGCAGTTGTCCAAAGAGGCCATGAGGGGAGAGCTGGTAAATCGGCAGACACAGAAGAACAAGACTCTGCATACGATCACTGTAGACTTCCAAAATTATGCACGGTGGGGCTTCCCTCCATGCCTTGTTCAATGCAGTACCGCTGGAGTGGCTTTGCCAGTATATTCAGCGACACATCACGGATAGCCAGGTATGCCCTGCTGGCTGTCGGGCATATCGCTAGGTACTACCCAGTCGCAGCCACTCAGCATGGGCATTATAGCAGGGCAGCAGCAGCAGTTAAGGGTGCTACTGGACAGGCACATTGACATCTTCTTTGCCCAAGAGTTGAGTGCAGTCCAACTGCATTCATCTAAAATCAGATTGATAACAGAGATGCTCCACCCACCCATCTGCAACCTCACTTGTTAGTTCTTACCAAACATCAGGTAGTGGAACAAAAAATCCAGGAGATGGCGGCAGCAGGAGTAATCAAGCCTTCTGGCAGTCCATGGGCTACACTGGCAATCATGGTGAGGAGGAAGGCTGGGACCTTGGCATTTCCTTTGTGCACTACTGGTGCCTGAACACTGAGACCCAGAAGGACTAAAACCTGCTGCCCCAAATTGACAATGCAATGGACCATAACTCAGGGTCAACATGGTTTATCTCCTTAGATATTATCAGAATGGTCTGAGGATTGTGCCACTGCTTTTGAATGCCTTCACCAAAACCCTAGTTCTGGCATATTCTGACCCAGTACTCACCTTCACTTTGGATATAGATGACAGCCACAAAGTGTTGACATGGCATTGGACAGACGGGGCGTCAGGATGAGAACTATTGCCATATTTGTCTCAACTTCTATGGGCAGTGCTTCCACCGACTATGCATCCCTTATGAAGTTATTGAGTTTCCACAATCCTGTGGGACAGCTGGCATGCTGGCTGGTGGTCCTCCAGGGGTATTACAAACCCAGCAGGCTCCACTGCCATGTCACTGCCCTGTCTCATCACCCCTGCAGGGCAGATGACTGTTGCCACATTGAGGAGCACTGTAAGAGGTGGATTGTGGTGGCAGCAGTGTAGGAGGACAACAGCGACGAGGGATTGGAGGCTGTCAACCACCAGTGGTTGCAGGTGGAGCAGATGGGGGACCCGGTGCTGACCCAAGTCAGCGGTTTTCTGCAGGCGGGGAGGTGGCCAGAGTGGAAGGAGGTATTCACCTTTGACCTGGAGACCAAGACCCTCTACTCATAGTGGGGGGCCCTGAAGGAGCATGACGAACTGCTGTACTGGTACTGGCAGTTCCTGGATGGTGAGAGGTACCTGCTCCTGCTGCTGGTGCCCCAGAATCTCAGTCCCAAAATCATGAAGGTGGTGTACAGCAGTGAGGGAGGCAGGTATTTTGCAGTGGCAAAGATGCTGAGGAAGCTGTGGTGCCACTTCTCCTGGCCCAGCTGCTGTCAAGACACAGTGCTGTTCATGCAATGCTGTGACAAGTACACCAGCCAGAAGAGCCCAAGCCAACAGTTCAGAGCACCATTGCAGCAGCACCAGGTGGGGGTGCTTATGGAGAGTGTCAGGGTAGATGTCCTGGGCCCTTTTCCCCTCAGTGACACCTAGATCCACGACATACAAGTGGCCATGGAATATTTCACAAAGTGGCCCAAGGTGTGGTTCTGACCAAAGTGCAGCAACCATGACTGAGAAGCTGGCTGAGAAGTTCTTCTGCCGTTTTGGTGTGGCAAAGGAGCTACACAGTGACTTGGGGCACAGGTGTTTGGCAAGGTCTTCAAATGGCTGAAGACCCACGACACCCCCCTTCACCTGGAGAGTGATGGGTTGGTGGAGTGGTTCAACCTTGCGCTCACTGCACAGCTCACCAACCTGGTCAACACCCACCACTGGAATCACCACCTGTCTATGGATTTGTGGGTATATTGGGCAGTAGTGCAGGAGAGTACTTGATGCACCCCAGCTGTGCTTATTTTCAGGAGGGAGTTGCATACATCGGTAGACTTGTTGCTCCATCTGCCCCCAGACCCAAAGGTACCGAAGGAGCTAAGTATGGCGTTATGGAGTACCTCTGGTGACTCTGGGAGCATCTGAGGGAGGTGCACAAGCTGGCCCAGCAACACCAAGGTGCAGTGACTTCTAGACAGAAGTGCATCTACTACGATGCACGTAGCTGCGGGCGGGACTTTGGTGTCAAGGACCTATTTTGGGTGTACTGCCCCATCCGCAGGAAAGGGTGGTTACCCAAGCTGGACAATGATAGCAAGGGACTGGAGTGGCCCTTGTGCCATTTTCAAGGCTTTGAGGTAGGTTTGGTGGTTGCCAAGGATGGCTGATCCTTCAGGTGAGAGCATTGTTACACTGCAGGGCTGGCTAGTAAAGACTTACTTACTTGGACGACTGACAGCATAAGTGTACCAATCTTGTAATGCATGAATTCATGTCTATATGTTGCAAATACTAAGTGTTATCCTTGTGTTATGTTTTGTTTGTTAGCATATAACCCTAGCTAACTCAAGTGTGAGTGTCGCATTAATTGCAGATGTGCCACCACTGCTAGTTTGCACTGGCAGTGAGCTGTCAATAAAGCCAAAACTTCTGTATTAATAGAACTGTCGTCACCATCATTAACCATGACCCACAAGCTTGCCACAATATTTTGTGACTAATTAACATGAAAAACTACTGCTATCTCCTACAAGTAATGTGGATTGCCACAAGCATCACATATTTATGAATTAATCTACATCTGTAACAAGTTGGTAAGATCTGTATTGAGATGGGCATAGAGAAACAGGTGATTTATGCTATTCTACTGTCTTGAATGCCTACCTAAGCATACACATTCTGCATGTTTATAACGGTGGCAACCATTATAAAAGTTGGTCTTCCTAGGGCTCTTGTATCCAATGATTGATTAGATCTAATTCAGTGGTTGATGTTAGACATTCCACATTAAATTTAAAGCACGCTAAAAACCTTAATCTAAAAAGTAATTGAGACTGTAACATACTATTACAATATATGTTATATCAATCGTTTTTGTAAGAAGCAACCAACTAGCCTACAGAACTGTAAATTCCATGTGATATATTTATATTTGTACTGGAACTGTTGATTACACATTGACATACAGCAGTAAGATTAGTCATGCCTGGAGGGTCTCAGATTATTGTGGGTAGCCAAGGTCTCGCTAGTGAAACTAGCAGAACAGAAGCATCATCCATCCATCTATCTATCTATCTATCTATCTATCTATCTATCTATCTATCTATCTATCTATCTATCTATCTATCTATCTAATCTCAGATATTACTTAAATAATAAAATAATCATTAAGAATATACGATATGTCCCTAACTTTTCAATTGCTCATACCCTTTGAGAGACAACATCAAATACAACACATAGAGCCCATCACTCAATGCTTGCAGTGATACATTAGCAAGGTGGTAATGTATCCCACAGGGGTCAAAGGTCAAGAGAGAATGCTGGGACCCCTTCCACAGTGTCATGTCATTCAAAATATTATGGCGTCAGGCAGACTGAGGCATCGCAGCAGCAGAGAGAGACACGGAGATCTGCCTGGTGGGGAAATCACACTCTTTATTAACACCCAACAAGCACTGAAGCAAAGACACAGATGGGAAACACAAGGCTGTCAGACACCGAACTGCAAGATGCACACGGTGGGAGATTTACACAAGCTAAATACACGCGAGGATCAGACTGGGTACACACAAGACACGGGCAAACACACGTGCGACAATAGGGAAATGCAACCATTAACATTAACAACAACAAATAAACAAATAAAATTTACAATTGTGGGCGGGGCATGCTGGGACATGCGCCTTTCCGGTGCTACAATATTAAATGAATGAACAAAAAGAAAGTGAGTGACATGATGGTACAATGAGTGGAACTCTCACCTTGTTCATCTCCGGGTTTGGAGGATTGCATTGCGCTCCCTTTGTCCCATGTTTACGTTGGATTCCTCCTGGTAACCCAGTTTCTCCCCGCAGGCCAAAAACATGCACTTAACTTGACCACAGTGCTTATCTGTGTGCCATGTGATGGACTGGCATGCTGTCTGGGGGGCACCGTGCCACGTGCCTTGCGCTTCATATGATATTCTGCAGGTTAAGGACCCTTACTGGTGGAGTGGTTGTAGTAGACGTATGAATATACTGTATGAGGGAAGACTGATCACAGGTCTGAAGCGAAGCTAGAATTCCATAACTGTGTGCTCAGCATGGTAGTATCCTGTAATGCTGACATTCGTAGCTCTTGAGACGAAAGTCAAATGGATGCTGTTTTCATAAAGTGATATTTGCCACAGTGAAATCCCATTGGATGGACACTCCTGATGATATATGACCTATGATTTGGTGATGAGATCATATTGTCAGGCTGCATATTTAACATCAAGTGCATAGGTGAAACTTAATTTTACTAATTTAAAGTGAACTTGTTGTTGTTAAATAATGATGTGCAATTCTAACTACCATTAATCATCTAAATGGCTTTTTTATTTTGGAGTAACAACTTAATAAAATTAATAAGGTATTAATCATGTATTTCCTGCAAGCAATGTGAGGCAGACAAAAACCCATTTTTCTAAATGATTACATCTTGGAAGTGATTATATTTCAAGTACTGCTTTTTGCTTTAAAGAGATTAGTCACTGAAAAGCACAATTTTTCTGTGCAGAAGTACTGTGTTGATGATAAGAATCATAATAACACTAAGTTTATTTTATTTTCTGGCCTGTACTTCAAGACAGGAACATTTCACATTCTGGCAGTAATGCAAATTGAAATCATTGTTCTGCCCACTCAAGCCTATTCTTCAAAAAAGTTGAATTCATGTCATTTTTTGTAGTTTCATGTCACGCATTTTTTCTTTAAAATCAGCCAGAATAACCATTACTGTGCTCATCTGTCCAGATTTGCGACTGTCGGAATTGGAATGTAACCGTTATAAGAACGTCAGTCGGGAGGAGTCCGTGAATAAAGCAGACGGCACCGGCATGACCTCGTATCAGGGCTGTTTCACAGCTTATAATTATCATGAGAGTCACGGTGGCCCAGCAAAGCCCTGTTGTGGCCTGGCTGTTGTGAGGCGTGACTGGGCCGGCTGCTCTGTGGCCACCACCCCATCCACTGTGTCCCTGCTGCGAGGTAATTGTGCACCTCATTGGATTAATGTGTCCCTCTGGGCCTCCCTTTAATCTCCAAGCACATCGTGTTCCTTTTGAAGCGGAGAGGTCCTGGGAGCAGTTAATGTCCACTGACTGTGAGCTCAGAGAAGAACAGGAGCAGCCGAGTGGTCGTGCACTGGTATCACTCCACCGTGACTTTATCCAGCAGCTGGTAGCTGGTATGCAGGAAAGCTGATGGGATGGGACTGACAAAACGCTAACACACCGTATGTCGTGTCTGTTTGAAAGTGGTACATTTGTTATGTAAACCTCACGGTATCCCCTGTCTGTTCAACTGTTTGAAACATGCCAGCTTAGAGCTTGTGGTTTTCTTTTCAGTAAATTGATGAATGCTATGATAGTTGCTTTTATGGTTGATGCCCCCTCCTGGGTTGTTCCCTGCCTTGGGCCAATAGCCTCCGGGACAGGCTGCAGACTCCTGTGAGCCTGAACTGGACAAGCTGTCACAGAAAATGGATGGATGGATGAGTGGATGGATGGATGAATGGATGGGTGAATGGATGGATGAATGGGCTCCTTTTATTTCTTATGTATATAAGTATTATCCCCCCTGACCAGGAAGGCCTTGCTGCCACCCCACTTCCTGTGGTGCTTGAGGCAGGCGGGAATGCCACTTCCCATTCTGTCCACCTGCTACTCAGGTGCCATTGATGGTACCCTCACAAAGTGCATCACAGTCTGGTTCGGATCCTGCAATGCTTCAGCACACCAGTTCTTCCAGCGCCTAATCAAAACAGCAGAAAAGTTTGCTATAACCAGGCTCCTTCTCTGCTGAATGTCTGTAACAAGCTCATCTCCCCTCGCTCACAACCTCACTGCCCCACTGCCGTCTGCTAGGAGGTACTGCAGCCTCAAAGGCAGGACAGCAAAGCTTAAAACAGCTTTTCCCCCAGGCAGTTGATTGCCAAATGCTTGGCCTCTCCCAGTCTAAGACACACACATTGGAATCATAACTGTAACAAAAACCCATACTGCACATTCACTACTGCAACCTTAATCTATTATTGCACGTCACTGCCCATACAACTCATGCCCATTTGAACATCTGCATGTACATATGTATGTATGGATGTTTGTATATATGTATGTATATACATATTTATGCATGTATGTATGCACATATGTATGCATGTATGTATCCACGTATGCATGTATGTATGTATGCATATATGTATGCATGTATGTTTGTTTGCATGCATATGTATGTTTGCATGTATGCACATATGTATGTATGTGTGTATTTATGCATGTATGCACGTATGTATGTACGTAAGTGTCCATATATGTATGCATGTATGTATGCATGCATGCATGTATTTATGCATGTATGTATGTATGTATGCACATATGTATGTATGTACAGTGCTTGGGACACTTGCTTAATTCGGTAAAAATATTGCAAATTAATTGGTTTTAAAACAAAAATCATTACTGTATTCAAGGGTTTACAAAAATATATATATCACATTAGAAACAATCAGTAGTTTTAAGTAAAACATTCAAGTAGTAATAAATTGAAATTATAGTTCTAAAAGAGCTGTAATGATTTTAAAAGTTCATTGCCAAGCAGTCACACTGGGTGCTTTTTAATTAGTAACACCTTTGTAGTAACATAAAACACAAAACATTCATGTTTAGTATCCCTGTGGGAGCCAATCACTACAATTGCAATTAATAGCAAAATGACGGAAACAGAACTGAATGAGTCAATAAAAAATGACACTAAATAAAAAGAAAATGACTGTGTGGAAGATATGTACAAATAGGTTAAATATTGCTTACCCAAGGGTGGCACGAGGACACGGTGGCACAGTGGTTAGCACTGCTGCCTCACAGTGAGAAAGTCCTGGGTTTGCTCCTGGGTCCTTTCTGTGTGGAGTTCACATGCTCTCCCTGTTCTTGAGGGGGGATCTGGTTTCCTCCCATGGTCCAAAAGCTAAGAAAATTTCCAGCCTCATACATGTAAAAGTACTACAGAATGGATTCATAATGCAAATTTACAAAAGCTAATACTAATTCCACTTGTGTTTGACACTCACATAACACACCGACTCTCACAGACGTGCTACAGGATACTAGCACATTTTAAAGCTTGATGTACACCATGTAAACAGTAAATAAGCATCTCCTGTGTTTCATGTCACTGTCACTCTTCATACCCGGCAACGCCTTTACCAAGCCGACCCTTCAGCAGTGGAAAACCGAAGCCAGCCGGAACTGTGCTGTAACTAGCCTCTCTTCGCAGTATGGCTCAGGTATGGTTTCTGTTTGCCAATGGAAAAAAGCCATTAGGCTTCCAGGCCTTAGGCACCATGTCATAATCTCATAGTGCCACTGGAATTATGTTTCTACTTAATTACATTGTATGGAAAAGCCACCATAAGACATGCTGTAAGTAAATGGTGGGTCTGATTGGTGTCCTCTTGATGAGCCTATGACTTTAATTAAGGGGCAGCAGATTAGCGGCCTACCTGCAGCACAGACCCCCTCTCCCACACACACATGACGTGGCACCGAGGTCTGTGAGGAACCAACATCTACTGTAAAAGCTCTGCTGTCCTCCTTACACCTTCCTGTCTGTGTTGGACGTTTTAAGACTCTGGCATCTTTCACAGCGCTGCAGAGGAAAAACCTGGAACTTTCTGCAATCCTGCAGTACAAATTATGCAGTATTTCAAGGCAGAATACAGCCATGAATAGTTGAAGAGTCTAAAAAGTGCTTTATGTCAAAAACAAGGTTTTTATTATTAGGATGACATGTCCAACATAACCTTCTTGGGACAAAATGATCAAACATAATGGAGATTTCAGAATAACGGTCAATAAGAGTCACGAGATACGAGATTTTTATTTGCCATTTGTGCATGAAACCAACATTCCAGGCACATTGGAATTCTTGTGCAGAGCTCTTAGAGTCAAGTTAGTAGAAACACTTATTTACAGGAAAAAGTTATAGTTTAAAAAAATAAATACAAGTACTAATCAAGAAAGAACTATGAAAGAAATTTTAAATACAATACTTAAATACAATCAAGTACTGCAAATTATTGCATAGCTGTCTAGAAGGCTGATGTTGCATCAAAATATGCATTATATGCATCAATATCTGTTATAAATGAATTGCATATAACTATATGAAATCATGTGTTCAAAAGTTATGAATTCATGATTGAGCAGTGAAGGTATATTTATGAGCGCTTTCATAAAGGAATTCTAGTGCGGAGATTCCAGAATGAAAAGGTGTATGGAAAGCATAATTCCATCTAATTTGTGCATGAAACAGTGTCATCTGTAGGTAAATGAGTGTAGAAATAAAGAAATATTCACCATCTTATTGTTTTTTTCAATACAAAAAATCTGCAATGCCTCTTTTTGAAAACACACTTTCCTGCAGGTTAAATAAACTTTTTAACAGAAACAACAGGGGGAGTCCAAATGCAGGGAGCTGGTGCATCCCTCCAGTTTCCACAGTAACTGAGATAGAAATAGCAGCACAGGGTTGGGGCACTAAGACATCACTGCCTGAAACAACAGGAATTATACCTGCAAAAACTCGACATGAATGAGCGGCAGCCACTGAGCACCGACAGATAGCCAGTTAGCAACCTAGAACACCACAGAAGCTCAGTGGAAAACTTTCCCAGCAGTCTCTGTGGAGAAATGGACCGTCACATGAGAAGCACTCAGTGCCTGGTTAAAAACATTCTAAAAATGCCAATGTGTGGTTTGCTAAACATTTTAAATGGCGTTTTAAACAAACAGATTCACATCCCACCAGTGATATAACTTTACTTGTAGAAAGAAAACAAAATTCAACACATTGCTGCGAAAGCGACACATAATCCACTGCATAGGGTTGTTGTTTCCATGGTAATGGATGCATAGCATATGACAGGATGTGATGTTTGTCTCTTTTTGCAGCATAGAAAATAACAGTTAAAAACAAAAAACTGACGCTTCACAGTTTGGCCACTAGGACAGAAGACTTGGTTGCAGCAAATGAGCATAAATGCTTTCAGTCTTTGAATTTAACTCTCAGTGCATCAAGCTGCTTTTTTACTATAACATTAAATTCTACATATCAAGAAATCATTAGACTTCACAAATCAAATTACTGCTCTATATAGCGCAACATCAAAGTGAAGCTCTGAACAGCAAAAATGCCTCTTATTTGTGTCAAGCAGGACCCTTTCATCTGTAAGACCCATCTACAGTCTGGCCCTAACCTAGTGACAGGAGGTTATGAACATCACAGCAGCTTATCTTAGACTAAAGCTGATGTTTGCCTCTGCCCAAAGCTTTCGTTAGTGGTATTAAGATCACTCCCGTTTTATTCCTGGAAAACCAGTGTACTGCTCACAGACAGTTAGACTGGCGGTTTGTGCTTATTGAGTCTTTTTTAAATCAGAATCCTCATTTAATTTGGTAGTTTAATTTGAAATTTGATTTGGCACATTTGGTGCTCACACAAATGGTGTGTTCATAAACAGCACAGAACAAATAGACAACAGGCTCTGTTTTCAATCTGGCACTCTAGTCAGATACGTAGCCTTTTATACAAATTATAATAGGTTGTGCAATTTGGAATGCTAATACATAACACAAAGTCAACAAATTTATAGCTCTGAAAGAGCTGATCAGTATTGAAAAAGAAAATTCCTCCAAAATCATTTTAGAAGGTTTAGATAAACCATTAATGGAGAGAAATGGCCAGACAGGGGCTGCATGACAACCATCTCACATGTTCACAGAGTGCCAGAGTACTCAAGGGTCTCACAGCGGGGGTCATATTTTGCACCACCCTTCCCAAGACCCCTGACTCACACTGCCTGCCACTGCTTTGCTTCTGAGGTTCAGCAACAGAGCAGAACTGAAGTATACTTACTCCCAAGTGAAGATAAAGGACATGCCAATAGTGATATTTTAGCATATGTGAAAAGGGCACATAATTGAAAAAGTCGCTGTGTCACTGCCTGCTACAGCTCTCAAGATTTCCCAAATTCTCTTTTACTTAACTAAAGCTGCTTCTTACTGCATCACAGTTGTTACAGCTGGTGGGTAATAATCTTCTTGCTCCACACAGAAGATATTCTCAGCTGAGGCACAAGGCAGGGAAAAATCAAAGATGGAAGATGGGGTGCCAGTCCATTGCAGGACACATACATGCACATTTGGACTGTGGAGGAGATGAAGGGAACCCCATGACAACAGGTACAGCATGCAAAGTTCTCACATGTAGAGTCAGCGTGGAGATTCAAACTCTGATCTGAGAGGTGCAAGGCACCAGTGCCAACCAACGCACCACTGTGCCAACTCAGCTGTGTTATACAGCGCCCCCCACAATTATTGGCACCCCTTGTAAAGATTTGTAAAAGGGGTTTAAAAAATTCCACCTTTTGGTGAAGCAGCTTCATGTCACACTGAAAAATTGAGGAACAATCCAGCCTTTCATTAACATAAATTTATTCCAAGAAAAAAAGTTCTTCCTCAAGAAATAATTACCTTACACGTGTAGCAGAAACAGAAGTACCAGGCTGCAGTTTGA
>JAODJU010000108.1:7153844-7203609 GCA_026776725.1 Gnathonemus echidnorhynchus | reverse complement strand
AATTAAGAGACATATGTCTCTTAATTCTTTCCATGGCTATATTCATTTGTTAATATGGTGTATGTAAGGCATGTAACAATAAAAATTATGAGCCACGTCATTAACAGAGGAAATGTTTAGTAAGCATAAAGGACATCCAGTTTCCCCAGTTTTTTCAAAAACTAGCTTGTGAACTGGTGCTTTGACGTTAACCATAGTGTGTGTTGGAGTGACATCCCATCCTGGCCGTCACTTGCCTTGTGCCCTCTACTTTCTGGGATAAACTCAGAGGTCACTGCCACCATATGATGGGTAAACATTATAGATGATGGATGAGAATTCCTAGCAGCACACTTGATTTAGAAAGTACACTCACCGTCCACTTTATTAGGAACACCTACACATTTGCTTGTGAATATAAATATCTAGTCAGCTAATCCTGTAGTGGCTGCTTAATGCATAAAATCATGCCAAAATGGGTGAGGAGCTTCAGATAATGGTCAGATCAAAAACCAGAATGTAACCGTGACATGGTTGTTGGTGCCAGATGAGGTAGGTTGAGATTTTTGAAACTGCTGATCTCCTGGGATTTTCACACAGCAATCTCAAGGTTGCACAGAACGGTTGAAAAAATTAAAAATGTCCAGTGAGTGGCAGTTTTGTGGGTGGAAACACCTAAATGATGAAAGTGGTCAGAGGAGATTAGTTCAAACTGACAAGAAGTCTATAGTGACCCAAATAACCACTCTTTACAATAGTGGTGGCCAACACGTCAAACCTTTAGGTGGATGGGCTACAACAGCAGAAACCATACTGGATTCCACACCTGTCAACTAGGAACAGGCTCACCGAAATTGGGAAGCTGAAGACTAGAAAAACATTCTGGTCTGATGCATTTAAAATTCTGCTGCAACATGCAGATAGTATGGTTAGAATTTAGCATAAACAGCATGAATTCACAGACCTAACCTGCCTTGTGTCAACAGTTCAGGCTGCTGGTGGTGTAATGATGTGGGAGATGTTTTCTTGGCACACATCAGGCCCCTAAGACTGACTAAATATATATGAATATTGCTGCGGACCATATGAATCCCATTATGGTCACAATTTACCCATCTTCTAATGTCTACTTCCAGCGGCATAATGCACCATGTCACAAAGCACAACTCATATTTAACTGGGTCCTTGAATATAACAATGATTTCAGGGTACTTTAATGGCCTCCCAGTCACCAGATCTGAATCCAATAGTATAAAGAGTCACATTCACATTCAGAACTCAACTGGTTGGTTGAAGCAAAATCTTGGTCTGTATTAGTACTCTGTGTACCTGAACTTTCTACTTCCCCTGAGAGCAAATGGGGATCCTACCCAGTATTTGAATAGTCTTCTTAACAAGGTGGCAGGTGAGTGAATGCGTTGAGGAATGAGGCTTGGAATTTAACATACATGAAAGATGGGCATTGTAATTCTGGCTGTTGTATTTATTGCAGTGACAAAGTTGCCAATGAACATTACAGGCTGAAAGATATCCGAGTAAATAAATGGTTATATTTGTGCAGTTATTTTTTTTATCAAAAACAAGAAAAATATAATATTATTTCATCACGAAGCCCCTGTCGCATTAATAAGTAAGGTAATTGCTTAGTCCATCCTGTCTTTAAGATTCTTATTTGATCTGTAATTATTATTTAACGCTTCCTTATTTAAGCAGGCTAAAAATTCATGTATGCATAACATAAAACATAGTGTCTTGTTTCTAATTCACAGTCTAAAAATGTGAGGCTTAGGTTTACAGGTATTCCTGAACTGCCCTTAATGCATGATATTTGTGATGTGAGATGGACTGGGAGCCAGTCCAGAATGTAGCCCGGTTTGTGTCCTGTGCTTCTTGGACCAGGCCCCATGCTACATTGTATAAGCGTTTATTAAAATGGATAGATGGAAGCATAGATGAATATTAACGACAGTAACAGTAGTATAGTAGTATTGTCTATTTCTTTAATATTTAATGTTGTTTATCAAATCCTTTATCAACATTTTCACAGCAACAAGATTACTGTAATGAGGCAACTCATATTAATAGTCACATATATAAAATAGCTAGATCTAACAAACACTCAAATAAGTAGTCACCTACTGCAAACTTTTACAGTTACTGGAATTACACAACATGTAAGTTGGCAAACATTAAAAATAATTATTTGGATACAGGTGTTATCTTTCAAATGACTATCTGTGACCTTAGCAGATTCTTGCAATATGTGGTGTAGTCTGGCGATTATATGGCAAGGACTTGAATGCTCAGTGGAGGCTATGGATTAAGCTACAGAAATATAATGAACAGCCCATAGCATGTCTGAAAATAGAGAAACAATACATTTCTCCAGAATGGCTGTTCTGTAAGGTCCTCAAAGACTCCATGACACCTAAAAATATAGATGCCTAATCATAGCTACAAGGTCCTCAGGTTTTATCCTTTTTTTTTTTTTTTTGCGGTCCAAGTCCCCATATGTTAAATAATGTTCAGGGATACAAACATCATAGGTAGTTTTGTAGAAAACTCAACAGCTTTATCAGTATTATTCACATGTGGCAAAAGTGGGTAATGTTGTTATTTTCAATAGAAACCTTAATAATAAAGATTAAAATTCCCTTGTGTATATGAGAGCAGCAAAGTAATCTCATCGGTGACTTTCCTTTATAGTGTGAATGAGAAAACACAACACACACACACACGCACTCGAGTCCCCGTCCCTGTTAGTTATGTGCAGCCCAGACCGCTCGCTTCCAGGGCCCTCGAAACAGTTGAACCCGTGCCTGCAGTCGGGCAATGGCACTGTCGGGTTCTGCGCCAGAGAGGCCTAATGGTTCGGTACAATCCGTAACAAAAGCTCGCAAAGGCTCGCCTGGAGCTTCGCCCTTTGTACCTAGAGTCTACCCTCATGCTGGATCGACGATTTCCAGTCAGTTATGGAGGACGATTTAGTTTGTGAATACGACTCCACCTGGGACACAGAAAGCGATGGAGACGACCTGGTGGAAAACGTAACGCGGAGATCCAGCCAGGATAAAACGCAGAAATCCTGGGGTTTTGTACGTATTTCTCTCAGTATGTTATATTGGCTTTCATTAACGTTACGTGGACGTTTCGATCGTTGGTCCTTTCCTTCCTTATGGTGCGATTTCACGGCGCTTACATCATTGTTAGCTAGTGCTAGCATACTAGCTACAATTACGCAGTTAAGAGGGCAAACTGTGTGGAAAGAAGCCTAAATGACCTTGGAAGTGATGGTGTGTTTGTTTTAAACCAGGCTTTTGACTTAGCCGTGTGAAACGCGGTGGTCCTCATTGCCTATTTTAGCCGGCTAGCTCGTTAGCGTTTTGTTAATTTTTATCAATGACATAAACGATGCGGCGCGCGACCGGAAGCGCTGATCTCAGTCAATGAAACCAGCGGGCACGTTCACCTAATATATCACACGCATCCATTTCTGCAATATTTTCAGATTAAAATTCCTCGTTCGTGGTCGTATTACTGCATTAAATCAGTGCCGTAAGACATTACGACCGCGTCCCAAGCTACCATATATGGACCTGCCGCCTTTCCTTCCCATTGATTTCCCTACAAGCTCCTTCAAACAAGTAACCATGATCCGCCGAAAATGGTTACGTTTTATAAGGGTCTATCTTCAATATCAAGCAATGAATGGCGGCCCGCATTTTATCTGGCAGGCCAGCAGTTTGTGCGACAGGATCTTGCGGTAAAGGGGAGCACATGCTGTCCACACTGAAATCCGCGGACCAGACTACTACGTTATACAAATGGCTGTCTGAATTAATTCAGTTTCATAAAGTCAGAAAGCGTGGTTGTGCGAATAAGTCTCGTTGTGCCCTGTACTGAATGCATAGTTTAGGTACAAACAAACAGTCACAGTGTCGTTCGTCCATTCGTCTAAGGTCGTTTAAACTACTGTTTTTTGGCGCAGTCAATAACCGAACACATTGTTATGTATTTTTTATACCTACTTCCTGATATTGCGTAATTGCTCTCCATCTCCTGCCATATAAAAGTAATCTTAAATGTGCAGCAATAAAGGATTCCGGTAAATTTGAAATGCATTTTGGACCGCAATCAAAAACGGCGGTACCTGCATTGTAACCTGCAGTATGCAGTGCTAACCAACTCATTGGCCAAAATCCATTGTAACGGCAAAAAAGCTTTGCTTGATATATTAACTATAAAATTTAAAACTAACCCAGGTGCACTGGTACATTTAATTTTAGATGATTCAGATATCACGACAGACTAATTTTGTGTCTCAAATGAGGTCTTAGTTTTTAAAATTTGCAGTCATCCTTTATACTAGACATTGAAAACACACATAATAAGGACTTGCAAAAGCTAAATACATATGTTTTTGTGGATGGGTAGATGACCAAATTAATCTTTAAAAGCTGTGGTGTGATGATCAGAGTGGGTAAATTGAATCTCTTTGGGCTACACTTTGTTGGTACTTTAAATAATTTGATTATATGGGGAGTTCCAGGCACCTGGAACCGTGCTGGTAAGGATAAGTGATGCAGTTAATTTTCATCCACTTAGAACCGCCTGTGGGAGGTCAGCACTGAAATCAAGTAGCAAAGAAAGTGTGTCACTGGAGATGAAATGTCACAGTAGTCAGTTAACAGATGTAGTTTTGTTTCTAGGCAGCAAAAATAAGGGCACTTGAGTGAAGGTGATTATTAAATTAATAAAACGAGAATTGCAATATGGCTTGGTACTGCAAGCTGATTATTTCTAATTATGTTTTCATTTCTTTTGCAGTGGTCAAATCCATCTTCAAGAAACCTGCGTGCTGCAAAAGACATGCAGAACTACAGGCGGGGATATCCAGTGAGTCTGTGAAAAAGGAGTGTTCGTCTTAACTGGGCCAAGGAAATGTGGGAATGGATGAATGATGTCATTCACTCATATTCCTTCTTCTTATCCACAGAATATCCAGGAAGAAGAAAACCAAGAGGAAAGAATGAATAATTTAAAATTTTACCTAAATGAAATTGCTTCATCCCCTGATGGTACGCTTCCTGAGCAAATCGTGTTATTTTTTCATTCATTCATTCATTCATTCATTCGTTCATTCATCAGTATTCAGAAGTGTAAATCTCTCTTGTTTTTGTACTCTTATAGAAGTCTCAATAGAAGCTTTTCACAAAGAATGGAAGACGGACTATAAAAGATTGGAGAGAGTCCATTCCTACATTCAGTGGTATTTTTTTGCTTTTTATGCATTTTATACAATTGTAATGTATGATCTTGTACAATAGCACTTTAAATTTAACTGAAAACTTTATTAAATGTTGCTAGGTTGTTTCCTCTACGAGAACCTGGGGTGAACTATATGGCCAGTGAACTTACCAAGAAGGAAATCCAGGTATGTTAATGGCGAGACCCATTACAGTAAGAATTAGAGATCCACCAATCGATTGCCCAGGAACCAGAATCGGTCAATACGTCATATTTACAGCAGCGCAGGCGATAGCCAGTATGTGTCAAGTGTGAGTGCCAGGACCTAAGGTTTCCCAGCAGAACACTGCCCAGAACATCACACTGCCTCAGCCAGCCTGCCCTCTTCCCATAGTGCCTCACAGCCGTGTGCTAACATGTCCTTAGCATGGAAGTTTGTCATTCTGAGCGAAGATGACACAAAGCTTGCAATTTTTAATACATGTAGAGCCAAAGTAAACTGATCTGATTATTTATCATATACTAGATAATCTTGAAAAGGAATAATCATTAGAATTGCAAAAGCTAGCTAAGTTTTTAAGTTAAAAATGTTTTAGCAAAACTTTAACCCTCTTCACTATAATGTTCATACAGTATGAAGGTAAGAAAAAGCCTGATCTTAATCTAGCTAACTAGTGATGTATGAATTATAATTAATATTATTACCCTGCACCTATTATTATTTGGAAGAGTAGAGTACACTTCAGTTTTAATTTGAGATTTGTAATCTACGGACTTTTATTTTAAGAAGAGTGAAAAAAGAGAAAAAGGTCGTCTTATCTGGTGAATTTAAACATACTGAAAAATGGTATAAGTACTGTAACTGACATTTGTTTTGTTGTTTGAATCTGTTGAACCTGGTCTTGTTTAGTAAGATAAAATATGTCAGATAAAGTTGGGTGTACAGAGTCACAGAGGACTTCTATTTTGAGACTTAAGTAAGAGAAGATCCTGTAACTCATTGCAGTTTGCGGGAAATCGTGCAGTTTAATGATTTCTTTTATTATGAAAATTAAATTTTGCATTGAAGGAAAACTGATTTTTGTTTGTATATGCTGTCTATTATAGTTCTTGGAAAGAAAATCGGCAAAAATCGGTATAGGCTGGTCACACTAGCAAAAACGAAATCGGAATCAGCAAAGAAAATCTCTTGTAAGAATGCATGATGACAGCATCTGGGTCCTGCCAACCTGAGTCATTGTTGTTTGTCGCAGGAATTCAGAAAGAGTGAAGAGGCAAAGGGGAGACTCGTGGAATCCTATGAACTGATGCTGGGATTTTATGGCATACAGCTAAATAACAAGGAGACTGGAGAGGTCAAGCGTGCCGATAACTGGAGGGAGCGATTTGCAAACCTTGAACGGTCAGTGGGGACTGGGCTCTTCCGTGGTTTCTGGCCATGAGTGTCTGAGTTGTTTTGTCTTTAGATTGTAGCTGTGGTTGGTTTAGGTGCAGCAGAGTGTCTTCATGTTCCTGCCTGCTGGTAGTATTTCCTCTATTGTACAATATGCCCTTTCCTGCACAAGTGTATCAGCAGATCAGTACAGTTTATCTTGTATTTTCCTTATATACATATAGCCCCTCCTCACATCTATAAAGCAATATGTGTATTGTTTTTTTTAGAATTTGGTGATCAGTGGTCATTGTTGACACACCACAGCACACAGTGCACAACAATGAAATGTGTCCTCTGCATTTTACCCATATGTGACATCTTAACATAGCAGGGGGCGGCTAATTCAGCGCCCGGGGAGCAGTGCTTGGGGGTGGCACCTTGCTGGTCGGGGATTCGAACCAGCAATCTTTCAATTTTAAGTGCACTTCCCTAACCATTAAGCCACCGCTGTAAAGTAAGACCAGGAAATACATGAAGTGTGTATTGCATGTGTTTTTTTTGTGTGTGTGTAATACCTTTTTTCTTTTTTTCTTTTCTTTTTTTTACAGAAACATGCACAACAACCTTCGCATCACTCGTATCCTAAAGAGCCTGGGGGAACTGGGGTTTGAGCACTATCAGGCCCCACTAGTACGTTTCTTCCTGGAGGAGACGCTGGTCCGGAAGAACCTGAGCACAGTGAAGCGTAGTGTGCTGGACTACTTTGTGTTTGCAGTCCGGGATAAGAAAGAAAGACGGACACTTATCAAGTACGCCTTTCAGCACTATGAGCCCAAGGACAAATTTGTTTGGTGTCCTCGGAAGATCCAGAAACGGCTTAAGAAGAAGTCTGAGAAGAAACCAGAGGTAGCCAGCAACCGAGAGACCCCAACAACTGAGGAAGCACGCTCAAGGAACTTGGCCAAGGGTGGTGAAGCTGGGAGTGGTCGGAAGGAGGAGAAGTCACCCAGCAACCCAACAGAGACCCAGAAGCTAAATGCAGATGAAGCAAGTGCAGACTCAAGCCAGGTACTTGAGGGATCTTCAGTTGACCTTGAGCCACCAACAAATATGTCAGATGATCAGCAGGTCTTAGACCAAGAAGAGATGGATCAATCTAGCAGCACTGAATCCAGCCTTGAAAAGAACAAAGATGAAAAAAAAGAAGAAGAGAGCCTCTGCAGATCTAATAGTACCAATGCACTGGTGCCAGATCCAACTGATTCTGAAATTGCTGAGGAAAAACAAGCCAAGAAGAAAAAGGAAGAATCAGCTGAAGACTCAAACAGTTGCATGGGGGAGGAGTTTCCCAACAACGAACTGGAGACAGAGGTAACTGAATCCCCAGTTAATGGTCCCAAGGAGTCCCAAGAGTGTCCCCCAAGCACAGAGTCTCGTAGAACGGCAAGGGAAGGACCTGGAGACGTTTCCCCTCCTCCAGAAGAAAGGCGAGCTGAAAAGCAACCCAGGACCGACTTTGGTGACCTGTCCCACACGATTAGTAATGGGGAAATGCCAGATGTGGCCGACATGGCAAGCAAAGATGCATGCGATGGTTCAAACGCATCAATGCAGAGCAGTGTCACAGCACCCCAGGAAAACAGTAATACAGCCGGAAATAAATGGACAAATGGAACAAATGGCCATAACTGCGGAGAACCAATGGACATTGAGTCTGTTGCAAGTACTGATATGGAGGTGGAAAAGCTGTGAATTGTCCACAGTGGGGACAAGCTTACTGAATTATTGTTCTTGGACTCGAGTGAAATGGTTAAACTGTTATGAAAAAAACATTAGACTTCTTGATTGTATTCCAGGCCTTGATGCATTGAAAGTAAAATTGTGGTCCTTTGTAAACACTGGAAAATTTCCTGAATCTCACTTCAATATTGTCATCATTCAAATCTTGTTTTTTTCCATTTCACTGCGGCAGTTCCCTTGGTAACTGTCTAGACAGTAGGTTGCCTGTCTTGAAATTAATTTTGAATACAAACAAACATGTAACAAAGCACATGTTTGAGTGTTCTCAGATAACAGATTGTTTAAAATGTGGTTTTCAGTTTTTTCGCATACTCAGCCTGGAATTTTGTGTATGAAAAAGTAAACATGATTTGTGCATTTGACATTTTTGAAACCCACAAAAACAGACATTTCAATTGACACCTTGTTCTGTATAGATGATGTTTCAATTGTTGTTATTTGGCACTGGAGAAAAAATGAAATTTTATATGGCAATACAAATTTAAAATGAACTTCATCCTTGGACTCCATAATAAAGCATCTAATGAATAAGAGGCATTATAAGTGGATACATGATTGTACTTCACCTCCTTCACTCAAGGAATGTTATGCAGTTTTCCTAACAGTTGTGTACATTGCAGCTAACCAAATGATTGACTCTGATTGTAAAATTTCTGAAGTTAAAATGTATTCAAATGATAAACCCATTTGGTCATTAAAACTGGATTCATCTGTTGCCATGGATGATTATTAGAATTATTGTGATAAAATCCTCAATATTATTTAATTCAATTGTATGTTTTTCCTTGGCATGTCTCTATTGATTATGGAATATAATTATAGCCAAAAAGTTGAAACCCTAATTCTCTGAAAATCTCAGGGAGAATCATCACTGAGTTAAAGGATCGTGCTCCTCTTCTGGTATTTGCATTCCACTGTAGTTTTTGGTTAGTGTATTGTACGTCTTGTTAATTTTTGCTTGTAGTTCTTAAGTAGACTTGGTAATTCGGTAGTCATAGGTTTTTGTTGGATTTTGAAAATCTACCCAAGCCTTCTCAGTGTGACACAATAAAGTAAAATGCACAACAGTTTGTCTGTGTTAATTCCAAAACTAAGCTGGTTTCATGACATTTATCTTAGAGCATAATATTCTTCGTAATCAACGTAGGCTATGTCGTATTAATTCTCTATGAAATATTTCGCCGTAACATGAAAAATGTATACCGTTTTCTTTGGTATACAACAATCTGTAGAAGTATGTCCAGTGACCTGTTTTGGGAAGTAATGTAGGTGTCTTTAGTGGACTTAAAACTGTTCAGAATTTGGTATAAACGCTGTGGGATTTGCAATAATTGCTTTCCCGGTTAATCGAGATGCACAATTATAACATGATTTACAATTACTATATATAGTAGTTAATGGAAACTATAGATATAGTTAATGGAGACGTGCAGGCAAAGACTTGCTGGTTCCCCACTCCCCTATTCACACGCACGTGGTAGCAGCAAGGCCTCCTGGCTGAAAGTTTTTTTCTAAATATTCCCTTCCACTTACAAAGTTGAAATCAGAGTTATATTTTATCTTTCTGGAAAGGCTGTCAAAGTACTCCTGGATGTCTTATGTCACTTCGACTAGTCTGATAGTCCGGGTTAACAGATAATTGGGGTTCATGTGCCCCCTCCCCCCTTCCTTCGGTCCCTCGCTTACTCCTACCCCCCTCGCCATCCCTTTTTGACGGTGTTGGATAGAGGTCAGCCCCTTCTGCTGGTGGACCGGGTTTATCTGCGCTCAGTTTGAAGCCACTCAGGAGCTCTGCGCTGCAGGGCGATCGCACAGTGCGCTGCCTTAACTCAGCGATAAGGGAAGGTAACGTCGCTTTTTACAATATAAATCCGAAGCTCGGAGGAGGATGACATCCATGGCCGTGTCCTCAGCTCTCTGGCTGTTTTTTCTTGGCCAGCTTTTAACATCTACCTTGGCCCAGGTAAGTGATGACTTTGAACCAAGTGAGAGGCGCCTAATATTCCGCAGTAAAACGAATCGAATTCGAAAGCAGCAGTTTTGACACGCAGGGCATGAGAATAACTTCAAGAAATATCGCCGAAAAGCCGAAATAAGAATCAAGGTTTCAGTATTTGAAACATCAGATATTTCTTTCCTTGTCGGGCGGCTATGTGATGTGTTTGTCACCCTGGCTGGCTTCAACCTGAGGAATTTACAGGTTAATAAGTGTATTAAAATGGAAATACAGAGATCAGATACAGACTAATTGAATTATAATTTCTTTTCTGTAATTGTCAATAGATAACGCTATTTACGTTTCTCCGGGATTAAACCATGACCTGGATGAAATACAGTGTTTAATATAATTGATTGATCGATGCATTGTATGCCAATTTATCTAAACTATATAAGGAGTTGTAATAGTTCTGTGTATTTGCGCAACTTGGAGTTATTGTGATTTAGATTTTTTTTTCATTCAGAATTGCTTATATGTTAAATATTTTTTAATATATCTGGCAAAATGTAGCATTTTTGTTAAGTCAGCGGAATTTTATTCTATTAATTTTCGGGTAAATCAATAAATCATGAAAAGGTGTAGCTACGGAATGCAGCCTCTCGGCACTGAGATTAGCGCCCATCGCACAATGGTAACCTTTGTTCATAGACCAGGTTAGGGAATGCCGTAGTTAACAAGACTTCATTTTACCACAACCTAAACCGGCAGGTGATATTTCTATAAAAGGCATTTAGTTTTCCTCTCTTTTATTACCTGTCTGCTGACAATGACTGTTATTTGTTATATACTTGACTCAAATGAGTTATGATTTGAAGAATATCTGCTTTAAACAAAACCGTTTTACATTCAGAAATCCCTAAATCAGATTACTGCGTGCTGAAAGCCCAGGTTCACCCAGTTTATGATTTTTGTGTAGTAAAATCTTTGATTTTTACTGAGTTTCCCATTGAAAAAAATTGACGTGTGCCAAAAACAATATTAGAGGCTTTAAATGATTTTTCTTATTGTTTCTTTATTTATTATCCACGTAATAGTATCGCTGCCTTGTTTTGGCAAATCATTTTTCTTATCGTGCAGCATTAGTAGTGAAGTATTAAACTCCACAGTGGAATGTTTCTTCTCATACTGGATACACCTTGTGTCTCTGTTCCAGAGACCCAGCCCCCGGGGGCCAGTCGGGCTGCTAGGACCTGCAGGACCACCAGGGAAAGATGGCATTGATGTGAGTGAGATACCACCTCTTTCAGAAGGTTTGGGTACAGATGTAGTAGTCAAGGCCATTGGTGATGCTAATCTCGGTCAGTAAAAAAAAAAAATTAATTAATTAAGATGTTTTGTGCATCATGTGGTATGTTGATATGTATGATAAGTCCTTTAGCATTTTTACAAACATCAAATTCATTGTAGCAGCTTTTAATAATTGGACAAGTTATAAAGCTATCTCAGTAAACTGTGTATTTACTGATGAAGCCTGTCTTAATTAAAAGAATTACTTTAAGGTGTATCCCATTTTCACGTTCTGCTACTTCAGATTCACTTTTATTTTTTAGTATTGAGGTCACGGTAGGATTTCCAGGTGTGAATGTACAATGGTCAAAAATGCTGTGGTCATCTCATTTTGCATGCTAGAGTCCTCCCACAAATGTGCTTGGATGGTGACGTCAAAAACAGCAAGGTTTTTTTTTCATTTTGATTTAACCAACCATTGATTGTCACAGTGCAAAAGAATGAAACCAAATCTCAGAGAACTATGTAGAGCAACACAATTTTTATTTCAAAACAGTTATTTTTACACTTTTATACCTTTTTTGTCTTTTCAAGCACACAGAACAAGTATTTTCAAGTTATATATCTGATATACATTCAGCTCTGTAAGTGCAAACATAAATAAAAGAGATACACATACGTCTAATAGAGATCAAGGTTCATTTTATAAGAAATACAACAATCGCATACTGTTCATCTTCATAAAGAGAATAGCCATGTTTTTTTTTTTTTTTTTTTTTTTCAACAAACATGTTCATGACTGTTGTACTTTTTGTACTTCCTAAACTCAAAATGCTTCCAAATCCAGTTAGTGCTGTCTACGAGGACAGCATGCCTGGGGAGGTCCCTCTATTGACATATGGCTGTTGCAGATATGTGTAGGCTTACTGTTACATCTGGGTGGGATTTTCAGTAGTTTGTTTTTCACCGCCTATAGGGGAATACAGAGTATTCTCCTTCCATCAAGCCCAAAACAAGACTACAGATACAATTAGTCTTCTTTCTGTCTTTCATGTATTCTACTATATCTTCATCATCATTAAAAATGAATGATACCCCTAGTATAGTCAGATTATAATCAATTGTGGCACAAAGCACTTATTTGTATATACACAATATGATTTATATTAATGGACATAGTTGTAGAGGTATACTTAGGGTTAAAAGAAGATAGATTGTATTGAAGCAGAATTTTATTTTCTGTTCCACTGCTAAGCTTAGCATGTATTCTTCCATTTTAAGTGTTTCTAGTGACATGTATCTGGAAATACCTGGAGATATTCAGGCAACCTGAAGATAAGCAAACATTTTACACTGTATCTCTGTGGTTGTCTTTGTCAAATATTAGATATCAAGTAATTTGAGTAATTTGGTAAATTTGTGTCATTCTTGCATCTGCCAAAATGTTTTAATCACAGCTCCATAAAGCACATTGATCAAATGTTTGGTTGGTGCTACTTGCAGGGCAAACCCGGCCCACCAGGATTACCTGGCAAACCTGTGAGTACTATCTTCATCATTTTTAAGTATGCTGCAGTGTGGGTATGTTTCAGGATATTTTACTTGTGTACTCTGCACTTTTAAATTGGCTTGCACCATGTTTACTATATGTATCTGCACCTATGTATGTTTTTGCTGCTGTACGCACCGGAATTTCCTACTGGGATCAATAAAATCCATCTTAATGTTCCAGGGACCTAATGGGAAGCAGGGACCTCCAGGGCGTCCAGGCAGTGTGGGACTTCCTGGCCTTCCCGGAGTGGATGTGAGTTCCTGTTTTATGTTGCCTCTGTAAGAACATATTCCAGGCTCCTAATAAAACACAAGGTCAATAAGTGAAAAATGACCCTGTAAGCATAGAGTGTTATTCCTGTTATTGTCACAGTGCCGTCCATAAATGACATGAATTCATAAATGACATGAATCATTTCTGGGGAATCAACTGATACTCTTGACTGGTGACAATTATTGTTTGGGTTTTCCTTGAGGCTACAGATTTTACAGGGTTAGTGTGTTTCTGTTTCCAGGGTTTACCGGGTCCAGATGGCCCTGCTGGGAAGGATGGGCCACCAGGAACAAGGGTTAGTGGCAGACAGTCCTGCCCATCCTCTGTGCCACTTTATCCAGACGCATTGCACCCTCCCTTTTCCCTCCCCCAATGCACACATGCATTATGAAGATACTACTCACAGGTTTGCTTCTGGGATTGCTGTAGAGGCTTCTGGGATTGCTGTAGAGGCTTCTGGGATTGCTGTAGAGGCTGCTGGGATTGCTGTAGAGGCTTCTGGGATTGCAGTAGAGGCTGCTGGGATTGCTGCACTGTGAGGGAGTGGTGTAGACGCAGGGTGCACTTGTGTTGTGCTGTGCTGTGCTGGGCGCCTGTTGAAGTGGTTGATTGGAATCTTTTGAAAGTATATTTGAGTGTTTGTGTGCCAGTACGGTTACGTGGGTGGTTGTTGTTACATTTTTTTTTTCTTTACCGTGGGCGTGAGTGCTACCCACAGCTGCAGGTGTTGCGTGAGCGGCGTTTCTTATGTAAATAGACAGAACTTACTGGGTTGTGATGAGTTTTTTTTGTGACATTTGGTATTTTGAAAAGATTTTAATAATGGGTCTTCCAATGTAGATCTGTGTAAAATGAAAGCAGTCTGAGGGGAGAAGAGCAGATTTCAGCCTAAATTTCTGTATCTGCAAGCCTGTCAGCCTTGATCTGATTACACTTCCAGATCATTTCTATATAGTTTTCAATGAGGGACTAGATGCCTTTGGATCAGATTGGATTGTTTGGGCTAGCAGGGGCTGCAGATGACTTAATCCTGCCTGGAATGAGCACATTGGGTGCCATGAGAAAGAAAAGTCTGGCAGAGATGAAATTGTTCTTCTGAAATTATAGTGTTAATAATGGTAAGAAATTTAATAGGTTGAAGTTGTTTGGAGACTGACCCTGAACTGTTATACTGAACTGAATGTCTTAATAAACTTGGTAAGTCCCACACATTGAAATTCATCTCAAGGTAAATTTAAATGTTTTTTAACGGGGGGCGCCAGAAGTTACAGAAAATGGATGGATGGATGGATGGATGGATGGATGGATATAAGAAGAATGTCAATTTATTTCACTTTCACATTATGCTTTGTAGAACAATACTGACAGATCATACAGTGGTATTTGCAACAATTGCATATACACTCTAAACTCAGTGTGAAAATCAGTCACATTTAAATAATACCAAAGAACAGCAAGGATTTATAAGTGAATAGTCATAAATAACATAAAATGACTGGATAATAATCAGTTAATCCATGCATCCCTGTACTAATGCTACACGTGTCTTGGTGTAAAGATAAACACATGCGCAGTGCAGTGCAGTGCTGCACAGCACTGCTTTTTATTTCTGGTTTTCAAAACAGATGACGAATCCCCAGCTCAGTCCTTACGGTCTGAATGAAATATGAAGTTTCTTTGTCAATTAATTTTAGTATTTTTTATTACACGTGTTACATGTTTTTAAACAGAAATGAAAGTGAAAACAATATTTTCAGAAATTTCACTTGTCTGAACAATAATTACTAGTCACAATGAATATTGTCATGATGATACTTAATAATGACTTGATGTCTGTGTTAGCTTTTAAAAATAAATCAGTGTAGACAGGTTGGGTTCTTACAGGCTTTTAGCCCATTTGCTGTGTCCTTCCTCCCCACAACACAAACCACCTTTTTAAAAAAAGCAGAGCTCTGTGTCTAAAATAAAGAGCCAAAACACAAGTAAACACTCTTTGTCTGTCTGTTACACATCTAACATCTGATATTTAAACTTAATACTCAGATAAAGTTAACACTCAAAATACCTGCTAGACTCCTTACTGCAAACAATCCAATCCTTACCAGATTAACTTTTTTTACTCTTTAAGAGACCCTCTATCAAACTGAAATGATGTCTGTTGTCATTTATATAACTTTTTTTGAGGATATTCTGGGTTTTGAACTACTTCCAGCTTGGCTTTGTGCTCTTTCAGGGAGATCCAGGACCTCCTGGGCCAGCGGGACCTGCAGTAAGTACCCTACTTCTTGTCTCATGAAGTAGTAAAAACTCAGTGCTCCTAACTGACCTCATGACTGGCACTGGGGAATGTGGGAGAGTTTTGTGTAGAATGTTACATGGTTTAATATTCACGCTTCTGCATTTGTACCAAAGACTGAATTAATTTTTTTTTTTACCAAAGAGTCTCTGTGGACATGTAACCGTAATCCTTAGTATTAGCTGGGCAGTTAAATTAGGGTGAAAATGAGCATGAGCACTTATCTATGTAACACACCATTTCCTGTCTTTCTTAGGGCAGAGGGAGACCTGGGGCCCCAGTAAGTACAAGAGGATTGCAGGAGGACTACAAGTTACTCATATTGACAACGATTACAAGTTAATCATAGTAAAACTCACAGTGAAATCTTCTGCAGACAAAAGTATGACATGTGTCTGTATATTTACTCTGATCTCTATAGGGGGCCTCAGGGCCGAATGGGCTCCAAGGTGCACCAGGGCCACAGGGGCCGGTGGTGAGTTTCTGTCTTCGCAAAGTGTTTCTGAAGCGTGAAGGAGAGACAATACAGTAACAACGTACTTTTGATTGCACGTGTGCCCTTTAGTATGAAGTAGCATTATTGGATGGATAAAATAAAGAATAAACAGCCTATGGTAAGAGATGCAATAAAGAGAGGACAATGAGCTTTGAGTTAGTAGTATGAGCTACATGAAGATGTTTTTCTAATTCTTCTAGGGGCTTGAGGGTCCTCCAGGTCTTCCTGGGCCACCAGGGCCTGATGGACCTCCAGTAAGTACTGAATCAATCTCCTGCTTATATGACCAATTGGTGTTTATTGGTTGATAAGTCATGTTTATACATTCAGTGGCCAGTTTATAATGTACACCTGCTTCAAACAGCAAATAATATGGCTGCAACTCAAGAGATTCAGTTACTATTCCACTTAAGTTACTGTAATTAATCATTAGACCAGCTATGACATGATAAGAATTGATTTTGAACATGGTGTGATGTGGTGGTTCCAGGATCTCAGAAACAACCACCTTCTTGTGATGTTCAAGGACCAACAGTGTCTAGAGTTTACAGAAAATGGTTTGATAAATAAAAAATACCCAGTCAATGGCATTTCCATGGTCGGAGGAGAATGGCCAGACCTCTTAAACCTAACAGGAAGGTCTCAAGTGGAAAAAATAGCTTAGTTCAACAGTGTGAATAATGGCTTCTATGAAAACACCTCTACCCCTGAAGGAGGTAAAAGTGGTCTTTCAGTGTAGATGTAAACATATAAGCTGAGGACTGTAAAGTAAATGGTCACGTAAGGATCAGGTCACCTTGGAAATGCCTGCCCTACCGAGAAAACCTTCAGACATGTATGAATGACGTCCTTCTGAACAGAATGTATATCCAATTTCATGCCCTCCTGATACCACTTGGATATAATGGATCAGATCTGTGGTCTGTATACACATACATTGGCACTAAACCCTTATCCAAGTACTGCATGTAGAATAGAGTAATATTAAAAAAACCTTCGATTCATGGCATCCTTAAAGGTTGTCATGAACAAAGAAAAAAAGAGTAATGTGTTCTGGGTTTATATTTAAATAAATATAAACTGTACTGTGTATTGTATTAAACTAAAACCACAGTGAGCTATACAGATATATAATGTTGGTCATTCCTTAGGTTTCTATATCATTGTTATTAATGCTTCCTATTTTATGAATTTATTAGGTTTTATTAATGTTTTTGCAGAGAGCAATCAACAGTGTTATACATCATGCAACTGTTTTCTGATTTAAACACTGATACTGACTTGGGTAATAGTTCAATCTATGTCAATATTTTACAAGGACATTTGCACTTCAGGCAAAGAAAAAAATGTTCTTCATCATGTACTTTTTCATTTATTTAAAGCCTGAACACTGTTTAGCTGGAATGAGCAGATGCTGTGTATCAGATGCTATCGATATGCCTTGCTGGTCTTTTGTGTCAGTGACAGAGACCACATGTCCTGTTTTTAAGGGTCTTTCAGGGGCATTTCCTGATGGCAACGGAGATGTTCTGGTGAGTGCCTCAGAATCCATTGTCTGAAGCATTCATAGCTAGAGCTAAAAATATCAACCAGTACTTTCAAAATTCCATTGTTCCAGAAATTGTTCATTTTTCCAAAAAGTGTTCATTTGTGAGATGGTGAGATTACACTATGCAGACATATATAGCAAGATTTTCTGGTATTCTAAAATTTGGAAAGCTACTTCCTTGTTACATATGCATTATAATTGAAAGGTCACATGACCTGTTCTATTAATAATGTGTACACATGGACACACTTGTAATTCGAGTTGAATACGTGAGCCTTGCTTTGTTCACACTGTTTTGAGTTTGTTTTGGATTCTCGCCCTCTCAGTGCCCAGCGATCTGCCCTGCAGGTCCCTCTGGTGCCCCTGGGATGCCAGGATTCAAGGTGCCGCCACTGCAGAAGCATTATTTAAAAACACCAAGAGTTTTTCAGAAGCTTTCATGTCAAACGTGCATATCTCACGCTCCACTGCGTAAGGCTGACAGTGCCTCTCTCTTCGCGCTGCCCAGGGTCACACAGGTCACAAGGGTGAAAAGGGGGAGGTTGGCAAAGATGGAGAGAAGGTGAGAATAAACACAAACTCTAGCTCCCCATTGTCAGATTGCAGAGGTCACTGGACACGTCCGCTGTGCTCATATTAGTTTCTGGTCTTATGTGATCAGCTTGTGAAATTGTACATGGGTTCCTTCCAGAATCCTTAAGCAGCAGATTCAGATGTTTTAGTTTAGGTGAAGAAGAATTGATCTAGTCCAATAGAGAGAAGCAGAGCTTTTTAAAGCTGCTTAACACAAGCCAGCCATTGTGCATGTGCGATGCCTTCCGCCACTTAATAAGCGTGTTTCCTTGCAGGGTGACCCTGGGCCACCAGGCCCACCTGGCATTCCTGGCACCGTCGGTCTCCAGGTTTGTGCTTATGCCCATGCATGGACAAATCAGCACATACCAGACATAGACTGAACTTCCTTAGCCTATAAGAGTCTCCTAAGCTTAACCCTAACTGTGACTTAACTGTGACTGAGGTTATGCCTGGCTAGACCTAAACTGTTACTGCTGCTTTGCAGGGTCCCCGTGGATTGAGGGGACTTCAGGGCCCCGTGGGGCAAGTGGGTGACAGAGTGAGTTCCATGATTTGTACGTCTTGGAGGTCAGCGGACACGGCTTCACTTCCACACAGCCTGTCCCTGGGGGCACCTCTCTGAACTAGCTATTGACATTCCCCGTGAAGCATAAAGGACCCTGAGAACAGAAGAGCATCTCCATACTATTGACAATAAACGCTGTTACACATTATCTGGTGTATCAAATAATTCAGAATAGATGTGTTTGTTTGACATTTTATTTCGTTTCCCACATTTCTCTTTTACTCTCTTTTACTTTATTTTAGGGTGCGTCCGGTTTCCGTGGCAAGCCCGGTATTGCTGGTGTCATTGGCAAAACAGTAAGTGTTCCTTTTTGCAAGCTGCTTTGTACACATTAAGGTTGATTATTCATGTTTCTTGAAAATGAATCATGATCCCTTATTATTAAATAGACTGATTCTCTGTCATAATGCTTAAGGCTTACCTTTTCTAAATACCATTATCTATTCTACTTGACATTTGAATTACTGTAGGATGCTGCATAATATCAGCTGCTCTGCATAGGAATAATAAGTGATTACTCTAGCCATGGGTAATAAATGATTCTAACATGTTAGAGCATTGTAACTGAGCTGCACACATTTCCATTCAACTTGAGTTTTCACTGAATACTGAATATTTAGTTGTAAAATAAATTATCCACCTAATATTGACTGTAAATTGAAATTTTTACCCCCTTGACCTTTTGACATTATGCCCCTTATTGCAAAAAATCTGTGAAAGAAACCCATATCTAGCCGTTAACTCGGCTCTCAAACATAAATAGCATCTAAACATAACTTTTTCTAGGTTTTTACTGATTTTTTTAAACGTTGATAGACAAGGCCATTTATAACTTAAAAGTAGAAACCAAGTACAACAGGATTGTGGTCTGAAAAGTTATGCTGGTTTTGGTTTCACACAGGGGTGTTGCTAAAGATTTTGGGCCCCATGAAAGCATATCATATTGGGCCCCCCAGTCCAGACCAATCCTATTATTTTGCAAATGATTTTTAGAACCCCTGTCACTCAGGGGCCCTTGGAATCATCCTAACCCCCCTCTACAGTTCTAACAGACTCATGTACTGTAACATGTAATTTCTGGCATAATCAATTAACCCATATTTTCTCTTTCCCATCTTTTACAATGAACTTCCCTTGGAATTCTGAGGTTTTGCATATTCAAATGTAGTCTTAAATAATCCACTGATATTTCATTTCCATTTAATTGCTACCGTCACCTGTTGCTTAACCATTGCTATCATATAATGAATGATTATCCCTGCCCTTTTATGGGCATCAGGTATCTGCTTCTGGAAATGACTTCATCTTAATTCTAAACAATAAAGAAATATGTGTCTAACATTTGATAATTCCAGGGTGAAGTTGGAGAGAGAGGCCCTGAGGGATTCAAGGGACCAAAGGGGGACATTGTGAGTAACACGCTAGTTACCGGTGGCTCTGAAAGGCCCAGCGGATCAGCGCTCTGCTCTATGTACATTGTTCTGCTGGAAAGGTGATGCTGAATGGTCATTTCCTCAGAAAGCTGTGCTGTTCAGTTTCCTAGAAAGGAAAAAAAAATCAATTTCCTTTATCCTTTACAGGGTAAAATTGGTCCAAAAGGAAGTCCAGGAAGATCAGGACCTAAAGGGGAACCAGTAAGTGTGTGTGTGGAAATTTTTAAATATGGTTCTACTCCTGTGTGTGCAGCTAGAAAGTAAAATCAGGCTCTGTTTCATTTTCTAGGGAATTCCGGGCAGGGATGGGAAGGATGGCACCCAGGGCTTAGATGGAGAGAAAGTAAGTGATAGACTTCTTTTTCTTTTATTTTGTACACACTGAGTATGGTGCATGTAATGATGAGACCATTTTTCCATTGACAGGGTGACGCAGGTCGACCCGGGGTTCCAGGCGAAAAAGGTCCAAATGGTCTTCCTGTAAGTGAACCTTCCCTCTATTTATGGCAGAAATCATAAGCCAGCCACATGGACTGTGCTATTTGTAAAGTCACATGGGGGTCTGCAGAATGGCTCGCTGCCTACATTGAAGGTGATGAGAGAGCCCTTAACCTCGAGCAGCTGGAGGTCGGTAGTGTGCGGCACACTTTCACCGTAGATCATGTGCTGTGTGCTGCCCAAACTTGTGTGTGTATCACATGGGTTCATGCTAATTATGCTAAACACCACAAAGTAACATTAAGTCTCTAATTGATCATCCCTACAATGAAAAGCGTCTTTTTCTAAAACGTTTGCAGAGTCATTTTTCTTTTTTCAGCTAATTCTCATGATTTAACCATACAATTCTAGATAATTTATTTATGCAACTCTTGAAATGTGTTTCTTGTCTTTATTTTAGGGTTTGCCGGGAAAGGCAGGTTCCAAAGGGGCCAAAGGTGCAGTTGTAAGTAATATTTCTTCCTTCAAAATTTTTGTGACAGTGCATCCTGACACATGCACTATGCTACAAAGAACAATACTTATATTGTGCCACAAAGATTCTGTTACAGTGTCTGGGCGTGTGGGCATTCCCTATGTGTGATGCCCCCTGATGTAACAGTACTCTGCTGATGTATCTGCTTGGATTTCAACCCGAGTGCTTCTTTTGTCCAGGGTGATCAAGGGGAGATGGGAGAGGCGGGACCTTCTGGAGAGCCAGGTATTCCTGTATGTATCTGATGGGCTTTGTAAGCCAGGCTCTTGTTGGTCTAAGCTGCATTTCACTGAGACATGGGGCTTTGCATATTATGATGGAATACCCAGCAGAAAAATGCACCTTCTACGCTGTTGATTAAATTTATTTTCTACCCCCTGAAGGTGTTTTCTTATGGCTTTTGTTGTGCAATTTTGTAAACTGCAGTGCATAAATAATGTGTGCAAGTAATGGTTTTGTCAATACAGAGAGTAGTTTGAAAATACCTTTTTCTATTGAATTTAATGCAAAGGCACTGATTTATTGTAGTATTTTTCGGCAGCAGTGTATTATACCTGACCAGGAGCTTATTTGCAGATTTGAGCTGACCGTACATTAGTGTAACCGCTTGCAGTATTAGCAGCACTCCAGCAGTTTCTTATTGTCTGCATTAAAATGGATTGGCTCCTCCCACAGGGTGATATTGGCATTCCTGGTGAGAGGGGTGAGCCTGGCCCTAGAGGACTGGCAGTAAGTACTTTGGTCGAACTCCGGGCCAGTGTGCATATCAGCATTACCCAGTCTCCCATAGAGCTACACTGCAAGGGCAAAAGCTACTGACTCAACTAATGAATCTGTATTGCCGGTGATGAACCAAGGATGCCTTTCGATTTTTCTGCAGTGTGTTACCTAAAAAAAGCATTTGAATAAATTGAATACAGATATTTTTAGAATTCATTATTACTGTTCAGAGAAAAAATAAATTTTCATTTTTAGTTAAATCAGCAAAGCAAATCATATTTTCTGTGAAATTACATCTGATGTTTGATTAGAAGAATTTCATGGACCTCATATGATAGGGTAGCGTTATTGCAGTACGCATTTCATCTGAATACCTCGGAAAATTGAAGTAATGTCTTTTTTCAGCCTTCAGTTTTTTAAATTTTGTTTTGATTTCAGGACACCCTCAGCATGGAATTATATTGATATGTATTATACTATCAAATATGAACAGTGAAATTTGTTTTACTTTAAAGTGAATCTGAGAGACCTAGCTGCTTATTTCCAAATGAAACCTGTAGGACTTCAAACACATATGTTTATCATTACCTATGGATGAAAGCATTTAGCCAAAGTGAGATGTATCTATTCAAAGACCATTTTCTCCCCTCACACATATTCAGACATTTTCTAGGAAATTTGTTTATCATTGCAGAATGAGGAAAGATAAAGCCTCCCCAGATTAATAGAATGGGATTATTGATGCTGAGACCTATGTAAGTTGGGTGCACAGGGGATAAGAATTGCTCTGGAGCAGGGGTCACCAACATGATGCCCGTGGGCACCAGGATGCCCCCAAGGACCACATGAGTCGCCCGCGGACCTGTTCTAAAAATAGCACAACTCACCAGTGAGCAGCGTCCAAAATTTAATTTTATCATGTTGCTATTCTTCTTTAAACACATTTGCATTTATATAGATTTGAAAATGACAATATCTATATAAAAAAGTATTTTAAAAATGTTTATTATACTTAGCAAATTTGTTATTTAAGAAGAGTGTATCAAACTGGTAGCCCTTCATATGGCTCAGTATCCGTGAAGTAGCTCTCAGTTTCGAAAAGGTTGGTGACCCCTGCAATGGAGGAAGTATTGAATGTATCTGTGGTTACCAAAGTCAGCCTCTGTGCTGTCAAAACATTTCTGTACTAAATGGCCATGGTAACAGTTTACCATGGAACAGAATTATACATATATTGTTTCAATCAATTTATGCCACATGAGTTTAAAAACTTAGAAACTGAGTTAGTGGTAGGAATGTCCCACAATGGAGTATAAAGTCTAAAGGTTTGCATTTGACTCCCTACTCTTTCAATCAGACCTTTGTTTTGAGAACAAGTAACATTACCTGGAATTTGCAAGGAATTAATAATTTGCTGACTGGACTACAATGTTTTAAGTGCAAAATCCAGGTGACCTGCCAGGCTCATGCTTCATGCAATCTTTTGCCTACTGGAACACTATGGAGACCCACCGTATCTGTGTACCCTGCAGAATATGACAGCCATTCCCTGGTTAGAAACATCTGCCAAACGCTGGCCAATAGAGGCTGCTGTATGTCAGGCAACTTAATAATAACTGAGTACTGGGACACAACAGTGCAGCCCCTGCAGGCTTCCTGGACATAATCAGACACCACTGTAATACACTGAGAACATTTCAGGAGTCAGAGTGATATGGGCGGTGAGGAAGCATGAGGGCGCACTGCGAGTTCTGCTTCTGGTGCTGAGGTCTCGTCATCTCTTTCCCAGGGGGGCACTGGACTGCAAGGACCCCCTGGAGCTGCGGGTGTCAGGGGTTTCCAGGTTGGTGTGTCATATTTTATGTGTAATTCTTAATAAATCCATCAATATTGCATCTTCTTCGTTAAATACCTGTTGATTAGTGAAAGGTATGTCATGCATGCAACAAGGTCAACAGTATACTGATCCTTAAAGTGCATGTCAGTTCAAACAAAGCACAAAAACATTTCCAATTTGCGTCACTTAAATCTGTCTGAAAATAATATTAGAAAACTCTTATAGGGGTTATAGGGAGCAACCTGAAATACTGTAGGTGTGGGAAACGTTTGCTGTTTTACTGCCATTTACTGCTGTGTCTTCAGCCTGTGTAGCTGCGATTGGCGCATAATCCTCGTGAATGTATGGTGTCGAGTGCTGAAAGGGAATAATCAGCCTGTGTTGTGATTGGAAGGGGCCGAAAGGAGATCTGGGAGAACCCGGCCTTCCTGGTCCGACCGGTATCCGTGGGGAATTTGGTGAGAGGGTGAGTGGTACAGTCTGGTATGACAGTTATACTCCTTATAACACAGGTCTTCTTACACAAATTCCTGCTTTGCATTAAATTCATACTGAATGATCTGAACAATGCATAATGTGTCACACTTATGACTATAATGACTGTAATTTTAGTTTTATTATTTAGGGTATTAATGTCCTATTCAAATCATGATATTACTGGCGTTTGTCATTGTATTAATCTTCCAAGCCATCATCGTTTTTCTGATGTACTGCTAATAAAGACACTGAAACAATCCATTGACTACACCTAACCACACCTGAGTGGGCTTTACCTGAGCCTGATAGTGAGTAGACTTTCTTGCAGTTTGCATGTGGAGAGGTACTCATGCACAAACTTGCACGGTTGTGAAGACCTCATGCAGAAAAAGACAACGTACTCTCTCAAATATCCCACCATTAAGTTTGCTTTTGTTAGCAGTATGACCACAATGCCAGTATCTATCAAACAGCCTCTCCCAGGTCAATAACCTCTGTTCATCTGAGCAGTCTGAACTCGGGTATAATAAGGCGACTAAAGTGAAGTGAGACAGATCACAGACACACCAGACTGCCATTGTTACTTAGAGTCTCTTTTAGCACTCTAGTGTTTGTGGTCACATTGGCTTATCAGCAAACTGTCACAACTTCTTGTATATCCTATAGTCAGACAGGAAATACAGCAGCACAGCTTTTGAGTGGCTGAAGAAGATAGCGCACAATTACAGTAAATCACATTGCAGTGAACTTCTGGTGATTCAGCATTAACCAGAGTTACTGAGCTAATCGCTATGAGAAAAAAGCAAACCATGAACACAGCCTCTTAACCCTTAGCATAATGTCACAGAGCAGGAAAATAACACAGAGTGTGACATGACTGTCCAGCTCAGTTTGCGACGGAAGAAGAGCAGATATAAGGCTAATGAGCATTGTAAGCAGCTATGTGCCTGAGCAGGCCATTTGCAATAAGAACATATGCAACATGGTCACATGCTGCACACAGCGACGCTCCTGTGAAGGCCAGCAGTCTGGCTGCTCTCCTGTCGCAGGAGGAAGCACGGCCGTGTAGGAGGACGGGGGGGGGCTGAAGGCGTCTCCATCTTGGCTGTGTTTGCACTAGCGGCTCTTGGGAGAGGCAGAACAGCAGCCCCCTGTTCAGTGAGCGGTGGCAGAACAAAGCTTGTCTTTATGCTGGCCACCCGGAGCCCCTCCACGCCCCCCCCCCCCTTGCCCGACCGCACATCACAGCACGCGGCAGCCCCACTGGCTTCCCTGAGACACTCACTACCTCCCGCCTGCCTTTCACTGACTGACTCTCTCTGTTAATCTTAGGGTCCAATCGGAGCTGGAGGCCCCAAAGGAGACATGGTGAGGACATGCGTGCATTTCAGGGCCATTGGAAAGTGCATGAGAATCATAACTATATCTGTGTGTCTGCCTAGAGCACAGCAAAAACAAATCCCATCGGTAATATAATTCAGCATCCTTGTAGGTGGAAGATAAGAATCAATAAAAAACGAGGACTCAATAAACTTGTTCATTAAGAACTAGATACTTCTCTGGCTGGCGGAGGGAGTAGGCATGCAAACTTCATGTGGTTTCATATTTATTCACGCTGACACATAACCCTCTACGGTTTTGCTGCGAAGGGTGTGGCAGGAAGTGACGGTCTTCCTGGGGAGAACGGAGAACCGGTATGTGCTAATGTCCATCCGTCCTGCTCTGCTAAAATTTATGTTGACATTTTGTATATTACTTTTCAGCAATATCCATGGCTACAGATTCATATGTTATACTTTATCAACATGTGAGTTGTTTTCCAAAATGGGACATAGAAAACGTGTACAAGTACTTTGGTTACTCTTACTACTTATGACTTTTTTTTCCTGTTTTCAATATTTTAGGGTCCATTTGGTCCAGTAGGACAGAAAGGCGAGGTGAGTCGCATCTGATTTGGGCGTTAAATCCCACCCTGTCTGTGTATGTGTTGAGTTTACACGATCTTCCTGTCATGTACATTTCCTCCTACAATCCTCAAAAACAGTTACATGAACTGATTACTTTAAATTGCCCATCATGTGAGGACATACATGTGCCATATACCAGAGTGGCATATCACCCAAAGTGTACCCTGGCCTTGTGCCCTGTACTGCCTGCCATGGGCCCAGGCCACACCCACAAACAGCAAACAACATGCATCCTTCAGACTCTCCTGTGTTAAAGTGCATCAACTGCTTATGTACAATTCCAGGTTACAGTCCAAATTTAACTAGATCACTTACTATAGCTCTATTCTGTTTCTGCTGTCTATGCCCCAAAGAGCATGAATGATACTGTGCTTTGCCAGACTCAGTGCCCAGTTAATATCATTATCTCAAGTGCACTCATGCACCTTGTTCGCACTGTTTGATTCCCATATTTAGAGAGAATATCCATATGTATAATATCCATGCACCTTGTGTGAATGCATTTAGGAACCAGTCATCGACAGAATTTCCAGTGATGATTCCTTTATTATTTACATTAATCGGACAACCATAGAGACCCTCCTGTGTTTAATATGCACTCCCACTGCCTTCTTCAGTCAGGGAAACAGGGCGAGCTGGGGCCAAAGGGTGTGGTGGGACCCCAGGGTGAGATGGGCCCCAGGGGATTGCCGGGAAAGCCAGGACCGATGGGCTTCCAAGGGGAACAGGGCCTGCCTGGCATTGCAGGAAAGACCGGCGTTCCTGTGAGTGCCTTTGATTAACCTGCTGATTAAAGGGGACTTGTAATTAAGCACATCCTGCTGGGTGTTACACATCTCACAAGCATCACACTGTATACACCACATAACCTCATCCTATCATTTGTTACATTTTTGTGAAACTGCACTTGGTTTTTCATTGAAATGTACTTTTTTTAAAGGGTAAACTGGCAAGTGAACAGCACATCAGAGAGCTGTGTAGCGACATGATTGATGGTGAGAAAAAAGATTGCACCTACTTCAAAATGTAAACAACGGAATCGAGAAGATATGCATGTTGTTATAACATTTACCGTTTTGAAATAAATGGTTAAAATACATGGTTTTTTAACTGAAGTCTTTGCTTTCCCTCCTTAGATCAGATGGCACAACTGGCCGCTAATTTAAGGAGACCGCTGGCTCCTGGTATGGTTGGCCGCCCAGGACCTGCTGGTTCTCCAGGTCAGGCTGGCGAAACAGGTGTGATAGGACATCCTGGACCACGTGGTCCACCAGGGTACCGGGGCCTTCCAGGTGATCTTGGCGACCCAGGTCCCAGAGGTAAGAAACAAAACTACCCATATAGCTATGTATACTACAAACAAGGCTATGTATACTACCTGTAAGGCAATGCACACTACCTATTAAGTTGTGTATACTACCTGTAAGGCAACGTATTCTACCCAGTAGGATATACAGTATACTACCTGTAAGGCCGCACATACTACCCATAAGGCTATGTATACTACCCATAAGGCTGCGTATACTACCTATAAGACCACATATACTACCCATAAGGCTGCGTATACTACCTATAAGACCACATATACTACCCATAAGGCTATGTATACTACCCATGAAGCTGCATATACCACCCATAAGGCTATGTATACTACAAGTAAGACCACATATACCACCCATAAGGCTATGTATACTACCTGTAAGACCGCGTATACTACCCATGAAGCTGCATATACTACCTATAAGACCACATAAACTACCCATAAGGCTATGTATACTACCTTTGAAGCTGCATATACCACCCACAAGGCTATGTATACTACCTGTAAAGCCGCATATACTACCCATAAGGCTATGTATACTACACATGAAGCTGCATATACCACCCACAAGGCTATGTATACTACCCATAAGGCTACATTTGCTGAATATCTTCAATCTGTCAATACTCAAAACATCTTGCTGTACATTTCATTGCGTATTACCGTTCCCTACCTGCAGGTGACGTTGGTGAAAACGGAGACAAAGGACCACTCGGTAAAGCCATTGAAGGGCCAACAGGAGACCAAGGATACCAAGGTACACCCGAGTAATGGTTTCATCCACATCCTGCTTTTGTAAACATGCAAAATTGCAGAATTAATGTGGTTACCACTTTTTGCTCAGGCTTGCCTTTTCTGTGGTTTTAGGTCTTCCAGGAGTGCCTGGAATAGTCAAAGATGGGCGAGACGGTACCCCTGGAGATCCAGGTGAGCCAGGAGAACCAGGACGGATGGGCAGACCAGGACACCAGGGTCCTCCGGGGATCTGTGACACGTCGGCATGCCAGGGAGCAGTCGCTGCCGGGAAGTCAACCAATCCCAAGAAACATTAAACTGTCTAAAGAAAGAGGAGGTCCCATGTCTTTTAATATATGTAAAAGTAAATAGAAACAATCATAGTGATAAGGAAAGAGACAAAGAGAACAACAATCAGGTAAGTGACTGAAAGAACATTCAAGGAAAAAGTATCAGTGGAGAAGACAGAAAATGAGAATTAAGAGGAAGACTCCGTACACTGACTGGACTGAAGTGAAAACATGCTAGTTATGGAACCAAGTTCTATAAATAAATGACACAGAAAACCAGTGAATGACTTTAATGCAAAGATACTTCAGACAGTTGCATTGAAGATGCATGTGACTAAATGTGTTTTTTTATTTCCATTACTCTATATTTCAAATGCATCCCTTCTGCAAAAGCCCTTTAAAACATCTTTTGTCTTTGCAGTAAGTCTGTAGCTGCACTGTCAAGCTGCATGTGTGAAGGTCCATTTTAATGGCTTGAAGATTTTTACCTCACAAGAAAAACCTTATAAAATAAAAACTGTCAAATCAAGAGCTTATCCTCTGTGAAGGAGATGTGTGTATAACAGGAAATCACAACATGCATTCACATATTTGTATAGATATATATCCGAAATAAGGACAAACACTTCGTAGGTTTTTAAAGTGACTTGTGAAGTTTTTTTTTCCTAAAGGGCAATTCTTTTGTCATAATTTGATTTTATATTCCCTTTAAAAATTCTACAGTGGATGTTTACAGCAACTGTAAGTAAAATGTCATTAGTGTTCAGAGCTTTAACATCTACATCTCTTCACCATCCACTATGTACTGGTGCTGTAACTATTAAATCTACATTCTTTTAAATAATATTTATTACTTGCGGGTGACTGTTGTATGTACAGTAAATGCTATAGCACCATGTTGTAAGAAAGATTGAATAAAGCCACTTTTCAGTAAATCATTCTTTTCTAAGTATCCAACACTATATTGAATTTTTGCATTCCAGTTGTTAGTAATACAACACTGATTTTCGCTGCATAAACACACAATTATATGTGAAGAAACTGTCATATGTGATTGGATTATTTAAAAATGCCCCAGCAGTAAATACAAAATAAAAATATGGTGCTAACAAACATTGCATTGGCTACTGAAATGATTTATTGCCAAATGACACTGGCGGGTAATTTGTGTGGGTTTCCTTGTATAAAAAACAATGTTGTATGCAGTACAGATGGTGTTCACAATTGTTGTCTTTTCTTCTAACATGGACATATAGTGCCATCTCTGGATGATTTTGAGAAGTGCAGAAGAGTAGCTTCCCTTATGAGGATGCTCTTCTGCAGAGGAACACAGATAAGAGTCATCAAATCATTTTTTTTCCCAATGCCACAAAAAAAAACTTTGAAGTTCTATTCTCAATACCTCAACACACAGAACTTCTGAAATAGTTGTGAAATGCAAGATCCAATTTCTGACTTGTTTCTGAACTCGTACTATTCATCAGCTATAATTCTATATGAAGTGACATTTTTGACAGATGATGACTAAGTTTCGCAATGTTGTAGCTGTGATGATTTCTTTTCATTCTTTACAAATTAAGTAAACAAAGAAAAAATGGAATAGCTACAGAATTCAGGAAATCAAGGCTGTTTTGTAATAATAATAAGAAAAACTGTCACATTTGCAGCTGTTGTTGGAATTACTGTTACACATACATATATGACATGGGTTGTAGTTTTGAATTTGAGGCCTCCCTCCAGAGTACAGTCTATGAAACCATTCAAATGGTAGCTGTATCTCTGCTGCTTTGGTTTCTGCTCTGCATTTTATATCTTGCAAGAAAATGCTTACCCATGTGCTCTGCGATTTTAATATAGAGTAATTTTAAAGTATTATGATGTTTATTTAGACATCTATTTAAGCAGTGTTGTATAAATACTGCATTTCATCCGATGTATTACAAGTCTACATTGTAAGTATTCTGCGCCTCTCCATTGAGATCAAAATTCATGTTTTGCAAAGGCAAATAAAATAATGAAATTAGAAAAACTTTTTGACAAACAACATGCAACAAAAATATACAAACTGAAGAACCTATTCCTAATTATATAGGTTCTTGTGCATAATTTATGTCCATTATTAATTAGCATCTAGACAAAATAAATTTTCGAGATACTGGAATGTTGTCAACAGTAATCCGTTTCTGGCCCCCAATTCTTCTTTCAACTTTCATACTTCAGGTCCTTCCTTTTTTTCTTTGTTTGTAACATAGTATCAGTGTCTACTTCTAAGTCTTTATCTCTCTTCATGTCCTGTCTATGACCTCTGGTTCGGTCATGTCCAAGATGTTTCCTAAGATCCCTGTCTCTGCTTCTTGACTGATTACGTGCTCTGTCTCGGTCCTTCTCAAAGTCGCGGTCACACTCTCTGTTCCTGTCTCTGTCTCCTTTCTGGTGTCTTTTGAAATAGTTTTCCCTCTTCACATCATCTTTTGTCCTGACTCTGCTGTCTCTCTTTTGGTATCTTTCTGGTCCTCCTGGTTTATCCACTTCTAGATCAGTTGTCCATGCTTTGCTGTCAAATCCACCCTGATCTCTTCTCCAGTCTTCAGAATACTTAAAACTCTCCTTTTCATGGTGGCCACTCTGAAATCCGCTTGCTCTCCTCAGCCTAATTCCATTGTTCCCCAACTCTGAATTGTTACTGAAAGTGCTTTTTCTCCCCACATCAGGATAGCGATTACAGTAGCCTTGATAATAAAAGCCTGAACTCTGACCATTGTGCTTAGGTATCTGAATTAAATATTCAGGTGGAGTAGGAAGTAAAGGGCCAGACCGCCGCGTTGGTCTTGCTTCCAATGGAAGATGCTGGTGCTGAAAATTGAATTGTTTTTGCTCAGTAGAGCCTGAAAAATGATTAGTGGATTGGTTTAGAGGACCACTACATTGTGAAGATGAAGGACTTACTTTCACTTGGAGTGTAGAAGGGTGAAACCCTCTGTAATCTCTAAAGGACCCTCTATTTCGAGAGGAAGGCATCTCTTGACTCTGAGGAAAAGGGTCATGCACTGGTCCTTTACCCCAGTCACTCATGTTGTGAGCAGGAACACTATAAAGATCTTGAGAATAAATATATGCTTCTCTGCTCGTGCAGAAGGATTCATGTACATTATGATTTTCCATCTCATTCAGAAAATGATTTTTGCGGTTAGGATATTGAAGCTCAGTGTCTTTTGGTGTATCTAACAAAGGCTTTCGAGGCTCATGACTCATTAAATTAGAGGGAGAGAAAACTCTTAGATCAGGAAAATGAGGGTCTCTACTACCAAAATTGTTCTGGTAAGTCCTACCGGAATGGATAGGGACATTGGATCTAGAATAATTAACACTGGATCTTGTTTTTTTAAACCTTGATTGGTATGAATGTCTCTGCCCATCAAAAAGCTGAGAAAGCTCTTGGCATTCTGCAGCTTCTCTTGAATGATGGTCCATCTGTCTCATGTTCTGAGGAGGTGATCTTTGGTCTGTATGTTCACATTTGGTATCGTCTCTTAGTCCCATGATGGATCTATTTACAAATTTTTGAGAACTATTAGACTGCTGTTGAGTGTCTCTCAAATCGTTCTGGAAAGGAGGGTATATATCTGAGGGCCCAGTCTGGTCACTTTCATTCTGTACTTCGTGTTGTCCCATTTGAGGCTGTAATGTTATAGTATGTGGCATTTCCCAAGTCGTCCCAAAGTCATGGTTTTCCAGTCCCACAGTTGGAATAAGAGGGTCGTGATTATCACCCAGATAGTTTGTGACTCCAGGAAGCTGTGAAGATTGTGTGTCAGGCATGAAGGTAGAAGTAGTCTGGGACTTAGTACTTAAAGTATTTAAAATGTGTGCTGAATTTTCCCAAGAGACATATGAATTACCTTCCATCTCATCCTCGCTATAATTTTTTCCATCTTTCACAGCTTTAATGATGTGTTTTTGAAGTGTAGCTTTTTCCAATTGAGGATCTTCTTTCTTGTGAAACAATGGATTGCACATTTCTGCACTTTCGGTATCAAGGAAAGAAACTTCTTGGGATGGTGGCTGTATGGTTGTTTCTGATCTGTATGCACATGAAACGTTTGCCTGTGCAGAAGTCTTCTCTTTTGGCAGAAATTGGGATATCAGGCTTGTATTTGTGGTTTCGTGCAAGATATCACTCTTTTTAGAACTACTTATACTGCCTATTGTTAGTGCTGCTGAATGCTTTGACAGTAGTCCCACTGTGTTTCCACCTAGCCCTACCAGCCTATTGTTTAGCTGTATGGACTTTGAAGGTGGTGACATTAAAGCATCAGAAACAGAAAAATGGGCCATAGACAAGCCAATGGCTGCTCTCTGTTGACGTAGCGTTTCCTCCTGCTCTTCCAGCTGCCGTTTCTGTAATTCAATTTCCTTGTTCAGCTTCTCCAGCATTTTCTTTTTTTCCATCAGCACTGAGCAGTCACTTCTACAGGCAGTTCTGCTGTCAGGTGAATTCATCACTTGGGCTGTGATGTCCATAGTGAGGCTTTGCAGTTCCTCAAAGTTACTTCCATCCTCTGGGTCATAGGCTCCATCATCGACATTGACAGCTGAAGCATCAGTAGATTGGTTCACTGCAAATTCATTCACACTGTCTCTATTACTCCTGATTTCATTCATGTCCATCCCTGTCTTATACTCTTTCTCTGGGTCATATGGCCTGTCATTATCATCATCATCTTCCTCACATTTGCGAATCTGATCAAATATTTGCTCTACTGGATCACAGACTTTAGGTTTTATGATTTCAACAACAGAGCCATGAGATGAGGCACCATCATCATACCTCTGCTTTAAAAATAATGCATTACGGGGAGCAGAAGATGGTGAAATGTCAGATGTGGAGGGTGGAGAATTTGTGACCAAACTACTTTTAGAAGGCGACCTGACATATGAAAGCTGTGTCACAGCTGGTGATGTCAGAAATGAACTTTGTAAGGAAACAGGGGGGTGAATGCAGACAGAGGAATCTGAACTTGTACAGGATACTTTGGTATCAAGCAGCTCTGCGTTCCCATGCTTCGTGCCAGATCTGGGAACATGCTGTCGAGCTGGGACAGCAGCTTCTTCTGATGCAATGATTTTAACTTTTGGTATCTTATCCTTGCTCTCTGAAGGGACTGCAGAGCACTTTGGCTTTTGGCAGATGACCAGCCCAAGAAGAAGATCAGGATGACTTGACTCCAGTCCTTTAAGACAAAGGATTGCAAAATTTTAAAGAAATTTGCGAAGCAAGGAAATTACAAATACAAATATTCACAAGTGAAAAAAAAAATATTATAAACATTAATTTTGGGGGTAGAAGGATTATTCATAATGGTGCAGCATTTCAATACAACTGCATTTTAAAGTTTTTACATAGACATTTAGGCTTAATAGATGCGAAATGAAAAAAACAACTAACCATACAATGCATAATTGAAATATTTACTATATTTCACCTGTTACAAAACAACTGCTGCTATCTATGAAACATTAGGCAAATTATTACAATTACCACCCAGGATGAATTTCACACTGGAAAAAAATGCTTTGGAACTGATTTTCTGCATAATATGCAGAATTTTTTTTGTTTTTTTTTTTTACACATTTTATGGGAAGTCTGAGATCCTGTTCTGAACAGTCTATACTCATCTTTGACCATCCATCATGGTCTCACATCCTGAAATGGGCTTTAGAATCATAAAAGCAGAAGGGCAGCAAATGTTTTCGCATGTAGAACAAATCTGGAAAACCTCACAAGATCTACAAGACCCTGAAATCATAGCACCCAACCGTGTGTTTACAGATGGTGCCTCGTGCAGGATGCTAATAACACTCACGTTTTGTACACCCATCATGGTGAAAGTCTTCCACCAAACCCCACCCTCTGGATGAGGTCATATGGATTATTATTAATTTAGATTTGTCAGGTTGACCTATCTAGCACTCATGGAATGCACAACATTTTTCAGAAGCAAAGAACTTAGGCTATATCCAGGGGTGGACTAACTTCTCTGGGGACCCCTAAGTGGGCCATTTTTTGGGGGGAGTTAAAAAAGAGAGGGAATTTAAAACAATGGAACATAAATAATATACCAATCAAAGCGCGGGATGACAGCGGCAAAACTTACCAATTAGAGCAGCAGTGGGAGAGCTGTAAATCAGTAATCCGGAGATCAGTAAAATTTGCCAATTAGGGGGCATGGGGGTATCGCCCAGCAGATCGATAGGCTAAATTTAAAAAGCTTAAATCATTCCCTTTTGCTGCTATGGTCCTAGGCGTAGCCCAAGACAGCCTCCGCCTTACTCCACCCCTGAGGCTATGTTTGTATCCATTCTTTCAAATGTGTCCACGTCTGTTCACAATTTGTCGACCACTTTAGCGGGATAGTAACATGGGAGAAGTAATGGCAGTCTTGTATCTTCGTGCCATTTCCTACTATGTTCGCTTGCTAGTGGGGGGGGGGGGGGGGGGGGGGGGATACTTGGTCTATCCTAAAAACTGTCACTAAAAATTCAACTAACAGATGTGTTGCTAGCGCACCTAGTTTGCTGCTAAGCTATAATGAAAAACAGAAAAATCTTTAAAAAAAAAAAAAGATTATCTTAAATGTAAAAAACACTTTCATCCCTTTCCATTCCATTATTTTCATACATACCTGTAATTACAACTTAGACCAGTGAGAGGCAGAATATACCCCCAAAAAGTCAACCTTGCTACAATCAATATCCATGTGCATATTTTAGACTTTATACATGACAAATAAAATGTCCAATAACCCTGCTTTCCAAATGCTTACCTGGTCCTTCAAAAGGTAATAGTTTGGAGGGGATGGGGGCTTTGGCATTTAGTGTAATGATATAGAGGTCTTTGATGTGCGAGTTGTTATTGGCCACCACACCAAAGCGTCCTCTACTGCTCAAATAAGAGAACAGCGAGACATAGGCCCTTTCCTCCTCTCCCACTGATGCGCAGAAACGAATGAGGCACAAGTCCTGAAACAAAAACAGCAGCACTGACCCAATTCAGAATTCGACAGACACTGTTGGGTTGTTTGTGTATATTGAAGCTGATGGAGCCGTTTACCTTTGACGGAGATGCCTTAAGCCTCCCCACATAGTCCCACACTGTGCTAGGGGAGATACGACCACTAATCTGTATAGAGCACGGCAAATTCTAAACAACAACAAAAAAAAAAAAGAATATTAGCAAGACTCAGCTGTATAACCATTTGGTTTAAAATGAGATTAGTTCCCTCTATGAAACTATTTAAATTATAACATTTTGATGAACTGAAGACTTTACATGCCCAGATTAAACCATTTTGCATGCCATCTATTTAAGAAAAGCACCTGACTAAAAATTTATAGGACCTATAACAATAATGGCACCATGTCTGACCTTTTCCAGGTACTCAAAAGACCCAGAGACCAAATAAGCCTTTGCAGCAAACTTGGTGACGGTGTGCATGTTGACAGAGCCTTTCCAGAGAACCGGCTGCTCAGAGAGAAACTGAGCGGTGTCCCTGTTCTGGGGCATGGCTGAGTCTGCCATACTGGGATAAAGACAAGTAAAGCCCCATTAGAATCAGCCTTATTCCAAAAATCAATAAGGAAACTCATTTCAGGCTTTCAGCCTTCCATTTGACGTTAAAAACAACTGGAGATATCAAACGGCAAAAAGCACCTGATGGAGGAATCAAAGGTGAAGTGAGGTAAAGATGCTAGATTCAGCTGGGGGGATCTAGAAGGAGAGAGAGGGGAGTGCGTACTCAGGGACTGTACTGGTTTGATTTCAGTCACTGACTCAGTGTTGGTACAAATGGTGGAGGTCCCCAAACTGCCAGCAGGACTCAGCTCCTGACTTGTGGCAGAAGATGGCCCTGGGCGGCTGATGCCGGCTGAAGACGTAATTAAAGATGAAGATGTAATTGTGGTTGGGATATCCTTTGGGGAGATGATAGGTTTGTTTCTTGCTGGCTGAATATCTGAAGTCCGTTCCCCAGAAGAACCTTCTTCACCAGAAGGCCAGCCGTCCTGCTTTACACTTAGGTCCAATTGCTGAGCAGCAGAAGATACAGGGAACTTGGATATGTTTGGCTCCTCTTCATCCGGCATCTGATCTGGAAAACGGCAATTCACAGCACATTAAGCAAAGATGACATGGGTAGATGGACAGGGACCTGCATAGCTACAGGAATAATACACTGCATAGGTACATTTAACAAAAACTACCTAGTTATGTTACAAAGTTTGCTGATGTATACTGAGTACCTGCCCTGATCTTGGAGTTACCGTCAGATGGATTACTCCTGCACTCAGCAGTGGGGGTCTTCACCATGCTACAATGAGTGTCCGAGGCAGGACCAACCATGCTTTGACCGTCTGCGGAAACTGATAAACAAGACTCTTTGTATTCCTAAAAATTAAAATAAAATAAAAAAAAACACAAAGATGCCCAAAATCAAAATCACATAGAAGCACATAGTAATCACTGTTAAACCTGACAAACTCATGTTAAATTTAGATTATTTAACCCTAACAAATTCCCAGTGCCAAAGAAATATGGTTAAATAAGGTTTATCTGAATCCACACCAAGATCAAACCCTTTTGTTCTGAAAATGAAAGCATGGCAGTAGCCTACAATGCTTACAGTTGGTCATTCTCACGTACAGAATCCTTTGACAAAAACAAAATGTTACAGTGAAATACAGTGTTTGAATTTTGTGCAGAGCAATTGACATTACCTTATTAGGTATATTAATAATGTTATTTGTAGCTGTGATTTAATAATCCCTCAACCATTTTCCCCAAATAGGCACAACTTTTGCAGTTTTAAGAACAAATAACACAAAACTAAATATGTTTTAAAATCTTTCAACTTTATTTATAACCCACAAGACAAATCAATTAGTATAAGATACATATTCATTTCTTCAATTGTTTATACTGTCAATTGTTTTACTCTGCAACTAATTAACTAACCCAAAGGCAAAATCAACATTTTAGACAATAATATGATGTAAGCCCACAGTAAAATTAATGAAAAAAATAAACTGATACGTTATGATGATATGAACTAGTGTGTGATGAGTTTGTGACAATGACCCATGTTTAAAAACGAATCCATATTAATAGTAACATGGGCTGAAAGTCTGGAATGCATTGCTGGTAAAACATGCTGGTAATGCAATCAACTGCATAGTCCAGACATACTCATACACTACAGTTTAGGCTGCAACCTATTATTCCAAAACAATAGCTTGTCACTGACACTAAAAACAGACACATCTACCCCATTAAACATAGAATGGTTACTAATTAGGCAAGTCTCCTGGTCAGGTAGCTCCATTGAAGAGCCCTGATCTAGTACATGTAGTGTATGTGTGAAGTGTACGAGTATAAAAATACAGAACAAGTCGTATCCCATATTAGTTCAAAACCCAGAAATATGCCATGCATTCAGTGTCAGTCAGTTGAAATAAATCAAGATGAGGGCATCTCTGTGTACCCCACTCTCGCAAGAGCGCAAGTACATGCACTGTGGCTTAGGATCGCAAGGACACCCTACTTCCTTATAATCTTTTTTTACCCACATTAATTCAATTGTTTTTTTAATTGACTAGTTGTTCACCTACTAGGCATCTTCATAAGACAGATGTGTCACTTGAATCCTGCCAAATGGTAATACAGGCCTACTTGCATATACTTACACATTTCTATATACTATTTTATTATACAATTATTACATAATTATATGAAATTATTCATGTCTTGGATTGTAACATTTACTTCTAAATGTATAACAAATATAAAAGGTTTCATTTGGTTCCGCTTGGCTTTCTGAACACTGCAATATTGCATTTGGCCATATAGAGGCATGTGACTTAATACTGCCCTCCAAACCACACAGTGAAAAATTCAATGTGTTTCTTTTGATTGCTAACATGTATTGGTCAAAGCTTAAGACAGACTGTCAAAACTCTTCAGAGTCAGTGAAACAGAAGTTATGTGGGCCAAACTGAATCCTTTTTCATTGCTTTCACACAACATGCATTCAATGACCACATTTTGAAAAATCCATGAACTCTTTTCTCATTCATACTCCACCACCTGCATAACACTATATATTTGCAGCACATTTTCCAAATGCTAACGCAACTGTTAAAAACACATTCAGAACAGAATGATGACAAATTTTGTGCATTTCTGCAGTAGCCATATTGAAATGTATAGGAAATCTTGGAATATTTACAAAAAATAATAATAATAAAAAAATAAAAGCAACTTCAGCTGAAAGCCTACCCACGTATCCTGTTTTTAATCTTGTTAGGAAACAGGGTAACACTTTACTTAAGGCCACCTTTTTAGTAATTTATAAACACTTGCATTGTAACGCATTCATAAAGCATTATGAATAAAGCTATAAATATTTATTAAAAGGCATAAGGCATTATAGCCATGTTTATTATGCATTATGGACTGCCTTATTAGGTTCTCATCTATAATGCACTATAGATACTGAATCATTTTATTTGGAAACATGGATTAGGGAAGATGAGATGGCGGAGAAAAATGAGTAGCAAGGAGAGGGAGAATGCAGGGAAGACAAAGGAGAAGACGACCAAGAGTGGTGTTGATAAGATAAGGGTCATAGTTATTGACCATGTTGTAAACCATGGTCTCTCTTTATAACCAAATCTGCAGTGTTCACCCGTTGCATCAATATTACGAATTTTTCAGGTAAACAATAGGCAACATGTTCACCCTTCAATTATAATTGAACTACATATTACAGTACAATACAGTATGTTTATATTTCTACATGTACTGACGTTTTGAAATATGTTGACTGTTTCATGTTTTACAGTAGGATTCAAAGGCTGCTTGCCACAGGAGGCAAAATATTTTCGGATGCACACAAAATTGCCATTGTTGACATGGTAATTGCCAACAGTGCAATACAACTGTGGGAAATTCGGGACAGAATGCTGGCAGACAATATTACTTTTGGGAATGTGAATATGGTCAGCACAATAATTGCCAGAGTCCTAGAGAAACATAAAATAAGGATGCAGCAGGTGTACACTGTACCCTTTGAGAGAAACAGTGAACGTTTGAAAGAACCCCAGTTTCAATTTCTCCAGGTAAGATTTCTGTTCAGTAACCAAGCAAGGTACATACACAGCTATGCTTAATGTAAAGTACTGTAAAACTGTGGATGAGACGGAAGTCAGGCAAACTATTCATCTTTGTGGATGAAGCTGGGATTCGATCTGGTAAAAACATGCCACAGGAGAAAAAATGTGATTTGACAGAGAGCAGCCATAGATGTCCAGGTCAGAGACGAGCTAACATCACAATGCGTGCAGCACTGTCCAATGACGGTTTGATCCTACACAAACATCTCATTGGCCCCTACAATAGAGAGGCTCATTTAATTTTGGGATGATGGACGTTATTGACATGTTCCAGTGGTAGCACATTTTTTTGTTTTGCTATCAATACTAAGTCATGGAAATCGATTTCAAAATTTTTTTTCCAAAAAAAAGGGGGAAATATTTTCAATTGTTAATATTATGCTTTATTTCAAATGAAAATGTTTTAATGATAGTCGGGTCAGTTAAAATTAAACTTAAGCATTATCAAGAAACTTGTTGAGCATCAGTTTGTCTTTATTAATATCATGGTTTGAATCACGGTCGAGGTGAATTAATCGGCGAGTTTGGGTCACTTGTGAAATGGACCCTTTTCTGTTGACAATGAATGGATGAATGCAGAAAGGCTTTTCGGTCACTCTGATCTCTTTCGTGGACATAACAGGGGAGCACACCTAACCAACAGTCACCTGTCGGTCTTTGAATTCCTTGAAAATGTTGGGATGTTTGTCTGACAGACGTCTGGCTAGGTTTGACGTGTTGCCTCCCTTTGCGAGACACAGCGCTTGCACAGCAGTGCTGCTGTGTTTAGGGACTCGCCTTTTTATTCACTTTATAGCCAAAATCTCTCCATATTTTACTTCATGCCTCTCCTTAATCAATGAGTTTAGGTGTTGCTGAAACTGCTGCCATCTCTTCCAAGTGAAAACACACACTGCTCTCTTTGCTGATGCTCTCAGCTGATTCCCGCAATGTCTCACACACACCCTTAACACAACATCATCACTGTCAGCATTGAATTTAAAGAAATAGATTCCTTTAGCCAGATCAAATATCCATTTGCATAATAAAACTATTGATTGTTTTAAACCACTGGTATTGTAGTACTTTCAAAACTCTATGATGATGGTTTTTTCAGTACTGGTTTACCTTGCAAGCTTAGCCAGCGGAAGAGAACAGCAAGAAACTCCCCTACCTTGATTAATGTGTGGGATAATGTTGCATTCCACCACTCTGCTGCCGTCACAGACTAGTTTGCTGCACATCCTAGGATGTCAGCACTGTTCCTGCCTCCATACTCTCCCTTCCTAAACCACATGGAACTTTTCCTCTGCATGGAGGTGGAAGGTTTATGACCACCATCCACATGACCAGATGTAATTATTATTGTAGTTCTAGACTTTCAGGAATTTATTTTTTTGATTCAAATTCAACAGTGCATTACTTACTAAATGCAATTATATGAAAAAATAAAGGATATTGACGCATATTATTGCATTTTTGATTCACTCGTTACATATACTTCAGTAATGAAAAGGATTTATTTAGATTCTATAATGAAATCCTGATTTATGTGAAAAATCATTCACAGAGATAAAAGTTCATCATTTTTGTAACACTCCCTGTCGTCAGTGTTTCTTAGGCCAGTGTGTTATGAGTGACAATGTATTCCTGAGTGAGAACTGCAGCCAGTGTGCATGTTTGAACGGCCTTATCTTGAGACGTGTATGAAGTGAGTTAGTGGTTAGAATGAGTTTTGGAGTTGAGATTATCTGTTTGGCTAAGATGCATGTTGGTAATGCAGACGGTATGAAGAGTTTTTTTAAAGGGGGCTTAGGTATTGACCGATGCTTGTTAGCAAGTGAAAAAAATTGTAAAAGGTCCTTAAGCCCAGTAGCAGAATGCGCACAAGTCATTTACATGTGACACACCCATATTTTGGTGTTTCTCCACCCAAAGGGTGTTTCTAGCCAAGATGTGTGTAAACCCCAAATGCAAGGTGATAAGAGAATACGCTTAAGTGAAAAAAAAGCATACAGCTATCTGGTTCTTTCACTGATGCACATGGAAGAATCACCCCCAGAGTCAGAAGGTAAAGTGTATTCTGTCAGGATAGGTGAAGACAGGCAAGGACACTTCTGAATTAAAATAGTTTCTTGCTGCTTTACCTCCCCATGTTCGTGTCCTGATCTCTCCACAGACAACAGCTGCTCAGAACTCAGCCTCACTAGGAGGAAAGGAGTGACTTCGCCCTTAACAACACGACAAATCAGGCTCTGGGGGAGAAAAAGCCAGAAGACACCACCTAATAATCTGCACTGTCTTGTTTCATACCCTGCAAGACATCATTACATAAACTTTGCGAAGAACACAAAGGGACTCAAAAAGCGTATGGGACTCACCTTATTTTTAGGATCCTTCAGGCTGAACATGAGTGAGTTGTATTTATTTCTGTAGTGCCTGTCTGTAGCAAGGAAGACGCTGAACATTTCCTTCTCAATACTACAAGCAAGCTTTTCCATTTCACTCTCAGGTATTTCTAGGTCATCACTGTCACTGACCCTGAAAGAGCAAAGGTACAGCTGTGATAGCTATAGCCAGTAGAGCTTTTAATCTTCTTACACAAATGCAGTGCATTTTTTCTAAAAATCCGTCTGGCCCGGTCTTTGACCAGACACAAAAAATACACCAACAAATCTGGACCAAATTAAGTTGAAAACTGGATACCTTCAATTCTTATTTGCTTGTACCTGAAGTACGACTGCTCAATCTCTATTTCCACTTCCACCACAAGTATGATAATGTTGTGTATCTGCAATGGACTAACTGATATAGTTATACCATGCTATACTTTCCTAACTACATGACTGGAAACTGAAGGTTTAGATAATGCTTTGGACAAGCATCAAGATTCTTCTCTGTTCTGGTACCAATGCGGTGCAATGAACTTCCCCTAGATGTCTGAACAGCTGAGTCACGGGGCGTCTTCAAACGACAACTAAAAACCTACCTCTTTCAGAAGTACTTGGATTAGCACTTTCAGGATTATATTCTTATTTTAAAAAATGTATTACTTGCCAACAGAGTTTTTTACAGTAATTGTATTCTTGGGTGGGTTCTATTGAACCATAATCAGAATGTATTCTCTGATGAGACTTCTATGCACTTATGCAAGTCGCTCTGGCTCAGGGCTACCAAACGCCGTAAATGCAAATGGACAAAATCCCAACAAAACAAAATAGCAACATATATAGGACATTATATAATAAATGACAATGGTCTCACCTCTTGCACAAGATCTCGGTGAAAGAGCGGCAGATATTTTGCCTCATCGCGTTGGTTTGGGGGGGCCTGGATTGAACTGGAAAACCCAGGGACACTGGTGGAGGATGGGCCACGTCGGATGAGACAGAGCTGGAGGGTATCTGAGTGCTGGTTAGCTGCTGATTGTAGAGGGGCAGATGGAGATGCTTTTTTGGTACAGTGTAGGTAGCCCTGCTGAAACTCAGCACCCTGGAGACAGGACAGTGAGCGGGAAGTGAAGCCGACAGCTGAGAAGTAGGAGTGTCCCCCGCGGCTGCAGCCAGGCTCCCCCAATACACGGCAGGAGGGGGAGTGCATTTTTGGGAAGCACCAGCACTGTTTCCAGGTGACTGCCAGTGCCCACTAGTCACTGCATCTCCCTGAGCTGTGAGCTTCCTGCTACCCTCAGGAGACTGGGAACCAGTTATGAATGGATTTTGAGTGCAAACAGGCACCTTCTTGAACTCTTCCTCTGCATGTTCCCTTTGAACTGTTCAAAAGAAAATAGGAATATTTCAAAGAAAATAGGAATATTACATAATTCACACAACTGACAATCAATTCATTGTTCTTTGCCTTAAACTGAAAGATCAAAAAAAATTCAAACATTTGAGCACCTCTAAAAAAATTTTTAAATAGTATTTTAATAATAAATCTGAGGTTAGTACAGATTTATACACACTGGGGTCCAAAAGTCTGAGACCACACTGAAAATCTGGGGATTCTTTTTCATTTAATCCTTCTTAATAATGTTTTGGCATTGGCTAAGACATACACCATTTCACAGAGTGTCACTGGGGAAAACAACAGTGTATCAAAACAACAGTGAAATGGTGGGGGGGGGGGTATTCAAGTCTGGGGGTGTTTTGCCTACTCTGGAGTTGGGCACTCAGATTTCAGCTTTTGATAGGAAAGCTAGACTCAGACTGCGATGAACTCTGTAAATACAAATAAATGGCGTTAAAAACTGCTAAACACATACACGAAGATCTAGAGGTCTTGTTCAGCTTTACTGTGTGTTCATGATGCTGTGTGAAGCAGTTAGGTGTGTTCTGGTCCACCTCCACCCACTCCTCATCGCTGCATAAGTCATGTTTCTCCTCTGCTCTGCTGAATGTCTCTCCGTGACTCATCTGCCTCCGGTGAACAGACCTCTTCTGGTCCTGAGGACAGTTATAGACCAGTTGATTTATTAACGACATTTCATATGTTTTCTTTTGTTAGAGAGTTAGGACGTAACAGTTTGAAATCACTCAGCTCTGGGTTGTGCTGTGGTCTTACACCTCCAGGGCTGTGAGTCTGATTCATGCAGCTGTATGTGTGTTAGGATTTCTCATGTTCCCTTTGTTTTTGCTGGGTAAAATGGTGGCCCTTACTCCATAGTGCAAGGGTGTGCCCTGTGCCAGTCTGACATCCCATCCAGGGTATGGCCTTGACCTGGGCCAGTGTTTCTCAACCCGTTTCTCTGGAACCCCCAAGATGGTCCACGTTTCGGCTCCCTCCCACCTCCGGGTAAGGCAAAAACGTGGACTGTCCGAGTGACCCCAAGGACCGGATTGAGAAGCACTGACCTATGCCCTGTGCTTCCTGGGCTATAGGCTGACCACAGCTCTGTACTAGATGCCGTCTGATGTGACAGACATCAGACGGACAAACTCATGGTTTAAAATGAAGTCATTTGCTTTGTATGTTGGCTCATATTTAAGCCTGACTAACACCTATAGAAGGGAAACATTTTATTTTAGTTCTGGAACCAAGTGCCACTATTCACAAAGACAAAGTGTTCATAAGACCTGAGTGCATCTTCAAGACCTACATCTACTGCTCTCACCTATCATACAATCCTTTTTTTTTTGCATGCGACAGCATATACATACCTTGGGAGTGCTCCCCCGTGCCAGTTTAGTCCGCACTTTTAAGTTTGGCTTCGGTCGCAGTCGGGGCTCCTTCACGTTACTCAGATTCTTCATAGCTTCTGCGGCGTGCCGGACAATGCAGTCACTACTGCAGTAAACGGAGTCTGGCAGCGCATTTTTCCTGCAGCCTGGCCCAATACACTTGGGCAGCCCAGTTATTTCTGTGGTCTGAAAGGAGACTCAGTCGTCAAAGAAAATGCAGAGTTAAAAGCATCACGTTTAGAACGCAAGACTGACCCAGAAACCAAAGCGCCGGGTCATATTGCTGAATTATACTGATTCCTTTTAAAAAATCCTGGGCAAATTATATGCCCGTTAAAAGAGGAGTTCTTCAAGTCCAAAGTAACAAATGAGTGAAATCAGAAAGACTGCAGGTGACTGTGGATAATATCTACCAATTACACAGAACAACTTACTGGCTGATTTATTGTTGTGCCCATTCCACCACAGGCCTTGGCTGATGGGACACTTGTATCATCAGGAAGGATCGTCTGCGCTGTGCAACCGGGACAAATGTAGTCCTCACCGTTAACCTCCAGCTGCCGTCCCTCTGCCTCTGTGATGCCCACACAGTCACCATGGAACCACTCCTCACAGCGGTCACAGCATATCATGAACCTGCAAAAAGGCCAAGGCACTTTAACAGGAGAGCAGAGATGTGACCGCACTGAACAAACCGAGCCTCGCTACTACGCGTACGAGAAATATTTACAATGAAACCAGAAATGAAACAAATATATATTTGATATAATTTCCAAAATGTTTGCCAAGACTGTATGGCAGGGCTGGATAAAAATAGAGATACCATCTACAGGCCTAGAAGTATGAGAAGACAGTTAATCTGACAGAACTTTGAAAAAAGATTTTAAATAAAAGTCTTTTGCTTAAACAGATGTCCGATGCTCAAGAAGGGAAATCGACATACTAACGCATTAGGGACTGAAGAATCAGATTCAATCAGACCTGCACATACTTTAAGGCTTGTAAACCAAGTGTAAATCCCCCCCCCCCCCCCAGCATTCTCAAACTGACACTAAAATGAGACGCACCTTTCATTGTGTTTTTGTCTACAAATGCAATAAAGTGCATCAGGATCAGATTGACCAGACTCCTCTTCCTCCATGTATTCCTCTTGCTCTTCACTCCTCTTTCTCCACCTGCTGGGTTTTCCTCCCATTTTTGACTGTGGGCCCTCCTCAGTCAGCATGGCCTCCACAGTCACTCCTCTGGGAATCTGTCCACCAGCATGCTGCACTGAATCAGGTTCCCCTACACGCTCCTCCTGTCTCTTGCTCTCCAGCTCATATGCCACTACTAATGAGCCGGGCCCTGTTGCTTCCTTGGTCTCGCCCTTCTTGCGCTTCTTCAGAAGGTCCTGCAGCTCTTTTAGCGTCAACTCATCGCTGTCTTCCGTGTCTGTGCTATTACTACCGCAGCCTGAAACACACCAGGCTCGTCGGCTCTGGTCAGCCATCCTCTCTGCAGCCGTTCTGATGGTGAAGGTCTCCCCAGGGCCCTTGGCTTTGTGGCCTTCAAGGGAGTTGGGCTCAGATGTGCTTTCAGCGTCAGCGGTCACTATCTGGTAAGGAGGCTGGCAGCGCTCCAAGCACGGGGGCGGCTGCCCCCTAGCCCCTCTGCCTCTTTTTGCAGTTGACAGAAACTGCAGCAGCTTGTCCGTGCGCTTGATGCGCCGGCCACTGCGCCGGGCCGGAGCGGTGTTAGGTCCCTGCGTGTCCGGCTCCATGAGCACGGCTCTCCTGGCTATGGTGGATCTGCGGAAAGACCACGTCTTCCGGCCGTCGTCAGTCGGCTTTACAGAACTGCACGGCCCCGTGTCCATCATTGGTCTGCAGTCATTTTCTTATTCCTCCTTCTGTTGTACTGCAGAGACCAACAAAAGAGAAACGGGGGGAAAAAAATTCAGAATGACATGGAAATCCTACCACCATATACAATGCCAGTCAAAAGTTTGGACACACCTACTCATAGAAAGGCTTATTTGTACTATTCTCTACATTATACAATAATTACAATGACATCAGAACTATAAAATTTATTTTGCACCAACCAACAAAGTATATTTAAAACTGTTGTAGGTTGGGACTCACACATATGCGACACTATCACTGTCCTTTGTAGGTGACTTGGCATGTCGAAGGTTTTGCCTGGTACTGTATTTGTCTGCGGAGACTTGAATCACACCAATATTCATAATTCTAAATACTTAATTTGTAAGAAGCAGGCCTGGAACTAAAACAAATTTTTATTCTGGGTGAATAAATTAAATCTGTACTGAATGATCTTCATATAAAATACATTTTTAGTTTTGGGCAAAATACTTCCCCAGAACTCATGGATGGGAAACTATCAAATAATCATTATCATCAACATAATTTATATTCATTTCACCCACAAAAGTTCTGATTAAAATACATCAAAGGATAACAGGTTGAGTGTACCAATTCATTAAATTAAGTCAAGATGTATTCATAAACACCAACTTTTAATCAGTGATTTCAATGTACTAAATATATTTTCTTAAACTAGGAAAAGGCCTGTCTATTAACACACACAATGAGATGTTCAAAGAACTACAGCAGCTGTACTAAAAATAAAGTAATTAATATCAGAACGTATAACTTTAAAAACAAAGTGTTTACCGATTTTTTGGAAATTTTAATTCCGCCCGATTAGTGATAAAAACTACATGTATGACATATGCTTCGTAGTTGCAATCAAAAAACAATATACATTTTAATGCAGGTAAGGCTTTAAAAAAACACATTTGCCTTGCTATCTGTGGTGACATACAATAGAGCTGTAACAGGTGCTAAATCGACATTCCATTTTTTCTGTATACAGTACCATGCAAAATTCTTAGTTTGCCAAAGTAAATATATTTCAATTATATTTATGTTGGTGTAAAACTATGGTTGTCTGTGTGTCAGCAGTTTCTAACCCCCTCCTAAAATCACCCCAGTATTAGCATCTAATACATCCAGGCACTTGTTGATTCGACCATTAGCATGCCATGTTTGGCTAATCATTATCTTATTGGGGGTAAAATTTCACAAACATATAGAATGAATGGGCTGCCCCTGGGAAGCAAAGTGAAGTCCAAGATATCAGTAACTTTTCTTAGAAGCAATTCTTATTTTTTATCATGCAATTGTTCATTTGCATAAATTCTAATGTTAAATTATGTTTTTTTTTCTGTGTTTAATTACTCCCCAGATAAATACACTTTATCTGACAAAAGTATTGGGACACATCTCTCAATCACTGAACTCAGACGTCTTATTCAGACCCATTGCCACAGGTGTAAGAAAATCAAGCCCCTAGACATGTAGTCCGGTTTACAGACATTTGTAAAAGAATGGTTCGTTCTGAAGAGCCCACTGAATTTTAGCATGGTACCATCATAGGATGCCACCTTTGCAATATGTCAGTACATGGCCTGACTGTGGAATGTCTAGCAGGGAAGACAACTATAAGTGGTATTATTGCAAAGTGGAAACATTTAGGAACAACAGAAACTCACCCAAGAAGTGGCGGATCACGTAAAGTAACAGAGTGGGGTCGCCAAGTGTTGAGGCGTATAAGTCACCAATGTTCTGTTGTCTCAGTAACTGCAGAGTTCCAAACTTCCTCTGGCATTAACCCCAGTACTGTGCACTAGAAGCTTGGCTGAGCAGCTGCATGCAAGCCTCACATCACCAAGTGCAACGCCAAATGTTGGTTGGGGTGGTGTAAAGCACGCCACCACTGGACTCCGGAGAGTGGAAATGTGTTTTGGGGAGTGACGGATTACGCTTCTCTGTCTGGCAGTTTAATGGATTAGTCCTGGTAGAAGAATGTTACCTGTCTGACTGCATTGTGCCAACTGTAAAGTTCGGTGGAGGAGGGATAATGGTATGGAGTTGTTTTGCAGGGGTTGGAATAGGCCCTTTTGTTCCAGTGAAGCATACCCACACATTTTGGACAATTCTGTGCTTCCAACTTTGTGAGAACAGTTTGGGGAAGGCCCTTTTCTGTTCCAGCATTTCTATACCCCAGTGCACAAAGCAAGATCCATAAAGATATGGTTGGGTGAGACTGGTGTTAAAAAAACCTGACTGGTGCGCACAGAGTAGGTGTAATGGCCAGGTGTCCTAATACTTTTGTCCATATAGCTGGAAACATCTTCTTTTGCACAATACTGTATGTGTATAGCTGACTTATCTGGATAACTGAAATAATAAAGTCGAAGAAAAGTATTATCATTATAATTAATATTTGTGTAAAATAATTTAAGTTTGATTAAAAGAGATCAAAACTAAAACATTTAGACTGGGGCCTCAATAAGAATAACCACTTATTATGGCAAATATGAAGGTATCTGAAGACCAGCTGGTCGACTATTTTTGTTTTCAATATCAATTCTAAGAAAGAGAAGATGCCTCTGTATTCTTTCTTTTTTATATATTTAGTATCACAGAACCAAATTATTGTTTGTGATGGACCCCTCCCCCTTCCACCAGTAAGCAAAATTTACTGGCACCCAGTCAAGCACCTGCCCCACTGGTCATCAGATGAACAAGCCATCTCCCCCTCTGCTTCCCGTTTGTGTCTCAAATTTTATTGTATTTGACTCTCCCTGCCGGCCCCTGGAGGATGGGCTCCCCCTTTGAGTCTG
>JAODJU010000108.1:7113589-7140102 GCA_026776725.1 Gnathonemus echidnorhynchus | reverse complement strand
GACTCAGAGGAGTTTATATTCTACTGTAAATTACAGCAACACTAGCTGTCTTCTTGATATCAATGCACACAAAAATGTAAGAACTTTTTTTGATGCTATATTAACCGATTTGGGTCCCTTTGGCCCTTGTGCACTGAGAGACAATCAGCAAAACAGCAGAGTGGACTGTACCTGTGCAGTCCATGGACTCTTCACCAGTGCTGTAGTGACCATGCATGACTTTCATGCTTTTGTCGGAGATGTCCTGCTCAATGTCAGAGCCTGTGTGCACAGAGGAGTTGGTGCTCATAGGAGAACGGGGCATCTCCGTGAGTGAGATCCGCCTACTCGTGCCACCTGACAGCACGCTCTTGCTCAGAAGCATCTTGGGAGAGGCTGTCATGTCAAAGTTAAACTTGATCTTCTCAGGTTTTTCAGTCTTGACCACGCCAGCCGCAGGATTGGAGGGGTCCAGTAGCATCTGGAACTGATTGTTGGGTGTGTAGGGGGTCCTGAACGGAGCGTAGTTGAAAACTCCAAACTTCTTGCGAATATTCTCTACGTAGATTTCCATTTCTTGCATGGCACTGTTGAAGATGCTCTTTGTCTTTTTCACAGAAAAAGGGATCTCTTTAGACATGAGGTAGCAGTTATTTATGGGGACCCAGGCCCTGCGGGGGAAAAATTAGGTTAGATCAGTGATTCACAACCAGGTCCTCAGAGACCCCCCCGACAGTCAACATTTTTGCTCCACAAAAATGTGGACTGTCTGGCAGGGAGCTGGGAGGGAGCAAAAACATAGACCATTAGACTGGCTTACATATCCAGATGACAAGAAGTACAGAGTAATTGTCATGATAAGAGTCAGATGGACTTAAAAACTGGACAGACATGCAAAGTGATTTTGAATGCCAACAGGTTTACCTATCGTGCTGTCCAAAGAAACGAGCATCCACTTGTCCATCCTTATCCCGCAGAGCTTTTGCTGGCCAGAATGGAAACCCCTTAAGTTTCGCCCACACCAGAGGGTGGGGCTGGCTCTAAACACAACAGCACAGGAGGGAATTAGCTAAATAGCTGTTCTTCACATTGTGTGCACAAACCTTGAAGTATGTGCACCCCCTAGCACGTCCATAAGAAGCAGAATGTGAAGTTGTACACTTACACATGGCTCACAGAACCAGTTTTCCCGCTTTTGGCAAGATGATAGGTAACACTCTGGACAAACCTCAATTTCATTCATCTACAAAAAAAAACACACATACAAATTTGTGAGTTGATGATTACAGAACTTCTACTTAAAATGGATATTCTGGGTTGATAGAAGCATTCACAAAATTGTTCTACCAGTAAATGAAGTACTCACTTCATGTTCACAGATTTTCACAATGACTTTTGCTGTCGCTGTAAGTTTGTGATTACCTGGTGGGAACACATGACAATTATCAATGAGAATTTTTACAAGCCTCTGTTTTCTTTTTTGGTGCGGTTCATTCCTGACCTACCTCCATTGTAAATTATACAGTTGTGTAATATCCATTTCATATCAGCCAGGAAGGCTTCTGTGCAGCCATACATTTTCTTTTTTATATTCTGTGGGCAAATTAACAGAAAATTAGTTGTTGAGCATCAAAATTCCTTTAACAGAATAAATTTAATGGATATTTCCTCCAAATACCTTTTCTAATGTACAGAGATCCATTGGATGGAAAATGTATTCTGCATAATCTGGATGTTGCTCTAGTGATACAGGTTTCTGAAATGGTTCAGTCTAAAGGGGGGGGTGGATATGGGGAGGAGAGAAGGCATCCAGCACATTAACACACAAGCCACGAAATCAGCGCGATCACACTTCACCAGCACACGTTGGTAATCTGGACAGACAGTTTGCAACTTTGAACACTCCGGATATGTTAACGGATATAGCGTAAATATGTCATTTTTTTTTACCCAATTAATAGGTTTTCTCTGCTGGGCGGCTGCGTGGGGGGAGAGAGACGAGCGAGGTGGGTCCTGAAAGAGAGCAAGGAGAGCTTTTCCTAACCAGACAAGAGTGTTCAACCCCACTGTCTGGGTAGTGAAGTGGGGACAATCAGAGCCTGTTACAACCACCACGCACAAAAATTCTAACCCACCCACCGCAGGCTCACCGTTCTAAAGCCTGCAGAGCTTCGCTCTCAGCTCGGAAATCGCCCCGAAATTGAAGACGGCCATGCACTAGCATGGGTGATACGCCCTCTATAGACCATGGCCCGTCAGGCCGTGATTGTTACTCTACTGCCTATTCTGAATGTGGGGGAAATGGCAGTGAACAGAAAACCCCACTTTCAGGAATGTGTGCAACGTTTTGTTAAAAATGAGGGGAGAATGGTTTGTTGTGTAAAACACGTTGCCCCACGTCTCATTCTCATGTCCAAAACAAATTAAAGCCTCCTGTAATATTTGTCCAATAATGGGCAACCTAAGTGCCTTACTCAGACAATAGGTTGCTTTCTGTTGTTCAGAATAACAATCAAATCAGGACATCAGTATTTATTTCCCCATATACAAGTACAATACGTGTGAAGGATAGCACTGCTGCCCCAGGGAAAAACTCACAGACGGGTGAAATCAGCTGTTGGAACTGGGAGTCTGAAAAAACAACAGCTAATCTAGTTTATTAGTGTACATCAAGTATTCAAAGGGGACCTTCTCTGAAGGGTGTCTTGGACAGTGCAGAGTATAATACATCAATTGCATCTGGGTGCAGTGCAGCATGAAAATTTGGAAAACAGGTCTTAAGCAAATCGTTTCAAAAGTGAGAGGAGAGTATCTTCAGAGATGGTTAGAGGACATTAAAAAGACACTGGTCTTTCTGCAAGACCTGTGTTTGGAAACTGCTTTTTGGTAATAACATTTTGCTTTCAAATGAGAAAGTCCTTAGAGGCCATGTTGGTTTGTTTGACAAAAAAACGGTCAAGTCCCACTGAGCATGGGAGCAGCACCTCAGAGATGCCGGAGAGCTCCGGAAGACCTGGTCTTTACGCTCGGCCTGTGCACTTACCCCAGGCTGCTTCATCTTCTGGAGTGCAAACTTAAGCAGATAAGACAGCTGGTCTATTGTTAGCATGGTCATTGCTTTACTCTGAGTTTCTATGCACTCCGCAACTGTTATTTTCTGAAAGGCAAGATGGGAAAGTACATCTTTACACTCTGCAACACCCCATAATTCATGATCCAGGTTTCAGACTAGCAGAAAAAAAAACATTCAAAATCATTCTTCAGATTTCACTTTCAGGTAAAAGTGTTTACTTTTTAATTTAAAACAACTTGAATAAAAATCATAGATTTCATGAAACCTTAAATGCAAAATAACATTAGAAAGCATGCATTTTTACCAGAAAGAGTGCCAAGCAAAGCTGCAACACACGGTGTGTGTAATATCGGCCAACAAAGTCTAGCTCTGGTGCAGGGCGCCACCCAAACCAACCCAAGCAGATTTGTTCGGCCGTTTTCGCTGAGCCACGCTAAAATTCTACACCCAGACAGAGAGCTGAAGCCGATCACTGCTGCAGAGCCAGCAAAGCCGGCCCCTAACCTAGATCATATCGAGCGTAGCCTGCAGGTGGCGCCTGCAGTGCCGGCAGCAGTGTTGTGTTTGGCCGCACTGCCACTCGGGCCTCCCGCACAGCTGGACAGGCACATGCCCGACATGAGACTGCTCAAGAAGTGAGAGAGTACCTCACACTCGGGACAGAACCAGTCGCCCTCAGGCTCGGCGGCCAGTTTCAGGCACTTTGCATGGTACACCCGGGGGCAGAGCTCACAACAGAGCACCTGACCCTCCCGGTGGCACAGCCAGCAGTAGAAATCATTCCGTCCGTCCTGCGGCACAACATCAACAGGGTCTGTGGTGAGTGGCTGCTTCGCATAGTAAAAGGGACCATGTCTTAGCTCTGACTGAAACGCAGGCAAGAGAAACAGGTGGGGTTTCAAAACACAAGGGTTTAAAGAGGGAGCACAATAAGCATATGAGACAAAACCGAGCGCGGTGCAAAATACAGACTTTGGTGGCCGGGGATTAGCAAGCACAAAACTGCATGCCGCTGTGCAGCGAAAGCAGGGTGTGTCTCCGTTCACCACGGCCTAGTCTGTATTTGGCAAACGCCATTACCTTCTTGCATGACACTGACCTTTACCAAGCTAAACATGCCCAAACCACATAGCCTGTTTAGTTAGCCGTTTACCTGCTAATGTCAACATGAAAGCCGGTCAGGGCCTTTATTCAAATTCCGACCTAATGCGTGGTAAAGCCTTATTCATGCAAAAGGGAATGTGTACACAACAAATTGACATCACAATTAACTAAACTACATCAATATTGCTGCTCAAAAAAGATGCACATACACTCACAAAAAAAAGAAGAAAACTTTTCTCTAAAGGTAACATTTTCTTTGATTGTTAACATTTATAGATTTGGGCTCAATATATGTATGGAAAATGAATATTTTAATCCTTCTAAAATTAAAAAAAATTCACATATCATATTCATATACAACTGAAAAGCATTGACTAGAATGCAAGGTAAGCGTATTGATATATCTCCATGAATTTCAATGCAGTTGGGATTTGCTTAAATGGTTAGGACTGGCTTACCTGGTCTTTGTTACTACTGTTTACTAATCCCGGTTTCTTTTTCTTTTTGATGGGGCTGGGTGACATTTCTGAAGGCGAGTGCCCATTGGATGAGTGGGAAGGACTGGGCTTTCGTTTTTGTGCTGCCCTTTCTGCCAGGCTGGGATCTGAAACGGCAGACGGCCTCACGGTCATGTCACAGCACCCAGCGGCCTCACCTCCCCCTCCCCACCTGCTGCTCGAAAATCACAGTCAAACAGACGGCCGGGTCCGAAAAGCAGCTCCAAACCGCTCTGCCTCTGAAAATCTACTCCTGGCCATTCCTGTTACATCATATGTTTATTACCTTTTTTCCTTCTCAATATGATTTAAAGCTTAAAGTAAAGCTATGGAACAGACACACATTCATCCAAAGAATATCAGCACGATGTATGCAGACACGCTATGCTTAAGTTAGGTGTGTTCGGGTAGAGGATTTAAAAAAAAAAAAAATTCTACCCTGATAGTATCATGTGGTGTCTTCAAATCTTACAACTTGACTAGCAAGTGCTTAACATTTCCAGCTCAGGTGGGGAACCACAGCCCCAACTTAGACCAAGGACCCAAGAAGATACCACCCATAACATGTCATGACATAACGTGTCAACAGCATGTCTGTCCCAACACTATGCTTAATACAGCAATATTTCACAAACATTCAGTTTAGTTGTTTTTCCACACCAGGCTGCAGAACTGTTTACTGCACCAGCTGCCCTCCAAAATTTGACCAGTGAAAACAAAGATGTTCTCACATCCTGTTGAAAAGGTGAGAAGCCACACTGAGGGATACTGTACATGCAGAAAGAAAACTAATTCAAAAAGCAGCCCTTTGCTAAACACCACACTACAGTATCGAAGATCTGCATGAGTTTTGCACTGAATCTGGTCTCGTGTCACACATTAGCAATTGCACCTTCGAGAAAAATTGCATCTTATTAAAAATTAAAAAAAAAACAGCAGAGGAAATAAAGATATTAAGTAGCATACAGCTGGTTTTCAATACTCAGAAGTGGAACAGGGGAGAGAGGTACAGGCAGCAAGGTGCAAACTACTTTGCAAGGAAGATTCTGTCATCAGATTCATTATCACCACACAGCTGGTAAGAAGGGCCACACAGACAGAAAGATAAGATCACCAAGAGCCAGGTGCATGCATACATGTGTGAGAGAGTAAATCTGCAGCACATAAACCTTGGAAACCCCATCTAAATAGTAATGTAGTGCAATGTTCAGATGTTGGCAAACTGAGCTTAAACAGAACCACACCTAATAATAATATTTTAAAATGAAATACATCCAAAACGGTTCATTTTACATTTAGCACTTAGCGGACCAAAGTGATATAGTGAGGCAAGCTGCACATTGCAGACAAACATGTTGCGGAGTCGTCAACAAGGCACAATGCAGCTAGGCTGAGCTTACAATGAATTTTAAGAAAATTCAGCCCATCTTCCAGACATCAACATACAGTGGCTCCCTGCTTTCTCCTCACCTTTGGATCGCGTGGAAACGTCCATCCCTTCTACCACATCCGACTCCGTTTTTATTTCTTCTTCAGCCAAGCTGCGACAAAATAGGGAGGGCAAATGTAAGTGTCATCTCACAAGCAGTTCATTAAAACCCCTGCTGCCGTAAACACCTTTGAGAAGGCCAGTGAGGTGGTCCCCTTGAGAACAGGTTTCATTTTTTTTTAAAACATCTGCATGGGTTCAAGAGGCACATTTAATTCAGACATTGACTGCTCCATCAGCTCTTTCAGACAACATGTTAACCTTTTCAGTTATTAAATTGGTTAATTAATGTCTAACTTGAAATTTCAGATATGTTTGTGTTTCCATTGGTACCTCAGGAGAGTATCTCCATAGCAACAATGGAGCCTTTCCTCTACTCAACAGAATTCATGTTAGGGCTGGACAATTAATCGAAAAACTAATCAAAACCGACATCCAGAACCTCTAAATTGACAAAATCTTGTCTGTTACTTCCTTTTTGTTTTTAAATTCTGTTAATACTTTACCCAGGATGTGTTAATGTACTGTCCCCTTAAAAACATTCTACCACGTGTGCTGTCACCTGACTCCACCCTGACCAGTCTGAATCATGGAAGCAACAGGGAGAACTCAAACACAGAGCAAACATAGCATCTCCAGCGGCTTGTACCTACGAAAGATGCCATGTCCGTCATTTGTACACATTGTGGCTTTAGTGAAGATGACACCAAATAAAAAGAGATTGAATGTAAACACTGCGAAAAAACAGCTACCAAATGTAATACCACCAATCGGTTTCAACAAACAATATTTAAAATACAGTGGAAACTGCTTATAGTGATCACAGTTATAGTGATCAACCTCTTATATTGATCAAAAAGCTTGGGACAGAATCATTCCTGTACAAATACAGTTTAAATAATTTGCTTATAGTAATCAAGTGATCCGCTTCGTGTTCATTTTGGGTCTTTCTATACATAACATATGGAAAATTAAAACTATGGTAATTCTTTCTTTTTTTAACTTGCCTACTTTGCCCTGCTATAACCCATTTGCTTCCAGCTTGCTACCTGAGGCTAATGCTGCAAGCACAGTAAACATGACAGGGAAAAGAAATTCATTTTCTCTCAATGACAAATATAGACTCAAAGTTTATGATAAACTGCCAAAAACGAGCCAATGAGATGCAGCAGTGAAACTACAATAAGCTGTATTTTATGTACAGTTTTGTACTGTATCATAGTGCATTTGAATTATACACAGTTCAGTAATTTAATTTGTGCAGTACTGTAATATGAAAAGCATTTGAAGCAACTGTGCTGTATTATGAAATCAAAAAAATAGCAACACTTTCCATTTTATTACCTTATATTCGCGTAAGAAATATACAAATGTGAATTAGATTGTAATCTGACAGACAAAGAAAAAGAAAAAAAATCGATTAATGATCATCCGCTTATAATGATCAATTTCACCCAGACAGACAATGTTAATTTGCAAGAAATGCAAACTATTTTCTATTTTTTCAGGGAACTTGCCTTTTACATTAAAACTAAAAAGAGATCTTTTTCACAAGACATTTTCATTTCAAGCGATTTCTGCTTTGATTCAAGTTCTTTGAAATACTCAATGAATAGCCATGAATGGTATATCTGTGTGTGTTTCCTTCAATTATTTAAATATTATAGAAATAGTCTTTCATTAGAAAAAATATCCCAGCTTTAAAAGTTGAACATATTTACAGTACAAACCTAGTCAATGAAATATGAGAGCAAAAAATAAAATAATTATCGTCCATTAATCGTAAATTGTTCAGTTAATCGTGATTGATTTGAGGTCGTATCGCCCAGCCCTAATTCATGTGCTTCAGGAGAGACATCCACTGAAGACATGGCGATCAGAGCAACTCATCCAGAATGCACCTTTAAACTCAGTGACCAGATCTGATCAGTTATCCCATGGTTTCATACCATAAAGGAACAGTTTCTAAAGCAGAGGCAAGAACCAAATTAGGCATACACATACACTTGCTAATTATTGTGCACAAACCATTGGATTTGTGGAGAACAGTACAAAATGAAGGAGGAAAATGCTTAAGCAGAAGTGTTTCCACTGAGTATTTTATCCATCAATCTTCAAAAGCTTATTGCATACAGGTCATGCCAATCCAGGGTACAGAGTGCACACGTGCGGACACACATGCATATAAGAACAGCCCATCTTCAAATTGGGAAAGGAAATCTGAGAACTGGGGCAAAGCTTACGCAAAACCCACATATAGCAATGGTGCCTGACGACACTCGAGGCAGAGCTGCCTGCTGACCTTCTGTGCCAGCTTCCATTAAAGCCTCCACAAATAGTGCATGTGTATGGTTGCAAAGACAGATAATACAATGTAACAAACCACAGCATGCAAGGAAATAAAACCTGTGCAATATGGATCAGAAATGACTGTGGAATGGAAACATCTATGACATGGGGGGAAAAAAAACAACCTAAAAGATATTTTGTAGCTACTGACCTGCACAATGTTAAAATAAAAACAAATTTTTAATAAGACCCTTCATAAAGCGTTACTAATATGTAGATTAGGTGTTCTGCTTTATTGCGGTTTCAAATGGTCTGGATGAAAGGCCTTTCGGTTGGAGAACTTTGTCGTCATGGCACAATGTACTCATTGACGGAAGGAAAACTCATTCATGTTTAACTGACAGTGTGTATACCCTGATGAGAAAACAAGCCCCACAACCCACACTCCAGTTTCTGAAGAGGGAAAATTATACCACCTTGGCAAAACCATTAGGATAGAGCCCATGGACGTCTCACAGCAATTATACTATCTCAAAAAATTCAAAATGTGACTGATTATGTGCACTTCCTTAACAAATATACAAATTCAGCATATTCTCCTTCCGCTCCCTTTCAGTGGCCAACACAGAAAATCGTCAGGTTCCAAGCAGTTTCATCTGTATGAAAGCTAAGTGACCACCATCCTCAAAGCTTTGATTTTCTATTCGTATCTTTTGCCAAATTACATTATGGAAGCAGTTTTGTCACGTTTATTAATTCAGGCTCCTGCAGACAAAAACAAACTCCAAGCTGTCGCAGATGCACATTTGCCGTGCCAGCTGAGGCCATAAGGGTCATAGCTTCAAGCCCACCTGGAATAATGCTGGTTTCAGAGAAGCTCTCCATTCCCCATTACTGTACTAAACACCAGGGCATAGACAGGATGTGTGAAGTGGCAGCTGACCACCATTAACCTCATACCATATCAATGGTCAAGCCAGAATGGAGAAGTAGCTACAAAAACCAAACATCTGGTATTCAATTTATTTTTCTTGTATTTCAAATGAATACAGCTACAATAAAAATCATATGACTACCACTGTGTAGACTGAGTGCACTGTGTTTTTACCTAACATGATAAGTAAGTGACATCACCAGCAGGCTACTGTGGCATAAAGAGAGCATGGTCATATTTGATCATTGAACCACTGTAGCCATTTTAAACATTTACACTCAAGTATGCTATTCAAAATATCACAAGGCCAACACTTCCAAAGGTAGCAGAAAGCAATACATCTTCAATGACTCTTTGGATGACAAAACCTTTAAGTCACATGTAATTCTAGAAAGAACATAATGTTTCACTTAAGACACTAAATCAGCTAAGAGTTTTATTTTTGTGAAATTAACATAACTCTGTTCTCACAAAGAAAAAACAAAATACTGACCTTCCTTCCTGTCCTTTGGACTACCTTAAAACATTTCAGACTATCTCTGTTAAGCCTGCTGCTTCAAAAAGGAAGTGCATGTTCCTTCCTACCAAAAATTCAGATGATACAAGGTGAAGAATATTTGCAGTAGAATCTAGGACAGGATTCTTGAAGCAACATGTTCATAATGTGCAGAGGACCACTGTAGGCCTTCAAAGCTCAGATTAAAAAAAAAAAAAAAAGATCAAGTATTCCAGGGAGACAAAGAGGGACAAAAAATCAAAAACAACAGACCCTGGATTCGGAGGGAAAACTCAATTCAACACTGGAGATCACTGTCCACGTAAAAAAAAATGGAGACAAAACACCCCCCACCCCTGTAGCTGGAGTCAGAAAGCAGGTGCTGGCAAATGCAAAGACAGAGCAGCGCCGAAAAGATTAGAGCAATGATGGGGGAGGAAAAAAAAAAAAAAAAAAACAGATTCAAACTACGGCAGAGGCCATCCGGGCAGCCATGGAGAGAGGGAGAGGGAGAAGCTGCACACTGGAAAAGCAGCTTGTCCTCTCCCCACACCAGCTCCTTTTCCACTGCATGCACCTTTGTGCTTTCAACAAGCACATTTAAAATCTGAAATAAAATGATGTTCCTTTTATTGCAAAATGTGACCTTTCAGCATTTGACATTCCCAAGGGAATAAAGAGTAAATATTTAAAAGATTTTTTTTTTAAAAATGACGCATTTCAAATAGGGAACCTCAAAGACTAGTCGCAGAACAACTGTTCAGTTTCATCTGGTTTTAGCTCCAGATGGGAATCGACCTCCTGGGACGCTTAGACCTGGTGGAGGAGCAGCAGTGCACATAACCCCAAAGCCTCCACGACTCAAGCCAGAGGGCTACGTCTGTGGGAGATGACAACACAGCAACAACAACAGACACAGGAGCCGTGCTGGCTTACACGTCTGCAGATACATAACAGGCTACACCTTCAACGTCAGCAACATTCACCCCACTCGAGGACAGGCAGCTAAAGCCCACGGTGGAGAAAGCAGAGCCTGTTTATGCCCCATATCTCAGACATTCCATAAAATAAGATTATCATAACTGCTTCGCCATATAACATCCCTGAATGAAGAAAATTGACACATAGCAGCATACCTTGTCTTAATGCACAGAATAAACAAGACAATTCTTCACCCTGGCCTTTAAAATTTGGCTGGATGGGATGAAACAAAGATGGTTGCAGAATTTTCCAGAAGGGCCTTGCTCTCCCTGCTGCTACACTGCAATTGTCAATCTTTAACCTCGGCTGTGGCAGCGATTGGTTTGAGTGCCGCACGGAGGGGTCTGATTGGGCGGCTGCGCTGTGCCACACAGCTCATTGCTACCTTCTCTCTCTTAGACATTTTGCTGCAATGCAGATATTCTTCACAAATTAAACAATCATTTCAGGCCGACATACAAATATTCAGTCTGAGAATTTTCGAATTAAATGAAAGGTACAGAAAAAAAAGACATCCACGGAATGTTCTGCACAGCCTTCTTAAAATAATCTGAGTGCGAGCCAAAAGATAATGTTCCGGTGTCCATTTTAAAAAGAAGCCCTTCCATGGACCCGATCCTTTCAAGCACAAACACTGGTATACCTACTGAATTAAAAGCAGAATCATTCAGGGACCAAAAACACACATTATCACCACCTGAAAATAATAATGTAAAAACACCAATGCTAAAACCAATTAGGATCCTAAATAATCAACATAAATATAGAACAGAGGTTAAAATAACACCACCAACACTTCAAAAAAAAAAGGGAAAAAAAGAGGCAAAGTTCTGATGTAATTTCCTTAATATATTATCACTAGATCAAAAATAGATCAGCAGAAGTCAGCAATGGGTACATAAGCCCTAATTATGGAAAATATTTTACCAGTTACAATAACTGTTTCACGTAAAAGCCTGCTACTGTATCAAACACTTTGTTTAAGTTTCACATAAATATATCTAAACATGATGAGATAAAGGAAATTGTCAAACACTAGTTTGCAGAAATTCATATGAACAAAATATACAAAAAACAATAGATTAACATGGGCAACAGAAGATTCTAGCATATTAAGAGCTTAAAAGAATGTCCTGTTCTGTAGGTTCATTTAGGAAGAAACATAAATCAGCAGCCCTACTAATGTGAAACTCCACAGGCTGAAATGACTAAAAACATAACAAGATCTGTGTTGTGTTAAACAGCAGCTCTTCTATTCCCCAGCTGAAATTCTAGTTTGGAGCAAGGAAGCAAAACAAGCAAACTCAGAGGGAGAAGGGGGTCACATTTTTAAACCAGCTGGCAGGAATAGCTCTCTGGTGGCAGTTCAGCAAGGAAATCATATTTCCTGGGTCCAGTGTGAAACCTTACTCTCCCCACAGCCGTCTGCAAACAGCCGGGACTCAGAGAACGGTACTATCATGGTTAAATCTTGAGCAGCGTGGCATGCTAGGCCTTGCTCTCACGTGCCCTTAGAGGCTCAGTCCCGCTCGCAGGAAACAGACGAAAAGGCGAGCGGCGGCGAGTGAGCGAGCGAGCCCCAGTTAGCATTTATATGAATCAGCAGCTAATATCAAGGTGAGTGATCCCAAAAGTGAAAATAAAAAAAGGAACAGTATGAAAGTGTCTGCTACACGGGTTGAGCAAATGAGCTCATCGTGATTGATGTTTTTATTTTTCATCTAAAGCCTAGAAATTTAAGCTAAAAACAGGGAAGAAAAACAAGCATTGGTTAAGAACTCACATTTACGTCCCGACAGAGAAAAAAAACCAACTTGCTCAGCCTCCCCAGGAGCCCCCACTGTGCTGTAAGAGTCCTGCCCCCACCTTCCATTTTCTCTCGCATGGCATGTGACACAAGCACACAAAGGTCCTCACAATCTCCTTTTAAGAATCCCCCCCCCCCTTTCCTGAAACAACCAAGGCAACCAAGAGAAAATGGTCAATGTATTTTTGTACTGTTTTGTTTCTCAATATTATTTAATAAGTAATGATAGTATTAAAGGATTTGCCATGGTCACATCTCTGTATTACACTATGGATCCTGGCTGCGCACCCATGTGACCAAAAAGCACAGGCAGAATGCCTGCTTAGCTTCTCTCCAGGATCCTGTTCAGCTGAATGGGACTGGCAAGCTCATTCTCCTCGAGAACCACACTGTATCTCTGCGGCAGATAAGCAGTACAGGAAGGAAAAAGGAAATAAAAATCAGGCTTACCTCTGTGGATGCATGGCTAACACAGTGTTATGTCAATACTTATAAAACATGGAGGACAGTCTCAGTCCTCAGACAGAAAGGGCTTGGCACTCCAAGCTTGATGATCGGGCTGTCTGATGGAAGCCAGACCCTGAATGGCCTCTTTTCACAAGCAGGATATAAGGCCGCAGCGGATTGGCTGAAACGCTTCCTGAGTAATTATCTTTGTTCAGCACAGGCTGGAGCAGCTCTCTGTAGAAAAAAAACAGGCAGAGTTAGGCCCAAACCACAAAATACACATTTTAAACCGTCGTAGTCAAAAAATGACCCGAGAGAACTCCACATAAGAGCATTCTTTTTCCTTATCGACTGCATTCACTGTTTTTTACCCACATATTTTTAATTAAAAAGAAGAAACACATGAAAGCAGAAGAGGCCTGCAGCCTCCATGTTGGAGAGAGGGCCTTTGTCTAAATCCCTCCCTTTATTTCAGCCGTCCACAGAGAGGACAGCATTTCTCAAGCACGAGTAAACAGGATGGGGCAAGCTGGGCCAAACGTGACACAGGGTCAGCATCTTATTCCCACATTTCACACTTATTTTATTCATAAATACCAACTGTTATATTTGCTAAAAAGGCTAACAATATCACCAAAATATAGCAGGCCACCAAAATATTTTTTACACCTATTAATACATATATACATTTTCTGAAAAGGTACTGCAGACATAACGAATATATCAAATATATATATATAACAAAAGCTTAAGAACAATAGACTACAACCTAAATACTAACATATTAAACATTTTTCTATATAAATAAAAAAACTGTATGTTACTCTCATGTTTAAACATTTCCTTTGCCCAATCCCTGTTGAAAAAATTGTTGATGGCTTTAACTGACCTTTCTTAACATTAAGAATAAATAGGATGGACTTGTTTCGTGATTAAATAAAAACTATAAGGTGACGGTTTCCAGAGCAGTTAGCACCTCCACTAAATGATGGTGTTTATAATGATTTTGCGCACAACTATTCTTAAAAGAATTAAGATCAAGTCATTGGTGTTTGATTTTATCTTAGATAAGTGATGGCACAATGCCTTAAAGAGCACTGACAGAACAGAAATCTATAGACCAAAGTTGAAGAAAAATCTATTCAAGATTTTCCTCATGCATTCTGTTATTTTCTATATTCTCAAGGCAGCACACATACCATGTTCATAATATGTAGTCACCAACATTACAGTATCGCTCACTCTATATTAAGTTTAGTTATATTTACCACACTATAATAATGTCAATATAAACGGGTATATATTAAATCCATGTTTTTCTTTTCTGGAGAATGAACATCCCAGTATTTGTGAAATATGGAAGTAGCACTGGTAAGCTAACTTAAAAAAATCTTCATGTCAACCATGGTTAAATACAGAGGTCTAAATATATGCATTGCATCATCAAAATGGAGTGCAAGCTAAAAATGTTATCTTTGATTTCACTACAATAGCATTCTCAACTCGTTCCTCAGTGGTTCATGCCTTGATAAAGGTCATATATCCTGTTTACTCTTAGTTTTAACTCACATAAACAGTTACAAACATAAAATTCAGAGAGTTTGGGCATAGGAATTTATCCTTGCATTTAAATATAATTGCAGTCAACATAGAAACACAGAAAGCACAGATAAACTAGATCTGAAACCAAGTGGCTGAGATCCTAAAACAGACCCTACATTTGAATCCATTATGTAAAAATCACTATTATGAAATTAACTAGCATTAATTTGAAACAAATTTGATATTTACTTTGTAACACTAATAAGCTAGCTTTCAGATAGGCTTACATTGCAAAATGTATCTAAAAATGTTAAGGATAAAAGTGTCATTAATTTTGGGAGAAACTCCAAGTCATAAAAACAGCTTTGATTTATTGAAAAGCAAGCCAAAATTCTAATTTTGTTTTGATTTACAAATTACACCACAACACACACACACAAAAAATACAATTTTAGGATACACTGCTTCTACCAGCATTATAATAGCAATAATATAATTATAGAAATAATAGAAATAATATTCAACAAATTGTTGAATGAGGCAGATGTCTTAATTGGTTTGTCGGTCTGCACATACAGATTTAAATTTATAGTTATAATTGATTTTAAAACTGCAGAATTATACCTCTTGGCAATAAAAAACACACACAAATATGCTATACCAGTAATGGTCATTCCAAAACCAGTAGTGACTTACATGTAGGTCTAAGATATATGCAAACTGCCCCTTCTCTGCTCATAGTAAAAGTAATACAGAAATGGAATATTGAAGTGTTGCCTTTTTGGGTTTTAAGGTTAACGGCGCCCTCTAGAGGCCAAAGCAATAATTTCTATACTATTGTTGAGACAGCAATTCCCTATAGCAATGTTTCCCAACCCGGTCCTTGGGGACCCCCAGACAGTTCACGTTTTTGCTCCCGCCCAGCTCCCAGAGCAAAAATGGGAACTGTCTGGCAGAGAGCTGAGAGGGAGCAAAAACTTGGACTGTCAGGGGGCCCCCGAGGACTGGGTTGGGAAACACTGCTATAGGGAATTGCTGTCACTACCAACAAGCAATAATGAAGTATTATTTGAAGGCAGCTCAGTCAGAAAAAGAGAATTAATGGCCCTGGAAAAACCCCAGTTGAATTGTTCCAGTAAAAATATTAAACGGCCCGTCAACAGCTTTGATTAAGTCAGTATAAAAATTGCCTTTACTCTCTCAAATTCTACATCTTTTGTTCTGTGACTTAATCTCGCCACCACCATAAATACAAACGGAATCTGAGAGTGACAGCATTCCAAATTCTGCAATAACATGTACATTCAGAGAAAATAGAATAATTTCACCTGGCAATCATATTATAATACATTCATTTGTTTTCAAGTGTTTCATAACGTTATTCAGTTGGTGTGTGAATTGAATTGCCTTAGTCTTCTTAAGATCATATTGGTTTGGCTAAGCTGTGCCATTCCTAAGCATAAATCAAGCTTTATTTACAGCCACAGGAGATTCATGTCTTCCTATAGTTGATTTGTCGGACAAGTGGGACAGTACGAAATTGCAAACCAGTTTCGTCAAATTTCAGTGAAAAAACTATTAGGAAACTGAATCTTAAGTATTGTAAAGCAAAAACCTGTTTAATTATCGCCATCAGACAAGCTAAAACAGCAGTAAACAGTCCTCACATGTCTCCAGTTTCTTAATGATTCAGATAATATCATTTTCAATGTGGCTTTCAAAAGTTGTCAAACCGGCATTCCTTTTTAGTTTCTAGTTACTCAGAATTACAAAAGTATCACCTTAATACTTTCCCAGGGATAAATGGGGAAAAAAAGCTTTAACTGACCTTTCTGTAACATTAAGAATAAATAGGATGGACTTGTTTCGTGATTAAATAAAAACTATAAGGTGACGGTTTCCGGAGCAGTTAGCACCTCCACTAAGACTTTGCGTTTATATAAGGGATTTATACAACAGCTCCGGAAGGACACAGAATACCTCATTTTCATTTGTCACATTAGCAGAAACTCGTTTACAATTAGATTACCTGGTGAAATCAGTCTGTAAGGAAACACCATTAAGGCAATGAGAATCAGCGTTTAACTTACTCGTTATTGTGTGGATTCGGTTTCATTCCCTGGTTCATGTTTATTTCTAAGGCACTATGAGAACGGTAGGAAATAATCATAGTATTGTGGGATCGTGTAAAATATATTACACGCATTAACTAAAATACATGCATTAACTAGTCGTCAGCGTTAACCGCATTCTTCCTAGGTGGGAATGGGTGCCTGGTGGTAAGCAAGCAAGCAAGCAAATATATCGGCTTTTTTGATTACTGCGTTGGTCGTGAAATCATATAAAGCGTTTTGCTATAAAGTGCTGTAAAGCTTCCCAGTGCTTCAGCAACATAATGTTTGATTCCACGCAAGCGGAATTCGATAAGGGCATCCCTATACTAGGAAGACCGCTATTAATGAGAACCCACGAAATATGCAGGTGTGCGCCGGTTTGTCATTGACTAGCCGTAAGCAAAGCACTTCAGAGACATGTGAGAAACCTTATTTTATTTGCTATATCAAAACGGCCAAATCGCACTTACCAGAAAAGGCAAACTACCTATATATTCACTGCTTACACACATTCATAACGACAAACGAAACGACCTGCAATAAAGTCACATCGATCCCGTCCGCACTTAAAACACCAAATAACTCACCGTGAGCGCTGTTTTTTTATTTTTAATGATTGTTTTGCGAGCACGGTAACCAAGTGCTACCCGCATTCGTGTTGTCCGGCGAGTGCACTTTAAACGAGTCAGATTTAACGAGGGAAACATTTCAACTTTCACGCCGGACAAAAGTCGCCCTGCCTGTATTTCAGGGCAGAACAAACCTCATTTGCCAATTGTCACAAGATTAATTTATACAAATAGTTTAGTTCTTGCTGTTGCTTTTTTTACAGTCACACCACAACAACACTTCTACAGAGAGCCGCACTGCCGCCTCTCAAAGGCCGAAACCACACGTTAGCAAAAACACCCCCTTTTGATACCACGTTTATGACGCTGCAGCGAAACGTTCCGCTCACGGCGCGTCGCCATCTCTCCAAGTGCACAGATTGGTCAATTTGCCTGTATGTAGAATTTCCCTTAATCCGATAGGCTGATATGAACGTCACTCTTTAAGTGGATTGGCTATGGGGCGGGACATCTGCGCTTGTGGGCTATACGCGAATGAGTCTGGAGTGGAAACTGGAATGGTTCATTCTGACGGATTCTGTACTTACTAGCGTGGCATATGTTTGTGCAAGGTTATCATCCGAATACATGCCAGAATTATACTGTTTTTGCCATCTTTGTAGGGGACTAAGGCGCCAGTATCTGGAATTGTGAGTAAGTGCTGTAGTGAGTGGTAGAATCGTGTCAGCCATGGGTTTCCGTAAGAAGAACAAGAGCCCACCGGTACTGAGCCACGAGTTCGTGATCCAGAATCACGCAGATATGGTGTCGTGTGTGGCTATGATCATTCTACTGGGACTGATGTTCGAGGTACTGTATCTTAAAATAATGATCAACACCTGCGAAACACTTCGAGCTGTGACAATGCGTAGGGGGTTGGGCGCAAACGCCCACCTCCAGATTCACGTATATCAGTGATAGCCTAGGAGGCCCATCTATTGAATAAGAGTGCACTGATAAGTAATAAATATCTTCCCATTTTAAACTTATATCGTCATTTATATGGTTTATACCTGGTTTATGGTAAATCTGTAAAGGGAATGGGTAAACAGAATGCTTGTAGATACTACTTTGGGATTCTTGCAGCTAGCTTCAAAAGTGTTGTTTAAAACAGTTCTTTACTATATATTTTGTCTGTTTCGTTAAATATGCCAATAATTGTGATGGTTCAACACGGAAATCAGGTTAAGTTGCATTGTTTATTGCAAGAAATATTTCAATGCACATCTATTTGTAGACATCTGTGTGTCATCTGCGATTAAAAATAAGTACAGCAATTAAATACAGATCATACGACTATCGACTGCTTAATTTTATTATTTAAAGTATGGAAAGTCAATGTAGGTGTAACTTTTAAAAACTGCATACGTGTGGCAGACGGGCTTGTCAACACGTGCCCGACATAAACAATGCGGTTGCGACAGTGAAGCGAGTGAAATGCACAGGACGGCTCGACAATTTTCATCTCTGAATTTGTAAAAGTTTGGTCCGATGTGCTTATGGCATCAGAGTCTATGAATCATCCGCAGAGTGACGAAATTGGCCGTATTAAACATTTTCACTGGTCACGACCTGAGTCATTCCTGCCCTTCGTGAACCTGTGAATCGTTTCTACGTTGGTTATCGTTAAATGTGCAAAGTTGTAATTAATACGTTTTCACTTATAAATGAAATCGGTATAAACTGATAAAAACAATATTTTTCAGCAAAGAAAAATGCTTGGCCCTTTGCTTATTATTGGTTGATATAGATAAAAATGCATAGATTGCACTGTACTTTCACAATGTTTCATGTATGTTTAAATCTATTAGGATTGTGTGATATAGTAAAATACTGTGTAATACACACGCAAACACATACCCTAACTTTATTTTTTATTTTTTAATTAATGTTCAGCCAAAAATATGAAAGCTGTTACACCAGTTCACGATTGTGTAATAGTATTAAGTAAAACACTGGTGTTTCTTTATTTAATATTTGGCAGGTAACTGCGAAGTTTGCCATAATGTTCATCACAGTCCAGTACAATGTGAATAACACATTAGGTAAGCCGACATTTATCTATGAGAGCAATCTATATTTTACGGTATTACGTATATGTGTTTTTTCCCCCTCTTCACAATTTTCACAATTAAAATGCATAATTAGATTATTGAGAAGCATGAAATATATGTGTTAAATGTAATTATATATAATATTGAAATGTATTTTGGAAATCCTTTAACATGTTGTTGCTTTCTAAAGAGTCTGACAGTAAGTTTTATTATTGTTATTGTTGTTTTTTGTTGGACACAGATGACCGGCCAGAACCGGGAAATTTCTACCAATATGGAGCGAAAGATATGGCGACTGTTTTCTTCTATATGCTGATTGCTATAATACTGCATGCTTTGATTCAGGAATACATCCTCGACGTAAGTAGTGTGCAAAAAAAAAAATGTTTCCACATATTCTGGCTGGTAAAGAGGATTCAGGATTGCGCAGAGCAGCTGCAGTGATGCTGTGAAGTTCTATCAGTAATAGCTGTTTTTGGTTTAAAAAAAAAAAAAGAAAGAAAAAAGTGTATTTGCAAACCACTGACATGAACAAACACCACTTACTGCCGTTTCAGTGCATATTGGCGTCATACTCCTCAGTCTCATCTCTCCCACTCCTTTACAAGTCTAATTTGACTCTGGGTCCACATTCATACTTTCAGTTTCCAAAGGTCTGCATGTATGATGCCCTGGTTGGCTGCCATTTAATGAGATGCTGCTTTGCATGTATATCAAAGATCATTATTATGGCTCATATATATGTTATATAATTGCTTCCATGTTTAGCTGAAACGTCCTTGAAAAGTCCAGGTGCTGTTTCGTTTGGGGAGATGCATTGCAGATAGATTTTTTTTGCATCTGGAGCACATGTCTCATTTGATCTTATTTCAGAAAATGAATCGACGGCTGCATCTGTCTAAAACAAAGCACAGCAAATTCAACGAGTCCGGCCAGCTTGTCGCTTTCTACTTCTTTTCCTTCATCTGGGGCAGTAGCATCTTGACTGGGGTAAGAGTGGCACTGAAGGTGCCCCAGAATAAGGCAGAACCTATTAATGGATTTTTAGGCTCTTCTCAGCATTCATCTGTCTGTGTCTGACAGGAGGACTTTGCGACAAATCCGACGTTTTTATGGGAAGGATATCCACATAACCATATGGTGTAAGTTTGCTCTCATTTTTACAAACCAAATGTGAATTGTGAGCTCTCGCCTGTCCCGTTTGACCATGGATGATGTGATTGTCTGTCCCTGCTTTGGTGGCATGGTGCTGCAGAGAGTAACGCTGTAGCATTGCACTCCTGGCATGCTGGTTTTGGGTTTTGTCCTTAGCTCTGTGCATATGCATTTTCTCCCAATGTGACGCAGGTATTCTTCCACACACATGCACTTAGGCTAATTAGTGTCTCTGAGTTGCCCATGGTGTATGATTCTGTGTGTGAGTGTGTTCTCCATGACTGACCAGCATCCCAACCAGTGACTACCCTGACTTGTGTTCTTTATTTTCTGGGGCTTCTGGAATCTTCTCAATCAGTGTAGCTATTCGCATGAAATAAATTACAAATTGCATGAAGAATATGCCCTGATAGACATACATGGAAATGTTTTGTAATGTAAGAATGAATGCATTTATGGTAGCTTGAACAATTTTAGCCAATGGAAGGCTGGGTGGAGCAGCATGGGGGCTGACCCTGTCGTCTTACACCTACAGTGACAGGGGTTGAATCCCGCCTCCACTATTTCTAGGTGGAGTTTGTGTGTTCTCCCCGCGTTCTGTGTTTCCAGCTGATATTTCGGGTTCCCCCACATTCTGTTTCCAGCTGGTATTTCGGTTCCCCCACATTCTGTTTCCACCTGGTATTTGGGGTTCCACCACATTCTGTTTCCACCTGGTATTTGGGGTTCCACCACAGTCTGCTGTCTGTACCCAGCCTTCTGGCCTGTGCTGTCTGATGTAGGCTCGAGTAGCCCCTGTACTGGATAAGGGCTTGGAAGATGGATGGATGGATGATATTCAAGGGGAAGATGATGACAGCTGGTTCTAAAGACTTGATTAAGAAATGCCATTTTGACTTAATCATTCCTTATATGCCAATCATTTTACCTGCTGCTTACACACTTGCACAGAATGTTTACAGGAGACAACTACAGTGACATTGTAAATATTGTATGTGACAACGTTTCACTGATCTTTATGAGAAAATTTGGAAATTAGTATTACATTGTTAAAAGTCCCCAGTATGTTAGCAGTTAGAATCCCACACCCAGGCTCCTCCCACAGTCCGAAAACCTGTGGTCAGTTGAAGCGGTGGTTCCTTTTGCATGTAGTTCTGTGTGTTTCCCTGCTTTTTGCTACTGGGGATCGACTCCCAGACTAGATAAGCGGTTGATGAGCTGTATAAGCTGGGTATGGATGTATTTTACTACTGTCATGTCTAGAAAGTTGTGTAATTTTTTTCATTTACATGAAAGAAGTTTTACCTATATTGCATTATTAATGTACGTTCTTGGCTGAATATGGTTTCTCTATTGTAGCTTTCAAGTGAAATTCTTCTACATATGTCAGATCGCATACTGGCTTCACACTCTGCCAGAACTGTACTTTCAAAAAGTGCGAAAGGTAAGTCAGAGTCTTGCTTCCTTCATCGACAAAACGTACATGAAAATGGGGTTATTGGGTCAGAGGTTTTGTGCAAATAGTCACTGACAAAGTTAGAAGGAATCATTTTAAAATAATGATTGTGTTCTTCAAACTTTCGTCAGAGTCCTCCATTTGCAGCAATTACAGCCTTGTAGACCTTGGGCATTCTAGATGTCAGTTTGTTGTCAATCTGATGAGATTTCACCCCGTGTTTCCAGAAGCATCTCCCACAAGTTGGATTGACTTGATGGGCACTTCTTACGTACCATTCGGTCAGGCTGCTCCCATAACAGCTCTGCAATAGAGTTGAGATCCAGTGACTGTGCTGGCCACTGCGATATACACAGAATACCTAAGTAATTCTTGCATAGTTTGCAGCTGTGTTTGGGTCATTGTCCTGTTGTAGGATGGAATTGGCTCCAATTAAAGTGCCGTCCATAGGGTATGGCATGGCATTACAAAATGGAGTGATAGCCTTCCTTCTTCAAGATCCCTTTTACCCTGTACAAATCTCCCACTTTACCATCACCAAAGCAGCCCCAGACCATGACATTGCCTCCACCATGCTTGACAGATGTCAGAAGCACTCCTCCAGTGTGTTCATTTGATCTGTTTGTCACAAACATTCTTCTTTGTGATCTGAACACCTCAAACTTAGATTCATCTATCCATAGCATTTTTTTCCAGTCTTCCTCGGTCCACTCTAATATATTTATCCTCTCGCTCGGTCGTGCACCTGGGCCCCCCTCTCCTCATTCTGTTGTGGTTGGAGCCGGTTTGTGCTGCTCTGTGTAGGGAGCAGTACGCAGCGTTGTATGAGATCAGTTTCCTGGCAATTTCTCGCATGGAAAAGCCTTCATTTCTCAGAACAAGAATAGACTGATGAGTTTCAGAAGATTTTTTTTTTGTTTCTGATCATTTTGAGCTTGTAACCAAACCCACAATCGCTGATGCTCCAGATACTCAACTAGTCCAAAGAAGGCCAGTTTTATTGCCTCTTTAATCAGCACAACAATTTTCATCTGTGCTAACATTGCAAAAGGGTTTTCTAATGATCAATTAACCATTTAAAATGATAAACTTGCGTTAGCAAACACAACATTCCACTGGAACACAGGACTAATTGCTGAAAATGGGCCTCTGTACACCTATGTAGATATTCAATTAAAAAACAGCTGTTTCCAGCTATGATAGTCATTTACAACATTATCAATACACAGTATTTCAGATCCATCTGATGTTATTTTAATGGACAAAAAAAAAACTTGCTACTGAAGAAAAGCAAGGAAATTTCAAAGTGACCCCAAACCTTTGAATGGTAGTGCATAAGTACCTTTTTAACAAAAACAAAACACCAAGCTACATTTGAAAACGTTTGCCCAAATGTTGATGTGGCCTCTGTAAAGCATGGTTCATACTTCTCTGCACTCGTACAAACGGAAGCGTCCACGTGGACTTTTGTGATATGTTTTACGCCATCGTGTTCCTCAGCCTGCTGCACTTCAGATTTGTGTCCGTACGGACAGTGTATGCACAGCTCTGGACATGCTGCGCACGCACAAGCTCTCCCTCCTCAATATCCATATTGGAATGACATGGCAAGTACGCAACGTGCACATGTGTGCAACGTGTTTCCTCTACGACGCGTTGTATGCATGTGCAAATAGGTATGGACTTTTCCGTGTCCGTACACGCAGCGCGGATGCATGAGTGTTGCACGTGTGCAGAGAAGTGTGAACCAACTTTAAAGGCTTTGTCCTTTCCTAGGAGGATATCCCACGTCAGCTGTACTACATTTCCCTCTACGTTTTCCACATCACTGGTGCCTACGTCTTAAAGTAAGTGAATGGCTTCGAATGAGTTTAGCATCGTCTCGCCTTCTCATTTAACAGGAAGGCCATTTAGCTGAAAGATCTTGCCCTCAAATTTACACTTAAAGTTCTTGCAGTCACTTTTGCAGGATTCGCATTTTTTTTGGCCAGAAAAATTGACAATCTTACACTGCTCGTATTTTAGCTGATTGACTGTGTTGTAGTGATTCTTCAGCTTCAAAGGTAGCATACATTGGCTGTTAGCATAGCTGTAGTGCATTTATTTCATCCCTTGCTTGTTGCATTTCTATCCTGAGTCTTCACAGGAACATCGGTAGATAGAGAAGCTGATGTGCAGCTCCATTGTAACAGATGACATTGAGGCCCTTTCCGTTTATCCAGCATGCAATCCTGTGTCACTGTATGCTTTCTCGTCTTGCCTTGCCCTCAGTCTTCAGCGCCTGGGACTGGTCTTGCTGGTGCCACACTACTTGGTGGAGCTGCTCTTCCACGCTTCCCGGCTCTTCTACTTCAGTGACGAGAACAAGCAAAAAGGGTACGCCTGCCTCTTCCTTGCCGGGCAACACACAAGGAGGATCCGCTGATCGCCTTTCCACTGCCCTGCCCCGTCTAGGTGTAGTGCACACACTTTTCTTACACGGTGGCCATTTGAGCCATTTGTTTGAGAAATTCCTGTGTTAAATACTATGCTAGTGTCTTATAACATGACGTTTACAGAATACTGTAGTTTACTCTACGGAATGCTGTAGTTTACCGAATGCTGTGGTTCACTCTACGGAATGCTGTAGTTTACTTTATGGAATGCTGTAGTTTACGGAATGCTGTGGTTCACTCTATGGAATGCTGTAGTTTACTTTATGGAATGCTGTAGTTTACGGAATGCTGTAGTTCACTCTATGGAATGCCTTCTTTTTGAATGGTGTTGTGGATCATCCTGCTTTTGCCAGGGAAACAATGACTCCACAGCCCCAAGTGTTCAAACTGTTGGCCTCTTTATCAGGTTCACTCTGTGGGCGCTGCTCTTCGTCATCGCCCGTCTCCTCACCCTCACGCTCTCTGTCCTCACGTTTGGCTTCGGTTTGTCCCGCATGGAAAACCAGGGTTTCTCTATAGCGGAGGGGAACTTCAACATCCTCACTATCAGGCAAGTCACGATCTACCAGTGGGTCACGTTTGACTTTGTTTATATTGTCTCTCGACAAATTAGTAAAGAACAGAACTCTTTGAAAAACCTCCAGCTGTTCTCAGCATTGCTGCTTTAGATACTGTGCTCCTGATTTGGACTGTAATCATGTTTAAACATTTTCTTAACAGTACTTGTCTGTAGGACAACATCATTATATTATTTTTGCTTTTCACCTTACATCAGGTACTAAAAATACCTAGTTACTAACAAGATTTGTCTATCAAAAGTCTAGGTCCATTCTAATACAGTGGATACCCCTTGTAGTGATCATGTCTGTATGGGTGAAGTTGATCACTATAAGTGGATGATCATTATAACTGATTTTTTTCTTCTTTATGTCTCAGGCAGATCGTCACTATTTACTTAATTTTATTGCCCATCTAAAAATACAATACAGCTGTTTCTAATGCTTTTCAAATTACAGTACTGTACAAATTAAATTATTGAATTAAAATATGCTATAATACAGTACTGTATAATATTCAGTTCAATTCAGTTTTATTTATACAGCACATTTTCACAACATTACATTGTATCAAAGCAGTGACTCATTTTTGGCAGTTTGTCATAAGCTTTCATGAGTCTATGGCCTTGTCTACACATACATAGGAATTTTTAAAAACGTAGCTTTTCCTATGCGTTTTTGCCTTTTATCCACACGCAAATGGTGTTTTAAGTTACTGAAAACTGAGCTTTTGTAAAACCCCATGCATGGTGAAGATTTTCAGAAACTCCATTTTCTGTGTCGATGTGTAGACAGGGAAAACTGAGTTTTTGACTTGTAACGTCTGAGTGTGCGCCATTCGCTGTTTACATTAGCTGTTTTTAGCGTAGCAGAACTGGTAATAAAGCTTCTGATTGGCCAACATGGCTTTACGGTTAGAGTTATATCACCACCTGCTGGTTTGGCATGCTGTTGCACATTTTAGCATTTTCATATGGACAGAGATTTCTTTTAAATAATGGAGGAAGAAAAACATGCTTTTATAAATACCCCTGTACGTATGGACAAGGCCTATACAGACGTGGACAAATTTGTTGGTACCCTTCCACAAAAAACAAAAAAACACAACTATCTCTGAAACATCTTGAAAATGGCAAAAGTTTAATGGCATCCCTTATTGTTTATTCCGTATTTAACACAAATCAGACTTTTGATTATTGATTCAAGTCGAATATTTAATATAATTAAACAAGTGAAAATGGCATGGAAAAAAGATGGTACTCTTAATTTAATATTTTGTGGCACCACCTTTTACAGCAATCAAGCTAACAAGCGATCTCTGTACTTCACAATGCAACGTCTTCATTTGCCAACAGGTAGTTTGGCCCACTCTTCCTGAGCAAACTGCTCAAGCAGTTTGAAGGGTGGCGTCTCCACACTGCAATTTTCAGATCTTTCCATAGATGTTCAATAGGATTAAGATCTGGGCTCATGGAGGGCCATTTAAGAATAGTCCA
>JAODJU010000108.1:7080845-7110893 GCA_026776725.1 Gnathonemus echidnorhynchus | reverse complement strand
GGGGGAACCGGTGCCTATCCCGGGAACAATGGGCACAGGCACGAACCAACCCTGGGCAGCAGCCAACACACTGCAGGGCACACACACTCACACACACACTCACGGGGCCAGCTTAACCTATCACGCACACTTTTGGACTGTGGGAGGAAACCGGAGCCCCCGGCCGAAACCCACACGAACACAGAAAGGTCCTACGCCTGACCCGAGGACCGAACCCAGGACCTCCTCGCGTTTTACTACACGATTTACTACAAAAAGTATATGAAAGACTTAGGAATCCCAATAAACTTTGAAGCCTACATTGAATCTTGGACACTGAAGAAAACTCCGGAAAGCATACCATTTGACCGGAGACGTACTCTCGTCATAGAGAATGACTTTGTGGATGATGTAAATTATGCAGTTAAGACGTCACAGAAGCGCGCGACGGACCGCCTCATTCACATATAGCTAAATAAATATCTAAATGAAAAATAATAATATTAACCCATAAATAAATTATTTGTATTTATGAAAGTATAATCATCATATGTTGATATGAAAATGTGAATGCGTCTATCGTAAGAGCCACGGGTTGCTGGCCCCTGGTTTACTCAATCACATACTAAACGCATGCAGGTATACATTAGACGGTTGCTTTTAAAAGAATCACTTTTCAGGAGAAATGAAGCAAATTTGTCCATGTCTGTATTTGTCATTGATCGAAAATGACTTCCTTTTTCCCTTCATGTTTTTTATGCACGCAGAATTAGCCTCAGGTAGCTAGCCGGAAGCAGACGGGTTACCGCAAGGCAAAGTAGGGCGATCAAAGTAAAGTAAAATAAAATAATACCACAGTTTTAATTTTTTCCATATGTTCTCATGTTTAAAAAGACCCCAAAATGAATACTGTAAGCAGACTACATGATTACTATAAGCAAATTGTTTAAACAGTATTTGTACAGGAATGATTCTGTCCCAAGCTTTTTGATTCATATAAGCAGTTGATCACTGTAACCATGATCACTTTAAGTGGTTTCCACTGTATTTCTAACCTTAGGACCGTAATCTACACACAGTTATAGAGCCAACATTAATTGAAAAAAAATATTCAGCAATATTTCAGCAATAGCATTTGCTCTGTTTTCCTTTGACTATTGATGTCAATCCCCCCCATCCCCCGCAGGATTAGCTGCCTGGCTGCCATTTGTCTGACACAGGCCTGGATGATGTGGAAGTTCATCAATTTCCAGCTGAAGAAGTGGAGGGAACACAGTCAGATCCAAGCCACCAAAAGGAAACCCATCAGCCCAAAAAGCAGGCCTTCGAAAAAAGACTCGGCCAGGGGTCAGTGTCTCGTAAGGCTGTCATTGCATTTTCACACACGTTTCGTACATTTATCATAAATATAAAGTGGCTTCAGTATCATACATCATACCTTTTACATGGTCGCGACATATGTGCTCATACTATGGGTTTGTCACACTCATAGTCTTGTGTAATTTTGTTAAGGTAGTTCTACACATTTAAACACTTACGTCAAGCACCTTAACGACCACACCACCCACATCTGGGCATGTACCACAGAATCATCTGAAAGGGTTTCCCATTGCTGGGGTCACAGATTAAAGGAGCAGGGCTGCCTGGGCATAATGTTGATTGTTGTCCTGACTGCTTCTGTCCTGCAGGAAACGCATCCAATGGGGTCATGAAGTCTGAGGACAGGACATCACCGCGTGCGAGAAAAGCGAAGGCCTTGTAGGGTGCGCTAACCAAGGGCCACTGGTTTCTCTTTTTACTTTTCCAGTGGCACACTGTCCCTTCTCTCATAAAATGTCACCACTGTCTTGGGTCCCAAAAACAAACTTTTGACCACATTAAGAGAGTCACATCCGTGTCTTTGCAGTTAAACCCCCTGCCCATCCCAACCTGCAAGGGAAAAAAAAAAATCAGTTTTGGTATTTACTTTTAAAGTTTATTTTACTTTATGGTCCTTTTTAGTTTGTTTAAGACTTTCAGGGTTGCAGGCTGGCTGGAAATGACTTTGATCGCTTGAGGGCAGAAACCCTTACAGTGGCAGGTGGTGAGCACCGGGTGAAATGTGATTGGGTTGTTGTTGGGGCTGTGCTGAAAACCCAAGTAAAGCCATTTGTACTTTTTTACCAAAACACTGTGTGGTAATCACCATACGCTTCTAGGACAGCAGAACTTGCTGCTCACACATTCGGTTGGGAATTGTTTTTTAGCCTGTAATTTATTCCACTGCGGAAATCTGCGTTGCGTTTACGTTGCAAACTGGGGTGGCTACAGTAACAGGTTGTGAGAGATGCAGGTGGCAAAAGGAGGCACTGCGTGTGCTGATCTGCAGTGGGGATGTTACAGCTGACACCGAGTGCTGTACGAGGGCCAGTGGAGGTGGCTGGGGCGACGTTCACTCCCTCAGCGACGGTGGGCTCGCAGTGATATTTGGGCTCGCAGTGATATTGGGCTCGCAGTGATATTGGGCTCGCAGTTAGGCCCTCCGGAGGGTGACTTCCACTATTTGCCCTCCTGAGCAACAAAAAACTGAAGTGCAAAGATGCTCTGAAAGGGAGGAAAACCAAAGTCAAGATTTTTCTGTAAGACTTATATTACGTCTTATATTATTATGGGAAATCACAGTTTATCTTGACAGAGCTAAAAAGGAGTATGAGTCATGTACAATTGTCTTAAAACCAGAATATCAATTGCAGTTTAAGCCTGATTTAGTATTGTCTTTGAGCTTGATAAGAAAAAGCTGAATGTATAGCTGACTCACTTGAGCAGCATTTTAAATAGAAAATGTCAGTTGCATTGTAAAAAACAATGAAGGAGACTGATAACTTATCAACATAAAATTTTAATCAGGGGCACTGTAATTATATTCAGAGCTTAAAATGCTTTATTATTTTAGATATCTGCCCTTATGTAGATCCTCAATGTCCTGGAGTCCAGCAGAAAGAGCCATTCATTATGTGCCGTAAGCCTCATACCCTGCAGGACTGGTGTTGGCAGTAAGAGGAGTCATGAAATGCATAGAATCTATCCAGATTTAATACATATTGACTTTACCTTCTCTTTGACCATGTTTTTTGTGATTTGAAGAAGAATCAGACATGAATTAATTGTCTGTCAGGCATCTACACAACAAACCTGCTTGTAAACTCCATTACTCACCTGCCTTTAAGCCAACCACGCTACTAATTTATTTATAAACCATCTTTGTTGTTAACCTGCTTTTAAGCCATTTGTGCTACTAACATGCCGAAAAACAGAATAACTGATCTGCCTTTAACCTTTAATCCAGTCTGCTATCTGACCTGTAAAATCGTCTGTGGTACTTGCTTGACTATAAGCTGTCCACATCACTGACCTGCCCCTTAGCTGTTACTTGCTTGACTATAAGCTGTCCACATCGCTGACCTGTTCCTTAGCTGTGTTACTTGCTTGACTATAAGCTGTCCACATCACTGACCTATTCCTTAGCTGCCTGTGAAGCAGATGTACCTGCAAGTAGTTTGTCATGCAGTTTGATAGCCTCTGCCCCAGGGAGCCATATTTAGACGTATCTGTGTGTACGACACCCAGCTTGTTAGCCTGTCTGTCAGGTAGCTGTGTTAGCAGCCTGTCTGTCACTGACATGTTGAGTGAGATGCCTGACAGGCACTTCAGTTATTAGCCTGCTTCTAAGGCAGAAACACCACGAGCTCTTAGTCTTTGTTCACGGCTCATCAGGCTTGGAGACTCCAGTGTAGTTCTCCACGGGCTTGAGGGAGCCAGCATTTATTGATTTTTTTTTTCTATTGATTGATGATGAACCTATTGGCTGCCGAACCGTTTTGGGTTTAAATTATGGCTGAAACAGAATCCGTCCATCTCGTGCATCTGAGGAGTTTACATGGTCTTCAGCGTATTGTATGGGTCTGCTTTGCTTACTCTGGTTTCCTTCAGCAGTCCAAAGACATGCAGTTATGCGCATGGTTGTTTCTAAATTACCCATAGGGATTGTGTCTGTGTGTCCTATGATGGACCGGCGTCTCGGCCATGGTGCACCCCTAACTTGTGCCCTGTGTTATCTGGCATAGGCTCCAAGGCCCTTTCCTGTAACCCTGTACCTGGTAAGTAATTGGAAGATGGATGGATGGTAATACTGCAAGCTTGATCACAGTTTACACCTTGCTTTTAGCAAGCAAGCCCACTCAATCTTTTTCCTTAATGTTAGCGTGCCTGGGGGGTGGGGGTCTTGGAAGCTAGTTGACCTTCAACCTCCTGAGGTTTTTTTTTCTCCCTACTTGGGATTTTTTGGTTCCTCTCCTCTGTTGTCATCTGGCTTTCTTTCATTTCTTTGTCATTCCTTTTCCCTGTTTTTGTATTATTCTGTATAAATTATGCAGGAATCCACACCCATGTAAAACGCCTTTGTGACTCTATTGTGAAAGGTGCTGTATAAAAATAGAGTTGAATTGAATTGAAAACTGCACAAAACGAATCTTCTAGTGTTTAACTTTGTCTCATATCACTTTAGCTAGTTGTTCAGAACATCTTTGCACTTTACGTCGGGCTGACTGTGAGTTTCGATAGCTTGAATTTGAAAGTTGTTTTTTGCCAGACATCGCTGAGGGAATGATGGTCCCTTGAAATTCTCGTCGATAGTATAGATCTGTCTTGAGCATAAGCGGCTTTCCTTGGAATCATTTCCATTGTGGGATATGTCCTAAGGCATGGAGTGAAATGTTTTACACCTGACTGATATTGCTGCCATAGGATATGTCTGTATATCCTCCTGTGCTTGCCGTGGTTCCCAGTATGCAGTGGGGGTGGCAGGCATTGTGCAGATAAGGAAGCTGATCTCAGAGGTGTATTTGGTTGCAGAGAATTTGGTTGGTGAAACATTTAGTGGCCTTTTTGCTTCTACTGAAGGATTTTTCTACTCCCTTAATTTTTTTTATAGTGCTTTGTAATCTTAGCTATGGACAAGGCTACAGTACAAAGCAGTTTTATGCATTTGATCCAAAACTACACAATTTTTCCAAGTGTCCTTATTCAGAAAATTGTATGACATTAATTCCAGGTGGATGATTGGTACTGCAGAGAGAAACATGACCTTTGCATTTAACTCTGATTCCATCCTGAAAGACACAGAAAGGCTCAGTATGTGTGAGCATCTGTGTGTGTGTGTGTGTGTGAGGGGGGGGGGGGAAGGGAGTTGTGTCCTTTGTTTTATGCTCGCGAACTACGTTTCCAGCATCTTGCATGTTGCAATCACATCGGAGGACTGAAATTTGTTTCTCTTTCGAATAGTGAAATGCAAATGTAGCAAAGCTGTGTTTCAGTATTCAGTTGTTTGGCAAATGCAATCTTGGTTTCTACTTTTCTTCTCTGAGACAACGAATTTATCTTGCGGCGTGACAGATGATGGTGAGAGTGATGGAGTGGGAGGTAGCTGACGTGCTGAGGAGCTTTTACGAGAGCCATCCCTTGCCTGTGATTTTGATGTTTCCATATGTAGACTTCTGTGATTCTCCTATGAGAAGAAGAGGCAAGTTTCGGACACATTACAGCTTGATTTTGAAATGACAAATATGATTACTTTTGATCAGAATTTCTGTGGGTTTGGATTCAGGGTGTTGCAGTAGAGTGCTTTTTTATTTGTGAATGTCAAGACAGTGTTTGGACCCGGGTGGTAATTCTCTAGTAACACAGCTTGAAACATTAGAGAAGTGTGACCCATTTAATCTGTGCTTTGATTCCAGTGAAGGTCCTACTTGCAAAGCTGAGGAGCACAGCTCTGTCTCATGCTGTCATCTCAGGAGGGAGGAATCATTTCCAGCCTGTTACTTTCTGAGGCATAAGGAGAAAATGGTCCTGCATATTAATATAGTACATTGATAAAATGTTTTTGGATAAAAAAAAAAAATATTTTTTATAGAGTTGCGTAGAATGTCCAACTTTATCCTGTTTGTATTTTTTATTTTTAAAGCAAAAACTTACCATCCGTCGTGTTTGTCCACCATTCAAAGCTAAAAATTAAACAATGTAAATATAACGTGGGATCCTAGTTATCTTTTGATAGCTTAATGTGATATGGTTGAGACACGATAGCTTGATCCTGCCTGTAAGTTGAGATGCTCTGGTTTAAATGGCGATTGACAAAACTATACAATGCCTTGCAGCAAAAAGCTGAACTGAGATTTATTTTCTGTTTTACTTAAATAGATCAATGCTTGAGATTAATGCGAGCCAGTTGCATCGATGGCGATCAGCATTCACTGTTCTGCATTTACAGCACGGTTTCTGGACGTTCAGCTTGGAAAAAATGAACGGGAACGTCCATTCTCGCTAGCACACAGACTTTTTTTTAACAAGGTGTCTTGAATTTCACAGGTTATCCCATGAAATGAGTTTACCAGGAGCAGGAGGGTGTCGTCTCACACCTCAAGGGTGGGGTTAGAGTTCCTGCCTCCACTGTTTGTGCGTGAAGTTTGCATGTTCTCCGTCTCCCTGTGTTGAGTGCGTTTTCTACAAGAACTCTTCCACCCCCACACCCCCAAAGTCGAAAGACGTGCAGCTAAGTTAATTGGCATCTTTAAATTGCCCGTAATGTGTGATCGTGTGTAAATTATATCTGGCTGTGATGGACTGGCATCCCATATGAGTGATACCCTCGCCTTATGTCCTATCCTGTCTGAGATAGGCTCCAGACCCCCTGTGAATCCGTCCTAGTTAAGCAGTTGAAATATGAATGAAAACGTTTTATCAGGCTTGTGGTGAACATAAGGCACTCTGTGGTGAATATAAGGCACTCTGTGGTGAATATAAGGCAATCTGTGCTTATCCTTCCTCACTAAATGGATGCCTTCAGATTTACTAATCTGCCAATCGAAACAAATGAACATGCACCAAAGTTTGTAACATTTTTTTGCAGGCATATTAGAATCAGTTTGTTTTCCCTTCACTGTGATATTTTGTATCCTCTATTGTGTCTTTTGTTGTTTGCTTATAGATGTACTGATGTATTGATTTTTATCAGAAGGTGTCAGCACTGATGTATGCCGGAGTGTATGTATTTATGAACATTTTCGTGTTTTTTTTTTCTTTCTTTAAATAAATGCACTGTTACTTAATCAATACATTGTCATTGCTGTGTGAACCATAGAAATTGGCTGCAATGGTATGTCACCTCATCCTGGTGAAATCCCTGCATTTGTTTTCTGGGGAGGCTCTGGACCCCATGACTGACTGACTGACAGGAAGGGAGGGAGGGTCTGTGTAGCAGGACAGCCTGGTGGGTAGCACTGTTGCCTTAGATCTCCATGGTTGGCGGTTCAAATCCTCCTGCTCTGGAGTTTGCATGTTCCCCACCTTTTTGGTTGCTACTCCCGCAGTCAGAAGACATGCAGTTAAGTTAATTGCTGGTCTGAGTGTGTTTGTGACCGGAATGAACTGGCATCCAGTCCAGGGTGTACCCTGTGCAGCCTGAGATGGGCTCCAGGCCCCCTGCAGTGCTGACCAGGGGCTAGAAGACAGATGAAACAGAAAACAGAGGAAAATACCGTTTTGCAAGGAGCAAAATATTATGGTAATATTATGTAGAGACATAGTTTTAAGTTTGTGTGTCTATGGGGGGGGGGGGGCTTCAGTGTTTTCGAGTTTTCTTTAGTGCAAAAGTATGTCATTGGATTGTGTCTACACTGGGGAGGGATGTGGCTTAGTGGGTTAGGTGGTTGTGCTTGTGATCAGACGATCCCCAGTTCAAATCCCACCATCAGCAGACTGGCTTTACCTTTACAGCCCCTGAGCAAAGCCCCCAGGACTGTCCAACCCTGCCTTGTCACCTTGGATAGAAACATCTACCAAATAAAATGTAAATTGTCCATTGCCTGTGTCTGAGGTTAGCTCCAGGCTCAGTGTGATTCACTACTGTATAAGCAATTATGGGAAAAAGACAGCTGAATAGAAAATATATCGGCTTGGTGGGTGGGAAGGACATGAGCAATACTGTCATTTCTGTTGTTCTCATGGACTGGAAGGTTCTCCACTAGAGGGAGCTGTGGCTCTTCCATTGAAATATGACAGCTAAGCTTTGCGGAGAAAAACCGCATGCAGTCGCTGCATTAATAAATCACAACGCATTACCCAGGAAGAGCATTTTTGTGCAGTAATACTCAGTCTGCAGGGTGAGAGAGACAGAAGGGAGCTACACACAGGGAATTATTTGTCACTGGGTACTTCTGGAAATTAGAAAACAACTGTCTTGGAACCTATTGCAAGAATAATTGCAAAAAAAAAATGCATCCTGCAGTATTTGATGGAAGTCAACGTATTAATAGATTTCCCCCCTAGGTGAAAAGAAGGACAAGTATGCCCTCCTTAAGCCTGCCGCTTGCTTTGTTTGCTCACATCTATCTTTAAGGCATTCGTTAATCCATAAGCCTCAGCATGGGCTGCCTGCGGACAAACCCCATATCACCTGTATCAAGCCTGTCTACCTGATGAGTCTCCGGCCAGTATTTTTGGAGTACCTCACCTCTCTACCCTGGCTCCCCTGCTGCTCCTTGTTTGCCGCAGCTGATGTGATACTTTAAAAATAATTCCCTTGCTTGTATGATTTTACCGTCTGTTTTTGGCTACAACAAATGGTATAAAATAAAAATCTGTTTAAGACATATATTGAGAGCAGTATTCTTTTCCTTTTATCCAATCACAATGGGTCTGATAGAATGGTGCACATTTCATTTCCATATAAATTAGGTTCATTAAAAAGGGGTGCTTTCTCATTCAACAAAGCTCATTTATAATTCTGTATTTAATAAGACATGTAATTACATGCTTATAGACTAATAGCCAACAATTAGTGAAGCCTGCCTTTCATTGTTCAGCGGAAGAGCTCACACAGCCTTTGAAATGGGTTGCAGCATCTGTCTCACGCTGGATGTCTTCATCTTCCTCCTCTTCATGTTTCCTTACAGCCCTTGGAACATGGAGACACTACCAGTTGGTGTAGGAGCTCTCGTCTGCTGTGAAAGCCATATGGTTGAGTTGGAAGCTGTAGACCGGGCCTGAATTGGAAGTGGGTCTTTTGAATAATGGCTAAAAGTTTTGGAAAGCATTCTTGCCAGTATAGAATACTGTGGCTTCAGATTTGGCTTTGTACTATCGAGAAACGGTAAGGTTTCAGCTTTGACTTTGACACTGACCCTGAAGAGAAGCTGAAGTGGTGTGGTACATGACACGCTTTCATAGTCACTGGGTATGATTAAGATTTCATACTCATGCCAATGAGCAGTGGCCCTTCATGGAGGGGCAATGTGATCTTGGGCTAAGCAGCAGGCTCCTTGCTGTAAGTGCCGGCTTGCTCTTGCCAGTGATGATGCCGATTAATATTTCATCCTCCAGCAGGAGTGCTGTGGTGGACTCGGGTCTTGCCCGGGGACAGACAGTGAGCTAATGGGCTGTTCATCAGGAACCAGGAGCCACAGAGGGAGGACCCACGGCTATGAATCTAGGACACTTCAGCTGGAGTCTGAGAGCCTGAGAAGGGCTCATTTATGTCCATGATTTATACCTCATGTGTTTGTTACTCCAATGTTCGCATTCTGTATGTTACAGTTCTTTGTTTTCTGGAACATTTTCCCCTCCCAAACATGTGTCTGTTTTCTGCTTTTTGTGCTTCTCTGCTCTTTTTTCCCCCCCACATTTTTATTAACGTTTGCTGCTGAAGAACTTTTGTTTTTTGTGCTGGAAGGAAAATGAACACTGGCGGTCCTCCCACTAGTCCCGCCCCCTCTTTGCCCCCACGTGGCTGCACTGCCACACCGAGATCCAGTCCGGCCCCCTGCAGCCCCCAGCTCCTTGCCATCCACTATCCTGCTCCACTCTGCGTTTCACGGCAATTGCAGCATCCTTGTGGATGAGCTTGGGGATGACTGCTGTTAAAAAGGGGCATGGTTCAGAAAGAAGGCGGCCAGGAAAGGTGAACTTTAAAGGACTGAGGTTTTTTGAGGTTTCGTGGTTTTATTATTTGCCTATATGTCTGACTCCTAACATTCAGCTATTGACTATGTATTTTGACTTTCCTGAACAGAACTTTTAAATTAAAAATATTTGTGCTTTTTTACAAGCTTGAATTACACTTTATTGCTGTATGAGTTTTATGTTCAGTCACTGACTAAAACAATCTCTCGCTTCATTTTATTTCTCCTTCTTGATTTTTATTCTTTTGTGTAATCTGAATATTTTCTGAAATTTTGTTTTTACATAAAGGATTTATCATATATATCTTCCTGTTGTGGGAAACTATTAACTTGTTTTTCATTAGCCTGCATTTAGTGAAGACCAAAGGAAGTTCCAGAAGGCCTCAAGATGTGATGTCTGACTCCCTAGTAAATGGCCTAATTACTGGCAGTTAGGATAATGACGTCAGCACTGTGTAGCTATACTTAACTGCGGTGTAGAGATTCAGTTTGAACAGATGTTGGTAGTGTCCTGTGGAGATTCATTCTGAGTAAGGGCAGGCTGCTGCCCCTGAACTAGCATCACGTTTACTGACTCCCCTTCCACGGACGTCAATTTAGGACAAGTCACTGCACTGGTAGAACCGGGAGCCTAGGTTCACATCCTTCCTTATGCATGGCCATTACCAGACATGGATGGAACGAATGCAATGTTGGACAAAGATCTTTGCATCCCTGCAGGTTAGCTATAACACAGGCAGGTAGGGGTCCCATAACATTGCCTGCTGATCTACTCCAATTCCCTATCTGTAGCTGCAGATGGAGAACATGTGTTGCATAACTGTGGGACTGTGGATTTAGGACGGGTCTGCTTCATTGCTCTGCCATCAGACTCACAAACTAGACCCCGTCACTTACACAGTGAATTTATCTCTGGTCTAATACACAGCTTGTTCTCATTTCTTTGTTTAAAGTCATTTTGCTCCAAATCTTAGAGAATCCTCTTCTATCCATATCTTCCCCAGAGGAGATTTTTTTCTTTATGTACAACTAATATATAGTTAATGTTATAAATGGCTATTGTTTGCAGAGAGATGTTGAATCCATTACGGCGCATGAACAGAAAAAATGTTGTGCTTTCTGGGCAGAAAAAAAACAAGCTTTTTTTCTGCCCTGAATAAGTTGTTAGGGTGGCTTTGTTGTTGGTAAGAACCAGTTCAGGCTCTCCACAGTTCATTCAGATGCAGTAGAGGAGATCAGATGAGACGAGGACTTGGCCTTCTCTCTCTGTTCCTGCATCTCTGTCTACCTCCCTTTGTTGAACCCCTGCTCATTTCACCTGTGCACAGTCGTTTTCCATTCCCTGCGGTGGCTGTTCCTGTATTTTCTACCTGTTTTGCATGTTAAACAGCCCCACGATCCCTCTTGTCCTGTCACTGCAGCCTGACGCGCTTCACACCCATCTCCATTATGACACAGGATTTGGTCCTTCTTCTGCCATTATTTTCCAACTCATTTAATTTCACAGGGTTATATTGGGGTCATATGTCTATTTTTATGTATATATCTGTCTCCATCTCACTTGCTGTCCCAGTTTTTGACATTTTCACTGTCATTTTTAAAATAAAGTAACTATAAAAAGTGACTATTAAACTACATCCTGGAGAGATAAATAAAAATCGCACTAACAATATGTGTATTCACAGGGCACTTTATCTGTAAAATCTGTCTTCTGCTTTCTTTATAGTTTCATGATGGTGTAATTATTCCATTATATTAAAAAACAGGAAACGTTCAACAGATGTATTATGTTTTTTGCTTAACCCACATATCTTTCCAAAATGATATGCAGTTTTATTGGAGCAAGTCAAGTTAAGAATTTTGCTGGAGTATCAAAACATGTCTTCCACTATGATCTGAAGTACCAAGTCAATATGCTTAATCAGTACGCGACCTGCTTCCTGAACGGTTGCAAGTGGCAAGAAATGCATAGGTTTATAAATAGGTTCTTGGTTAAAACGTGCCAAATGTTGATATCTATAACATACAGTTCATGTGCATAATCAACCACAATGGAATTTCACACAAACTTTCCCTAATAGAATTATACAGCTTAATTTACTGTAAATTCATCAGAAATCAATGGGATAATTGATCATGGTCAAGTTACAGTTTCTGTTGGAAAAGGACACCTCTTAAGCAACGCAAACTTTATATAACATGAAATATTAAAGAAGAATGAACTATGGTAAGTTGAAGTTGAATTATTTAGAATTGTGAGTTTACATTGTCATCATACGTTGATGCAATGCATGTAATGAGAATGTATGTATTGACTTCATCAGGTAATGTGATGTGATTGGGCAGTGATAGTAGTGGTGATAAGAGTGGGTCAGAGGCTGGGGAGGGCAGCTACCAGATGACAGGGGGCTCCTGCATGTATCTGCTCTGCTGATACATAGAAATAGAAGATTATCTCCTAGCCTTTGTGAGTAAGGGGGAGGGAGTGGACAGACTCATTCATTGGCAGTGGACAGCAAGAGGCTGCTTTGCATTGTGAGGCAGGGGGAGGGGAACAGAATGAGCATGGGGGTGTCCTTTAGATCACCAGAGCAGTTAGACAGTTACACCCATGTGTACCCATGATCAAATTCAGTCAACTAACATCAATATCTGATCACTCGGAATCAATTTAAGGCCATAAATTGCCTTCTGTATTATAATAAGCCATTTGATAATGTCCTACAGAATATCTCAGTTCAACACAGTTTGAGCAACATTTTGTGTTAGACAATTTCTTTTAGCGACAGTTGCTTTAATAAACAAACAAACAAAGCTCCACATTTTCAAAAGTATAAGCACAAGATAAATATTACTAAACTCCAGGTAGAACAAACCGCACTGGAGAGGAGAGAACAGCGTTACCTAAAATACATTTCGTGTTTCTTTTTCTCCGATTGGGTTAGACGCTCTGATTGATTAGACCCATCGGCAGATAAGTGTTTTTCAGGGATCTGCATTGTTGTGTGCCTAGACAAGAGGCTGCATGAGCTAATTATCAAACGCTTTTCTCTCCCTCCCCCCCTTCAGTTTATTACTGTCACCTTACTTAGAACAGCTGAAATCTGACACCAGTGTGCCTAAGATCACCATGGAGACCAGCTTGGAGCGACCCAGCAAAGTCGCTCGTGAAAGCAGGACAGGTGTCCAAGACCTAAAAGAGTTTTACGTCTAAGAAAGAAAGCCATGCATTCCCTTCCACTCACTTAATTCAAAGGCACATGCCGTTATGATTCCGCAATGCTCCGTATCTTTTCAGGTGAGTGAAAACGGATTGAGTCATGCAATACAATTTACAAGAGAAGGAAACATTAAGTGTGCTGGAATTATATGCTACTGCAATTTACAGTTCGTCTGGCGACAGTTTTTTTTCCCCAAAGAACATTCTACGTGTTTCTCGTAACTAAATACCTATAAGATTCATTGTATAAGGTTCATTGCAAAAAAAATGACATTGACTTTAGGACCTGGGTTGTTTATAATTACCACAATGTAAAACTATATGCATATGCAAAAATCATATTATATTAGAATAAACAGGGTAAATCAGTTAATGTATATAATTTTACTCAAATGGTTCTAAAGTCGATTTTATAGTGATCTTCATGCAAATGAAAACACTAATTAAAATGTCTACATCTGTCAAGAACTTGCTGGCAGTCCTTTGCGGATTATTGAAAAATTCTCCGAACATTAATAATTAAAGACGCGACAACACGTAATGTATAAAACATAAGGGAAATACTGATCTTTTTAAAAGTTTACCTTGATCCTCAAATTTACTCCACGCCGTGTTAATATTAAAGTGTTGTATAACTACGTGCGAAACAACAATACATACATTTTAATTGTTACGATAAAAAAGTTGTTGGCTAAAAATACATCCTCCGGGGCATTTTGTTGTTATATTGTTAGCACTAGCCATCATCGCCGGTGTTGTGTTTCTATTCCAGCTGCATGTAGGTATTTGTAGTCCATTTCGACACGATTAGCTGTGAAGAGTAACGACGGTCACCTTAAATGAACAACTTCACTACCCATAAACAACATCGCTCGGACACAAGCTGGTTTCTTGCGCTTAGGGAGTGTTCCCCATTTAAACAAACACAGTGTAAAGATGGCGGAGAGTTAATAGTAAAAAAAGGGAGAGAGAGTGTGAGTGAGAGAGAAGGAGGGAGGGAGAGAGAGAGAGAGAGAGAGAGTGAGTGGTGGTGGGGGGGGGTTCAAAACTGGTGCGCTTAAAGGAATACGTGTGAGCGGGTAAGTTAGCTGCTGTGTTATTTCGTACGTTTAATCAGTAAAAATGCAGAAACGGATACTGTAATATCTGGTTAATCGTGAGCAGATACGAGGGGAAGCGAAGACTTCGATTTTCCGCAGATGTTGGCGTTGGCTTGACGCCGTAATAACCCAGTTCTTAGTGCAGCGCTTGCTCGTTTATTTTGACGGTGCAGAATTTAACTACTTTGCCTGAGTCCTTTAAACATTTTTTTGGATAAGCAGATATTCTTTGTTTTCTGACATTGTTAGTGTTACTTATTTTCCGTGGGGCAACATGAATTGTATACTAATTTTTATTTTAGGCAAAAACAAAATATTGAAATTAGCGAAAGAATCGTACATTAATTGTCAAGTTAGGATTCTTAATGTACTTCCTGCTGCATTCATTTGCCATCGTATTAATTCATTTTGATGTACCTGATTTTCTGGACGTGTTGCTTTGAGTGAGTCTCTGGTTTTAGTCCGGTTCACTTATCGTAGGTTCGTTTAAGTCCGCTGCATTTTTTCCCCAGTCAATGAAAATGAAGCTAAACTACTAGAACTCCCGAGTAATGAGTCTGTCTTAAGCTCCGGAAGAAAAAGAACATTTATTTATTGAACCAAATAATACATTAATTATTGGCTTGGAACTTCGCTATGTGTAACTTCCTATACCTCGTTATGCTTCACGTTGTTTTATTGTGTAACTTAAGGTGACATTAAATACATCGGTGTTATTTCGCTCATATGCTGTTGGACCACATTCTGCCAGTAAGGAGTGTAATCAGTCAGCGTGGGCACTGACTGGCGGCCGATTTCATGCGCTTTATCGAAGGATGTCCTCGCCTCTTCTTAAGAATACATCGCCGTGGTCTTTCTGTAATTTTAGGTAGACGCGTATCCCCCCCAAATCCGTCTTTTAATGACCCGATCGCGTTAATTTCATGTTTTTGTGACCGGCTGGGCACGGTGCGCCTCTCCCGACTCGGACGCCGGTCGACTCGCCCTTTTCGCCGGCAGACGGCGAGCAGTCATCGGCTTTCCTCAAGGCCGGGGTGTGAATGATTGCGTGGATGTGGTCGGCAGCGCGTTTATAAACCGCGATTTGACCTGGGAAGAGTCCCGATTCGCTTTGCTGCATGTTATATGCGATCAAAGTGCACGGCATAATTCGGAGTGCGTGCAGAAAGCGGCGCGCGGCGAAGGGAACTCGGCTCCCTCGCGGCTGATCGGCGATAACGAAGGAAAGCTGTTGTAAGTTAGTCGAATTAAAAAGCGTTTATTTTCCAGGCGTCGTGTTATTTATCGAATAGCTTCCTGGTGATGACCGCAGTGCAGTTTTCATCGGAGTATGTGCGGCGTTTTCCGTGAAGTTGGCAGGACGTTAGCAGTAGTTGAATGTTTGAGGAAGTTATTAAAGCATCCAACTTTTAACTAATTCAGTCGGTGAAACTTGTCACGGAGCTTTGTTGTGAACCGTGACGTTTCCACGTACGTGAGTTTCATTTTTCCCTTTAACCCCGTAATTTTAATAAAATTACATTTTCCGACTATCACTTCAATGACTGATGTATTTCAGATTCATTCAGCAGGGCACACATTTGTAAAACTGAGGCGTTAATAACTTAGCAGAGTTCTTATTTGACTTTATTTGCATTAGCATGTGTGAGACCGCAGTCATGTAGATGAAGGTACTAAAGTCTTGACTTCAGATCATTGGTGGTTATTTCTGTGACAAGCCAAGAGAGCGATCCTCAATAAAGTTTCTGGTAAACTTCCATTTAAGTTACCGTGGTTTTAAGGAGTGGATCTTAAAGGAGTGCTTGCATCCAATTTGTATTGATTGCTGGCATCCACTCAAGGTTGTTCATTTTGTAGCGCAAAGCTTATTTGTTTGTACATATTAAATGGTACATTCTTCTCAAACGTGTAGCTGGTTAGTGCAGGCAGCCTACTTTGGAAGAAAATCACAACTCGCTGCTCATGTGGGAGTACTTATTTTAAAATGTGCGTTGAAGACTTGTATATTTCAGTACTCTGAACATTATGTGGAATGTTCCAGCAGTACAGAAGTTTACCTGTACCCCCCCCCCCCCCCGACCCAAATGACTTCTCAGGGGTAGAGATCATGTCAGATGAATGCTGGATTTCAGATTTGGCATCTGATTTAATAGTACGTGACAACTTTGTGTACTGCACACCAGTAGTGCACCAGTGCTTAACACGGGAGCACTATAGTTCTTTTATTGCACTTCCTCTTGCTTGGCCAACAGGTGTCTGCAAACTGAAAACTGCATTTAAAGCAGGGAAGGTTTTCTAGTGTTAACTCAAAGCTCTGTCTCAACACTGTTAACCTGTTGAAAATGCAATTCTGTAATGACTCGCCGAGCTATGACTATGATTCAGGCTTGCGAGTTTCTCATTGTGCATTAACACGCTCTCCTTCCTAGGCTGTGCCACTTGAACCTGTGAACCTTTGGTCAAAAGTCCCCGTTCCTAATCAGTGTGCAGTCTGTTTCACATGTCTGTATAGTGGTGATGCTTGTGATAGATGTAGAAGGCTCATTTATTATGCTTCACTTTACTAGCAGGTAGGTGTTAGGTCAGTCCTGCACTCTGAGTGCACAGGTGTGAGATGAATGGCATTGAGGTTCTTCAGACTGTGTTTTTGTATGAATTATGGTTGCTGCTACAGCCTGCAGCATTTTGCTCTGCACGGTGTTTACTTGACAATGAGATGTGACAGATATACATCCCTCAAGAAGTACTTTTCCATAGCTCATGCCTTTAATTAGCAGCCTTTTTTTCTGTCCACCTTGTAAAGATAAAGGACTCCTAAATCATGGGTCCCGAGTGAATCGGGGGGTGAGACTGTGATTCATCGTGCTCACCACCATGGGGGGGCTGCTGTGAGGCACGGATTTTGCTGCGCTCAGCAGATCCTCCCACTCTGGAAATGCACAGGTAAACATCTCCTTCAGAATGTCGCCTCCGTCACTCTTGTGGTGTGTTCTGGGGGGGGGGGGGGGGGGAAGTGGAAGCCCCTCCCTCTCAGCGCATTACCTCATCGGGCGTCACAGAAAGCAGAATGAACTGTTGTTCTTTTTTTTTTTTCCATGTGTCTAAGGGGGGGGGGGGGGCTTTCCCACGTGTCAGTGTACATTAAAAATGAATTCATCTTATGTGAGTTTCATTGATTTCAGAGGGGAAAGTTTCTGTCCTCTAGCTCCCTGTAGTTTTTTTATGTAATACAAGCACAGAGCAACACCTGAAAGTCCTGTTTTTTGACTGGCTGTAATTCTTGACCTTGATTTTTCTGGTGGACTCTACTTTAGTGTTCACAGTTTTGGTCAGAAAGTCTGCTATCAGGAGCCTTTTATTAGCAATTGGCTGTTCAGGGATTCTGTGTGATTATGTTGTTGGATTTTTATAGGATATTAATTTACTGCTAAATAACATGCATTTTTAAGGAGCTGGTTTTGTGACCAAACTGTGGTATCTTTAGAGCCAGACACTTGTTTTCAGCCAGAACTTGCAAGTAATAAGAAATGTCTGAGTAAATATCTGGTTGCACAAATATCAACCCAGAGCCTTATGGCAAAGGGTTTTTACTTTACACATGGATCATTAATCTATTGCTCATACCTGTTTTTTCCTCCAAATTTACAAATGATTAACACCAAAAACAACTAGGCTCGTTGTTGTTCGAGTTGGTCTGGAATCAGTTGATTCTTTTGCATGATGTCTGGTCAGAGAAGTTGTTTTACCCGAAAGCCATTTACTCTAGGTGGTGACTGAAAGAGTGAGCAAAAAGTCCGATTTTGTCAATTTCAATTTTCTTCTGTAGCAATTGATTCATGGTGGGTGGATGTCTGCAGTGAAGCAATGAGTTAGCAAAACATTTGTCACTTTAACTGTGAGAACAAGCTATTGTTTGTCATAAATGTTTTTTTTTTTTTTTTTTTTTTTAAATATCCTTAGTAACTGGAACATCATGCACATTTATGTGATCAGATTGAAAATGCACAAAGTGGTTTAGGAGTACAGAGCCCCACTGATCAAGATGATTCCACAATCACTTTGGAAGGCAGCCTTATTTCGTCTGGATGTCGTGCAGTCTTGCTCATTGTGCCCTTGGTATTTCCAAAGAGAATTACATCCTTTGTGAGGAAAATATTAAGTCCTCCCACCGACTGAAAAGATGCAAAATATAGTTACTTCTCTTAAGTTCTGGTAGAGAGATTTATTCTTGCTCTCTCTCGTGCTATTGTCTATAGTAGAATGTCTTCCAGGTGAGCTGCTTAGATACTATGAAATTAGACAATAGACTTCTCTTCCACTGTCAAGTCTGTTATTTGGTCTGATTTTTAATGGAAGCTTGCTGAAGCTTGTAAAGTTTCAAGGTAGTTGTATATAGTTTTCTGTTACCCACCCCTACAACAGGGGTGGCCAATCTTATCCGCAAAGGGCCGGTGTGTATGCAGGTTTTTGGGATAACCTGTAGGTCAGCTGTTCAAACCCAGGTGTAAGGACTCTTCAGCCAATCAGTCCTCTAATTAGTAATCTAATTAGGGAGTTACAGCGAAAACCCGCAACGGCCCTTTGCGGGTAAGATTGGCCACCCCTGCCCTACAAGGTTAGGTTGGATTTTTTTTCTTTCTTTCACTGGAAGTACAAATGTAATGAGTAAATAGTGAATATTTTCCCTCCTTTTGACTTGGATGTTTTTCATGAAACTATCTCTTAATGTATAAAGTTGTGCTACATGCAAAGTAAAAAATTAGTTTTATTTTTAACTGATTATAAACTAATGCTATTATTATAATTATTATTCAATTGAACTGCAGTTTTTTCACATTTTTTCCACATTTTGTCAGTGTTTCCTCTCATCTCTTAATGCAACAGATCTTGCAAAAATTCTGGGAGTGTGTTGCATCCAGCTGTTATTAGTTGTATGAAGCGAAGTTGCCATGACAACACAGTTCTGCATGCTGGCTCAAGGTCATTCATCCAGCAGTGTTGAACCATGCTTGCACTTGACAGTGCCCACACGATGCACATGGAGGGAGACAAACAACTTCAAAGTGCCTACAAATCCCAGCCAGTTCTTTTGGGTTCAGCCTGGAGAATATGAACCCCCCTCCCCCCCAAAAAAAATAAATAAATAAACTAAAGAAAAATACTCTCCTTCAGGGGCATGGGTTTATGCCAGCTGCTGAAATATTTATTTGTGATATTTACAGTGTCCTTAAAAACTCTCAAAAGGTTGAGTTGTTTTTGTTTGGTTGATTAATTTTTTGAATTTCGTTCAGTTTGGAGATACTTGAAGGCACGGCCTCACAGGAAGTTAAAATACTACCCAGAGAGTATGTTTGCAGAAAGCACAAATAGTACCTTTTTTTTGTCCCCTGTCTCATCTGGACAGTTTTTAAGGGATTCCAAAATGAGCCTTGATGGGGAGTGAGTTGGTATGTGGTCAAAGACCCATAAATATGTTGTTGAAATACTATACAAGGACACCGTGGCCTTGCTTTACGATGGCCTGAGTGTGAGTCGTGAAATGCGTGCACCTGAATGAGGTTGTGAGAGAGAGGCGTTGTGCTTTTATCCCCTTTCCATTGTAAAAGAGTGAGGCCCGTTTACATGCTGGCAGATTTCTTTGGATCCCCCTTCTCGTGAAAAGATTGGCGCGGCGATAAACGTTACCAGATGCTTCCCCTTTGGAATGGCCTGAGCGAACGCTTCAACTCTGCCTGAACTCTGCAGTTGTTATGCGGCCACCTCGTTTCGTTTCAGTACTGCGGAGCCTCTCCGTTTGGCGTCAGCACGTAGCCCGAGCAACTGAATTTTGTTAGGGAGACCCGCCCCGCCTGGCCAGCAAAAGGTCGGCACCTTTACAGTGTATGACTTGCCAGGGCTACTCAGCCTCTTCGTGTTTGTGACTTATTGTGAAGTTCAGTGTGTCATCCTGATGAGCTGGAAATGAGTGTTTACTTGTCTCTTCTGGCATCTTGTCATTCCCCCCCCGCCCCCAAAATCTGGCTTACCCTTTTTCCATAGAAAAATTTGATGTTTTGTTTACTGACAATTCTTCAAAAAAAAAAACATTAACCTTGATTTCCTGAAACCTCATGCTAGGCTTTGGTGAGGTGTTGATTAAGCTGATACATTGTGATTTTTCTTAGAGATCATATTGAATTCAATATTTTGAGGCGTTTTGAATTTACATTTGCCATCATTATAACATCTATCCCTTACGAATAATTTCCAATAGGCTCATTAAGCTAGTATAAATTGATAAATGTAAGAACAATATTTGTCTTAAAACATGGGTCAAAAGTATGCTAAAAGCTTCATTGTTAATTTTTTGAAAAATTGTTTTTCATTTTATGCATTAAATCCACAGACATTGTTTGAAAGCATATAAACCTGATCTATAGATTGTTTTATGCTATTATTGTCAAGTAAAGCAGACCTAAATATCAAATATGTTGCTCACATGCTCGCATGTTCCTCAGCAACCTTTATTTTCTGGCTGCGTGTGATTCTCATTTGCCAAGTGTGGGATGAACACTTTTTGATTGCTAGAAAAGAGCAGGTTTCTGTCCATGTACTTGGACTTTTTCAGTAGCTTCATGGGAGCTGCTCGCTCACCTTGGAGGGAATGTTTCTTCAGTGCCAAGTAATAACACCCTTGGAAAAAATGAGTGAATGAGGGTGAAAAGACTGCATTATTTAATGGTTTTCTGCTTTACAGTAAGTAGTGTCACTGTAGGTTGTTTTCAGTATTGGAAAAGAACCAGTTGTCTTAGCTATTGGATAAGAAATGTTTAACAGTTAGCAGATATTTCTCCTGGTTAAAAGGAATTATTGAAAATCCTGACTGGTTTATGTGGCATCCCATCCAGCACTATTTAATATCTGCTTCTGCTACAGGCTCCTCTGGAACTGCAGTGACAGTAATGCTGGTGAAAAAAATGCAGCAGCAAGCAATTTGCAATTAAAGTCATTTTCTTTGAGGGTGTAGTGCTTTTGGGATGATGTAGGAATTTGGGGCCAGATCTTTGTGCCTTTTCTTTATGTGACCAGAGAATTTTTCCAAGTGATCATAGGAATTTTGGAAAATCAAATGGCTGCAGAATAATCAACTTTTTGGATGAATACAGTACAAAGCATTTTATCTTTGTCACACTGACAAGCTGGCTTAAGTTTTTATGTGTGGCATTCGTACAAGTCTCAGGGATATGGAGATTTTCCCTGAAGAAGGCTGTTAGCAGCCATGGTGTAAAATACAGTGGTACCTCAGAACTTGAATTTAATCCATTCAGAACTCCAGATCGAATCCTAAAAACAAATCAAAACAGTAATTTGTAAAGTAAGAAAATAAATGTATCCAAACAATGTGTAAAGTTAAAAAAAAAAAACAAAAACAATTTGTCCTGCCCCAATCGTCCACTCCTTCTGTGTGCCACGCCCCCTCGTTAACCCTGTGTGGAATCCCAGTGTGATCAGCTGTTTCTGGTTGTTTTTATTAGCTCTCTGTATTTCGTCTGCGTTTCAGTTTGTTTCCCCAGTCTGGTCATTGTATTGTCCGTTTGCATTTTGCCTGCTTTACCTGTAATTAAACCCTGTATTCCCCGATACCCTGACGTCTGCGCCTTATTGTCTCCGTTCCATCCCCGCTGCGCAGGACAATATTATTATAATTAAATGTATTAATGGTTTATTGTTAATATTAAAATAATGAATAAAATCTTTATTTTTAAATGTATTTTATTATATAATTATTGTTACTGTCTATCGTCTAAATGTAGTTTTACTTTCTAAATATATGTATTCAGCTAGTGTAAATATGCACGGTGCTATCACGGCGAATGCGAGGCTGAGACTGAAGCTTTACCCTTTGTTTCCGCTGAGAGACGTGCTGCGTGACTCATTTCTCCACACATACAAGTTATCTTAGGTCGCCGTTCACGGTTTGACTTCTGAGATTCAGATCGAGCTCTAGGTAATTTTTTTTTTGAACTGGTTGGTTCGACTTTTAAGAAATTTGCGTTCCAATGAGTTTGAGAACTGAGGTACCACTGTAAGTGCTCCCTCTTCTATACTTGCCAATCTGAATGTGAGCTGGACATTGGTGTGTTTCTGTTGTGTTTCCAGTATACGCCGTACCCTTAAATAACTACATAATTTTTCTAGTAAAAGCCAAAGTAATATGTTGCCAACTCCTCCCCGCTTATCTTTTAATGTGATTAACACGATGAGTTCCTTAATCACTGTAACAGTGCCTTACTGCATCAGTTAATGGTGGTTTACCTGGCATCCTTTTAGGGAAAGTGGTTGTGAATAAAGAAAGGTTTGTAATCAGATCTCCTCAGTTTAATCAAGATACGGTCAAGGATCTTCTACATTGGTTGTAGATTAGAAGGCAGATAAGGTTGGTGACCCCACTCACAGTGAGATGCTTCGATTCGCATTGCTAGCTCCACAGTCCTGGCTTTGTCGAGGCACCAGGAAGCAGCACCTTTGGCTGCCGATCATGTTTGCCTGTAACTAATGTCTTTTAAGGATGTCTATACTCTGCTCTGCTGATATAGCTCATGGGAGTTTTACTTATACCAAAATGTTCTGAAGGCAGAAAGAAAAACTTGACAATCTTATTGGTTATCTCTTTAAACCAATCAGATATCTTGACCCAGCCTCCTCTAGTTGCTTGAACCCACCTAGTACGACTTCTGGCCTCCACTCCTGCTACGTAGCAGCATAGCGTGCGTACTCCCAGCATCTTATTTCTTTGTACTTGCGTATATCCTTAAAATGATGTTGATTAACGACTTACGAACATTTCAAGTTACGAACGGCTGTTCGGAACGTAACTCATTCGGAAGTAAAGGAGCGTCTATATAACTCCCACGAGTGCTGATATACAAGTACTCCCACAATGGCCCCCTTTTCCAGCCCTCTCTACACTTGAGTCCCAGAAACATACCGGACTTGTCCGTATGTAGACTATGTGTGGAAGTGGTTGAAACTGAAGAACTGCTGGTGTTTTCTCAACGCTGTTCATTTGTGAAAGGTGTGTGTCTGATGTCCCATGTACATTAAAAGTAATAAAATGGTAAATATAAACTGGGGCCACTAATGGTACAGTCACAGCTGTGATTTTTGCCTCCACTGGAGCGGTCACCTCCTGGTCACAGTCCACGTACAGCATCATTTCTATCAGCTGTCATCTTCTGCCAGGCATCTTCTGCAAGCTTCTGTTAATTGTCATACCCACTGAAAAGCTGGCAGTTGGTGCATGAAAACGGTAACTAATGATCAAAGGATGAAATGCTTTCTTTCAGATTTCAGGCTGGATATCCGTAAGGATAATATGCTGTAATCAGTCAGAGAAACAGCAATTGTTGAACAATGTGATATTGTTTATTAGCTACCTATTTACCTATATAATTACCTGATGGCCACAGCCGTTGGGGCTAAAAGTCATCAGTGTTTAGTTTTTTTCACAACACTTGATTTAAATCTGTCACCACATAATTAAAAAAAAAAAAAAACTGAAATGGTGGATTAGCTGCTGTGACACAGATTGGCTAATGCTGTCAGATTGTTTCCTGCTGTTTTAATCTTACAAAAATACCACTGACTTGATTTAGAAATATTGAATATAGATTTAGAAATTAAAAGTAGCTTATCTAGCCTGTTTCTTGGGAACACACAACTGAAAAACACCTTAATTGTTGAGCTGTTCATTCTAGAGCAGCATAGAGTTCATGATGGTGGAGTCCAAGCATGTAGTTCCTTGAATTTCAGCCTGAGCCATGATCTTCTGTCCCGAAGGAGAAACCTCTGATGAGACTTGGAGAAAAGAACAAGCACTGAGTCCATATCTTTTTTTTTCCACCTTTTTGCATATTGAAAACAACTGTTCTAACCAGGGAAGTGTATTCATTGTTCCCTTTCTTACCCCGGGAATGCTGTGGGGATTAAATGAAAATGGCCCAGTTGATGGTTCGTGGTATGAAACGGGTCTGAAACTTTCAGATTCTTATGATTTGTCATGCAAAAGATTGCAATGATAAGCAGCCAGGCTTCTTCAAAGTACACACCTTCATGGTACTTTCTACTGCAGCTCCAGGGAGGATAGTGACATTAGCTTGGATGTTTTTGGGGGCTACCTGTTTCAGTTGCCCTTTCATACATTTCTTTCAGTAGTAAAATCATATGTTAATAGCACAGAGAGACAATTTTCCTTAGCCTTTTACCCCTGTGGGTATTGATACACTCTTGGAGGTCATTCAGCTTTTTCTGTTCATTTTTCTGTTGAGTTCTTGATCCGCAAGGTTCTTCAGCCAATCAGACTGCATACTTTGCGTGTCCTTGTTAGCAGCGGGTGCATGTGGAGCTCCTCATGTTTACTGGGAGAGCAGAGCTCATTGGTCCCGGCAGATCAGGCTGTGTGGAGCAGGCCACTTTCCCCCAGCAGACAGGCAGGCTGGCAGGCCGGCCTGGGCGGGCAGAGCCTGTGTGACGTGCTGCTCACATGGAGCCGAGGTGGAGGGGGATGGGAGGCGTGGGGGATGTGGCTTTGTTATCGGCAGGGTGGGGGAGGAGGCAGCAGCACTCGGTTTAATGTGCTTTTTTTTTTTCTTTTTTTTTTTTCCTACTGCTGAAGCAACAATGGCCGGCAGCTTCCTGCCCCAGTACAGACACCAAGCTAGCTGGAGTAGCACAGTGCTAAATGACTCTCTGTCCATGAATCAGGAAGCCATCAGCATCATCATCAATGTTTCACGCGTCCTGCACTGGAAATGAAACTTTGCTTTCAGTTCTGACGGCCTGCTTAAAAATGAATGTGCGCTTTCTGCTCTTGCCGTTCTCCTCTGTCTGGGCCAGGCTGCTTATGGCCAGGGGGGTGTGTCCTCCGATCCACATTAATAGTTCGCCTGCGGTGAAGGTGACGACATGGTGGTGGCTTTGAAGTGGCCGGCCCACTATCCCCGAGCATCTTTTGTGTGGTCTGGACATGCGTGTGCTCTGCTGTGTCAGCGTCGCCAGGCTCGCCGCCAGTCGCATGTAACCGTGCCGTGGCACCTGTTTTTGTTTTGTTTTTTGTTTTGTTTTGTTTAATCAATCAAATGCCACAGAAGAGCTTGTCTGTGCCCATTGATGCTGTAAATTTGAAGCTGTGATCTGGGTGCCGTGAATGGTGCTCGAGGTCCCTTTCCTTCGGTCTGTCTCCTTGGCTGCCTGTTTGTTTGAGCCGTTGTCAGAGAAACATCACGAGCTGTCCTTGGGGAGATTTGCTGTCAGGGGAAGCGCAGGAAGGAAGGCAGGGAGGCTTTTTTGACTCCAGTCACCCATCCACCCCCTACCAATGGATAGATAAACTCGCTGTGTCCCCAGAGTGTTTGAGAAAGTCCTGAAATTAAGGATGTTTCAGTGACTTTTTGAGTGCGATGTTCTCAGCCGGTGAGCAAGTGTGAACAGCTGGTTCAGGGGTGGTGCTTATTTTGGATTTTTGAATGCAAATTAAATAGCTTTAAGTCTCTCTTTGTACCATAAGTTTTTTCTTCTGCCCTGTCTCCGTTTTTGCAGTGTCCAGATCAAATGCCTCCATGAGTTAATTGTTACATTAGTTAACATTAGTATCATTTATCACCAAGAACCCCCTCTTTGTATGTCTTTGTTTACATCAGTGCTTTTGCTGAAGATAATTGGTCAGTAATTTATTTTAAGAGGATTAGTCTCTGCTTAAGTAGTGATCACTTGTTTTTCGGTTGGGAAAAGGATGCGAGCTGTCCGTGTAGAGGCTTGATGGGTAAGTTTCCGGAAGTGTCCCGTCCTACAGGAAGCACAGCCTGTTCCGTCCGTCCAGTGGGAGCAGTGCGAGCTTCCGGGCTCGATGGAGGTAGGATGGTAATTGACATTGTTAATGTTGAACTTTTGCTCACCGTGCAATTAACTGTGAAATCCAATCCTAGTGGTAACCTAATCCCCAGTACCCCTGAGGGTAGGCGCTAAAGGCTTCTTTATTTTGCCTCTGATGGTGGACAGAGCCTCCTCATGTCTTCCAGTGGGGGCTTTCAGGTAGCTAAGTGGGGGGAGAACTTGGATGAGTTGGGATTCAAGGTTTTATTTTGTTGAGTCTTATTTTGTTTATGGTGTCCCTGATTTGGCAGAGATCAAGTAATGCGAATGCTTGGGTGTGGGAGGGGCTTATGGGCCGGAATCCCGGGGCAGCTGTGGATAGGGCATCTGCACCTCTGTCTGACAGGAAGTTCTGCAGGGCACCCAAATGTCCACACTGCATCTGCAGCTGGAGCAGCGGGCACTGGGTGGGAGACCAAGGCCTGAGCTGGGCTGTGCTCAGCCCCTCAGACCATTTCCTGCCCCCAGCTCATTCCTATCCAGGGCAAAGGTTATCAAAAAAATGTAGAATGAGGAAAAAGAGGCATTCCTTGTTTTTTGTTTGTGTTAGTGTGGCTATCTTCTCTCTCTCATGATGAAAGTTTGTTCCTTGCATTTCCCTGTCCATGTTACTCTCCGCGGTGAGGGAATTTCAGCGATGAACTGGAAAGTGTGATCATTAGGCATCGTGCTGATAGACCAGCTGCGAGCGCGTCCTGCTGTCGTCTCCGAAGGGGCACGACGCAGGAAATCGCCTCTTCGACTGTAAGCAGTTCTACCCACCTTGCCCTTAATGAGTAGCCATCCAACAAAGGGCTTATTGACAGGACAGAGTGGTGCAGGAATACTGGCAGTAAGGTCAGTCCTTATTGTTTTTAAGCATTAGCTCGCTAAGAGTTGAAGTTTGATCACCTGCCCCCCCCCCCCGCCACCAACAGCTTTTCTATGCTAGTGTCTGGCTGAACACATGCCCATTATAAGAGCTGCAGTTCATTCGAATATCTTAAACATGCAGCCATTGTGGAGTTAATTGGCTTAATAATTTGTTGTGCTGCATTATTTAGTTGAGCTCCATGGTCTTGGACTCTTTTCAAAGGGCGCTCTTTGAGTTGACTTCAGACCCCAAAAGGCTGAATTCAAAAGATGATGAATCATGTAGATTTCAAGGCAATATAATGGCTTTATTTTCTCTGAAGGTCTTGGTCCCTATGTGGACTAAGAAGGCTCCCAGCATGCAGAACTGGTATTTTTCCCTGCCTTTGGATCATGGCTACTCTCCACGCCCACAGTAAAGAACGGGGGCCCTGGCCATCGGTAACGAGGACAGCCAGACGCCATGAGGAGGGCGACAGACAACGCAGTGGCGTCTGTGTTCACTTACAGTGCAGAAATTGTCCGGAACGCGAGGCCGTGGATGGGTCAGCCTGAGCTGTTTAACCTTGCAGTTCTGCCTTGAGTAGGTTTTTCTGTAACGCAAACAAATGCTGGTTCTCGTTCTTGTAGTGGTGTAATGTGACAAACAGCAGGATCTCTCTGTCAGAGTCGTGTGTGTTTGTGTGTGTGTGTTTGTGTAGGTATGTGTGGTTGCCCCTTTTTTTCTTTCTATATTCGATTTAAAAACAGACTGTTCTTAGTGTGTCTATTTGATTTCACTTACAAATAAAAAAACCATAGGATGTCTGTATTTGTGTCGAGTTAAATTCTTTTCTCGGGTTAAAGTTCACCAGCAGCAGAGCTGCACTCTGATTGGCTGTGGAAAGGTGAAATTAAAACCATGGTAAACTTTTGACCCTGCAGGAGCTGCGTAGAAACGCCCAGTGCTGGCATGGAACGGAATTCTTTCTCTTCCTATGTTTCCTCCATGCAGTCGTGTGGAGCTGCATGTAGACTGACTGAGGGAGGGGACAGGAGGGGCTGGGGGAGGTGGGAGAGAGCCAACAGCGAAGAGAGGCAGCAGCTGAAAAGGAGAGGGAGAGAGAGGGGGGGGGGGCGCTGGAGGACTCTGGCCTTTTTGGCTCTGCAGCATAATTGCTCAGGCCACTCCTCCCTCAAAGGAAACCTCCAGGACACTGCAGTGTTTGAAGAATGGCGCAAAGTCCATTTTCGACACGGCCACGTGTTTCCGTCAGGGCCGTGGGCTGGGAGCTCGCGACAAGGCCCCGGGGCCAAGCCGAAGGCAGCCCCCCTCGAACCTGCAGCCGCTCTGGGACGGACCTGACACGCGCACGACTTTTTATACTATTTTCGTCCGCATCATGCCGAAGCAAATCTAATTGTTTTAAAGCATGTCATTCCTCGTTATTGCCGGCAGATGAAAGGTTCGTCAGACACAAATGAAGGGACTGGTTTACATAATGCCTTGCTGCTCGACAGCTTAATTCACATGGTTTATGCGCCGCCTCTGGTGGGTTTAATAGCAGCATAACACAATGACGGGCTTTATTGATTTAATTACCTTTCTTATTAATGGTACGTGAATAATCCTTCTGACATTTAGGGAGATAAGGGAAGTTGTAATCATATTTGCACACACCTTTCAGGATGCCATGCATGAGTCCGACCATATGGGCTCGTTGGAGGGACAGCGTTGCCCTGACTTTAACCTCTCTGTGCTCGGTCAGCTCCTGAAGTGCGGTATCACCGCGGGGTCCAGCCCCTGGGGTCTGTTTAAAATAAATAAATAAATGGAGTTGGGTGGGGGGGCAGGTCGCCGTCAGGGGTGCCGTGTGTGAATGGGATCAGCCCCCACCCCCTCGGCTGCCAGCCCGCTTGCCGCTCACAATGGGCACCATATGGTTACATTGTGCCTGGGCTGCACATCGCCGGCCCCTAAACAGTTTTCCCCCCACTTGAATCCAATTACTTCACCCTTAAGAGACAGATCATTAGATAAGGCCCCTCAGTCCACCGCTAATGGAGAAGGAGATTGATACCAACAAAATAATGATTTCTAAAGACATCACTCCCTCCCTCGCTCACTCGCGTTTTAAATATTTAAAGCGACGCTGTTTTTGTGCGGTCGCTGACTCTCGTTTCCATCGACGTGCACGTACGTACTGAGGAGTAAAGGTAGTATAATTAGGTCTTCTGCGCCTCTCGCCTGGTGTCTGTAGCCTTTGTTTGCTGAGTGATGGATGACAGATCAGGACTAATTGTCATTTGGGTGACCCCCCCCCCCCCCAACAGTATTTGAGATTTTTTTCGGACTTGGGCAGCTAATTTTGCAGTATGCTGTTTTTGTTTTATTTCTTTTTTTTTTTTTTTTTTTTTTTTGCTTATTTATTTATTTGCGTTTTTTAAATATGGGGTGATAGAGTGCTACATGCCCCCCCCCTTCCTGGGTGCACTGGGCTATCTCTGTGTGTGGATGCATCTGCGCTGCTGGATTCCTGACAGCGAGTGCCTCCCTCCCCTATTTCTGTCCCTAATGATCCGTCTCAGACAGCTGGATGTGCTGGGGCCTCTGTGCTGCTCATCTTTCATGCTGCACGTCTGTGCGGAGTCAGGGTGAAGGTAAAGATCCCCAAAGAGGGATGGTCCCCCTGTTCGGCGTCCGAGGCGCTTCTCCAAGCTGCAGCTCCGTCAGCCGCGGGGCCGCTAGCACCGCCGTCCCCGCCATGTCGGACTGACCCCGGGGTTCGCTGCCTCCAGATTTTAAAATTTTCATTTCAGAAAATGTTCTTTCCATTTTCATTTTGCCATCTGAGTGGTGGTTCTGGGGCGTCAGCCTTCTGAGCGGTTTGAAGCTCATTTGCCATGAGATGATCTTGGTATCAGTGTAGTGTCCTGATGATGGTCATTTCCCAGCTTTTTTGGTTGTGGATTTTGAGCGAATACTATGGCTGTAATTTAGATTCTCAGCTGAGTT
>JAODJU010000108.1:7029909-7068336 GCA_026776725.1 Gnathonemus echidnorhynchus | reverse complement strand
GTATCTGCTACACCACCCACCTTGGTGTCATCTGCAAATTTCACCAGTTTACTGTATATATTGGTATCTATATCATTAATGTAAATAATTACTACCAGTGTTCAGTGAAAATTTCTTAGAGGTATATATACTTACTAGCAAACATACTGACATCTGGGTGAAGTGGCAACAGGAGCAGAGGTGGCCTAATGGTGAAGGAAGTGTGCTTGTGTTTGAAAGGCTGCTGGTTTGAATCCCTGACCAGCAAAGTACTGCTGAGGTGCAGTGAATAAGGTGCTGCCCGCCTGTCACATATGGGTTAAATGCAGATGACACATTTTGTTGATGTGTGTCAGCAATTAATCACTTTAAACAAACAAGACACACAATCTAGCTGTGAGTTTGATAATGTTGCATCACATGACCTGGCCACCGAACCAAAACCCTAAAAAATGGGTTTTGAGGAGTTTGACCAGAGAGTGAAGGAAAAACAGCCGATGAGGACTCAGCATTTGTGGGACCTCCTTCAGGACAGCTGGAAAAGCATCCCAGGAGGCCAACTCAGGAAACTGGTGTAGAATAGACAGTAGGGTGAGCATCAAACTTACACAATCATGTCTTTATGGACCTTGCTTTGTGCACTGGGGCACATACATGCTGGAACAGAAAAGGGCCTTCCCCAAACTGTCCCCACAAAGCTGGAAGCATAAATTTTTCCAAAATGTCTTGGTAGGCTGTAGCATTAAGAGTTCTCTTCACTAAGGCATTGGCAAGTTTTAAACACCATGCACCTTAGCACTCGGCGACTCCGCTCTGTTGCTTTACATGGTCTGCCGTTCTGTGGTCGACTTTCTGTTGTTCCTATTATTCCTATACACTTCCACTTTGCAATAATACCACTTCTAGTTGACTGTGGAATAGCTAGTAGGGAAGAAATTTCACAAACTGACTTATAGCAAAGGTTGCATCCTACAACAGTACCACACTTCAGTTCACTGAGCTCTTCAGAACAGAACAACCCATTCTTTCACAAATGTTTGTAAACCTAACTGCATGGCTATGTGCTTGATTTCTTACACCTGTGGCAATGCGTCTGTACATGAGAGGTGTGTCACAGTATTTTTATGCATATAGTGTATGTGTGTGTGTGTGTGTGGACTAAATGTCCCCCACAATGTGATAAAAACCAGTTAGTTTGATGTTGTGGGAACCACAAAGATCTATGAATGCAAAGAAAAAAGTAAAAAATGGCAAAAATCTCATATCTAGTTTGGTTACTTGGTTATGGTTAAGGTTTGGGCTGGGTAGGGGTTAAGGTCATCATATTGGGATTAGAGTTTTCCCCATAGAAATGAATGGAGAGTCCCCACAAAGATATAATTACAAACCTATGTGTGTGTGTCGTGTCGTGTCTTAATGTTCATATTAATCACCTATGGATGTGCTGTGGGGTTGGTAAGGTGATACAAATGGTGGCACACATCTGCGGAAAAAGAACGATTCCTCAGTTAGCGGTACCCCTGACCCTCTATCAGCGAATCGCTAATTCCCATAATTTTTCTTTCTCTCCAATTTGTCTTATGCTGAGCTGTGCTTTTAAAATAAGGCCACATCCTTGCTGTCACACTCGCAGGAGGGAAAACGAACACGAAGTGGGCGAATCTGGCAGAAAGGGGTCCAATTTGAACTTTTAACACCAAGCTTTCTCTCTAATTGGAAAATTGGGTCCCTCTGTCTTTTAAAGCAAATTAAATGTAATGCGATCCATGGTTATTGAACTGTATTTGATGTCATTCTACGGCTCAACTTGGTCTGTAGATTAGGCTAGCTAATTAAGGGAAATGGGAAATCGCACATGCTTAATGAGACATTTCTCTGGCTGCCGTGCCCGGGTGCGTTTCCTCTGCCCTGGGGTCACAGCAGGGGGGAGGGGAACCGTACGCTGACCCTCACTCTTCATTTTATCTTGCGGTCAAAGTCAGAAGAGGCACCTGAGCAGTTCTGTTTATTTATTTATTTATTTTTACACTGCAGTGGCGCAGGCCGAATTCACTCAGCGATTCTCATGCACGGTCGATGAGGCACTTCGAAAATCAACAAGTTTTGCACAATGGGAAACCTGATATTCAGCTACACGACGTGTTTTTTGGGGAAGTCATCAGAATCTAACTTGACCGAGTTTGCGCCAAGGAGACTCGGGCTTGTTAATCTGGCCGTCACTTATTTTGTTAATTCAGCAAAAGCCGTGGCAGCTGACTGCTTTGTTTGGCATGGTGACTTAAATGTTTGTACATAGACCTTTTGATCAATGGTTTGTAAATAAATCTGCCCTTGCAGTTGCGGTTTTCACTCCAAAGCGTTCCTAGTGTTCTAAAACTAAGCTAGTTTTGCACAACGCAGGGTAATATACTTTAAATAGACGTGTGAATTAATTTCACATTGCAATTAGTGGTGAATTTGCTACTTTTGAGAGCTGTGTGGTAGATGACACTTCTGCAGACACATCTGCACAAACCGTGCGCCTCAGACAATCGATCGGGAGACCATACCTCACTTTATTAACTGGCCTGCATGCATCTGTTCTGCAGCGATTAGTCATAAGACCTGTTCTCTAAGCATAAATAATATAATTCTTTTAAAGACATTCTTAGTGTTCTTCCAGTGCTGTCTTGTGTGTAGCCTATGTACATACCATATACATATATGGGTCGCTTAATGTTCTTCTGCACAATGGCAAAGGTCCCGTAAGGATAAAACAGTTGAAAAATCTGGATCAGCTAATGGGACACAGCAGACCATAGTGTCTGTAGCACACCATGTGTAATTCATATAAACAGAGGCTATAATGATACAGTACATATCTAACTTATAATACCCATAATACTATAATACCGTAATAGATATTTTAAATCATTTGGGACCCGGAATGTCATTTTATTTATTTTTTAATTTATTTGGCTGGAGTGTCACTTCAAACTTACGCAGAACCTCCCAAACAATCGGTATTGGCATCAGGTTCCGGAACAATTGACTATCGGTATCGGCTAGAAATTTCCTTATCGGTACATCGCTAGTATTTAATTTAATGTGACTTATCATTCCTTTATATTAGAGAATATACTTTAAAATATCTTGGCCATTTATGTGATACAGTACAATATAGCTGCAGTATATTGTATATGTTTGTATACAATTTATATGATGTTCGCATATTGTCCAAGTCACCTAACATCCTTTTGGACAGAACATGATCCAGACGTTAAGTGACGCATAGCTGTGTTGTGGAACTTGTACGCTTCACAGGTGCTCCTGGTTGCGTTCCACCACCTCAGACACTTAACCCATTAGTGTTATGACTCAAAAAGTAATTAATGGGTCTTTGTTTTTTGCAGACACATTGCTTGAGTGATGATGCAGAAATTATCAAATTTTGAGACAAATCACCCCAGAACTGAAGCAGCGCTGCATAATGAGAGCAAAGGAAAGGGCAACCTCAGACTCTTGATCTCATTAGTGTGATGACTCAAAAGGTATTTCTCAGATCTCACACTTCATAGGAACTTTGTATAGGGAAAGATCTGGAAGTGATCTCACAAATTGCACTAAAGCTGAAGAAACGCCTCTTAGTCGCTGCAAATGGAAAGGTAACTGCAGAAGACCCTTGATATTATGAACATAGTAACTCTAGATATGTTACTTTGTGGTGGATGTTTTTCAAAGTTCCCAGGAACATTGTGCAGGTGATGAGCTGTCACGTATTTCATTTTGAGTCACATCACACCAAAACTGAAGCAGTGTCACTTTGGGGTGGGACATGAAAGGACAGCCACTGACTTAGACCTGGTGATTCTGATTACATTGAGACAAGTCATACAAAGTTGGACTTTTCATAAAGATTTTTTTTGAAGAGGTTGGAAGAGTGTGTAGGGGGGCTGGAGATTGTAGAGTTTTGGGGGGGCGGGCTGGAAGGAGTATGGATAAGATGGAGCTGGGAGTTGGTGGGATTTCTGGGGAATACATTGTCGTGCTGTTAGCATCTAGTTCTAAAGACGTCACACACTGTACGCTAGCAGGGCGCGTTTTTCTACCTAAGTGGATATGATGGATCGTTAACCCTACATTCAGCCAGCTGTGGCAACACCTTGCGAAACCATGCAGATGCAAACTGAATCCCAATATTAAGTTTCATCTCGGAAGTGTGTGCGGAGAAGTGCCTGATCCGCCTTTTTTGGAACTTGAATCCTACTGCTTGTTTGTCCACAGGTGAGAAGACAATCGGCCAAATAAGCATTTCTTGGATAAGAGAGGTGCAGATGTCCTCTGCATCCATACTGGGAAGGAAAAGAAAGCAGATGCACCCAGTGCTGCCTTTATTTATCCCTGTTTGTCATGAATTAGCAACTATCAACAAAAGTCAGGCGCGACCGTAGCTCCCTCCTTATCCACTTCCTGCAGCTGGCCTTTGTGAGGCGTATGGGAAGGGCGATGGGATCCGCGCTAATGGGGTTTGTCATGGATCATGGCTTATTGTCAGTGCCCTAATAATCCAGGGCAGAGCCAAGTCCATTCCACGTCCCCCGAACCCACCACACCTGCTGCAAAAAAATGACATCCTTTTATTGGATAGGAAAATAAGCCCATTGCTCTTTTGAATGTGGAATGCCTCTAATGAAATGAGCTTTGAAATGTCATAAATCTATTTCAGTGGCACTTAAATCACCCGTATGTGGTGCTTCCCTAGGTGCTGATATGTGTACGAGATGAGTGGACTGGGGGATAACTCCTTGGAGCCATTGTGCTCCGATCGAAAACGCAAACTCTCTTCCTGTGAAGCACCTGGCTTAGGGTAAGTGCCAAGCTGGACTTAACATATCTAGATGTGTTCATTTGAACATTTTGATATATTAAAGAATAATAAGTTACATGAACAGATATGTAAATTCTATGACTAACTTTCCATGCGAAAATGAATATTTGATTTATTTTTTTTGCATGTGTACTTTCCCCCATATTTCCTGTTTCCCTTTAATTGTTAGGTTGACTTAAGCCTTAATGAAAATTTTAACACCTCGTTGTTAAGAATTCAGTAGGTTTCCAAGAGCCTCTTAGGGTTGTCATGGTGACACACACTCATCACGATGGCACCCTCTCCAGGTGTGACAAGAGACGGCGAGAGCAGGAGAGCAAGTACATCGAGGAGCTGGCCGAGCTGATCTCAGCCAACCTGAGCGACATCGACAACTTCAATGTCAAGCCAGACAAATGTGCCATTCTGAAGGAGACCGTCCGGCAGATCAGGCAAATAAAGGAGCAGGGTACGAAATCTCAACCCACTATCGCATTACGGCATTTCTTTGTATGCATCTATATGCTGTTCAGTGGATTTCTCAAGGTCTATAGATATGGCCATTTAGACATGTTTGCAGCAAGAGAATCGGAGATTTGCATTGCCTAAGCTCTGCTTATTTTTTGTGTTTTGTCGCTGCCTTTAGATATAAATTAATACAGTTTAGTGTCAGTGAGAAGGTCAGATTTATTATTTTCATTTTTCTTTTCTATTACGCCTATAAATGTTGGGGAGAGGATGGTCTGGCCCATTTTTCAAAGGGACGGGCACATTTTTTAAGAACTATAGATCATATTGAATGCTTAAACACTCTGGGCGTTATCGCTGGGGCTAACTCAGGTAGTGGGACTTTGGAAATGATGACAGTTCTCAGAATCTTTGCCATCTCAATAGGAAAAGGAAGGGGTATAACTGTCTCTCACTCTGCGCAGAGATGTTACCATAGTTACAGGAAGTGAATAATGAAATGGCACGCACAGACACACAAAGTCTCCCCCTTTGTTGCTCCTTGTCAGTGTTTCTCCTCCTGTGATTTTTCTTACACGATACTCTTTCTTTCCAAGTAAGATTGCATTTTAAAGCTTCCCTCGAACAGTGTGAACCTCTGCAAAACATTTTCAAAAAAGCCTTGAAATTGCTTGCCCATCTCTATTTTTTGACCTTATTACCCTCCTTATTTAAAAAAATAAACACCGTTCCCATAATGATGAAGTATCGTGAGTATTTCTGAGCTTTTTGCAGAGCTGTGGCAGGTATCCCTCAGCTCCTTGTCTGCTTGCAGACTTTGACCTGCATTAAACCGATCCTTGAGCTTGGTTGAGTATTATGAGTTGAAAACCTTGCATGACTTGCTCCCTGGTTAAAAACTGAATCATACTTCCCCCTGGTGGTTGAATGTTCTAACTGAAAACTAATTATAGCCATCAAAATGTTGTTTTCTGAAGCATAGTGGAGTTAAGAGAAACAGAATTATGATGATGATCATAATCGCAAATCTTAACTATGTAGTCCGTGAAAGATCTTGGGGTACTTTCTGGCTGTACTAGTCAAAATAATATTGGGAGCACTCGGGAGAAACAGAAATGTTTGATAGCAAAAGATCGTAGTCAATTATTCCAGGACCATGATTTAAGAAATTTCCAGGGACATTTCATATTTTGTGTAATTAATATGGGGTAACAAGATTTCGTTACTATATAATAATATAATAACCAAAGTAATAATAAGAATACTGAAAGAATAACAACAAGCAATAATAATAATAATAATAATAATAATAATAATAAATGATGATGATGATGATGGTGAATAAATGCATTGTACTAGTAGCAATATGTATATATTTAATGTGTCCTAGGTTATTTGCAGGAGTGTCTTACTATATGTCTGGTTTTGAAAAATGGCCAGTGCAGAAAGGTTGCGGTCTTGTCACGTAATTACTGTCGGGGGCTTTGACATGACCCACATCGCCAATCTGTCTCCAGGGAAGGCATCCTGTGATGATGATGTTCAGAAGGCGGACGTGTCCTCCACAGGCCAGGGGGTCATTGACAAGGACCATCTGGGGCCGCTTCTACTGCAGGTGAGCTGGAGGGCAGGGGGCAGGGGGCAGCAGCAGAACACAAACACATTGCCTTGATTGGCTGCTTGATTAATGGGGCGGAGCTTTCGGGACATTAATCTTACCCAGCCACTGTTTCAGTATCTAAAGTAGTTGATGTAGGTGCCCAGTGAAGCATGGCAGTAGGCCTGCGTTCCTTTTCTTTCCCCAACACGTCTCCTCCCTCCCCATGCTCTGTTCTACCTTGAGCTTCTCCCCTTTCAGGCACAACCCCATCCCCCCCTTCCCGAGTCATGTTCTTGCTTATGCATGTCCACCCTTTCCATCCTAAGGCCCTGGATGGCTTCCTGTTCGTGGTCAGCCGGGAGGGCAACATCGTGTTCGTGTCGGACAACGTGACCCAGTACCTGCAGTATAAGCAGGAAGAGCTGGTCAACACCAGCGTGTACGCCATCCTTCACGAGGAGGACCGTGAGGAGTTCCACAAAAACCTGCCTAAGTCCAACAGTAAGCACACAGCAGAGCACCATCACACACACACACACCATCCACATTGCACTTTGGATGTGTACTCCTCCCTGCTATTGTGAAGTACCAGGGCACATGCTGCCAGAGCAAAAAAGGGGAGGTGCCCAGTGAGTGAGTAAGTGGTGGTAATGCCACCTGATCTATAAATTAAACACACAGTTCCTCTACATCCTGTGCTCATAATGGGAGATGCTTACAGGTGCCAACTGGGAATCCAAAACCACACACCGTAGATCTTGTTTTGTCATCCGAGCTTTCAGCAGAACAGCGTGGGTTTTGACAACGGAAGCTTTTCCTGTGGATGTGCTCTCTGCGTGCACTGGTATGCCTGGCTCCAATGCATTTCATGATGAAAGACAAGCGGAGATCCAGCAGCAGTTAACTTTGGGGGGGGGGGCTGGAGGCACTAGATGTGTTTACTGGAAATGGACAATTTTTCCTGATTCTGACTGTTTAATTATAGAATCCTGAAGGGGAAATGTTTACAGCCTGTTATATTGCACTTGGCTTATGCTGGGAAAATTGTTAAAGATGTGCAACTAATTTTCGATAACAATTAAAGTTCACTTCCATGCCATTTTTTGCCATTTCCCCTTTGAAGGTTTATGTTCAACAGGCAGAACAGAAAGAACAAAGGATGTGGTCTCCTCAATGGGAAATAAATTCCTATACTTATTTCCCAATAAGTACAAATACACTTGGTATCTTAGACCCTAATTCTTCTGTTTGTCTGCTTCTGCACAGTGAACGGCGTGTCCTGGGGCGGTGAGGCTCCCCGACAGAAGAGCCACACCTTCAACTGCCGCATGCTGGTGAAGTTCTGCCACAACCCTGCTGAGGAAGGACCTGTCAACCCCCGATATGAGACCATGCAGTGCTTCGCACTAACCCAGCCAAAGGCCATGATGGAGGAGGGCGATGGTATGGCCCCGTCTGGGACGAACTGCCTTTGAAACTTCTCATTAAATGTGATGGATTGACGCGTCTGCTGATGTGGGCAGTATTGGCGTTGAAGCAGCACAGTAACTGTCACTGTGTCTAACACCCATCTGCAGACCTCCAGTCGTGTATGATCTGTGTGGCCCGGCGAATGACTGCTGTAGAAAGGACAGAGGTCTTCAACACCAGACATGAGCTTTCGGGTAAAGCAGGGGTAGAAGGAAATTCTGATGAGACAGTGAATGCTGTAGACAAGCTGCAAGTTGAACTGTCTTTTACCTTTTGTTGGCATCCGGAACAGGCAAGCTGATCCAGATCGACCAGACCTCCCTGCGTGTGTCCATGCGGCCAGGCTGGGAAGACCTCCTGCGTAGGTGTATTCAGATGTTCATACAGCACAGTGACGGGCAGCCCTGGTCTCATAAGCGCCACTACCATGAAGGTATAGCCACGCTACATGGTCATGGCATGTTGGTGTGTCGATGTCTCGGTGATGACCTTTGGTCTTCTGGATCTGCAGCCTTTCTGCAGGGGCACGCTGAGACCCCCCTGTATCGCTTCTCGCTATCCGACGGCACCCCAGTCACAGCACAGACCAAGAGCAAACTGTACCGCCACCCCATGACCAACGAGCCACAGGGCTTCTTGTCCACACACTTACTGCAGAGGTGAGATTCTGCTGTCCTCTGTTCCCTGTCTCGGAGTGGGAATTTTGCCTCTACTGTTACTTAACAAGGTGGTACCAAGCCCGCAAAGCCTAGGTTTAGCTTCTTCTGATCGATTTTCTCACTTTCAGGGAGCAGAATGGATACCGTGGCGGCCAGGGCGGCATGAGACCACAGGGCATGGGGAACGTAAACTCCAGCACCCAAATGAACATGCCACCCGGTGGGGCGATGGGCATGAGCAGGGGCTACGGCATGAACGAACAGGCCCAGATGGGGCAGATGGGCGGCCACATGTATGGCGGTGCCAACCGGATGATGAACCAAATCAAGATGAATCAAATGAACCACCCAGGTCCTGGTATGCAGCAACAGCAGCCCCCATACCAGGGTGGGGGCTATGGACTGGGCATGAACGGCTCTTCTCAAGGCAGCCCAAGCATGAACATATCCCAGCAAAATCTCATGATGTCCCCCAGGACTCGAGGGAGCCCCAAAATGGGTGCCAGCCAGTTTTCTCCAGGAGGTATGTGTGGGACAAATCGAATTCTCTTGTGGTACCTGAGCTGGTTGATTAATGTTCTGTAACGCTGAACCTATAGCACTGTGACAGACTCATGGACGCTGTAACTTCTGTTCCAGGAATGCATTCTCCTATGGGCCCAAGCAGTGCTGGGACTCCTGGTGGCGCTGGAGGGAACAGCTCCTTCTCCAGCAGCTCCCTTAACGCACTGCAGGCCATAAGTGAAGGAGTTGGCAATCCCCTGTCCTCCGCTCTGGCCTCACCAGCCCACAAACCAGACAACTCTCAAAGCATCAACTCCTCGCAGCCGCAACCTCCACAAATGGCGGCATGCAAGAGCGGCCGTGGGGGCTCCAGCAGCCCGGCAGGCATGTTCAGTGGGGTAGGAGATCAGCACAATATCCAGCACTTGCACCATCAACACCACATTCAGACGGGCGACAGTAGTTCAGAGCGGCTGGACAGTCAGGCTGGGCCGCATGCCACTAAGGAGGGCGGAGAGCCCAGTGCAGGTGGCACTGAGCACCACCGGCAGGTTCCCGATGGCAAGGGCCACAAGAAGCTGCTGCAGCTTCTTACCTCCCCAACCGAGGAGCTCAGCCTGAATGTGTCTGGCAGTCACCCCAATCTGTCACATGGCGCGACCACACCACCTGGAATAGACCCTAAAGAGCCCCCTGGCTGTGTCACCAGCCCTTCGTCAACAAGTGTCTCCTCTTCCTCTGGAGCTGCGGGGCAGGCGTCTAGTGGCATATCCTCACTGGCTGCTGCCCATTTCACTGCCTCGCTGCAGGAAAAACACAAGATCCTTCATAAACTGCTGCAGAACGGCAACACTCCAGACGAGGTAGCCAAGATAACTGCAGAGGCTACGGGGAAGGCGTTGACCGGCCAGGAGACTGGGATGGTGGAGCTCGCTGGCAGTGCAGGGCCCCCTCCAACTGGCACAGTCGATATGAAACAAGAGCAGCGAAGCCCCAAGAAAGAGAAGAACCATGCCCTGCTGCACTACCTCCTCAACAAAGACGAATCCAAAGAGCCTGTTGACATCAAACCAAAGCTGGAAGAGGTGGAGGGTAAGAATGGGCAAGGGACCTGCAGCAGCTCTGGAATCATGACCTCCACCTCAGAAAATATAAACAAGATCAAGATTGAGCCCCCTGATGAGGTAACAACTGCACTTGTAATAAAACCCAAAGTGGGCACTGTTCAAAATGAAAAGAGTCTTGAAGGACATCATTTAGATACTAGTTGGTATAAAAATTATAAATATTTAATGTGTTTTACCAGTGAATCTGTACTTTGTGTGTGAGAGAGAATGTTTCTGTCGTCATACTCAGCTGGAAGCCATCATTGGAGGTTTGAAGAACTCTGGCACAAGTTTTTACCCAGAATCTGCAGTTGGAGGAGGAAATGATGGCGGAAACAAGCAGCAGAGCTGCCCTGATGACAGCGGGAAGGGTAACACTTTCCTGCATGTCTGTCTTTCTCCCAGTTACCCCTGTATGTGTCATCGCCCATATAGCTGTTGAGTACTGCTCTCGTTGTCTGCCAGGTGTCAGGAGTCCAGGCATGGCATCTGTATCTCGTGCACCTTTCCAAAGGGCTGTGTCTGTGGATGGAAAGCCACCCTCTGGGGTGGCGGCAGCGGGACGACGCAGCGCCCCCTGCAGCATGCTTGTCAAGCAGGAGAGCATGGAGGGTCAGCGGATGATGGGAACATCAGACAACTTTTCAGGAAACATGGGTATGTGTCCTCAAGGCACTGGGCAAGTCACACAGTCATTCTCTATCATTTGGCCCCAACTGTCACAGTCATGGCAATGTGTAATCGGTTCTGCCATGTTTATTTTTAGGAGTGATGAACAGGGGGGTGGGCATTTCCCAGCGCTCACCAGTTGGAGGCTCAGGGGAATGGGGAATGCTGAATTCCGGCACCAGTCCTGTAGGATCAGCCGTGCACCCTTCCATGGTTCGCCCAGGGATGGATTACAATAACAAGAGCATGATGGGAGATCACTTGGTCAACCGCTCCAACAGTGTCCCAGGCAGCAGACCGATGGTGCAGCAGCAACTGCTGGAAATGGGTACAGTAGTAACGGCTGTGTGTGTACGATGTGACTGTATTGTATGATCTTCAGTCTCTGAATCTCAGTAAAACTCAACGTTCCACAGGACCAAATGACATGCACATGGGAATGAGTCCCTTCAATCAGCAGGCGCCACCCAATCAGTCCCCGTCCTGGCCAGACAATGTGATGGGAATGGACAACCAAAACAGGTAAAACTCACCTTGTGCCAAATATTTTAGCAGATGAATTATAACCAGCACTCTATATTCCTTGTGTTCATCTGTATTCATGGCAAAAATAATTGTAATTCAGTGCCATCTAGTTGATGTCAACTCCTGTTAACAATATTGGCACTCCAGGTTTTTCAGTCATTTTTTCAATCCACTTTGTTGCATCTTATTCTTTTTTTTTTTTACCTTCACCTTTTCCCAACTTTATGTTCTCAATCCCAGAATAAGACCACTTTATTCTGGTCATTTGCGCCTTGAGTGAAAATTCAGGCTTCGGTTGATCAAGAATGCACTTGTTTTCCGCTTGGACCACGGTATTCTTCAAAGTCTTTTCCAACACCTAAGTTCAAAGGCGTCAGCAGTCTTCCTGCCCTGCTTCCTCATGGTCCAACTTTCGCATCCATAAAGGGTAATAGAAAAAAAACACTGAGCAATTCTGTTTGTTCTTGGAGATATGTCAGAACTTTTGAAGATGTATTTTTCCCCCCCAAACCCTTTATCAGAGCTGTGCCAGGTGCCAGTCTCTGACATATTTGACTTCAGGATACTTTGTTGTTGTTCATTGTTCCAAGGAGGCCGAAGCTGTTTGTAGCCCTAGTGTGTTCACCATCAACACTAGAGTCCTGTGGTTATAACCTTTCTCTTCACACTTAGTTGTCATGCCATTGTTTCACCCTTTATCTATCTTCAGTTGTCCTTCATTTTTCAAAAGTGAGAGGTACTGAGCATATCCAAGGTTGTTGATGTTTCTTGCTTCAATTTTGAGTCCACAATCGTTTTCATCCAGTCCAGCTTCTCTTATTCTATATTCGACATATCAGCTGAATTGATATGATTGATACTGTGCTGTCTTGTCTCCTGCAGTTTGGAATCTCTCATAACTCATAACCGCTTCATATTCTGTCCTTTTTGTGGATTCTTGTTTAGTGTAGACATTCTGGGAGCACTGTGTGGCTCAGTGAGTTGGGACACTCTGCTCGGAAGGTCACCAGTTCAAATCATGTGGTTGGCAGAATGACCCCACCATTAGGCCCCTGAGCAAGGCCCTTATCCCACAATTGAACCGGGGACTGGCTGACTCTGCTTTTTCAATTTACATGTGGCTTTGGATGAAAGCATCAACTAAATAAAATAAATAAATTCATCATAAGAAGAGTAAGATGCACTGGTACACCCTTTCCTGGGAACATTCCATAGTTTGACATGGCCAGCGCAATCAAATGTTTTGTTGTAATCAACAAAGCACAAATTATTGTAGATTTTTCATATTATTTTAGATTTGTATTTTGGCAATGTTTCTTTTTCCTCAACCTTTCCTGAATCCATGCAGTCCTCATTCCATGTAGGACTGTAATCTGTTGATTAATCTTAAGGGTAATCATACTGGCACATAATACGAGAGAAATTCTATGATAGTTGGCACCCTGTCAGGTCTCTCTTCTTTGCTATTGGAAAATAATTATCGTGCCAGCTGTAGTGGAGATTATTAGATTGAGTGTCACCCTGGTGGTTTATATGTATGTCTGCTGTGGGTTACCTGCCTCCATCTTCAAGTAAAGTGAAAGTGAGGTGCATTTCAGGCGCCATCACGGGAGCTCCCTGGATGACCTGCTGGCCCCACCTTCCACCAGCGAGGGGCAGAATGATGAACGAGCCCTTCTGGACCAGCTGGACTCCTTGCTTAACAACACTGACGTGAATTCGCTGGAGGAGATTGATCGAGCGCTGGGCATTCCAGATCTTGTCAGCCAGGTCAGGATTATAGAGAGAGAGGAACAGTGGCGCACAAATCAGTGCCTGGAAATCTCTGCATGTTATACCAGGCTTTGAGAATAAATGTGTATTTGGTAGTGACGGCCGAATAAAACTTCATGGACCATTTTCTGTATTTTTTGGCCCCATTAGATGGTTGGGTTGCTTTGAGCCCTATTTTGAAGAGAGCCCCATCTAGTGGTGTCAAAAAATACAGCAGATGGTTCATGAAGCTTCATTTGGCTATCACTAATATTTGGTAACTTTAAGGTGTACGAGAGCAGAAAATTAGATGCTTGTTTCATTTATGACTCTTGCAGGGTCAAGGTGGAGAGCAGGCCTCAGAGGCCTTCCCCGGACAGGAACCCTCCATGATCATGGACCAGAAGCCCATGCTGAACCAGGGCTACCCCGGAGCCCCTGGCATGTCTATGCAGCCCCCCTACAATGCCATGCAGGGCCAACCGGCCGGCTTCAACCCGATGATGAGCCAGGTGGGACAGCAGGGTGGTTTCTCCATGCCGGGCATGCATCCCCGCGGCAGCTTGATCAGGCCCCGCATGATGACTGCCACCAAGCCCCTGCGGCTGCAGCTACAGCAGAGGCTGCAAGGCCAGCAGGTACCTCTGTCCTTCCTGCCTTCCTACACAGCAGCAAAATCTCAGACGATAACTAGCATACCACCTCTGAATGTGCGCCGTCTGCATGATGCCATGTTAGCCTTTGAGGAGTCTCTGAGTAATGTGAGAGAAATTAATAATTGTAATTATTGGTAATTTATATAATAGTAATCAAACAAACGGGTCTCTTGCCCAATTTTGGTATCATCCTGGAAATTTAAGGTTTGTATTACATGCCTCCCCCTGTGCAGTTTATGAACCAGAATCGCATGGGGATGAAGATGGAGCCCCCGGCAGGTGGGAACCCTGCACTTCGCCCCGGCATGCAGCCGCAGCCCGGCATGCAGCCTGGTGGACAGGTATAGCCGAACATCAGACTCTGCCTCTCAGGACCTCTTCACTTTGGGCGCAGCCCCTTTGGCTGGATCTGATCACTGCCTTCTGGCATCTTCTTCCAGGCTGGGTTCCTGAACGCTCAGATGATGGCACAGAGGAACAGGGAGATCATAAACCTGCAGCTACAACGACAGAGGATGATGATGCTCATGCAGCAGCAACAGCAGCAGCAGGTCACCGCGCCCAGTGGAGGGTTTAGTCCCCCTCCCAATGTTACGGCCCCTAGAGGCATGGATAATCCAATGGCTGCCCCCCCCATGAACCAGCCAGCGCAACAACAGTTTGCCTATGGGGGGAACTATGGTGAGCGAGAGGGAAACTGGGGAGACAAACTCGCTGCATTTCTTCTTTAGGGTTCATTGCATGTCGAAGCAGTAAATTTTTCTGCATGTTGCCTCACCCTCACAACCCTGTATTTGTTAAGCAGTTGGAAGCTTGGTGTATGGATTGATACAAATTTGCAGTATTTCTGCCCCCTAGTGTTCACGCCGTGCTGACAGGTGAAATAATGGTGCGTTCGATTATCTCACCGAAGTTGTAAATTCCGAGGTGTGTGATGTCACATCCGACCAATCTCCCGTTCAAGCTACACATCTCGGAACAAGCATGGCTGCCTCCGCGAACATGCTGTTGTTGCCTTATATTTTAGCAGATATGGAGTGAGATTCTTTTATCTGGGAGACATACAAGAAACACAAAGTAGTCAAACCACATTAAAAGCTTTGTAATATTTTTGTAGATCCATAGCGATATTCTTTATTCGAGAGGCAAACTACAGACAAACAAGACACTAACAAGTCTGGTAAAAATCTGATATTGCATGCTAGGATACTGTTTATGGTCATGATATGGTATTCTCTAAATCGAACACGTGCAATTACATTTATAACTATTAATACATTTAACAAAATAAACATTTTTAAATATTTATAAAATAGAATTACCGTTAACTGTGTAAGCCGCCATGTTGAAATTGACGTCACATGGGAATCTTGTCGGACAGAATTTCGTTCTCCATCAATATTGGAAAGGAGGTGTGTTTCTGACAGGAAGTGATGTTTTCGTGACGTTTTTATCCGACTTCCAAATCAGAGAGAGATAATTGAACACAGGATAGGGCCCACAGATTGTGATTCCCTGCTCTCTCCTCCATGACTTTCAGGGATGGGTCAGCAGGGGGACCCTTCATTTGTGAGTTCGGGCAATAGTCCACCCAATTCCATGATGCCTGGTCGTCTAGGTCTTCCTCAAAACTCCATGATGCAGCAGCATCCCCAGGGTGGTCAGATGTACCAAACGACAGATATGAAAGGCTGGTCACAGGGAGGCATGCCTCGCAACAGGTGGGATGGTCCACATTCATGCATCACTCACATTTCAAATATAATTGACTTTTGGATATACGGTCTTGAGTCAGGGCCAGCACTATCAGGTTTCTTCTCAGATTCTCATAAATCTGCATATTTGTAAATTACACAAAATAAGAGAGCAATACATATTGTATGTAAATTGAAAGATCAAATAAAATATGCGGCTGTTATCTGTTGCAGCTCATACCCCCAGCAGCAGTTTGGCCAGCAGGGAAATCCAGGCTCGTATGGGGGCATGATGATGAATGGATCTATGCCAGTCAATGGCAGTGGGGGTCATATGGGACAGATGCAGGGCCAGATGATGGCAGGCCAGATGAACTCCATGGGCATGGGACGGATGCCTATGGGGCCTGAGCAGGTATGCAGGCAGCAGCTTCAGCTGCTCACCCTCTTCAGGCTGACTCTCAGGCTAGGGTTGCAAAAGGGTGAAAATTTCTGTAAACTTCCCATAGAATGGAAAATTTCTGGAAAGTTGAGCTGGGGAATTTTGGGAATATTCCAAGTTGGAAACTTTCCTTGGGAATTAGTAGGAATATGTAGGAACTAACGGGAATTAACTGGAAATTTCGGGCAATTTATACAAACTATCTTCTACAAACAAATATGAACATTCTTTTGTCATAAGCAGAAAGGCATGCAAACATTTCTAATACAAACTTTAAAAATTACATTTTTGACTTGGAAATTAAGATGAATTTGCATTACATCTGGTTGTTTTAACCAGATTATGCTGCAAAATGTTTTTTCAACTATGTTTGAGTTCTGTGTTATAGGCTAACCTGCCGTTTTGCAATTTCCAGTCTATTTCCATACATTCCCATTAATTCCCATGGAAAGTGTACAATTTTGAAAAGTCCCAGAATTTTGCAGCCCTACTTTCAGCTCCGCTGCCTGTTGACATAAAAGGAGAGCATGAAATGACACCTAATTTCTTGTGTTCACAGCAGAAGTATTGCTGAAGCTGAAGCAGAGCGGTGTGATGGAATGGAGACTCACTGTGACTCCTACTCGGCAGAGGAGCCCTCTGTAGGCTGCTGAACTGTGCCCATTCCAGTGAACTGAGCTACTGTCTCTCCGTATCTAGGCCCCCTGTGGATAGGCCCAGAGTATCCATGTCATTCTGGGGTGGGGGCATGTAACCACACAATTGTAAATGCAAAAGACTGTGACAAATGCCGGGGTGTACAATTTATATCTTCAACATTCAGAATCTATTTATCTAGTTTGTGGAGCTCCTGTCCCTGAGTTGTGCATCTTCCTGCTGGAGGTACCTTGATACACTGGACCGAGAAATGTTGGTCAAATGCGACAGAAAAGGTTTCCTATAAGATGTAGAATGTAGGTCGTACAGTATTTACCCTTCATTGTGGGATACTCTTTGCTTTCTTATACATTGGGTTAAGGTACTACGCAGACCTGTTTAGTTGTGATTGCACTTTACAGAAAGCTAAAAAGATTGTTGCAATATTTCTTGGAAATTGTGTAGCCTTGTTCAAGAATTAATGCACATGGCAAACTTTCTTTTTTAAATGGGCCTATTCTAACCCAAAAAAAATACACAGAGGGGGGAAACATGATTTAATATGCAGATTTAAGCAATAACCTCTATGCTTCAAGCTGAAGCTGGAACAGCACCACCAACTCAACGTCAAGGTACTGCAGTATTAAATTTGAGGTCACATTTTGGAATTTGTGAATAGGAATTGTAAATACGCTTAATGTATCATATGCTTTTGTAGGTGTTTTGCACAGAATGTAAGGCTTAATATTTAAAATATAATTTTCATATTGTGACTTGTAGGTCAAATACAGCTTTTATTTTCAATGAAAAAGAGGATCCTCTTATCTGCTTATATTTGAATACATTTTAAAAGCTACAATGGTCTTTTTTTTTTTCCTCCTTTAAGGCACTTTTCTTGATGACAAAACCATTATTTTCTAGGAGGACAGAAAACTAGCTTGTAATTAATTAAAAGATTTTAATAAAGATTTTATAATTTCCTCAGCCTTACAAAGAAACATGCATGATGTTTACCCAACCTAACAACCTAATGATGTCCTTCAATTTTAATTGAACTTAAGATGAGGATTCTGTAAGCTTTGGCAGTACATCGCTCACACGTTTACAAAGCGCATTTGTTCCATTTCAGGAATTCTTTTCCACCAATAGCTGTCCGAGATATATTGTGACCATGACAACCAGTTGTCAATAGAAAGTAGTGGTGCTGTAGTGTTAAGTTTATTTAAACGTAAGGCTTGTTGTACTTGTAGCCACACATTCTCTGCGAAGCATAGCTTGCGTGGACTGCGTGAGTTCTATAGATGGAAGTTCTATAGATGGAAGAGGGCGATGACCCCATTAACTCTATGGTGCTGAAACATCCCAGGAAGGAATGACATGGGTAACAAAGGCTACTTGGTGAAATGAGGGATATTTTATATATTTAATTATTCTTTATTATGGCCGCCGTGGGTCAGGTAGTGTTGTTTCTTTTCACTCATTTATTTACTCTTGAATAATGTTCAAGAATCGTACCTTTATAAGATATGCGAAGTCCAAAGATTTTTGTTTCAATGCTTTGAGGTTTCTGATATTGGTGGTGAATGAGTATTTGTCTGTGCGCATATACTTATGCACACATGCGAATACGTATCTATATATTATAATTGTATATTGTATCATACACAACACAAAATAAATGTTTCCAGCTCTGCAGCAGTAATTTTAATTTTATGCTTCTTAATGTATGGCCAGTGGACTTCTTGCAGTTTTGCAGGGGGTCTTGAAGACCCTAAAGCTTGGAATATTTGTATATAAACTATTGCAGATATATTACAACTACCACTGGGAAATGTGTAATCGGTGTACTGTGTTATACTGAAACAGAAATTTTTAGCAAACACCTGTCTCTTCTTCCCATGAGGTAATTTTAAAGTGACTATCTGTTAAAATGAGTGTTTCTTCCAGAATACTACTTTTTTGTTCTTCCTGTTTGTTTAGATGAAATTTTAAAATGGAAAATTGAGAAATTTTAATTGGACATTTGTGCTACACTGTTTCTCTTATGTTGTATTCTGAGGCCAAACGGCCTGTCACCACCTTCCCACCTTTACTGTGTACTTTTTGAATGAAGAATAGACACAAATTAAATTTATGCAGTCAATTTCAGAATGTAAATCACTGTTCCTTTTTTCTTACTCGTTTCATGATGTTAATATTTATGCAAATACAAATTTCTATTTAAAAAATGTACTGATTGCCATTTGTTCTTTTAAATAACCACATTTCGCCTTTTGGACACATGCATTCTTCACCAAAAAATATTCAAAGACTTTTATGCAATGGGTTATTTTTTGTATATAAAAATCTATCTTGCACTACCCGCTTGGTCCTAGATCCGCGACGGGCTATCTACGCCAGAGTTTCCCAATCCGGTCCTCGGAGACCGACAGACGGTCCATGTTTTGGCTCCCGGTAGGGAGCTTCAGAGGGAGCACAAACGTGGACTGGATTGGGGAAACACTGGCCTACGCTGCCCCGAGCTTCTCGGGTTGCTGTAACGTCACTTCCGTTAGCTCGCTGCCGTACGGGAAGCACCGTCGGAACCGCTACCCAGTGATGTCAGTTCCAGGGGAGGGTTAAGAAACGTGGCCTTAAGAAAAGGAAATTCAGGTAGCTGCTGCGAGTAAATTTCGTGAGTGATATTTTCCGGGGTTTAATAGCCAGCTTGCGTGACGACTTGTATTTAATAGCCCATTTATCCGTGAAAAATGGCCGACGTCGAGCAGGGGTCGGCTCTGCCGAGTGAAGGTGCAGCTCCGATCGTAGATGGTGTCAATGCGACTCTCTCCAATGGGACCGACTCTGTCAACGCGACGGCCAGGTTCGTCTCGACACCCGAAGGCACGGCCCTGGCCTATGGGAGCCTCGTCGTTATGGCTCTGCTGCCCATCTTCTTCGGCGCCCTGCGCTCCGTCAATTGCTCCAAAGCAAAGGTAACGCCGGCCGGACGGGTGCACGAACCGCTAAGGGGGGGCCCTGCACGCTGCATGAACACCACCAGCTCGCTTTCTGCTTGCTGCTATCGATTAATGCACATGTACCGTATCCCAAAGCAGTTACATGTTATTTGATCGCTATTTTAGTTCGCTAGTTACCCAACCCATCAGTGCAAAAAAAAAAAAAAAAACAGCTGTCGCCCGACATGTGTAGTGGTAGTTGATACGTAGTCATTTCAGTTGTCAGTAGACGTTCCATGGTTGTCGATATTTTATCTTGTTCCGATACTTTGTTTTCCTGTCTCGTTTTAAAAATATTTTACAAAATGCCATTGCAGTACTTTGTATAAATACAAGTATTTTGAGTAGTAGATCATTCATGCGTCTTTCATGACCATTCATTCAAAGCAGGAGTGGAAAGTCTGGAACCTCTCCCATGAAGCACAGGACATCAGACATGGGACACTGGAAAAGATGCCAACACATCACAGGGCACACACACATTTTGGGTACAAGTTTGATTAGACCACATGTCTTTTGCGGTGGTGGGGAGGAAATGCATGGAAAGCACGTAAATACACATGCAGCCAAGAGCAGAATTTTAAACCCCAGTCCATAAAAAAATCTCTGAAAAGAATCCATAAAAACTTAGACTTCCCTGGATTTATAGAACAGCTGTTATGTGATTAGCAAAAAGCTTTTAATATACAGCAGAAAGCAAATGTCAATATTCACATTCTTGGGATCGGATATATGCAGAATGGTTTAAATTACCCATTACATCTGTTGTTACAGTGTGTCTAGTGTGAGACGATTGTACCCTTTGTTCACTAATGACTTTTGCCAGCAGCTGGAAATCATTTTCAGAGTATGTCTTTGGAAATGAGGAAACTCATTTGGGACACTTCAGTTTCCATTGTGCCACTATGACCTACTTTTGTGAAGATTTCCTATTTTATTTACAAACCCTGTGGGATGAGATGTTATATGCTATACATCTGAGCTTGTCTTGCCCAGGAACCATGAGATCATTACAGTGGCTCGTAGCTTAGAGAGATCACTTAGTGTGATGTCAGTGTGGTGCATATAACACGAGTGTTAAAGATGGTGCACTTTAACATGTAGCGACTACTCACCATCACTGACATTGTAACGCATTTGAAAGCTTTCTTGCATCTCTTTTAATTTTAATGTAATAATAAGCTCCTCTTTGCCAGGATTTCTTGTTTGAAAGGAATCTTCATCAGAGATGATACTATATTTTGAAACATGGTACAGCACCCAATTTACTCAAATAACTATTGCGTATATATGCGACTCAAAAGCCAATGCAAAGAATAATGGTTAATGTACAATGAGTACTACTTTGACACAGAAGCACGTTGAGGATTCTCTAGATATAATATTGGTAAGATGTGTATGAATGCACTTTGAAGCTTGTGATAGACCTGGTTGCATTTGCTGTTTTCTCCCAGAATTCCTCTGAAATGCCAGAGACCATAACCAGCCGGGATGCTGCCAGGTTCCCTATCATTGCCAGCTGCACCTTGTTTGGGCTGTACCTCTTCTTCAAAGTGAGTCATTGTCACCATATGTCATCTCTATATTGCAGAATGTTCCAGTTTCCCTATAGCTGTATCGGACATGTGAAGAACATGTAATGGAATTGCAGTGCTTATGATCAGAGGTGGAAGGTTCAGAAAGTATAAATTCAGATCAAGATTTTGTTTCAACCAACCAGTTGAGTGCTCAGTAACTGTGACTCCAACTGGTTGGTTGAAACAAAATGTTGGTCTAGATTTGTACTTTCTAAATCTGAACTTTTCATCTCTAGTTATACAATTGAGTTTTTCCCCCCCAAGAGTGTTTTTTCCCGAAGTGTTCTGTAAGATATGAGAATGGAATGTTTCTTGACTGACCGAAATGAACTTTGCTTTGCTTTATGCTTTTCAGATATTTTCTCAGGAGTACATTAACTTACTGTTGTCAATGTACTTCTTTGTACTTGGAGTGTTGGCAGTCTCCCACACCATGAGGTACCGCTTCTTTCTAGTTATATATGTGTATATATATGTATTTTCCCAGTTCAAAGTTACTTTCACCCAGGTATTTTTTTTTTCTAGATTAAGTCGCTTGCTATTGCAGTCTAGTGCGTTCCTGCAACCTGAGCTGGCAGCTTTCACTGTCGCTATGAGTGCCCTATCTTAAACCCATCACTGTGACCCCTGCACGCTGACTGCTTTCTCATATCCGCTGCACTGTAGCCAGTGAGTCTTTTCTCCCTTTTTTCCGCGACAGTCCTTTGATGAACAGGGTATTTCCCACCAGCCTACCTAACAGGCAGTACCAGCTGCTTTTCACGCAGGGCTCGGGTGAGAGTAAGGAAGGTGAGTGAGCCATTTTACTTTTTGGAGTCAAATCCCCCCCCAGTTTTAGTTGCCTCATGTCTGGTGAGGCTTGTGATTATCTGGGGAATCACAGGTTCAGAGCACATTCCTGAAGGAGTACTAGATAATAGCAGGGCTTTGGGAAAGCAATGTACTGGGCTGAAATGGCTCTCTGTGCTTACCAGTGATGCAGCTCTCTATATGTTATGCACATACAGTCTTGATGTGTTATAAAAAAAATTTCCAACTAATGCTTCAACTACTGCACATTGTGCTGGCTGCAGCTGTCATTTTAAATGAGGAAACTGGTGAATAGAAAGTACTGTCATTCTGGGTTTCCTTATCACTGATTAAGCCCATATATTAGAAGTACTTACTGACTTTATTCGTTATGCAAAACAACCGGAACTGAGATTTTCAAAAGAATTTTTAAAAATTCCGGCATGTGGGGGGGGAAAAAATCACTGTTTTGGCCAAGCGGTAAAAACATTTTGTTGCACCCAAACTTTTTGAAACCACTGCTATAATTTTAATTATTCAGATTTTATATGTATTTTATCTACTATATATAACATAGCAACATGTATTTGCATTTCCACTGGCAATGAAACCTTTGCCTGCTCCATCAGTGTTGCTTATCTGTCAGGGGGTTGGTCTGAACTTTAGTCTTGGTGGTGGGGGGGGTGTTTCTGTCTGGTTTGTCTTTCATGAATCACTTATCCCAATACCTTCCTTGTCACTTGCAGCCTGTCACTGAAAGCATGCAACGCAAGGCCAGTAATGGCAGCGTACCGTAGGGTATACATACATATTCAGGCGCCCCTCACATGTAAGGGTAATGCAGGCCCATGAGTTTACTTAAACTGCATTTTGGACAATAGAAAGAGCAGTAGAGCTGCACTGCAGTAAACAAAACTTCACACTGCCAAAAATTGTAATGATGGTACAATGATCTCTATTTAATGCAATCACATTATTTTGGAAAAGATGCGTCCATCTATGAATTTATCCTCCATGTCTACTTACCCGCTACAGGGTCTTGGTACCTGGCACAGTAGGTACAGGGCATTAATGCAGTGGACACCCTAGACAGAATGCCTGTGCAGTGCAGGCCAGACATGCAGTCATGTATCTGTGGAAAATACTGAGACATCAATTCTGCTATAGCTGCGAGGCTGCAGTGCTGCCCAGTGAACCACTGCACCGCCGAATATTTGTTTGTTATTGTGATTTGAACCTAAGGTGGGGCTATTGTTTAACATCCCTTGATTTATATTATTTTTGTTCTCAGAAATAGTGAATTACGAGTTTGACACCAAAGACCTGGTATGTCTGGGAATTAGCAGTGTTGTTGGAGTTTGGTATATCTTCAAAAAGGTGAGTAAGCTGAGCACATGCATGCCTGTTACTGAGCAAAGCTAGAAATTCAGGGCAGTGTGTTGTAGCTCATAGCACAGTTCCTGACAGGTTAGGTGAGGCCTGGCCTTCCAGAGCAACACTTAATCCGAAATGAAATAAAAGAATGAAATCCATGGCCGACAATCAGGATAACATGCTTGGATCTTGTGTACATAAATCGGTGGGTGCAGAACCTTCTGGCAGCCTGGGACTGTCTGCCTGACTGAAGGGTATATGGGCGCGTTTGTGATGCTTGGATGTCTAACGTTTTGTTTGCTTGCGCGACAGCACTGGATCGCCAATAACCTGTTCGGGCTGGCGTTCGCGCTCAACGGCGTCGAGCTGCTGCACCTCAACAACATCAGCACTGGCTGCATCCTGCTGGGCGGCCTCTTCGTGTACGACATCTTCTGGGTGAGTTTCCCGCCGGCGGCGTGGTGCTGCCCGAATGCAGTTACCGCCATTCCCCTGACCCATGTGATGACACACTCTCTCGCTTACTGTTACAGGTGTTTGGTACCAATGTGATGGTCACTGTGGCCAAGTCTTTTGAGGCACCCATTAAATGTAAGGAAGACATATTTTCTCCATCAGCAAAGCATAATTCAATGCTGTTTGTACTGAAGTTTATATTGTATTTTTATATGTAAAGTTTTAATATACTTGCTAATGCTTTGAATAGTTATAAACAGTAGACTTCTTATGAATAATATAGGATCTTGAGAAAAAGTATAAACAGTTAATACAATACACTGTGAAATGGGCAAGTCTCAGCTTGTGTACATCTGTCTCCCTGTGCCACCCAGTGGTATTCCCTCAGGACCTGCTGGAAAGGGGTCTGGAGGCCAGCAATTTTGCGATGCTTGGTCTTGGTGACATTGTCATCCCAGGTCAGTATGTCTGGAGTGCGAATGAAGGCCGGCTGGGAGGTCCTCTATCTTCAGAACAGCACTCTATTGCCCGCCTGTTCAAATCTGGCCCTCGATTCCAAATCCAGGCCTTGTTTTCAGTTCTCCCAAGTAGTTGTTTGGCCGGAGGCTTCACACCTGGCTCACAGGTAAAGGAAAGCTGGAAAATCAGCAGGGCTCGGCACCATGAATTGAATAGTCCTGCTCTATTTTGTTTGTCAGGACATTAAATTATTTATCCTCGCAAAACCAGTGAATATATTTTTCACCACTAGAGGGTGTCGTACAACTACAGTATTGAACCCCAGGATATTACAACCAAATAGTTTTTCTTTCTGTTTTGTGTGTTAAAACATTTTGTAATATTTTAATCTGTTTATTTTCAGGTATCTTCATAGCATTGCTTCTGCGCTTTGATGTCAGGTAAAAAAAAAAAAAAAATCTCTACAAAAATGAAACTAATTTAATGGTTTATATATACATATGACAATGCATTTGTTCTCAGTTTGAAGAAAAATACCAAGACCTATTTCTACACTGGCTTCCTGGCCTACATCTTTGGCCTGGGCCTGACCATATTTATCATGCACACCTTCAAGCACGCTCAGGTGAGAGTCTGCATGTCGAGTTCTGCTGGAATCGGAGAGTCGGTGTGAGCGTCCATCTGCATGCTTGGGTTCATCATGTCCAGACCTTTTAGCAGAACCCCCAAAGTTCACTTTCATGTCCTTGGCTGCAGCCTGCCCTGCTGTACCTGGTCCCAGCATGCATAGGACTGCCCATGGTCATGGCGCTGGCCAGAGGAGAGCTGACTGAAATGTTCAGGTATTTTCCCCCATCCTTCTCCGCCTCTCCTCCATGCCTCTCTGCCCCTGGGTCCCATCATCGGCCCCCCGTCCATGAGCCCCTTTCGCTTCCCCTCTCCCTCTCAGCTCTTCTTTCTCTACCTGTGACTTTCTTCCCCTCTCTGCTCAGCTTCTCCATGAGATTGGGTGGAGGAGGGGACTTCAAACACAGGGTCACCTTCTCATAATTTGTGGTTGGCTGTGTTCGTGATGGGGGGGGGGGGCGGGGAGGCTGGTTGAATTCGCGGTAGGGTCGCGACGGTCGTCCAGCTGCACCGGCGGGCATGAGGAAAACGTTCCGGCGGGCCTTGCCTCTTGCCAGGAATCTGTCTGCCGCCACCAGGGGCCCGCTGATAGTTGCCATGGCAGCCGCAGCGATGACCTTGGGGCAGCACTTGCTGCCCCAGTGAAGTGAAGTAATCGAGCCTCTTGGCCCCAGTCATGCGTGCTGAGCGCGGGCTCTGATGTTCCCTTGCTTGTGCTGCTGATGCAGACGGATGTGTAGCATCGTTCTTTCAGGCCCGGCCCCTGACTAGCCAGTGGCGCCCCCTCCTGTACAGCCGTGTTTATCCTAAAGCCCTTCGGCACCCCTCTCCCGTCCCACTTCCTGTAAACCTCTTTCTCTCTGGCCTTTTGCTTCCCCTCTGCCATCTTCCCTCCTCTTCTGCTCCTGCGCCTCCTCGTCAGCTATGAGTCCTCGGAGGAGATCTTGCCCCACACCCCTCGGCTCACACGCTTCCCCACCGTGTCCGGCTCGCCCGCCAGCCTCGCTAACTCAATGCAGCCTTCGTCTTCCTCCTCCTCGCCCCGCCGCCGTCGCCACGTGGCTGCTGTCCTGTAGGCAGCTGGGCAAGTACACCTTTCTCTCTCTCTCTTTTATCCCTCCTTCCGTGTCACCTTCCCACCTGCCCCTGCATCCATTAGCTGGCTTCTTGGGCTTTGTCGTCGCTCCCCTAAATCCCCGGGAGCCCAGGACTGTAAGATCTAAATTCAGACGGGTGCTGTATGAGTAGCTTGCGGTTAGCCTGGCAGGCCAGGGCTCCGCCTGCCTTCTCTATAGGTGCCGGGAAGGTTTTGTTCCAGCACTGTCAGGCCTTTAGAGTAGCGACTGACCACTTCACACTCAGGAGAGTGACACACGGGAGCTCTTGCTGTTGTTATCTGGCCCACTGCAGCAGCAGAGGTCCTCCATTCAGAATGTCCTGGATGACTTCCAGTGGGCCGCTACTCCAACTGTCGTTGCCCACTCGTGCGTTGTAATGGCAGTGGTGCTTTCACTGACATGGCTACTGCACAGAGATCCTCACCTGCTCCAGCATGTCACTGTAGCATAGAAGTAGGGGTGTGTGCGTGCGCGTGCGCGTGCGTGTTGGGGAAGGCATATCCTAGAGGATCCAGGTATGTGATACACATTTCAGTCAGTATTAGAAGAGGTTAAAAAATAGTCAGGCACTATTGGTCACGTGTACACAGCATGTACCGCGAAATGAAACACTATAAGCAGGCTATCCTGATCAAATAAAATGTACAAAATATTTTCCTTTGTAATATTTGATTTATATAATATTACATACATTTTTATATATATGTACACGTAAGCGCTCTACAAAAAAGATGTATGGAATATGCACAATATAAATACATCTTGCATGAAGGGTATTTGGCATGAACGGCTGATTTGAATTATGCAATGTACCGTTTACCAGGCACATACGAGGAGATTACACGGTATGCAAATGATGACCCATCGAGTGAATTATAAATGTATGATGTACAAGTAACCGACTTGAAGTACAGGCAGATAGGACAGTATTTGTGGCGTCTGTAGGTGAGGAGGAGAGGCCGTCTTGGTATTATATTATCCCCTATTTCTGCAGTTATTACAAACCGCGGGTCTTACCGTACATGAGTGAATAGCCACTGGCTGTAGTGTGTGCGATAACCATTTTGGTGCGACTCCTGTCTCCTGCCAAGGTATGACGAATCATCTCCGGAGGTGGATGCCAAGGAGGAGACAGAAACTGACAAGAAAGAGAAGTGATGGCCTCAGTCTTTCAGGCTCAGTTTACCTTCCTCTTGTTGCATACAGACCAGAAGGTGGTGCCACTGTTACGGGATTGTGGTACGGTACACGTCAAGCAATTTGTGTTAATTTGGTGTTTTCTGGAACATAAGTTCTTTGAAGTACAACCTGTATTTAGTATCTTTTTGTTTTAATGTAACTAATTTTGCTTCCGCATTGCAAGTTTTGGTTAATTTTTTTTATATGCCAACATTTTAATATATAAAATTGGAGGGTGGGGCAGGTTGTGGTTATTAAAATTAGAGTCAGTTGTTTGTTCTTTTTCATGGACCAAAGACACAAGGAAGTTTTTTTTTTTTTTTTTCCCCCTCAACTTTCAGTTCCAGCCATGGATGTTTTAGTTGCCTGAGTGTGACTCAACTCACAGGCAGAGATGTGAACTTGCATGTGTGCTTTTTCGCATGCCTCTGTTCATGCCATTTTCATTGTTTTTCTGCGTCACACAGAAAATTCCATTCTTTGTTCTTACATTTTTGCCATTCACATAGAACTTGAAGTGCATGCAGAGCGCTGTATTGCATACAGTACTGCCCAATGAGAGAAGCACTCTGTGCATTTTGACACAAAAATGGTGTTCTGAACTTATTTTTTTGCCAAATCTGCCTGGGGTTTTTCTGTCCTCTTTCATTACTGTCTGAAAACTGGCCTATTGTCCTTAGTGTGCGAAAAATGCTGCTAATTCAGATGCATTTGGAATGCCATCATGATCGTTCCTCTTCCCATTTGTAAGTAACTCTATAATGTCTAGTTTTTCAAGCTTCTGGCCTTGTCGGATGATTATGATGGACAAAACCAGGCATTGGGTTGAATCCAATGTAGGAATAATAATGTTTTTTATCATTTCATTGTTTTTCAAGCAAAGCATGGGCATAATTTTCAATGTGTGTTTTCTCATGTAATACCAATGCAACTTTAGGCAAGCTTCTTTGTTGAGAAGCGCATTCTTTGTTAAATAAATCGTGGTGAATGCCACTTTGAAGAAGCATTAATCTGCTGAGTGTGTGTCTTTTTCACTGGCCGAGGTGATGGCTGAGACAGCCATTCTGTATATTGTGGTACAGGGGAAAATGCTGGACAGATCAAGAAATTCTGATGGTAAATTTGTTTAAATTCATGTTTTTCTTCCTACCACACCCTCCAAGCAAGACTTAGATCGAAACCTGAGGTTTACGCAGAGTAGAAAGACTTGCTCTCTTGGGTTTGTTTTAGAAAATGACAATGTAAGGGCTGAAATGAGGTACGCAGGTCAGATTTTATACGTGACGGTCGCTTGCTTTTACATGCCCAACTATGCCATCCAGTATCCATACATCCATGTTCTCATGTAATATCACCGTGGCACTTGAACTTCTCCAGAGGTCTCCTGCATCACTGATGTATCAGACTTACTTTTCTAACTTTGCTGAACTGAGAGGCAAAGCACTGTCCTGAATGCCGAGCCGGTCGGTTTATCCTCTTCGGGTCTGTGGCTGCTTCACCATCCCTGCAGTGTGAAGATGGATCGTGTCGCCTGTGGGAATATGAGTCCTGAGCGTTTTCTGCTAGCAGCAAGGGGAAATGGAACAAAACACCTGTTAAAATCTTCATGTCATTTCTTGTTTGGAGGGGGGAAAAAAAAGAGATGGAAGAACAGAGATGGACTGATAAGCTATTTTCGGGCCTGGGAGCAGGACAGAGCCACCTGCAGACTCATACCCCCGGCCAGCTGTGCAGCGAAGGACGACAGGAAGGGCATTAGAAAACGGTCTTAACCCTTTGATGTGGCTTTTGCTGCGAGGCTGCATCTTCCGCCCTCCTCTCTCACTGAGTCACAGTGGAAAATGCAAAATATGTCAGCTTGCTGCAGTTTAAAAGCCTGTTTCCCTCAAAGTGCTTTTTGTGTGTGTGTGTGTGTGTGTGTGTGTGTGTTTGGGGGGGGTGTGTGAAGCAGGATATGTCAGTTTGTGTGACTGTGGCTTTGTGTCGGCTCCCCGCTATCGGACTCAGCGAGAGGAGCAGCTAGATCTTCATGCACAAACCTTGCGTTCCACCAAGACCTTGAAGATGCTCCTGTGATGAGCATCAGCTAGTGGCACCGATTTCACTGGCTGGGCGCTTTTTGAAATTCTGAAACATTCGCTAAAAAAACAAAACAGAAACTTTATCATAGATTCTGCCCTCAGATCACACTAAATACAGACAAACCAATGCATTTAATCAATTTTCTATTGGGTTCAAACAGTCAGTCCTTTATATAATGAATTCCGGACCGAGTCTTTTCTTGCCTGCTTTTTCTTTTTTAACCACAAGATGGAGTTACTAGCATATGTGGTGATGATGCGAACTGTGGAATTCACCTCCGACTAGATGAATCCTTTTTCTTTAATACAACACTGCTATTATGCTATAGGTAACTGGTTGCTAGTACAGTGATTTCAGCTCAGCTGTTGGCTTGCGGTGTCCGTATGGCAATTCACTTAAGCCAGTTTGAAATTCTGAAATCCCTTTATAAGCGTAGACATAAATCAGTGCTGATGTCTCCCTTATAAATGTCCTGAAAGATATATGAATTTATATGTGAAATGTTTAAAACTAAAACTCAACAACACAGAAAGCGTACTGCTGGATGTAAAAATGCGGGCCTCGGAGCCTGTTCGTCATTGATGTGTTCGCCAGCACGCTGACCCTTACTGGTGCCTGTGTTCATGCAGCACCTCCCCCAGTTTCCCGGGATTGGATGGAGAAATGTGGGAAGCCCCCCTGGGGGATGTGGGATCTGATTTGCAGATTAAATTGTGGGGAATCGCGAGGGGTGGGTATGATGGTAGAGGTGTATTTTGGTGCCGCTCCACTTCTCAGGTTTCCTCTTGTTAGCCACGCCGAGGACGACAGAGAGAGAACCTCGTTAACAGCCGTTCGTGGAGAACTGTGAAGTTTCAGTTCACAGAAGCGGAACTTACCCTCTGTGACATCAGCTACGAGAATGTCACCTGCGTGTTTTATTTGGCCCGTTTGTTTGCTTATTTATGGTTTATTCGGTGTTAGGTACTCGCAGACTGCATCCTGTTGTTGCCTAGTTTGCTATTCAGTCTTGGTATCTTGGTTTCCCCCGATTTAAATAGTCAGCATGCAGCTGCAGGTGTTCCTGTGGTGTCAAGCATCTGCCTTCACCTTGACGTGCTTCATATTAATAGTAAAAATGAGACAACTTACAGTTTTTTTTTGTTTGTTTTTGTTTCACTTTTAGGTATTTGATATTACAGAATTCACCAGAAATCTGAGACGTGCTGTGATTGGCAGCGTGGATTTGTTCGTTTTGGTGCTATAGACTAGGCCTCTGTGACATGTTGTTGCTTGAAACGGCCAGCCTGTCTGCGTGACAGTCAGGGGAGACATTAGCTGCAAGCTTGCTATAGCTAACAATTCTCAGCGTGCCAATGAAGAAGACGACAGAAAGGAAAACAAAATTAAAGAAAAAGAAGAAAGCAAAGCCAGAGGAAATACCCCACGCGTAATTTTGTTTTAATAATACACAATCCCACCTGCATCTATTGCGCCATCCGCCTGAGATGTGTTTTAATTGTCTAAAGTCAGGCGGGGGGGCATTCCTGCTGAGCTCTTAATTTATTAGCTTTGATTCAGCTGTTAGTCAAATTGTCAGATTCAAGCCATGTCAAACTTAGGCCATTTATTAAAATAGTAAAGTATTTATTTAATTTATTAAATGTCAAAACAAACCTTCGGTTGTTAGTAAGATCAGCAGTGATCATTTTAGAATGTTTCAAACACCATAGGTTAAGTATTTTTTATTTAGATTTCAGTAAGACTGAAATTAAAGAAAGTATTTTATAGGGACACAACTGTGGCAGTTTATTAGTTTATTTCAAGCCTGTGGGTATGAGAAAACAAACAAACAATAGAACTCAACTAAAATGTCAACCTACACTGTGCAAATGCTGTCAACAGCTGGAAAAGGCAAACATCTGAAAACTAGCATGAGGCTTAGATTTGCTAAAAATATGTATATAGTTTTATGTATTACAGTATTGTCCATAAAGGCTTAATGAATGAATACTTACATAACTGTAAAGTACCTCTCCCATGAATATATCAGTAAGTCCTTTGGACACGTGACGTGTGTAAAGTCATGTAATTAAAATGATGGCTCCTGAATCGTTACACTTTCACTCTGTCGCTCACTGTCTATTTATAAACCACTGGATGCAGAAGAGTGAAAGGCCTCTGGGTCTGCACTAGCCCGACTGCTGCAGCTCCTGGGGGGTCCATTAGGGGGCAAAGTGAGAGGAAAGGTCAACCCCCCCCCCCTTCCCAGGCTGTTTGCTAATAAAGCATAATGAGCAGCTCTGACACTAAGCAGCCAGGCGACAGTGAGGTGACACCCTGCTCTGGGAAGGACGGCCACGTCATTCAGGGTCACTGCGAATAGGAACGACGACATCCAGCGGGGATCTTGCTCATGTCACCAAGCCAAGGTTTTTCCCAGAATCGCAGAACTCCAACAGCCTGTGGGGAAGACGCCTGTCCTATGGGCCGTCTTGCTTTCGTCCTGCTGGCCTGGAAGTGCTTCTGTGGGTGTTTTGGGGGAGGTCACTAAAATAGCGGTCTAAATTTCTGTGTATGAGTGTGGAAGGGCCATATACACATTACTTTCCAGAAAAATAACATTTTTATTCTTCGCTCCACTCTATATGCATAAGGTTAAGGCCTCAGGTTTCTTAGAGAACATTGTAAAAAGTACCCTGTCACATTAAGCCTGAAATGAGCCTGGTGGTCTTTGCCCATATAGTGATACAGGCACCAGGAAAGTGGTCAGTACCAGTCCAGTAAAGGCTGGCGCTGAATTGAATCATACTGTGTGTTTATACACTGAATTGGCGTTAACAGTCTGGCTCCTCTTGCATACCTAGATGAGGTCCCCAGTCATTAAAATAGCACACAGTGTTGTAGACAGAGTAAAGTCTTATGTCCTCATTCTGACTGCAATGATCAGGGGTGTCACAGGGGCAGGGGGACCCTGGAAGATTCAGGGGGTCCAGTGTTTGACTGGTCCCTTAAATATGTAAAATCATATGTAAAATTGGGTGGGAGGTCCAAGGCAATATTTTGTCATGGGTCCCAAATTTTTAACTACACCTCTGGCAATGATGATTGTTTTGATAAAACGAAAGGAACAAGTTGCACATGCTTATTAGTCTTGACCCCACGGTGGGGGGGGGCCTGACATTCTGCGGGCTCTTTCCGGCCCTCTGTTTGTGGAGACGCGGGACAGCGCCCTGGCCTCTGGCACGGGGGAATCTGTGTCAGAGCTTCATTAGCAGCATTCACCAAGCCCCGGCCTCCAAAACCATGACAACAACACAACAAGCACTCCGGGTGGGGGTGGGGGGGGCCAAAATGGGCCGTGCATGAAGCCACCTGTGGGAATGATGCGGGACAGCAAACACTGCGATTCAGGCCATGGGAACGTTCATCCCGCCTCAATGGGGAGAAGATGCACACACATACGCTGCATATTCCGGAATATTCCGGAACCTCATCCCTGTGAAGGACAGAGAAAGGCAGCAGGTCTGAGCCAGAGTCATAAAGGAAATGATGAAACAGTGACTAGTTTCACGCCAAGTAAGTGAAGCAGGAAGAAATTTGTACCCGTTACAACTTGCTGATGCTGATGAACTGCTGATCCCCCTTCCGTGAAACCTGTTTTAGCTGGGATTTTCTGCTTGGTTTGGTCGATGGTCTCAGTGTGTCTCATTAGTAACATTGGTGTTGGTCCAACTTTCTTTGTCTTGTTTTTTTTTTTTCTTTTGACCTCTGAATTTCCCAGGAAACAGGAAACAAAGTCTCTCACTTTATTTACTTTTCTCTCTCCCCTCCCCCAAGAAAGAATTTGTTAGGCAACTGATTTATCAGACATCGACAGCATTTCCTTTTACTTTGATTAATTTGAAATGTAAGAGGCAAATGATTTATTCAGTTAACGAAGTTCTTCGCAAATGACTTCACGGGGACGGGTATCGTGGAAGGTGCCAACTGAACACGCAGGTGCTGAAGCCAGATTCCCCTGGTTAAACACGGCGCCGTAAAGTGGAGGAACTGAGACTCGCTGAAAGTCTGGCTGGGCTACATGCTGATAAAGAGAGAGCTGTCAGGCGAAGGGGCGACATTCCCACATTCGCAATCTGAGAACTGTGCCCCGGTTTCAAAACCGCCCCTCATCTCGCAGGCTGACAGACACTTTGACGCACTGCAGTTTGTAGCAGGAAGCTGCACTTGGGAAAGACCTGGCTGTGTGTGGGGGGTCTCTGCCACGCTGTGGGTGCCTGGGGTGCCCTGGTGACTCATTTTGGACCCCTTTCAATTTCCTGGCATTCTTCACCATGTGTGTCCATCTGCAGGTGCGCTCCACATAGCCCTGATGGGACACATTGTCCCTTCTGGCCATGTTGTGACCCCAAATAAGCCTGACATTAGACCCAGAGAATCAGGCCTATCACTAGGGTGTTGCTGGGCAACTTTCACCTCACCCCCCCGTGACACTAAGTGAGGCCACGCTGACCCTTCTCACTGACCATTGCATTGGTCTGTGATGTATAGATGGGCTTTTTTGTGAAGCCACTGAAGGTTTGCCTTGTATCTGTTATCTGCTTTTGTTTTGGAGTTGGAAAAAGACTTTGTTTTAAACCTCATTCAAACGCTTCAATCTTTTTGTACCATAGTTCTTGGAACAATGTTGTAGATACTTATTCAATGTTATGTCGTTATTTATTATTTATTTTTGAGCTTTAAACGTTTAGCTGACTTAACTTTCAGAATGTGGTAAATCTGTAATGATTGCCAGCGCTGGCTGATGGTGAAGTTCAAGAATTACTGCCATGCTGAACAAAACAATCGAATTCATCACCATGTAAGTAAAATGTCTAGTGAAAATAAAGATATTTTCTTCTGTTTCAGCGATTTGATTGACATTGTCACAGTGCAGAACTCCAGATACCCATCATGCTTTGCGCTGGTACTCATTACTGGCGTCTCACAGCCTTCAGCGGCGTCTGAGGGATGCTTTGCTATCTACGGAACAGCAGTTAATGAAGTCTCCAAGCCCAAGCCTAACCCTAATCCCCGAGAGCCGCTTAGACGGTGCCTGAAGTGTCACACAGTGTTCATACAGCCTGATTTGGTGCAAAGGGACAGTTTCATGCAGATGAGCCAGAATTCGGAATAGAAAAAAAAAAAACTTGTTTACCAGTTTTACCCAAATTTCTCCCTTTCAGCTTTTGAAAGATTCATTTGGGGAAAAGATGAGAAGACAAATGGTGTATGGGGAGTGGGGGGGGGCTTTTCATTAAAAACTTCCAGCATCTTTTTTTTTTTTTTTTTTTAACTCCCGAGCCCCCCCCCCCCCCCCCCAATTTCCTGGTTGAAGAGTTCTGATGTAATCAGTAAGCTTTCGTTTCTTTTTTTTCCCAATTGACCTCATAGTCCACTGGAACTTACCGGAATCTGTCCTCTTGGAGAAAGCGGATTCACTTCTGAGAAAGCAAGCAGCTGTCCTTTAGTTTGACCGCAGAGACGCAGAGGCGCTGGGCTCCGAGCAAAGAAACCCAACACAAATTCCAATACCTCGTCTGTTTCACCATCTAAATTTGCATGACTTTCTATTAGTCTATATCTGTACAGTTCATATACTTATGTCTGACATTTTCTGTGCATCAATACATACATCCATCAGCCTATCACTTGAAGCATTTGCCCTCACCTTGACTTGAGGCTGAGCGGCTGGTGCTCTGCAGGTGTGAGTAACTGCCCCGTCAGGGCATCGGCCGTTTACTGGTAACTCCAACAACTGACACCATATTGCCCCCCCCCCCCCCCCCCCCCGTTTGTCAGGGCCCCCTTTACAAATCGCTCATTGTTCTATCTTCTGGCAACTGGAGCTGCGATAGGGCATGTTCCCCCAGAAAGGTTAGCATTCAGAGGGCTCGACCTGGCAAATGAGAGAGAGGGGAAGATTTTTTTTTACAGTCTTCCAGTTCTGCACACATAAGGCAATTTCCAGCGCATTTGGCCCCACAGTAATGGTTTCCAGGGTGGAACAGCAGGGTCTGTATCACCCAGATGGTAGATTTGCAGCGTACCTGAATTCTCAGTGAATATATTCATTCTTGTGCAGCTGCTGTTGGAAAAAGAGCCGCGGCTCCGAGTTGCTTGTCCACGTTTATGATCTGAACCTAAAGCACAGAACACGGATAAAGGGGATTGACCGGTACATTAAATAAAAGGGCTGCAGGAACTGGAAAAAGCCCACAGCAAATCAGCCAGACAGCCAACAACAGCTGCCCGCTTCCGTCAGCCGTAGCATCAGACTCGAAGAGATCTTGTCATTAATTTTCAATCATTTCAGGGATTTCAATGGTTGCTGTTCTTTGGGGGTCTACAGATGCTTAAACATCTTGTACTGCAAAGGGATCAAATAAATAAGAACCCGATTCCAAGGTAGAGCTTTGCACTTTGTACCACTTTCACAGAGAGCAAGTGAGCCGGCCAATCGTCTGTCTAGATTAACAGTTATCAGTGCTGAGCTGACTTACCTGGAGCAGCAGGTACAAAGTTAGCGACTGATGCTAACGTCTGCCTCTTTCACTGTGAGCTTCTGACATACAAGATACGAGTAAAAATAAGCCAGAGCTCTGTGTGGCCGGTGCTCTGGGCCATCATGCCTGCATAGGTCACCACCGGGGCTTCCAGCGCTGCTGGGGCCATCGGTGCTCTGGGCTAGAAGCCACCAGGGCACGTGACTGAGTGCTGAGCACGGAGTGCCACTGTGCAGACATCTGGAAAAAGGCCTGCTAACGTGATTCTCTGCTCCCTGCACTGCAAGAGCCGTTATACGTGCCATAAACCCCCACAGCCCTGCTGTAATCGACTCGTCAACAGTAATAAGGGGAAAAGCAGAGCAGCCTGTCGGCCATTTGTAAGGCAACTCGATCTGTTTATTTATCTGACGTGAGATGTAATAATTTGTCAAATAGGTTGGAATAAGTGTCCCAGTGCCGTGAGGTGTCAGACCGGGACATGGGGGGGTGGGTTGGGGGGGAGGGTGATGTCTCTGTTCTCATGCGTTGCATCTCTTCTGGCCTCAAGTGCACGTGGGAAGCATTATCAAAGTATTTATTTTTATTTCCACTGTTTCGCTCCTCGCTCTCAGGGGCCGGCCGGAGCGGCTCGTCCGCGGGGTTGTGGGAAAACTCGCCGGGTGTCAGCATCACGCCGGCCCTGTGTCTCCACTCCGTAAACATTTACTCTGCTTCTCGGCTGGGGCTCGGGGCCAAAAAAGCCAGCAGCAGATGTAAGAAGGCTGCAAGCGCTACCGCCATCACCAGACTCTGTGCGATGACACTGCACCTGACACGTTAACAAAACACGTCGGCCTGCATGCTGCATGTCAGCACTGCACAGAGGATCGGGTGACACTGTGCTTGTCCGTCGTCCCCAGCAGAAACAGTGTGTTTTGTACCTATACTTCAGTGGTAAAATTAGACTATTATACTCAACTGTATAATCGAGGATTATTAAAGTTCTTTAGTGGCTTTTAATAGGTACGCAGTTATAACTGACCCAGCTCACACACGTACACAATTTTTTTCTAGAAATGCTTTGATCTGCTTGGCAGTTTCAAAAATCTTGTCTGGCAGGTCGAGAATTGAATCGAAGTGTCTAACAGAAGCATGTATGGAGGTGAAGCCAGTCACAGACAGCACAGCAGACAGCACAGCAGACAGCACAGCAGACAGCACAGCATCTCCTCACTGCATCTCGGTCTCACAGCTGCCCAGTGGAGACCTCACTGGCTTCAGGCATGTTGCTGCCTCCCATCTCTACTTTCTCGTGCACGCGCTCATGTTTTAAGCACGGGAAATAAACAAAGAACAGGAACCTCCCAGAAACAGCCAGCCCCCATCCCTCTGTCTTTGGTGGGGGGGGAGCATGGCCTTCTCCAGTGATGCACTCTGCCAATCAGTGCCTGCAGATGATCACCACCTAATATTTCACTAGCGAAGCAGCAACTGTAAACACTTCGGGGTGATCTGGCCGTATCAGGCTAAACGCTCTGGGATCCTTTAGCGTGTAGATCCTCATGGTGCTTTACAAACAAATGGTCGCGCCTGAGCTCTTCGTTTTCCCCGGGCCACGGCAGAGAGCGTCCATTTGTCGGATCGCGGGAGGAGCAAACTGTTGCCCTTGCAGCCAGGGCTGCCAAAGGAAACACAAATAGCTGGACCGAATGTGATTTTCTCTGGGCATGTTCTCTCCATGACTTTATATAGAGCCATTCTTCTGAGATTATTTTACAGTCTACTGTGGACACTAAAACTGGCGCCAGACTTTTTTTGGAATAATAATTACCCCAAAATGTCCAACATATGTTTTCTCTGACTTATAGTCATTTTTCCAGTTAGCTTGTCCTTTACTGAAGGGAAAGGGAGTGGGGGGGGGTGTGGGGGGGTGCGAGTGAGAGGCACTTTAATTTCAATTAAACACAACCAGCTATGCAAACACTGGACACTAGGGCCTGGGCACAGCCGAGCTGTGGAGGCCTCTACCATAGAGCCAGTAAGTCTAGACTCCAGATGTGCGCTGCTGGCCTCTACGGTCCTCTGGAAATATCGTAAGCAGATGTCATGGATGCAGTAGTAAATTACAAGGGGGAGGATCGCAGGAGCAGAGTGGCCACAAAAATGCCCCGCCTGGGACCGAGCGCGTTGGCTGTCGACTGTCGGACGCCGGCCTGTCCACAGCGGAACAGAAAGGCAAGGACTTCAATTAG
>JAODJU010000108.1:6971008-7009477 GCA_026776725.1 Gnathonemus echidnorhynchus | reverse complement strand
GGGGGGGGGGGGGGGGGGGGGGGGGGGGGGGGGGGGGGGGGGGGGGGGGGGGGGGGGGGGGGGGGGGGGGGGGTAGAGACAATGCAGGGGACGCTTTCTGGGGTTCTGTGTCCGCCTCTGTTTCCTGTCGCATTTTAAACAGCAAGACTCAGTCCTTTCATTTTCTTGGTGTGGAAAACGTGGAGAACCGATTAGATTTATTTAGAAGATGCTTTTAATCTAGAGCTACATGCATTATTGGAAAAGCAACATCCCTGCAGTGATTGCGGGTTAAGGGTTGTGGTCAAGGGCCCGACGGTTACATCACTCAGCCGGTCACGGGATTTGAACCGCTGACTTTCTGATCACTGGCGTGGCATCTTAACCCTCGGAGCCACACTCTGCCGGTATATCATGCCCGATGTCGTGTCTGTAATCACAAGGTCGCCGGTTCGAACCCAGCCTCAGCACATCTGTGGGTCCTTGAGCAAGGCTCTTAGCCCCCCAGTTCCCTGGGCGCTGCTACGGGTAGCTGCCCTTTGCAGACAGCTTACTCTACAAAGAGCAAGTAGAGGGAGGCGTAAAGACAATTTCCCCACGGGGATTAATAAAGTATCGATTTATTACACCGTTAGGGTCTCTCGCATCTGAAGATCTGTCTTATTCTCAAATTGGGTGCAGGCAGCCTATCAAACTCCGTCTTTTTTAAAATTTGTTTTTATTTTCGAATCCATTCCTTCTGACAGCTGTCTCCTTTCTGGTCTTTTTCGTTTCCTGGGTGGCGGTACTGATACGTGCTAGCCTGTACGGGCAGAGCAGATTTCGTACAGGCCGGCGCGTGGCGCAGGTCAGGTGCGTAGTGAGGGCGGAAGCCTCATCCGGGTACGTTTTCGTTCTCCTCCAGAGGAACAGCGATGAGGCCCAGACGAAAACACAAACCAGGTGCTACAAGGCTCACCGGAGCGGGGCCTACACCATCAACGCCCCCGGCACGCCAGCGGCCTGCCAGCCGTGCGACAGGGAGGCCCTGCCTAGCTACCAGGTGAGCGCGCTGCCTCCATTAGCGCGTTTATAAAACCGCTCCTCGTCAAACGACAGTTTGTTCCGACGACCGAAACGTCGTTAAGCAAAACGGTTGCTGAGTGAAAATCACGGTAATCAAGGCGTGACCGCGACCATGCTTACAAGTTTTTGTACGCATTTCTTGTATACTTCATGAAGTGGACACTTTTAAGAATATCTTGTACATTCTTCAAAGATCTCTCTCAGTCTGGCGTGCGTTGTGGCCAAGTGTGCAAAATTTGATTGTAAATGCTGGCTTTGATCAGAAATTAGCTCTTTATCACCGTTTGCAAATGGTGGCCAACTAGGGCAGTCTCTAAATGAGGAGTGGTTGTCTTTTTCACATTAATTTTAACATCGATCAATTGATCCTCTGTGCGGTCCTCTGTTTTTATTCCTCTTCATCCTCCCCTCCCTTCCTCTTCCTGAACCACATGTCTCCTCCCCCCCCCAGTACACGAGGCCAGAACACAAAGAAGGTATTGATTGTGTTTATTACCTTAATATGCAGGCCGAGCTCACAGGAAGAAGATCCCTTCGGGGATGCGACGCTCTGGGAGATGAGTTAAATCTTTCATGTGTAATGGAGGAAGAATTATAGGCAGTAAAGGAGGGGGAGGGACGAGAGGGGGGGTGCAGGGCTCGGCATGAAAAGGACTCCAGCATTATCAGATTTGCTACAAGATATAACAGTGTCTCCCATTGTGACCCCCCCAGCCCCTGACTGTGTATGGCTCCAGAGCTGGCTTCTCTAAGCAATTGCAACTGGAGTGGAAAGTATTCCACAGCACAATATCTCTGCTCTCAATAGATCTTTGCGTGCCATTGGTACACTGTCACTAGCAGATGGCGAGCTAATTAGAAGCTATTAAGTGCTTTGATAGTGTGTGTGGGAACCAGGATGACGGAGAGCCGGTGCTCAGGCCATGAATGTGCAGACAAGCCGCTGCAAGGGCCCACCCAGCATCTTCCTGGGGGCTGGGGGACGAGGGCGGCTGGCGCAGCGCAGACAGCTCAAAGCGGGCGCTGCGTGACGGCTGCCCCGATGCTGCAGCAGGGATCTTAGGGGGGCATCTTTTTCGGATCGATCGGACACTCCTGTGTCGCGTGGTTTAGCCGTTTTATTCAGGAGATCGAACAAAGTGCCAAGGAGAGCAAATTACCTGGTGCGCCGGCACTTTCCCAGATGGGCCGCACTGACAGAGAGTCCCGCCAAGTGCAGAAACACTCTGTTCTTCCAGCAAAAGCAACATCCACGCGGCTGAGACCTACTTCGGGTCCACCATGCATCGGATCCAAGCACGTCTTCCTACTGATATCAGGAAAACGGTCACCGATGCCAGCAGGCAGAATGTCACAAAACAAGAAAGGTTATTTACTTTCTGTTGGCACTGCGCATCTCCGACGACATTATTTGTTTAGTAGATGATTTTATACAAAGCAACACACAGAGAGCCAGTCAGGCTTAAAGGCCTTGCTCAAGGACACAGTGGTGAAATTAGTCTGCTAACTGGGGGATTCGAACCAGCAACCTTCCGATCACCGCCACAGCATCTTAATCCACGGAGCCACGCACCAGGGAACTGGAGCAGCTGAAAGGCAAAGCTTGCATGTTTGTTGCCATCCATCTGAGATCAGACAGACAGGGAGATGCTTTATCATCAACGTCACTCAGTCCCCGTCTCCCAAAAGCCAACAGACCATACCGTGTTCCAGAAGGCATTCCTACCAAAATGTTGTTTGACATGACATAAAGAGAATTAATAATTAAAAAGAATAGTGGCGATAATGAATAGGGTATGTAACTCAAAGCAAAGGTTCCATTATGTAATATGGCTCATGGAGTTAGGGAATTAGAGGGGCTTCAACAAAAGTTGAAGGCCTTTGATAATCACACTGTTATTAAAATCAAACAATGATTGAACACAACTTCAGTTCCTACTTTGAGCTTTGACTCTAAAAAGTATAATATCCACTCCAGATCCCAGAGCTTAAAAAGCAGGGAGAGACACCACTTTTCAGATGTCACTGCAGCGTAAGACCCCACGCTGAGCCTGCAAAGAAAATGCACCGTGTTTGACGGCTTTCTTAGTCACAGCAGCCCAGTGACCTTGGATTTGCTGACTGCAGAGTCCAGAATCCAGTCTGCTTATTCACAGGGAGAAGTTTAACTTCTACAACCACAAGTGAAGCCGTTTCAAGGGATACTGCTGTGATGCTTGCAGAGGGGCAGACATTAGATGCAAGGACAGCAGATATTAATGTCAATTACATTCCAGCAAACAGTGTCATAACTAACCTGTTTATCAGTCAAAGTCAACTTTATTGCTTTTGTGGACAAGAACAATAAAATGAGGAATGTGGGCACAAAAAGTCACAAAATATGTCCCCATATTCAAAGTGCAAGCAGTGCCTTTCATATTTGAATAAATAAATTTGCTTTCCATCACATAAGCTGAATAAATGAAGCAAAATCACCGGTTCTGTCTATCCCTTTATGAGAGCTGCACCTGCTCTCTGTGTGGAGAGCCAGCCATCATTTCTGAGCCATTTAGACACCTTATAACAATACATCCAGTACACATTCATTTCACTTCTGGAGTGTCCATGCCAAACTGATTTACAAAAATACAATGTTATATTTTACTGGAAGCTATGCTCCCACTTTATGTGCATAGTAAGTGCCACCCCCCAGAACTAAACACCTGTACAGGTGATGTTTGTCAGTCAAGCAGCAGCAGCAAGATCTGGAAACACAAACCTGTCCTACAGGTGGGCAGGATGTGTCAGGAATGTCCAGCACTGCTGACTGAGACCTGGAAACGCAAACATGTCCTACAGGTGGGCAGGATGTGTCAGGAATGTCCAGCACTGCTGACTGAGACCTGGAAACACAAACCTGTCCTGCAGGTGGGGAGGATGTGTCAGGAATGTCCAGCACTGCTGACTGAAACCTTGATGCCACAAAATGCTTCCTCAAAGCCAGTCTGAAATATGACTACAGTGGAAATGACTCATATTTCTAAGTTGGGAGCACAAGGCAGAATTATGAGGTGAACACAAATAAAAAGAACAACTCAGGAGCAGTGAAATAGGATTCTGGACACTGGGGATTTCATTTCCTCTGAATCACAAGTGATATATGTATACCATATTTTATATATATATATATATATATATATATATATATATACACACACACACACACACACAACCATATATCATGTGCAAAACTATGATTTTATGTCTGTCAAAGTGTGCTAGTTGCAAAACCTCTCCTAAAATTGCTCCAGTATTTGCAACAAATTCACCTATGGATTTGTTGAGTCAACCAATAGCATACAATATTTGACTCCTCAAAACCTCATCAAGCTATTTATTAATTAAGTTAATTAATTAATTGTGCTCAAGGGGAGCCCCCCAAGGAGAGCTTGGGAACTGAAGTAGTGTCCGTCTAGTCATCCAACAAGATATCAGTAACTTTTTGGAGAACACGAGAAATTATTTTCATTTTGTTACTGGTCATTTGCATACATATATTCACAGCCATTGGCTCCCAAAGGGACACTAAACACAAATGTTTGGCATTTCATGTTATTGCAAAGGTGTTACTAATTAAAAACCACCAAATGAGACTGCTTGTCAATGAACTTTTTAATCCAGAAGAAATCTTTTAGTATTATAATTCAAATTTCAGTTAAGTACTACATGAAATGAATGTTTTCTTTAAATCTAGTGGTTGTTTCTAATATTATATACATTTTTGTAAACAAATGAATAAAGTAATTTTTCTTATAAAACAAATTTGTAATATTTTTACTGAATTAAGCCAGCGTTCCAAGATTGTGAGCACTATGCAAGCACTATATACATATATAGATGTCAGTAACGCAGTAGAACAGCCCTTGCCTGCTCCCCATGGACTGCAGGAACCCAGCAGCAGTGTTTCAACAGCAAGCTGCTCTGCCTTCCCTTCAGCAAGTCCTCTTCAAAGACCCATGTTGATAAAGTGAGCTTTTTATTGGCCTCCCACCTCAGCAGTTGTTTTGCCTGTTGCGGTTTTGATTAGTTCAGTGACTTGCACAAGAAACCGTTACTCTTATAATAAGAACAGTGGTGCAAAGAAGTGTTAAAATATCTCTGGAATGTCCTCTTTACTTATCATAAATATGTCACTCAGCTTTCTCACATGCAGCTTCCGATTTACAGCCCCTGAAAGGCTATTTTTCTTAGAGATAAAGAGGGCGTACTTGGTGACAGACTTCCTCTTTCTAAAAAGGAAAAGTCTCCATGAAACAGGAAAAGGCGCGGCACTGGTGGAATCTGCTGGGAACAGATCTTTGCAAGTTCCCCGTCACCCCTGAGTTAGTGTTTGCGACTGTTGGTATTTGGCAGCTGGGGATTAACATCGGCAACAAAAGTTAAACTTTACTTCCAATGGCCCTTGATAAGCACACGGCTGGGGGCCGAAGCTAACGGCCACAGAGCTAAAGACAGAACACAAAGATATTTATACACGTCAGCTAATTGCTCATTTAAAACCCAGCACCTATAAGCCAAACCTTTTCTAATTAACCACTGTAAAATCCAGTGTCCGTAGGAAGCTTCTCCTCTCTGTCAGTTAAAATCAGGAGCTAATATGTTTCACTTTTCTCCTCTTTTCTCCTCTTTTCCCCTCCTCTTTCCCCCTTCGCCTTGATGTGCTGTAAACAAGATTAAAAGAGCCCAGCTGTGTGCAGTTATTGTTGGTGTCAGTAGGAAGTGCTGATAGCTTTTGCAGTTGAACAAAAGCTGGATGAGAGAGCAAAGGGGAGCCCCAGACAGAGTGGCTCCAGCCTAGATTTCTCCCACAATCCTTGCTCTGCGGCCCCATTGTTTGCGCACCCCTGGCTCCCTCAGCCATGACCCGAGACAGCGGACAGCGAGACAGCAGGATGTTAAAAAGTATGCAGCTAACAGAGACAAAGTGTCACACTACCAGTGAGGAGGGAAAGTGAGAGGGCAGGACAAATGCAAGAGATAGCAAAGCGTTCATACAGAATGTTTATTTGTGCAGCAATAACAATGCCATAATATTAATTGTGTACTATTTATCATTTGGAGGATTTTTAAATATACAAATGCATATCTTATATTTAGGTTTAAATCAATTGCACATGTAAAGGCTTCTGCAACCAAGGTATTGCCACAGAATTTTCAAAATAAATTTTTGGTAAACTTTAAAAAAAAGTGATTAAAATCACGGTAAATAACTAGCAAATATTATACATAAAATTTTAAAACTAAAAATTTCGAATGAACGGCGCAGCCTACTTTTTCAAAAAAACTAACACGAATATATTTGTAAATGTACAATAACGGATTTTTTATGTGAAAACTTTTCATCTAGAAGCACAGATTAATTTAACTAATAAACCTGAAAGCATATATTAAGATTATTAGTACATAAATATTATTGTTATAAATGAACAAATGTGTATATGTTATAATCACCATTATTTTACATATACAGCATAAAAATTCACGTTTATTTCATAGCCATAAAAACATCGTATTGCTGGGTTTATGTGTGAGAATGTAGCCAGCAACTTAACTTAGGCTTTGCAGGGTTCAGTTAATCAAACTCATTATCTGTGGGAGGAAAGTAAAGGAATTTAGTCTGAAAAAGAAAACTCGGATTTGGTGGCATACAGGAACTATCACTGCAATTCAAAGCTCTCTGTTTCTTTCATTTTTTTTTCCCTTTGGAAGCTGATCGAGCAAGCTGGCGACAATAGCAGTTTGCAGGTGTGCGGGGCGGTAATCTCTTCTAAGAGTGGTTTTACGTGATAAATGAATAACGATTTCTACAGCCATTTTGTTCTCAGGGTTTTCGCTGCGCAGGTGAATGGGGGAGTGCAAGCCTGTTGTTTGTGGTCTCCATGGAGACCGCCCGCGCGGCGCCAGGCTGACAGGCGTCAGGAGTCGTATGAATGGGTGACGTCACAGAACTGGCGCCTGCCTGTCTGCGTTGGCTTGTTTGGACAATCTGAGCAAGATTCAGACCAGAGCGCTGCGATTTCTGCGCATACAGAACGCTAAATACACAATGAAAGCATGTGGAAGAATTCGTAAAGCCCGTAGCTGTAATCTGTTTAATATGGGTAGAGGGCGGGAAAGCTGGGTCGTTAAAAAAAACAAAACAAATATGACATAGGGAAAGTAAGATAAGCTCCAGCGTTCTAGAGCCATAGAAACCTATAATCTGATATTTTTTAGGTATATGAATTCACACAGCAGTACATATGGATACTCTTTTAACAACTGAATAAATAGATTATAATGTTATCTATTTATAATGTTTTTATAAATTAAAATGAAATGCTAACGCAATGTTAAATATTAAATTTCAAGAGTTTTTTTGTGGCTTAATAATGCCAAAGGAATATTCATGTGAAGTAACCACAAAATAAAACATGTGGGACATGTTTTATTTTAATATAAAAATATAGTGTTACTGTATGTGTTTAGGTTACACAATGACATGAATTATAATGCAGTTAAACGAAAATAACTATACATCCAGGATAATTACAAAATTCCTTCGAATTTGCCTGTCGCCCATATCTAGGCAGGATAGACACCTGCACTGTCCCCAAGCGACGGACAGCCGAGTTCCCACATGTCATCCATAAAAAAACACATTTGTTTCCATTTGTAACACCATCCCTAAACAGATTGTAAATTCTGATAACCAAACTCGCTTTTTCTATTGGTTGAGAGAAGACTACTGTTCCCGCCCCCGCGTGTAGATCAGAAAATGTAATTGGTCCGCGCAGGCAGAAGTTACCTCCTTGGGTTACGCCCCGAAATCTTCGCGAAGCATAAATAGTGAGTGGAAAGCCCGTACTAATCCAAACTGTCAAAGTTTCAAAAAGCTGTTAAATTCGGATCTCAGCAGGAAAAACAACCGCAGTGTGTAAACTTTTTTTTGACTGCCAGCTGCAGAGAAGTAACCCTGCGCTTATTCATCGAATCGTCGTCAGCGTTTGCTTCTGCAACTTCAATTTGCTGTCTCAGCTTCTTGTTCCAAGATCAGTATAACGCCAAGATGAAAGTTATCGGATCTACCTGCGCACTGAAGAACAAGGTTGGCAGCGAGGACGTCGTGCGGTGCCTGTCCGACCAGAGCCTTGCCATCTCTAAATGCAAAATCCCGCTTCTGGACGAGCAGATGAACGTATTTCTTCACGACATGAACAGCTGCTACAGCAAGCTGAAGGAACTCGTGCCTACTCTGCCACCTAACAAGAAAGCCAGCAAGATGGAGATCTTGCAGCACGTCATTTATTACATCTGGGACCTCCAGGTAGAGCTCGACTCGCCGGGGATGAGCCGTCAACAAGCTAGCAATGGATCAACCCTCAGCCGCACTCCACTGACAACCCTAAACGCAGAGCTGAAGAGCGTCTCTGTGGAGGTAATTGTCAAAATGCTTTAATAACTGCTGTCAGAATTGAAGGTTTACTAGTTTATCCAATTTGCAAGCTGTCGTATAACTAGGGCAGAGTAATATTACTGAAAGTGATCATTTATTGACTACAACTTGTCTTCTGCCTTCCTTTACAGAATGGATGCACCGACGACAGAATTCTGTGCCGCTGATTTGAAAGCTGGAAACCACCGTGATGCGCGTAAAACCAGCTATATTAACAATATGGTCGAAACGGCTCCCTTGAATAAAAAGGGGAACTGCAGAACATTCCCATGATGTCCCAAAAAATCCCCGTATGAACTGAAAGTGACGAGGAACTGTGCATAACAAAGTCGTTGTTCAGAAGAACTTCATGGTCCAGACGGAGGGGCATGGAGTCCAGGGGAGATGAGGGCAGCATCCCGACCCGCTGCTTAGAATGGACTCCACAAAAAAGACTTCCTTCTTTTCCCCCCCCACCTTCACTTTTTTTGTACTTTTTGTTAAATTTACGCGTAGATGAGATCTTATATTTTGTAAAAAATGTCAACTTCTCAGATTGCTGAGTTAATTTGTATTGTATATTACAATGCTTTAAGATGTGAAGATGTTTTTATTAAAATGTACGTAAATGGTGTTTTTATTAAAACGAAATATTTTGAAATGATCCATCTTTGTGTTGCGGTTATTTCTGAGGCGTAGTAAATCTCCGCAGGATGCTTGTGATTATTTACCTTAATACCACATTGTTTACACAATCTGCGTACAATCTCGCATCGCAAACCATTCTAATCCGGACAGCTCACATCCAGCCATCATTAACATAGCTATAATCTGTCAAATAAACAACGTACTGTATTCACGTAGTCAATAAGCACCGACAAATACATTGTTTACGAATATTCTAAGCTAATTTAGGTAATTACGATAACATCCCTCTTCGAATATAGCCCACTGCAGTCCTGTCTCCTAATCTGAGTTTTGTATGCTTCAAGAAATCCGTTAAATGTTTAGTACTACTACCACACACGCATGTGTCTGGTCATATAATTCTATTCTGCCTGCACGTCCATATAGGCTACAATATTATATAGAGAAACAAAGGCAGGCGCGTGCACGTGCGCACACACACACACAGTCAACTTCTTGGCTACAGTCCTGGCCCATCTGCAGCTTGGCTCACGGATTACTGTTTGTTAATGTTTCAATCAGCTGTGCGCTCAGGAATGTGGAGCTATTTAACCTGAACTTCCCCAGGTGTGGATAGGCGCCGCTCAGTCTGGGCCCGCCTGCCCTTCCCTGCCCTTGGCATAATGCTATCACACAAATACAATCACACACTGGCTCTGCTTTAAAACATTAGCGCTGCAGCTGTGCATCGCACTGCAGGGGAATTGGAACAACATTGCACCAGGGGGAAAAAATAAATCTTACAATGAACTGCTGTTACTTACAGCGAATGGTTTAACCCTCACGCTCCCGCAAGCTGGTTCCTGAATCACCTAATATTACTACTTTTACACTTATTTGTCTAACCTTTGAAACGGTTAATTATACTCGTATTCATCATGTCTTTGGTTTTAACACATCAAATTATACTGAGACACATGTAGTCGTTTAAAATACCAAATAGCGTTAAGGCAGTACTACTGGAAGAAAGCCTTTTTTTGGTATGCAGCATCTGAAAGTTTGAGCAAAATTGCAAGGCTATCTCATATTGACGTTACTTTGTTGAAATTATAACAATGTATAAATTTAACATCCACTGAAGTATTCTGGGCAGGAGGCTATCGCTGACATTGGGAACATCCAGAACGCCAAAGTATACTTGTTCAGGATACACTACTATTACAACAACGACAATAATAACACGTGTTTATTTTTCAGGATTAAACACTGACACCTGCTATATATCTTCTTAATTGACGAGGAAGTACAAATTCGTTCTGTTTAATTAAATTGTGCTTAAATATATATATACGTCTTGCGCCCTCCAGTGGTAAATGTATGTAATTAAGAAGCATTCGGGGTAAAGGTCCTAACCAGCCAACCAAAACTATTGATAGTTATCGGTATACTGATGATTGCCTAGATGATTTTTCATAATTTTATTTTTAACCTAAAACCGCACAGGCCTACTAGGCGCTGTACCATACAGACATGCATCACAGTTCTGGAACGTAGTAGGTATTTCGTCACTAGAACCAAAATAAAAACACTTTATTGACTACAGAAGCATTAAAAGAAAGGAAATGTACAAAAAAATGATTAATAATTTGAGATGGGGAGCAATGACATCAAATATTCACAGGCAATGGAGAAAGAAAAATTACACTGCTCTATAGCGGTCCAATAAATTCCACAAACTCTTGCCAAAGAAGTCATGAATATAAACATATCCATGTTTCAGGTTCTGAATAATATTTTCGCTCAGGTTTTAGATAAAAAACTGGGCCAGCAGCTCTGTTCACATCCAGAAGCACAACACTTGCCTGTGTAAGACAACACAGCACTGCCCAGGTGACAGAATTTCAACCAGGCAACTCCTGATCACAGTTTCCCCACCAACAGAGCCTTACACCACCGTAACCTTCCCATAACGTTTCCCATAATCCCATGATATTCACATCTGGTTATAGGGGTAGCCATGTGAGCCATTTTACTTCAAAATGGTGTTCATGACACCTCTGTAAGCAGTATATATGGGAACATGAGGAAGTGCGTTTACGGCATGCAGTGTACTTGTACGTAGAATGGTCTCATATACCTTGGCCTGTGTACAACCATGCATCAGTATGGAGCATCAGGCCAAATTATATCCACAAGATTGCTGCCCCTACCAAGAAACATCGTAGGTCCAAGTCATCCTTTGACTTTTTCCAAACGTAGACGTGTCCAGACAGCAGGAAGAAGGGTGAGTGATGGCTCCTCAGACCATATTACCCTTTTCTATTCTTCACGACTCCAGGGTTTGAGGTCTTTGCACCAGCCTGGCTTCTACGTGTGTTTTCCAAATGGCAGCCGAACCAGAAATACTGTCTTTGTGAAGCTCACATTTGGTTTTTATTGAGACCAGGACATAAAGGTGCTGATTTAGTTCTGTGGTAACTTTCAATGCCTCACTTCTGTGGAGTTCTGCAGCTATTCAGCTGAGAATCTGTCTGTCTCATTTGGTGACCTGATTGCTTTTCCTTTTTTCCAATACATTCCATATTGGTCCATATTTTATATATGCTGTCACACTTTTCAAAACTCTTTCCGTTCACACATCAAAAAATGTCAGTTTTTGTGAGTGATACACAAACTATCTGCCTTGTCACCCTGCAGGCTTCTTTTATAGCTGCCACATACCACTAATTGACATACAAACCAACATGACTCACCTTTGCAAAAATGATGCCGTTACTAAGAAAGTACTTTTTCATGTGGCTGTTCCATTATTCTGCCCTCCCCCCATATATAACAGGCACTAGAACTAGGGGAAAAAAATATATTTTTAAATGTAGTTCATCTAACGTGCACACTGCACACTAACCACAGTGAAACATCAGGTACGCAACATAACACAAGGACTGGCTTCTGGTTAAAACCAGTCAAGTTCACCATCACAAAGGAACACGAGACACGTATCAGCATTAATATAAAACAGGCCATCGACGCGCATTTCCATTTTCCTTAACACATTGAAACTTCGCATGGGTAAAAAACACAAAGGGATCTGTCAAAACAAAAGACGTAACATCACTAACGAATAGATTAAATCTCTAGTAGTGTCTTTGCTCCAAGGCTGAAAGAAGATTGTATGGATATGAGTGATATGGAAGCCATAACTAATTGTCTTGTTGACATTACAGATTTCTCCATCATTACTGTGGTATCAAAACCTCCTTACTTCACATTCTCCAACCATCTTTCAGTTTGGTAAAGACAGGCGTTCACTGAAATTTACGTTCACAATTCATGAAATTATCCTAAGGGGGCAACAGTGAGAATATTCGAACCCTTTCCACTGAGGTGTGCAGAGGGCACATGGTGAGCAATGAACTCATTTTTTCGGCCATCTCACTTATTTTCTACAAAAGTCCACATGAACACAGCAAGGGGCTCGTACTGTATCCTGCAAAAAACTCTATATAAAACCTCAGTTCTATATAAAATTTGACCAACTCTACTTGTGCACTGAATCTCAGTCTGAGGCCAGTGGGCTTTACATACATCAGTGGACACATCTTCTCCAAGGGCCTGAAATCCCTGCGACCTAATACTCAAGACGCCCGTGTGCATCATGGGCAACGTCAACATCCTTCCCATGGTTCTTCTCCTCTCCGCATGCCGTCGGCCTTGCTGCCCCTCCTAGCCTCACAGATCTTCTGCCTGCCTCTTTGTGGCCAGTAGCGCCACTAGCTCCAGGCTGCCCCCTGCTGGCTACGTTCTGCGCCGCTTGGCTCCTCCGGGACTGGAGGGGTTGCTGTTGGAACTGAGCACCTTCTCAGCGGCCCGGTTCCTCTTCCGCTTGTCTGCCGCGTCCTTGGCTGAGATGTCACCGGAAGCCCTCTCTCTGTCTCTCTCCTTGTCTCTGTGGCTGGCCTTCTCGCTCATCTTCACCGACGAGTTGCTGCCTGCAAGGGACAGACCAGGCAGGTCAAGAGGGTGCAAGTCGACCGGCTGACAGAAACTAAAGGAAGGGATGTCACGCTCACTTCCTGTGAGCTAAGAGACATCACAGGCACGGCCAGTGATTACAGGGATGCACATTTGTTTAAAGTGCTTCAAAGAGCCAAAGAATCCAAGATTACACTGCAGCCAAGATCAGATAAGAAAGCAGAGGTCTCTCCCCCACCCTTCCATTGCTTTTTCGTATGTGATTGAAGTGTTACAGTGTATGAAAGCATCTTTAATGGTTTATTAGAAGTTACATTTTGAGTTTATCATCTTACACAACCGATACCAGTAAGAGCACCCGTTTCCAGGAAATTTAAATGTACAGGGTGAGCCGATTAGTCACTCGGGTGACCATCTACACTCCCCATGGGAAACAGACACCTGTGAATCGAAAACGCGGCTGAAAACTCCTCCGCTGCGAGTTCGGGCCGATGAAGAAACAATTAGGACAAGTGCAACACGAAAGTCAAAGGGAGCCAAAAACCACACGAGATGAAGCAACCCAGGGACACTTCCTGGTTCCTCAGAACTAGAATTACTTGAGTGTTTCTGCTCATAGGGGGTCAGCGGCTGGGTGCGTGCAGCCAATTCAAATTCAGGGATGAGATGAAGGGGGGGGAGTCACCGATCATAGCAGTTATCTATGAGATGCGCAGTGATGGACACTGAAAAGTGCATCAGACCAGATTAGTAATTCTGTGCACAGTGGACAGCAAATAAGCAACGCCTGTGAGTCTAAGAAGTGAAACGCAATGCTGCAGGCAGGTGGGGATGGAGCCGGCCAAGACTAAGCATCGCCCCCTACTGGCACCGCCTCAAAAAGCAGCGGCCTCACCTGCTGTCCTGGACCCGCCGCTGACCCACCAAGGGGAATGACATACAACATCTCTGACTGGGCATGCCATGCTCCTCACAGCCCCCCCTCCCCCCAGCACACAAAAAATACACATCCGACAGTCGTGTTTAGCTAAGGAGGGGAGAGAAAAGGGGGGGGGGGGGGGGTAACACACACTGTCTGTGCCACAGTCACTTAAAAGGGGCCTTTTGAGCTGGTCTGTACTGGGCTCATGTTGGAGTTTTGGAACAGAGTGAATGTGCTCTTCTGTCCATACCTCTCAAACTCCTGGCCAGCCAAACTGGGACCCAGACCTTAAAAATGAGACATAAACGACCAGAGTGAGGGACACTGGTTGGTGTCAGATCAGCGTGCCAATGCGCTGCACAGCAGCAGTAAATACAGGCACTTAAAAACCAGGAAAGGAAGAGAATGTATACACAAGGATGGAGGAAACGTAAGAGGCGAGCGAGGACCTTCTTCCTGTGCCGACGGCGTCTCCCCCTCATCTCTCGTCTCGTCCTTGACTTCATCGTCTGCCGCCAGCTTACCTGCGGAGTGACAAAAGCGGCTGACTTTTACCGAAGCAGAACCAGCCCCATTGATCAACACTGATGCTTCTGTGCCGGGACAAAATGGAAAAGAGAATGCATATGCAAAGGTCACAGTACTATCTATTTATTTATTTACTTACCTTCTTTCACTTCTTGTATGATCTCCTCTGGTAGAACAAAACTCCTTTCAGAGTTGGGAAACGGCAAGATCTCGGATTCATGCTGCAGCAGAATAAGAACGGCAGGACACAGATATAAGGAGATGTGCCGCTTCGCATGCTGAGTGCTGCACTTCGAATCAAGACGGAAATGGAGAAGTCAAAGTGGGGACACACACCAGAGCCTGCATGTCGTACATTGTTCCCAGATGGTCCCAAATTACTTTTGATGACACCTGTCTTCCAATGTTCTGGCTAAATTTATCCCGAATACATATCATATGGAAGTGACGATTTACTCCTAAAAGGGCAAAAACAACATCATGTTATAATTATCCTGGTTCAGAAACGTTTATTTCAACGAACCTCTGTCACATAATGCATGTGAGATATAATATACACTCAGAGCTTATAAACCACATGTCACAGTATTCCCGCAATTCCAAACAGCTGTTAAATGACACATCCGTGATGTTATGTCTCATGTGTCGCTGGCGATGTCAGACGCCTGATGACACCGCGCATGTCTGGGCTGCGGTCGCTGTCACAATGGCTCAGTCGTCCTTCCCATATGCATGTAAACAGCCAACATGAGAGAGACGATCGGCTTCATTCTAACATAACCAAACAGCCAAAGAGTGACTCAAACTAAGCAGAATGGGTCAGTTATCGATACTTTAAAACCTCCAAGTGGCCATCGGACTTTTCATCATCCGGTCATCCGGGCGCTTTGTTGTAACGGGCCAGCCAGCAAACATCGGCCATAACCGATAAAAATCGATTTAAAAAAATAACCTTACCGACGGGCTTGTGTCCCAGCATGGCGTGGAAGAGACACACCTCCACTTCTTGGCTCCATATTACCGGGTCTTCACCAGGACAGACCCCTGAATCTACGTGTTTATCGTCCGGTTGCGCCGCTTCAGCTTCCCCCATGTTTCAATCCCACGAACTAACCAGAGAAGAAGAATAGAGGAGACAAACAACGGGAAACAGCGCCGCCAAGCGGACGCCAAGCGCCGTGCTGCTGCATTAACCTTCCGTGCGGTCACTAACGTTATTCACATTAACATTTATGTAAGAGACTAATGACACAATACAAGCATACAGCATACATTCAAGGAGTCATAGGGGCATAAGTACAGCTCAGCTTCCAATAAATGAGCAAGTGCTATACAATGTATTTCAGGCACAGCCAGAACAATAGCTCATTCACAGAAATACATCTCCGTATCAAAATCTAAAAATACTGCCTATAGTATCCATGGTTTAAAATTTCCTATCGATATTACACTAAAATACTGTAAAGTTGCAAACTGAATGCTATAAAACTGCACACAATTGTAACAAGCTCAACCATTTACAGCACAAAAAAAAACTGAAATTATTTGATTGTATTTAAGTTTGAATTCCACTGCCACAGTCCCTTTCATCCCAGTGCTCTTAGCTCACGTGGATCAGACAGACTGACTTCTCCAGACTCCCCTTTGTGTGTAAATGTGTGTGCCCTGCCATGACTACGTACCCAGGGATTGCCTTGTGCTTTTGTAATTTGTTGCCTCTAACAACTAGCTGTAGCACAGGTCTATATTTTCAGTGGGTCCTACCCCTATATGTTTTGGTCAAAGAACAAGCATGCTGTATTTCAGACAAACAACGATGGAAATAACTAAGAGGCCACTCTGCATTTTTGAACAAATCTGCATTTTTAAATCCTGGTTTAATCCCGGTTCTGCTGGCTGCTACGCTGAGCAGCAGGCTGCTCCCAGGTTCAGAGTTTCTAAGACAGCAGTACACAAGAATAAGGTGAAGCAGGAGACACTGGGAACGACCAGAAACCAGCCAGGTGAAGGGCAGGAGTGACTAAATGGCAGAGACGGCTGTTAACTCATCTGTCAGTTTCTCATGAATCGTAGGATGACATCTAGTCACCTTCGAAAGGAATGGGAAACATTAAATACAGGTGTGAGGTGCACTGCTAGGACAGTTTGTGTCAGACTCCTAGAAGCAGGACTGAAGTCCCATAAAGCATGGAAGAGCACAGGGCTGGGGTAAATCCTGAATGGGATGCCAGTCCATGTCAGCGCACAGACAAGTATTATATGAACTCATAACAAGGTTACAAAATATGGGAATGAAAATGTTTTAAAATAATTACTATTCATATATAAAGGTTAGCGTACAATTCAATAACTAGATCAAATCGCAGAACTGTGACAATACTGAATATGAAATACAATAAAAATATTAAATAATTTTCGGTGTGCCAATAAGCCCCAGAGACCAGTCACTATCAGTATATTATGTACAAGTACCTGATGGTCCCTTGAAAATCAGTCTAGACTGGGTGGAGAACACTGCAGTGCTGTAGTAGAATGGCCAGAGTAGACTCTTCCTTCTGAGGAAGCCAAGATCTCTTGATGTATGCAGCAGGACATTGAAGATGTTTTGCCACTCCATAGTGGTCGGCCTGCTTTCCTACACGGTGTCCTGCTGGGGTAACGGTATCATCTCAGGCAGAACAATCTGAACAGGAAGGCCAGCGCCATGGTGCCACTGCCCCCCCCCAGCCCCCCAGGGGCTCATTAATGATTCTTATGCAAAAACAAACAGCATCAAACATGGGACTCGACCAGCTTGGATCATAAAAACCATCAGTTCATAGACACTCCAAAGCAATCAAAATAATAGTCAGCAGGTCCGAATTCTGATGGTCTGTGGTGCTTCACCAGAGCCTCACCACGGGACCCACAAGCAAAATCCATACTATCGTCAAGACAGTATGCATCAGTGCTATAATTAACAATTCTTCCCATGTCCTCCGTGGGGCGCTCTCATGGAGCCCCTATAGACGCTGGATCATTCCTCCTGCTACCATGGCCCCTACTGGGGATCCTTTCTGTCTGCGGGCACCCCCCTCCCCCAGCCGTAAGACGCCAGGACAGCATTTCCTTTTTAAAACAGACAGTACGGCACTTTTACAATGTCAGAGCACAAGCCCCCAAAGGCTTATCTGTCTGTTTGTGTCTGTTGCACACATTATATTCCTTTTCTACTGTATCTAAACAAGTTTCCCCTTGGGATCAATAAAGCACATTTTACCTTATTGGAAATGCTTGAACTGATTCCGTTTTGACTTTTAAATGTTCATAAATGCTATGGGCTTCTGGGATTCTCGTCTCATAAAGGGTCTGTTTTTGTGAGCAGGTGCTCTGTGCGTGAGCTCAGGAAGCGTAGAAGAGAATCTTAAGTTTTCGAGGCATCTTTGTGGAGAAGGTGAAAAACTAGTGATCTCTGCACTCAGGAACTGATGTGCTCATCCCTACTTAATACACATGTTTCTGTTTCAAAATGCATCCTATGGTAACAGAGTACACCTGTAACATAGTAACACTGCAGCAATGGTGTGATGAATTCGGCCTCTTTTTGAACTGGCATGATTCATTCTGCATCATCAGCGTACAGATTAGGGGCATCCCGTGAGCTTCCTGCTGGTGCTGCTGTTATCTTCTCTGGCCAATCAGGGTAGCCCCCTGCAAACAGAGTGCCTGATGGTGTCATGGCTCTTAGAATAGGTCATCTTGTGTCTCTGGCTGCTTTGTCACATGTTGTCGTCACTTGAACAGTGACACGGTTTTTTCTGACGATTCTCTGCCCTTCTATTCCTCTTCCGTCACTCACAAATTTCTCATTTCTTCTCGCTCTCTCTCTCTCCTCCCTTCGCTAATCCGCTCGGTGTTGCTGCGGCTGTCTCACTGCAGTGTTTGCCTTTCCATCCCTGCTACCGCATTGCTGTATACCGGGGCGGGGGGGGGGAGGGGGGGGGTGACCGCATTGCGCAGCGGAACCAATACCCTCACCCCCCCCAAGAAACATAAAACTGCCTGGGTCACATCGAATAGTCTGTGCTGTCTGAGGTTGCAGCCACAGGTAAGAGGCAATACATGTATCTGCTAGTGATTATAAGCCCTTTTAAATAAGATGTGAGGTTGTGGGTTTTTCTGAAGCACAGTCACTATTCCGTAAGTGTTTTATAGCATTGTCTGTTACCTATGAATGCTGATTGGCAGTCAGGTGATTTTGAAATTCCCTGCTTCGGTAGCACAATTTAGGCATTGAACTTGCTTTGGAGGCATCGCTAACCAGCATAAAACGTCGAAGGAATATATCATTTTTCTGCTGTTTATAGGTGAAGAATCTTCCGTTTCTTGTTAAACTTTCTTTGTACAGAAGCTTCAGGCTTTGCAGGTCAGCGTGTTGTTTACATGCTAGCAGGGGCAGCTGCAGGTTTTATTATCATTGTTTCATTATAACAGGGTAAACATAACAATTAATGTACAGATCTCTGCCTTGGATTAAACCGACACCCATATGCTTTGGCATCCTTAATATCTGAAAATGGATACAGTGCAATGTTCTGCCATCATATGCTCCTCATTGTAATAATATGTTAAAGACAGATTATAGCTACATCTAATTACTTTGTTATAATATGTCTATGTATTTATATATATAAACAATTAATTAAAAATGTGTATAACACTTTATTAATCACTCATTAAATAAATAAATTGTATAGCTTGATCCCTGTTTATCATTCTTAAATTCCTTTTTACAATGTAATAGTTTAAATAAGGATAGAGGTCATTAGCAAAATGATGCATTTACAGTTTTAATGGTAATATCAACAAAACACTGAAAAGCTTATTACCACACTGATTCTTATATACAACGTCATATCTCTTTTGTTTTTGCTACGTCATGAACTTTTTTTTTTTTTTTTACATTTTTCTAAACTTTTTAGTAAAGTCAAACAAACTAATTTTATCATTTGTTTCCTGGTTCAGTCGTCCCAGCACTGTGGTAGCGTATGTATGTAAGCTACCTATAGTGTGTACAATAATATAGACATTTCATCAAGATCTAAAAGGCATTTTATTAATGTTTGCTGCTTAACGTTTCATATACTTTATGAAGAGTGTTGATTACAGTCTTAGTGGTTCACTATACCAATATTATGGAAGCTAGCATTGGATTGGAAAGATCTGAAAGTTTATCCTCTGGATAGGTTACAAATTATTTTCTTTCTTTCAGCTAAGAGCATTAGAATGGGACATTGACAATATATCACTGCATTTACAGTAATCTGATCAAGAGATTTACCCATGTTCATTTCAAAGTTACCCAGCCTTGAAATACGACATCTCTGTAATGCAAATATCCTGTTGATTCTGGTGGCTGTGTTTGCCTTCTTCTCTATTCTGGGCCTTAGAGGTCTGGTTACGCTCCGTCCCCCCTTGGCCTGTCCCCAGCGTCAGACAATGGGGAAGGAGAAGATCCACATCAACATTGTGGTCATAGGCCATGTGGACTCTGGGAAATCTACCACCACCGGACACCTGATCTATAAGTGTGGTGGCATCGACAAGAGGACCATCGAAAAGTTCGAGAAGGAAGCTGCTGAGGTAGATCTGCCTTTCACACCTTAATTAGCATGGCTGATGAAGCGACAGTAGTAATGCGTCATCGTTTTCCCAGGTCAACTAAGGGGAAAAAAGCAAATCGAAGGTTGTACTGAAACCTACATGCTTCTGATCTGAGTTCAGTTTTGAGCTAGAATCCTCTTAGAAATTCAGAAGCTGCCCCCACACAAACCACACAGTGCCGGATGGATCCCTTAGAACGAGATGTCTGCCAAAAAGGTGGAAAATTCACATTATCAGATTACTGACATTAGAGGCAGGCTCCATTTCCTGGTTGAGCACCCTTAACAGGTAGTACTCAAAATAACAAAAAGCTTTTAGATTCAGAATCGAGAAGATTACCATTCAAAGGGAGTCATGGCTGAGGTCAGATAGCGAGAAACATCACAGGGATCTGCAGCCCTATCCACCATCCTTTCTTTTTTTGACAATGATTTGAATATACTTTCTGGGCTCGTTTAGAATAGACTACCAGTACTCAGACACACTAAAGTGATTATACCCGAAGTCTTTTGGGGTTAAACCCACTTTGATTCACAAGTCATATGTCATGTTCTATAATAACATCTGGTAACTTGTGAAAATAATGTGATAGTTGTTATTACTTGTTTGTTTTTAACCAACATTCAGTTCGCAGTTCTCTAAATAGGTCACACATTTGTGTGTTGCAATTTTGTCCAGGCACACTATATTAATAAAGATTCACTTACGATCGCATTGCCATGGAACACAGAATGACCAGCATCACAATGGGTTGTACAGCTGCACATGCTGTGCTCCTCTCCATTGATGAAACCCACTGAATGTTAGAAGCCTCCGTCTCCGTTGAGACCCGTTTGTAAAGCAGATCCATTTATCCGGTTTGGCTTACAGTTTAAATTAGTCCTTAGACAGTCTGTAAAGGTTGATGTCTTATTGATGTCATTCATTAAGCTTCCTAAGCATTATTTTTTACTCACTGGCCGTTACAACACCGTTATGCACTACTTTCCAAGTGTCCCAAGTACACGCTTGTGCAAGAAGACTTTGCATATTGTGATTAAACTACAATGAATGCATGGGACTTCTGAGGGCCCTTACCACTCATCACCATATCAGCTATTACGGACTGCTATGATTATAGACAGCTTAAGACTATGTAAGCTCATGGTGATACTGCTGAGGAATGAGCCTTCAAGCAGAGGTTACAGAGGTGGTTAGAGTGGAGTTTTTCCAAGCCGACAGAGGGGCCTCGACCATTAAAGATTAGCAGTGTGCTGCCAATCAATGTCAGGGGCACTGAGCTTTAGAGCATGGAGAACTTCATTAATGCTGCCAGCGTTACCTTGGGGCCGTCAGTCACTTTCATGCAGCCGCACTTTTTAATGATTATTTCTTGACCCGCTAACGATCTTCCTGGCATCTTATGCACATTTTAGTACACTATTCAGTCCATTTGTTTTTTTTTTTTAATCTCATTAAAGTGCTCCAGTGACCCCTTGACGTGATGTCAGCTATACACTTGTGGTTTTGAGAAGTTTAATCATCATGCTGTGGAGACCTCAGAAATAGCTGAGGTCAGCTTTATTTGCCACGTACTTCGCATGCCGGGACGGTGCGTGGCTGAGTGAGTCGGCACACTGTTCCTTTGGTTGGAAGGTTGCCGGTTCAAATCCCATGGTCAGCAGAGTGATTTCACAGGTGGGGCCTTATTCAAGGCCTTTAACCCCCCAGTTGCCCCAGGAACTGGCTGGTGCTGCTTTCTCAATTGTACATTTCTCTGGCTATAAAGCATCTGCTAAACCAATGAAGTATAAATCAAGTGGAAAGCCTTTGTGCATGAGCCCAGTTCCTCAGCTGCTCCTCTTTTGCTATATACCTCTGTGCATCTGTGTTTGTATGAAACTGGACAGATATGATACTATCACTCTGTAGTTGAAACACTTTTATGCTTGGGGTGTCAGATTAGCTTCAGCATTGTTCTAATGATTGACATATCTAATGATATTTTGGTAACACTTTCTGTGAATGTCATGTTTATAAGAATAAATGAAAACATTTGTAGCACGTAATAATGCATTATAAGTATGGCAATAAATATTTATAAATAGGCATAACACATTATAGCCATGTTTATTATGCATTATGAATGCTTTATGAAGCTCTCATCTCTAATGCGCTATACATACCTTCATAATGCAGTACAAAGCATCCTTAATGCTTATGTCATTATCCTTAATGCCATTATAGTGCATTATGAAGGTATCTATAGTGCATTATAGATGAGAGCTTCATTGGAGATTATAAAGTATTGTAATCAGCACTATAATGCCTTATGGCTTTCAATTGAAGATGATGTAATGCTTTATTAGTTCTTATACTGACCATTATAATGCATTATGAAGGTACCTATAATTCATGGATAATACCTTCAAGTAAAACGTTACCGATATTTTCTTATGAGAAAATATAACATTCCCTTACCAAGAACTTTAATGTGTTTTGTAGCCACACCTTAGGTTCAGTTAGTTGACCAACATCTTCTACTCATCTGTTCCTTGTTGCAGATGGGTAAAGGCTCCTTCAAGTATGCCTGGGTCCTGGACAAGCTGAAGGCAGAGAGGGAGCGGGGGATCACCATCGATATCTCCCTCTGGAAGTTTGAGACAACCAAGTACTACATCACCATCATCGACGCACCAGGGCACAGAGACTTCATCAAGAACATGATCACTGGGACCTCCCAGGTATGAGAGGGAGCCTATTACCCCATGAGGTCACCACATTACAATCAGCTTTAGTCTGACATGTCCTTCACATGCACATGGAGATTCTTTTGGTATTTCTGACTGTAAGACCTACTGGAGGACCCATACGATTTAGTGATATATGGGACAGAGAGACCTTTGAATGCATGCCCAAAGAGAACATGGAGTATTTACAAAGAAATGTCGTGCACACACAGTACAAATGAGTTAGTATGAGACAGTAGGGCATATATATGTATAACACAATACTGTCATAGTGTATCAGAACTGTGTTCAGCATAGACCTGCTCTTCTGACCCTTATCAATAAGTCTTTGGTATTCTCTAACTCAGTGTTTTCCAATCTGGTCCACAGGGACCTGCAGATAGTCCACGTTTTTGCTCCCGGTGGGGAGCTGAGAGGGAGCAAAAACGTGGACCGACTCTGGGTCATTGAGGACCGGGTTGGGAAGCATTGATCTAACTAATATTATGTTCCACCCAGGGGCTGCTGACCTGTCCATACATGGACAAACATGTCCGTGGTAAAATGCTTTGATTGGAAAAAATCTATGTGGGCTATGTTTATAAAAGCCATGGTAAAAAATAATTTGCATTTTGAACAAACTGTCCATCAGAATTCATGGTTGCAATCATGACCCTAATTACACAGAATTTCATGTTCATCCTCACACTACTTCTCCTGGTGTAATTCTCAGTGCAGACCAGACCTCTGTCAAAAGTTGTAGACTCTGTCTCATTCTGGGGATCTCTAGACATTCTCCAGCCAGCTGGTAGATAAAATCCCTCAGGGGAGTTCTGGGTCTTCCCCAAAGCCTCTTTCCAGTGCTATGTCCCTTGGGAGATGACCAGGTGGTGCCCTAATAGGACTCGGGAACCACCTTGAGTGATTCCTCTTAATCCCAGTGAACAGCAGTTCTAATCTGAGGTCATGCTGCACGGACCATCTTGTGGGCTCAGCAGCTGCAAGGCGAGAGGTGGCTGTCAGGTGCAGTGCCACCTGTGAAGCAGGAATGAGCAGGAAGTCCCTACAAGGATTGTGACTTTAGCTTAGTGAAAGGTTTGTATCCTTCAACAATCCACAGACCTATGAATTCAGTCAATATTTAAAAAGACTGGCACCCTATACATAGATATACATACGGCATACAGGGTAATTTGAGAGGACGAATTTGACTCGCTGAGTAACTTAATAGATTTGTCACTGTCCACCCAATATCTAAAACACACTGACAGTCTTGTGTATGGAACTTGACATTCTAGTACAGCATCTTTTGGCATACAGGTCTGTGGGGGGAGGCCAGGCAAATTGTAATCCATCGAATGTCCCATGAAAGGTACCAAGAAGAACAAAAGGACCCAGCCCAGAACTGGGTTACCAGTACCCCTACCCCCCGCCCCCCGTGGTCTTAGTTCAGAAAACCTAGGTAGAATTTAACAACTTATATTCCATAAAGTGTTTATAAAGTGTTTTAAAAATCCACATTTTAGGAACATTATAGAGGGGAGCTTTTGAGTGACAGTGCTCCCCAGGTATATATTTGGTACAGCCCTCGCGGCCGGGACAGTAAATTGCTGCATATTTGCGTCCCATACCCCCCCCCCCCCCCCGTGCTTGCTGGACAGGCAGACTGCGCCGTGCTGATAGTGGCCGCTGGAGTCGGCGAGTTTGAGGCGGGGATTTCCAAGAACGGCCAGACGAGGGAGCACGCCCTGCTGGCCTACACGCTGGGCGTCAAGCAGCTCATCGTCGGGGTCAACAAGATGGACTCCACTGAGCCGCCCTACAGTGAGCAGCGCTACGACGAGATCGTGAAGGAGGTCAGCGCCTATATCAAGAAGATCGGGTACAACCCCTCCTGCGTGCCGTTCGTGCCCATCTCTGGCTGGCATGGCGACAACATGTTGGAGCCCTCCCCCAATGTAAGTAGTTTACAACCCCCCCCCCCCACTGTGAACTTCACTGCTGTCCTCCTTGCTTTGCTGCAGCGTGATTGCTTTACACATAAGACCAAATATGCTGAAGCAGCATTTCACCTGCGTTTGACCCCCATATCCACTGAGACGACAGAAATTATATTGCCCACATCATTACCTCTCTTGCACTCGCATTAGTTAAATGCTACTCATCGTTCATTATCATATATACATTCCCCAAATGTAGAAGCTTAAGGAGGTAGATGAAGCATTTTAAGCATTTTAATAAACTTTCTCAAAGGTAAAACGCTTCAGGATTTGATCAATACAGAATATGGTCTTCCATCCATTTGGTAGTGGTGTCAGAATGGCAGCTCTGCCTTTGGGCGTTTTGCGGCAAGCGCAGTATTGAGCACGGCTCTCCACAGATGCCATGGTTTAAGGGATGGAAGCTGGAACGGAAAGAGCATCATGCCAGCGGGGTGAGCCTGCTTGAGGCTCTGGACACCATCATGCCACCAACTCGGCCCACAGACAAGCCCCTGCGCCTACCGCTGCAGGACGTCTACAAGATAGGAGGTGGAGCCCACAGACACGAACACACATAATCATATTCATGACCATGCATAGACAGTTAGAATGTAAGCTTCTATATAAAAGACCTGAGCAGTCTTGTACTAATATCATCCATACTGTCTATAATATTTTAGGACCAATACTGTCATACATACAGAAGATCAGGTGCAACATTCTGATCCAGATAAAAGACTCAGATTACTGCGAGTAACTACAGCACTCTGTCTTAGGCAGCCACAGAAAATGATGTTTGTATTGCTAATATTGTGTTCATGCTGGTGTAAAACTACAATTTAATGTTACATGGAGTGTGTCAGGTTTGCCATTTCTTCTGAAGTCACCCCAGCATAATATCACTCAATATATTCATGCATTTGTCAAACTCATCCTCAGGGAATTGGTGGGCAGTGGTGGCTTAATGGTTAGGGAAGTACACTAGTAATTGAAAGCTTGTAAGTTTGAATCCCCGACCAGCAAGGCACCACTGAGGTACCCTCAGCAAGGTACCGCCCCCAAGCTCAGCTCCCCGGGCGCTGAATTAGTTGCCCCCTGCTATGTCACATATGGGTTAAATGCAGAGGACACATTTTGCTGTGGTGTATCAACACTGATCACTTAACTCTAGCACCCTTTATTGGGTAGCCAATATGTCATGAAGTTAAGTCACTAATTATGGTTTATTAATTAATTGAGCTGGTGGTGAAATGATAAAATACAGGGAACGGCTCAGGTGCCCCCCAAGGAAGAGAACTGGGAACTGAAGCATCCAACAAGATACCAGTAACACAAGAAATTCTTACATAAAAGTAACTACCCACAGTATTGTTCTGCACCTCAAGCCAACGAACCCCTGAAGCCATGCAATGTTTTCACGAGCATCAAAAAGTAGTGTGCATTTGTTAATAATAAACAAACTTTTTTATATAATAGGCTTTATTGCAGTCTTCTCGTAAATAGAAGTTGCCCGTAAATCTGATGTTCTTAACCCGGGGACTGCTTGTACTTTGCTCTACATACCTGGTGAAAATCAGCTCCAAGTTTGGGCACATATAAATGTCCGTAGACGACACTCTTGCGGACAAAGGATATTAAAATAAATGCTTACATGAGAAACTCAGATTTCCTTTACTCACATTTGAGTGCTTTTAGCAACGGAAAAAGGCTGCAGTATGGAAGTGCATGTTGTCCATTATTTCTTCTGATGTTCCTGTTCTATTATCGCCCAAAGGAATCGGCACGGTGCCCGTTGGGCGTGTGGAGACGGGCATCCTCCGGCCCAGCATGGTCGTCACCTTTGCCCCGGTAAATATCACCACTGAGGTGAAGTCGGTGGAGATGCACCATGAGGCTCTCAGCGAGGCTCTTCCGGGCGACAACGTCGGCTTCAACGTGAAGAATGTATCCGTGAAAGACATTCGCCGGGGGAATGTGTGTGGAGACAGCAGGTCAGACCCTCCCCAGGAGGCCTCTGGCTTCACAGCTCAGGTCAGTGTGTGCTGACACAGGCCTTTGAAGCCCCCCACCCAAGCGCCATAAAAACACAAACCTGAACGCTGAGCTCATGGGAGTTTTACTTACACAAAAATGTTCTGAGGGCAGAAGAAAAAATGATTGGTTCAGAGAGATAACCAATCGGATTGTAGAGGAAGCTGGACCAACCAATCAGATGTCTTGGTCCCACCTCCTCTAGTTGCTCGCACACACCTCCTCCACAGCAGATTGATTGGTTCAGAGAGATAACCATTTTTCCTTCTGCCCTTAGAACATTTTATACACGATATCTAATATCATTTCAGTGGCGTCCTTATGCCCTGTGCTACAGGCTCAGGATAAGTGTTTGGAGAATGAATGTACAGTGAGGAATCCAGAAGTGGATAATGTAAAAATAGTGTTATTTTTTTTTTCCAATTTTCATTAGAAATACATTTTAGTTTTTGTTCATTTTGAGTGTCTTAGTTTATAGTTTAGTTTCAGTTTAAGTTTTTGCAATTTTATTTCTAGGGATAGACTGAAAGTTGCACACATGAATACACAGTGTATATTATGTACTAACACCCTTAAAATGGGCAATATATACTAAAGGTCTTATTAACGATTTAGACGTACTGCAACATTGTGAGAGAAAAAGATCTATCTAAAGTGACCTATTGCCTATGTAATTTAATTCTAACAAGTACACAAAACAATGCAGAGAATCAGAGTCATACATACGCAGCGGAAAATACAAGTGGGAGTGAGATCTCATTACAGATGCTGAACGCACAATATCATGCAGGAGCTCTGAAGAAAAAGTGACTAACTCATGGACTCTCCTTAAATAACAGGCCAAGTGAAAGAGGTCCCATTGAACATGGTAAAAAAAGCTATTCAATTATTAGGTATAAAAAAATGTTTCCAAAAGAGATACATTTCACCAAAGCAACTTAAAAGGTTACAATTTATGTGCAGTCCCTGGGATTCAAACCCACAACCTTGCTCTACTAGTTACAGGACCCAATATGACAGAAACAGTACACAGCTATCCTCCAACCAAACAGCCAAACAGCCAGTTGGAAAATTAAGGTTGAGAACTCACAGTTTTTTGGACGACAACAAGACAGCTTTCAAACAAGACAAGACAGGCCAAATTGTCTCACAGAGCAGTTGTACATTATTATGGGGTAGCTTACAAATACCCCATCACTGCTCTTGCAATGGGTCTGATAGCTATGTCAGAGCGAATTCGTGAGTCCAGGTTCATCTGACCCAACCAAGAGTTCCCTGCAGGGCTGTTCCCAGTGGAGCGATAGGTACGTGGGCTGGCAAAATATATCATGAGGGACCCCAAAGTCCAGGGCCCAGTTGTTCAGAAGTAATCCGACTGAATTTTGGCTATTGAATTTGATCAAATCTTGAAAATGGGTTGTTCAAAAGAAAAAGAGGATTCTGAAATCGGATTAAATCACGAAATCCAATCTTGATTTTGATCTGGATGTGTTCAATTTTGTATCAAGTACTGTATACATTTATCTATATTTTGCACTTGAACCATTAGTGATAAAGCAGACATGAGGCTATTTTTTAACCCTTTTGCTACACTAAAGTAAAAAAAAGGATTTTGTCCTCATAATCCCCCAAACAACTGTCAATATCAAACAAAATTAATATATTTTATTGTAACTGCTATTCATCATTGTATATCAATTACAAAGACAGTCATTAGCGATGAACCAATCAAAAGTAATTTCTAATGGTTACATGCCTTATTTGTTAACCATTGGACATTTAACCGTTTTATGATTTAAATCACATGTTCAAAATATTTCTTAGAAATGTATATTTGTGTTTATTTATTTGTTGGGTGAGATGAGGGGTTTGACTGTTTAAAAGAAATTGAAAACTGGTAATCTGGATTTGGTAATGTTGAAAGGTTTGTATCTGGAGCAGAGTGATCTAATCCAATGCTGCTTTTGAATGGATTACCTAGTCCTGGATGACACAACATGGGATTTCCAAATCTGGATCATTCTTATCCAGATTCAGGATTTTTAAGTACTGGGCCCAGGGCTGAAATTTAATCCCAGTCCATCCCTGGTTTCCTCTGAGGTTAACCAAGATGCAGGCCAAAGGGCTCCAGGGTTCCTGTCAGTGCCAGCAACCCTAACCCCCCACATGACCACAACCTGCTGTTTCTAATGTTCCTGTCACAGGTGATCATCCTAAATCATCCGGGACAAATCAGCGTGGGTTACTCCCCAGTCATCGACTGCCACACGGCCCACATCGCCTGCAAGTTCGCTGAGCTCAAGGAAAAGATCGACCGCCGCTCTGGCAAAAAGCTGGAGGACAACCCCAAGACGCTCAAGTCGGGAGACGCTGCCATCGTGGACATGGTGCCCGGGAAGCCCATGTGCGTAGAGAGCTTCTCCAAGTACCCGCCCTTAGGTGAGTCCCCGCCCCCCTGCTCAGCTGAGGTCCTCTGCTCCAGACAGAGCCACACAGACTGGTCGTCTCCTGGCACACAACATTCACACTGCAGCTTAGTGGGCGGGAGGCTGAGTTCCTGCACAGACTCTGTGACTGATCTCATTAGGGATTCTGCTTTCCAGCCACAGTCCAAAATCAAGTGGCACTGGTGAACTGATGTCTCTCAAATACAGTATTGAGTGTGTGGCTCTGTTCATGTGTGCCCTGCGATGGACTGGCATACTGCCCCCTGTGCCCCCTGCCCTGTGCCACAACCTTGTACTGGATAAGTAGTCAGGAAGACAGATTCATGGATGGATTACATCAGCTTCACTGTTCTCTGACTGCAGCTGTTTCAGCACCAGACAAACAAAAGAAATGGAATAGTGCTTACTCACTGATGGTAATTCACAGTCGTGCCGCTCTGTAACAACATCTGATTTAAATTACACTACACCTCCACAGTTTGTTAAAAAAAAGGTCATTTCTTAATTAATTTCAAGTGTCTGTGCCAGTTTATTGTTCCTAAAATTACAGGTTTCTTTCAACTGTGTAATTTTCTTAATTTGTGGGCAGACAGCACCAGACACAATATGTCTGCTAACAAGGCTCCCAGTGTCTTTCGTATCTGTCGCACTTTCCCATGCAATTATATTTTTACAGACATATAGTACTTAATGTCTAACAGTGAGCAGTGCAGTATTTAAACTTCTCAAAAGACCTTTAATTAAAATGATGATAATGCTGTGAATACCCCCCTCTTCACTTTAAAAATAGCTCATCTGTTATTTACATGGAGCTGAAGTTTGGGGGATGAAGGTATAATGGCTGTTATGATTGCTCTCTAAAATTAAACAGAAGGAGTTTAGCTACTGAACAATTGCAGCAAAACTTTAAAAAAAAAACTTGCAGTAAAACATTTACAGTAAAAACTATATACAATAATACATTTAAAATCTGAAAGGCTTTCCATAGTCCTGGAAAAAGAGTAAAAGTAGCAAATTGATAAATAATACAACTAAAATATGAAACCTTAGTGCAAGTGAAGACAAAAAATGCTTTTAACCTTTTGTCTCTTTTTTGAGTATTTGAGGATTTAGCAAAACTAAGCAGCTCTGCATCAATTGTCAATTTTTAACTGTTTTTTATTTTGTTGTGTTTTCTAGTTTGTCATGTCTGTATGCCAATATTTTTCCTCTATATATCTATCTATCTATCTATCTATCTATCTATCTATCTATCTATCTATCGTGGCAGGAAACAAGTCATTCTCACCTCTTTCTCTGTGCCTGTGTGTGTGTTTGTGCATACGTACATACGTGTGTGTGTGTGTGTGTGTGTGTGTGTGTGTGTGGCAGGTCGTTTCGCTGTCAGGGACATGCGGCAGACGGTTGCTGTGGGAGTCATTAAGAACGTCGAGAAGAAGACAGGAAGTGCCGGCAAGGTCACCAAATCGGCCCAAAAGGCTCAAAAGGCCAGCAAATGAATGGAGCTACACCACAATCTGAACACCTTGGCTTGGGCTCTCCAGCCCCCCCCACTGAACTACAGCGCCACCCTCCACTGGGCATGCCCACACATGTGCTTGTAACACACTACTTGTCAACGACTGGATGCTACTGACTAAGGTGCAATCGAAGTCCAGTAAGAGGAAAAGCATGTTCCAACATTTGTAAATTAAATAGTGACCTTTGCCATTAAACTGGTACAACTGCTACTCCAACTGGCGTGCTATTATTTCAGCTAAAGGTTAGTAATCAACAGAGATTAGTAATCAAAGGCAAATAAATTCTTATTTCCAACCTTACTGCTCTTGTTTGAAACGACCGCATGCAATCCACTTTTTAAAATATGCAGCACCTACAGTTGGCCAGTAGGGGGAATACATCATCCACATATAAACACAACATCCAGCTTCATAGATCCATCTTTATCCAGTACAGGGCCCAAGTGAATCTGGAGCACATCACACGAACACATAGGATGGTAAGACGCTCCATTTTGTAAATTTAATGACCCAATCTTTTCTGTTCATCGTTAAACAAGAAACGTACAAATCATGGCCGGATATGGTTAGCAGCCTATATAATATTATTGAAGTTAATTCTTTTTTTTAAATGAAACTTCATGTTTGGATAGTAGAACTTCAATATCCTACGTCTAAAAGCAGATCAGCATAGACCAAGGTTTGTAATTTTTTGACAGGACTGTGGTGACGACTTCACTTCAGTTTGAGTTCGTCAGCAATTGTTATTTTAGTCACTGATGCACCAAGAACCACGGCTGGACCAGAGTGAAAAATGACAGACAGCTAAACAGTGAAGCACCAGTAAGAGGTACATTTCTCCATCTATCCCATAACCCAGCGCATTTCCCCCAAAGTATTCCGAGTGCCCTAACTGCTACGTCATTCATGCTGGTTTCAGCTCTTAAACTCACTGGTGGAAGGTGGGTCAACTTCAGCCATCTGGCTCAAAACGCCAGTTGAGTGGGTGAGATAAGACATACAGGTTATGAACGGACATAAGTCGCATACCAAATCAGTATTAATATTAAATAGCCGCCAGAGGGCAACACTTATATACCATGTACTTCCTATGTAATAGTATCTGATGCAATGACGGATGCGGTGGAACTGTTTACTCAGATACTGTACACAAAGTTACATCAAACTCCGTGAAACCTTACCTTATATTTAGTTACAGTACACCATTTATTTGCGATTACTTTGTATTTAAAATAAACACCACCACTCGCTGACTAATTTTTTACAATTTAGGCCTACAGAGGAGCCAAAAGGACAGGACTCCATAGGTTCATACCCAGATAGCACACATAGGCCTATGTTGAAATGACGTTGATTCCATATCAGACAAAAAGGTTGAAACAACGTTGATCTTCAATGTTTCACTTTATATCAACATTGAATCAAGGTTTTGCTACCACCGATTTTTCAATATTGAAAATGTGACCAAAAATCAGTTCAGATTCAGCGATAACACTGACCATAATTCAACGCATTTAACGTTATAATTCAACGTTGAAACAATAACATGGTGCTATCTGGGTAGTACGTAAGGAACACAAATTAAAGCAAAATGAATTAAGAGGCTTGATCTGTGACATGGAGACGGCACCGGGATGTCCTTCCTGCAGTAGCTAAAAGACGCGCTTCACACGGCTCCTCACGCCTCCTGAATCGCTCTATAATCTGCCCCGATACTGGCTGCGTAAATAAGGGGATTCCGTTGGACATTAACAAGAATAAAGGAGTAAACACGACGCACTTAAACCGTAGGTAACAATACGTATTTTTTATGAACTCCTTGCACAATGTCATAAGCCTCTTCCCTTTTAACAGCCCAATTAAAAACAACAGATGTTATCAGGTGTATTTATGACGTGCAGTTTAAAGGGGGAAATTAAAGTATGCTTTCACAACGAAAGCATGCGGTCCAGGGGGTTATTCATGCGAAATAGTTGCAGGCTTATTCATGTGAAATGGCTGAAATTGTGTTTTTCAATTTGCGGAGAGTTCCTGATGCAACAGTTGCAGCTGCATCCGAACGGTGTTAGCAGTTAATGTAATTCCAAAGGCCGTCCCAGGAAAACACATCTAACTTAATTATAGGTGAGATAATAACATAGCTGACGTTCGTAAACAAATAAAAAAAAAACAAAGTCTTTCACTTCAACAGGATGATTTCACTACAATCCGAATGATTCTAGCCTATAGTTGCATGGAAAGAAAAACTTTGAAAGCTTTAAGTATATTTTTTGTCCCAGTGGGAAGGATTACAAATGTAGTGTTTACCTTTATTTTACTTTTACTGGCAAACATTCCGTACACCCTCCACCCCTAAAAAACTAACGTATAATAGCTTTGTAATTAAAATAGCTATAGGATCTGCTCGGCGGCACCCGTTGAAGAAAGTGAAGTTTCTGCACCCTCAGTGGGCGACCAGCGCCTTGCCCGTCTCCCAGCACACAGACAGTGAGTGTTTACCGGCCTGATGTGAGACATGCGCTCCTGCTTCCAATGCCAAAATCCCAGATGTGTCTGCTTTTCTTTCCGTGGGGCTGTTTTTGATTGCATGCACTGCAGGTTACTTCTGACACGTCTGCTGCGTCACCCATGGCGAGCCGGGGGTTCTGGCAGAAACGGCGAAAGATCAGAACAGACAATAAAAGTGTCTTTTTTATCACCTTGCACGCTATTTTCTGTCCTCTGGCCTCGTGCAATAGTAATTAGTTTGCGCACAGGATTTCTTGGCATCAATTTTATTTTGAGCTTATTCCTAAGCCATTCAGTCATGAGGCAAATTACTTTTCGTGTCAATTTAAGACGTCGTTCTGGCCGGGTGCTTTAACTGTCAGTTTAGGGCAAACGATGAGGTTTGTTATTAGTAGAAGAGGACAACGAGAGATAGACGTGAATATGTGCTGGGCAAGCAGGTGACCCTAACCCATCACCAGAATCCTCCCCCTTAAGGCAGCCTTTGCAAATTCACGTCGCACTAAAATGGCTTAACTGAAGAAGGTCGCGTATGTTATCGGGCAGGGCACTTGGCCTGCTTAAAAATAAAATGTACCTCCTTTGAGGAAGGTGGCAATTTGCAGGCTAATGTAGATGCTGCACAGAGATAATTTGGCACCATGTGAACAAACAGTGTGAAGGCTCATTACAATGCTGCTGAAATATGCTTGAAATTCATTAGACCGGCTTCGCTGCTTCGTCTTTTTGATTCCAGGCACAGCAATCCCGGTGCTGAAAGGATAATTGCGTGTGATTAGAGTTCTCATACTTTACATATTAAGCAGCTAATTCTGGTTTACAAAACTTATAACCACTTCCGCCATCCGAGTATTGGCAGACTTAATACTCAGAAGGATGACAATTTGAGCGAGAGAAATTTGCGACCGCAGAGGCCCATCACTTAAGTGAAGGATAGCGGAGGTTATTACCAAACCAAAGAAAAGCCTTCGGAATGCTAATAAAGAATCTGACATATTAATAATGTTTCCCTCCAAATAAAACAAGCGAGCACCGGAGACCTAAGGAGAGCGCTGTATAATTCCCAATCGATATTTAAAGAAATCGCGAACTAATAAAGCTTGCTGTTAGTCGCAATTTGATTTAATAGTAAAAAAATAAATAAATAAATATCTGACGTCACACTATGTAAACTAGCATAAATCTATTATGGTGCTTTGAACTCCTTGGAAATCCCTCGACAATCTTAGCTAAGACTTGCGGGTGTCCTTTCCATTTCTTAATTATATTATTGTAAGTCTTTGTATGCTGGGTAGATTGAAAAGAAATACAATTAGAGACTAATTAGTCTCAATTTTTACACCTTGGAAAAGGTAATCACATTTCAATGTTGCTGGCACAGGGAATGGCCCGCAACAATTCTCAGGATTTTATTACTATAGGGCTGGATGTAAGACTGCATATATTTTGTTCCTACAAAAATGTTCGTAATATTCGAAAAGCAACCCAAGGCAGTAAAAGTTATTGGGGGAAAATTAGCCGTATATTTTAGCTTGCAAGTTAAAGTTTCGTGTGCAGAATGGCAAGAACTTAATACATTCTTTTCGGGATTCAGTATTTTTAGATTTAGAACTTAAGGAATACAGTATGTATGTAGCCCTGCGATGGGGTTGGAATAAAGATGGTCGATCTTTATTTGGTACTGAACTAAATCCGAAAGATATTTCCAAATTTTTTGGATCTACCAGGAGAAGTCGCTGTAGGTTCAATGTGACGTCGTTAAAGTGTAATCTCCGGACTAAATGACGTGTTACTAAATAAAGTGGTATTCTAATAGATACCTCATTTAAAGTATGTGTTAATCTGTTCCCTCATTCTCTGAAATATGAAAGGTAATCTAAGTATATTTTAATTCATAGAAATGCTGTTTTCTGTTTTTTTTTTCTGCAACACAGCTACATATGAATAGATTTTTTAAAATGCAAAGGTATTAAGATTGAATTGAGACAAAACAATGTAGTAACCTCTCTTAGTGATTGAACAACCAACAGTCCCTGTAAGTCTTTTATGGTTAAATGGCAACATATAAGTCTTGCTATAAAAATGTGGTGATATTTTCTTTGGTGTTATAAATACTTCCGCCCGGTACAGAATGACAGAGGCATGCATCTGAGATATAAACCTGATGTTGAAATGAACCTTCTGTACCTCATAGCCCTTGAAACTTTACAACTGTGGACGGCCAAATTATATCGACAAGTTGATTTATTTAATGTGGCCCTTTGTCATCACAGTGGTGTTTGCTAACCAAGATTTTAGGCCTCCCTGTGTTGCTACAGAAACACATTCACTTTGCCTCAAATCTGTTTTGATATGATTTAATTTTTGGTCTGACTTTAATACCAGGCCTTTGAAGTTCTGTCCTCACATTGTGACTTAGATAATCTTATTGCCTTAGCTATGTTATGTTCTCGAGTGTTTCTGGCATGGAGGGGGAGGTATGGTGCAGGCGGGGAAAGGAGTGGGTGATGCAGTGGCGGCCTGCAGGAAAAAGGGGCTTATTAACTGAAACTGAAAACACTAAAAAAACGGATCACGGGGGGGTCAAAACTAAAATGAGGTACAAAGTAGCTAACAGAACAGAAAAATCTACAAAGGGAAACTGGTTACACCGAGGAATATAGGCAGGGAATTCAAAAAAAAAAAAAAAAACACACGATCACCAAGAGCAACAACATCCAACAATGACTCCACAAGGAACAGGGCAGCATCAGGAACTTAAATACAGAAAGCTAACGAGGATAATGCAGGACAGGAACAATTAACAAGGCTGGCAAAACGGGCAACAGGTTAAACAAATAATTAAACCAAATAACTCAGAAACTAAGAACTGACAAAGAAACAGAATCTAAACGCTGGGAAAATTACAAAGGCAGGTAAAACAGAACCAAAGCAAAAGACCAAAGACTTGCACAGACAGGTACTGCCCCTGACAGCCGAAGCTTGTATTTTTATGCGTGTAGTGACATATTGTGAAATTTATATTGTAGCAGTCACTGAGCATTGGCCATAATTTATGTTACACATACAGTCATTTAATTTTTCTTCAGGCTGCTTTCATAATACAAATTAACCTATGCATCCATCAACATGGGTTACATTCTCTGTCTCACAAATGACACATCAATCGCTTATTTGTTTAAAACCCACATATTTTGTGCTCTTTCTGTTGTCTAAGAAGATAACATACAGATATACAATTTCACGTGCTGAATTTGGCATGCATTCATGTCCGTATCATATCTGTGATTTTAACAGGTGCTGGAATTATTTGTATTCACAGAGCCGTGTGCCGTCTCTCCCTCCATGCCTTAGGCAGAGTTGGTTTTGACTGGATTCATGCCTGCTGCTAAAACCGCAGCTCCTACTCCGCCCTCGCATTGCGTGTCGGCATCGCTGAGCTGACTAAAACGCTTGTGTCACCGCCTGGTTCGAGACGCGTTGCTAGGCGGGGCCAGGGTCGGCGTTGTGGTGGATTGTGGCTTTTGGAAGGTGAAGCCTTCGGGGTGTGTGGTAGAAATTTGGTTTGGGTGGGGGGAAAGCAGCAAGGAGACTGTAATGAAAAGAAGCACCATCTCATTCAGGTATCGCACCGTTAAACCTGGAACTGAGTGCGTTAAGCAAACACATCGATTATTAATGAAAAAACGACACGGCATAGCGACGCTATGGCAGATCATAATGCACTATCGCAGCGCGTTTCTGCCCTGTCGGTGAGGCGGGATTTCACGGCGCTCTGCTTGGTACGGCTGGCATGTGATGCTGACAGCACGACATTCCTGACATTTGAACACACGTTTCCAAACTGACCACCGATGGAAATAAACTTGTGGGTGACGAGCGATCAAGCGCGTGGCAGAGCGCTGGCTTCTATCTACAGACGGAGGCGTAAGGGAAAGTTAGATATTGGGAGACAATTTAATAATTTAAATACCAAGGTCTATTTATTGGGGTGATGAATGAAGCCAAATTAAATATTGGGGAGGACACGTTCCTCCCAGATCCTGCACCCCTGCCAACAGATACAACTGCACTTGGTATCCAAGATTTTTGTTGGCTAATATCAGTTGCATTTTAAGGTTTAAAATACCCCGCAACACTTGTTAATGGTTATTCAGAATATTTTAATGAAAATCATATCTGTGTTATGAATTCCCAGTAACATTATGTAATTTATCTGTAAATGACTACAGATTTTTTTGGCTTGCTGGAAAATGGACATGGGGGGGGCATTTATGGTTAATACACTATACACGCTGCCAGCACAATGTATGGACAAAAGTATTGGGACACACCTCTCAATCATTGAATTCAAGTGTTTCATTCAGACCCATTGCCAGAGGTGTATAAAATCAAGCACCTATAGCCATGCAGTCAGGTTCGCAGACATTTGTGAAGGAATGGGTCATTCTGAGGAGCTCAGTGAATTCAAGCGTGGTGCTGTCACAGGATGCCACCTTGGCAGTAAGTCAGTTTGTGAAATTTCTTCCCTGCTAGGAATTCCATGGTCAGGTCTATGTGCCCCAGTGCACAAAGCAAGGTTCCTAAAGGTATGGTTGGGTGATTATGGTGAAAAAAGAACTTGACTGGCCCACACAGAGCCCTGACCTCAACCCCATCAAATACCTTTTGGATGAACTAGAACAGAGTTTGCAAGCCAGGCCTTCGCTCCAACATCAGCGCCTGACCTCAGAAATGCTCTTGTGGATGAATGGGGAAAAATTCCCAGAGACACACTCCATAAACTTTATAGTTATTATAGCTGCAAAGGGGGGACTAACTCCATATTGATGCTTATGGATTTAGAATGGGAACCATAATGAGTTCCTGTAGGTGTAATGGCCAGGGGTCCCAATACTTTTGTCCATGTATTGTATGTACATAATATGCAACCCTGTATTTGAAGTTGGGGGCACTTTTAATATAAAAAGAATTATCTAGTTGTTTGCATAGCTGGAAAGCCTGTCAATATGGAGGAGCGATGTAATTAGTGCCTGTGAATTATAATAGAAACTCAATCAAACATTAGGAGTGAGCCACCCCCC
>JAODJU010000108.1:6919790-6955783 GCA_026776725.1 Gnathonemus echidnorhynchus | reverse complement strand
TTCGGCGGGAATCAGGTACAGGGTTCGGGCAAAAGAGGGGGGCACATCAGGTCCGGGCACAGAGTGGTGGAGCTGGCAGGGCCCGACAGAGGCTTTGTCAGAGTACGGCTCCATCTGAAAAGGCGAGGGACAGAGGGGGCAGCGGGCATCGCTGCCTGGAAGATTTGCTTAAATGGATAAACAGGCGAATTGAAACTGGAGAGAGAAACAGTAGCCGCGCTCATTTTATACAGGTCAAACACACAATGACAGCCAAGACAAACAGCAGCGGTGCTGGTCTTATTTTCTGAATTGTTTATTTATTCTCTTCATTTAATTTGAAACGGCTGCTGGAAATTCCGGACACGTGCGCAGGTACGTCCCGCACTGCTAAAGCATAAATGCTAAGTTATGTTTCGAATCCAAGCAAGGAATCCAAGAAAGAAAGCCAGGCTGGGTGGCAGAGAGACACCTTCATGAAGAAGGATGGCGTTCATAAAAACCCAAATACACACAGATATATATGCGTGACGGTGTGTGTGTGTGTGTGTAATTGGCTTTATGTGCAGAAGTGTCCCAGATCTGTATGTATATATATGTAAGTGTTCCTGCACTCTCTCTCTCTCTCCCTCTCATTCTCTCGTTCTCTCTCTCTCTCTCTCTCTCTCCAAATGGAATTGAATATACGGTTGGCGCTTCCTACTTTTATCTGAGCTCACCTGCTCCTCGGCGTCGAATCACGCTCCACAGGCTTGCCTCAGAAGTCCGTCTCCATCAAACGCAGAAGTCCGGAAGGCTGAACGGTATGATGGGATGGCGCCAGTCCATTTCACAGAGGTGGCTATCGGTCAGCCTTTGAGCCTGTGGGCCGTAGTGAGGGTAGCTCTTCATTTTCACTATTCTGGGAGGGGGGGGCTGCTGGAGGTGTGTGCAGCACTGACTTAATGCCAAAGCTTTCTGCCTCTGCTTTCATCATCCCCCGATCACTCCGCAGCGTCAGTTCAAAAGACTTGCGTGTTTCCCAGACAGGTCTGATAACGTCTGCGAGGCTGTGTTGCTAACGCATAGACAAGAAGCCCGTTTCTGCTGACATTTCTTGATGGAGTCTTCCTCTGAGGAAGAAAAGCCTGTGCCTGTCTCTTTGAAAAGCACCAAGGGCTGGCAGCCTCAGCAGGACGCAGAGGTTGCGCAGGAAAGCTTCTCGAAACTTTTCAACAAACTTTGCATCATTTGCACTAAAACCAAAAATGTTACTAACCAAATACATAAATCACAAATGAGATTTTTGCTGACAGTACATTTTACTTCAGAATGTAAAATTCGAAAGCAGGAAAGAATATTAGAGGTGGTTAACATTGATATGTTAGCACCAAAAATCTATTGTTATAACAAAAAAGAAAAAATATATTTTCTTTAGTTTTACAGTTAAAAATAAATTCCCTGCATTATGAGAATGGTGAACTGTAGAGGAGGTCAACGTAATTCCTCTGGAGGAAGCCTTTAAAATATTTCTGTGCAGTGATATATATGCTATCGTTGTCATCTTTGGAAAGAATCCCATACAATTATATGTAACTTAAGTAACAATGCAAATCAGTTTAGTTATTTCTAAATCGTATGACCCTGTTGCTTTGCACTCCAACATACTTGCAGCCAGAGGGATGCATCTTTATTCAGCTCAGGAAGGCCTCAAACCTTCAGCTCCATATTTTGCAGATCTGTTTGATTTTAATCATTTTCATGCCGCACCATAAGTCATGCCTTGGCTGTAGGTTGAGTGTGTAAATGGTTCTTAGCTTTCAGTGGGAAACGGTTCCTTTCTGCACAGGCTGTCTAGTGATATGTGTAATGAAGCGAGATTTTAATGCTCACATAGTGTGACAGGAGTAGGTGTTATTGCTCAGTAGAGGTGTGATCAAATATAGGCCTTGTTAATGTAACTATGACATTACCCATAATCAGTTCTTTTTGCACGGTTTCACTCGACACCTTACAGTCTCTACACTCATGTGACCCGCTCTGTCCCAACATTAGACAGACCGGTTCCACTGGCAGACATTTTAAGCTGTAAATGTAGCTAAATTCTGCCACGGTGTGAATTATTTTTGCAAGAAAAATGGAAGAAAACTCGGGAGAATCTGGCGGCGTAGGGGAACGCGCCGAGGCTTTTCTCGGAATGTTTTTGTTAGTTGCCGTGGTAGGGATTCGCCTCTTTGAACTTTGTGAGCGAGTCCAAAGTGGACTCATTAATGCCCTCAATTTATGTCCATGTTAACTGAAAGTGTTTGGCTCTCCTCCACGGTCTGCGTTCACTGCTTCACTTGATAAATGGAGGGTTATGGAAAGTGTTCTCTCATATGTCAGGACCTGCATGTTTCTGTGTGCAGCGTCGGTGACGTCGTGTTGTTTAAACATTCTAAATATGCCTTATTTATGACAAACTGCTTGGTTCCCTGTGACAGGAACAAGAGGACAGGATACATATATCCTTTACATGTCAATAGGGTTTGGCATTTATAATGATGATTAATATATATGACGGCAGATAGTTATAGTGCAGTGCCAGAGTATTGGTCACTAGTTACTCTACATGGCAAAAGGGCCCCATTTTCAGTTCCCTGGGTGTGTGAAATCATGTCTGTCTGCCTGGGGATATTTATAGCTATAGGACCAAGCAGATTTGACGTATTCCTCTTAATAGCAAATCCCATTTTGCTTGCTGGGAGCCAAGTCACAGTTCGGTTTCCAGCCTCAAGTGCTCACAGCTGTATCAGGACGTCAGCAATGGTATTAAACAAGCAGATTCTCATTTGTCTCTGCCACAGAGATAGTGGGAAATGGAAGATCTCAATTTATGCAAGAGCTGGGTACTGCAATACATAGGGTTTGGCTGCCAGGCTGAATGAGAATGTATCTATGTGGTAATATTTGAAAATGTATTGACTAAATCAGCTGTTAATATGCATTTTATTTTACATAAGGCAATGTTCTGTAAATCCTACTACATTTCCATCCACTTCACTCAGTTCATTTTCATAGAAAATATGTTACATGACCGAGGACTCAGCACTCAGAAATCCAACAGTGTGTAATGAGTGTTATTCACGCAGATCTGTCCATGATATCAGAGGAGGGTCGCTGAAGCATTTTGTTGCGAGATAATTTTTGTGAGCCGGCCTCCTGGGCTGGGTGCCCCTGCCTGTGGCCTGTGCTTCCTGGCTCATGCAGCCCCGTACTGGAAAAGTGGCGGAAAATAGGTGGATGGGTGGATAATCCTTACAAGTCATTTCCAGTGGGCGGTAAAACAAGAACCAGCAGCATTATTTTTGGTATTTGCATGTAACACAGTTGGCTGCCCAGCACCATGATAGCATTATCTCAGCTTGTATTAAGTTTTGATTTCATTACATTGAATAACCTGCCTTTGATATGATTAACATTTAATTAATTCAATGACTGTCACACCATGAGAGGCTAAGAGAGACAGATGTTCTGCTCTCTGTCATATAACCTCTGCTTCAGTATGACATTGTAAGAACTAGAGTTGACATTAAAATGCACATAATGCACAGCATGTTTGGAAAAAAAAGTGATAATTAGATGAGGTAAACAAATGGTTTGTTGTTTTGCCTGTAGATACACACAGTTATGTCCCCTGACACCCAAACAGCAGACTGTGAAAACTATATCAACTGTGCAGCTCATCTGAAGGCAACTTAATTATGTTCGGGATTATTATGAAGTCTGTGGCTGCCGTCCAACGGCAGACTCCTAAGCCTCTTGTTTAATGTTAAAAGGAGAAATGTAATAAGGCATTTACCATCACAAGGTTGTCTAATCCCAATGATTGGAGCTGGTACTATTCGCCTCTTAAGTACTGTCAGGCAGTGAGAGTGGAGAAGCTCCATTTGCTCTCTTTTTAGAGGGTGAAGACATGTAGCAGAACTGGTGGATGGTTGAGGAGAAGTCAAAACCACGCCAGCATGTTATTTAGTTAGACGGTGCTGTTACCCACAGCAACGCACGTTTAGAGAAAGCAGAGTCAGCCAGTTCCTGGACCAACTATGGGCCTCTCCTCAAGGGCCCAATTGTGGAACCATTTTGCCAAGCCCAGGCCTTAAACCAGTGACCTTGCGATGACAGAGCCAGCATCGTAACCCAGTGAGCCACACACTGCCTTATGCTGTGGATATCCGTACCTCCAAAACAAGAACAAAATTGCATTTTCACATAAGCTCTGTCTACCGTATCTCTGCGTTCTTGCTTGTGTTTGTGTTTGTGTCTCTGTTTGCTTATTTTTCTGGGCCACCCATATTTCTCTGTGATCCCACACGCATAAGTTGGACATCTGCATTAGGAAGGAGGAGATTTAAAATTCAGCCTATTACATCGGATAGATTACAATTTGATGGTCTGCATTTTGTTTATTTTTACAATCTGTCACAGGCCCTGCATCCATTTTCTTGTTTTATATCCTCTGTTCTTCTGTCTCTCATTTTGCAAGGTTAGCTGTCAGATTGATTAGCCCCCTGGGACCAGTGTTCCTCATTATGACCAGGTAGCCTCATTATGACCCCCCCCTCCCCCCCCACCAAATGCCCGAGTCTCTCTTAGTGATGGACTTTGGAAGAAATGATAAAGAAACAGTTGCCCGTTTTGAGTGGAAATACTGCACCATATATCCTGAGAACTTGGCAAAAGAGCTGATTTATTATTGCCGTGTGTATCTCTGATGCACTATAATATCAAATGTATGTTTATTGTTCCCAGGACATTTATATGTTTTATATAAACTGTCTAAAAGTGATGAGAAATATGAAAAGAATATACATGTATTTTGTTTCTGTTATACTGGTACAGGCCTGCAATGCAGAGGTAAGAAGCACACTCTGACAGCACCTACCATATGATGAACACATGGTAGGTGATACCTCAGCACCACACCAGTCCAAATGAATCAGTGTGAGTTTTTTTTCCAGTGGCTGGAGAGACTGTCCTGCCACCAACTCCTAAATTTCCATGGAAGTTGGAGGACCTCCTTGCAGGGCTGGATGTAGATTAACGTCATACCCAGGACAAAGCAGTTGCAGGTAAAGGACCTTACTCAAGGGCCCAACAGATTCCTAGCTTCAGATCTGCAGTACCAGAACTAAAAAAATTATGTAATCGTGGAAAAAGGAAAGGAAAAAAATGTGCACAGCTGTGTTTATCATAGTAATATTTATTTTTTATTATTTTTTAAGTAGATAAAACATAAAATAGGAGCTTTGCATCCTGAGCAGCAGTGCAGTCAGACGCTGTAATCAGGCCCCGTTAATGGGCCGGGCCCCCATCACTGTGGCCCCCATCACTGTGGGACACCCAGGTGCAGCTCCTCTGGAATGTGGCCCCTACTCTCAGGCCCCTGCTTTTGTCTCCTGTGTGGGCCTCTCACGCCGCATTCCCACCGGGCCCAGAGGCCTGGCCTTTCAGAGGACTGTGGGGGCGCCGCAGACACTGGGTGGGAATACCAATGAGCCCATCCCCCTGCTTGAAGAGGCTTTAAGCGACCTCCCCGAAGTCTTGCCAGTGAAAGCTGGCCTGCGCTAAGGCCTCCTACAATAACACTTCTGCAGAAACAAAGGCATGGGAAGAATGCCTTGGGGGAGGAAGGTAAACAGCTATGTTTTTGTGATACATGTTTTAGACCTTGGAATGGGACCACTGGGGATTTCCGAGCCATGATGTATGTGCGTTTTGTCATGTGACCGCTCTGTGTGTAGATCATAGCAGAATCTGCATTGACGAGGCAGCTGGAATTTAGCATACTGTTGTCAGCCTGCTGCTGTGATGCTAAGGCGTTGATATTGTATAATCAATGTACCAGCTATGGTAAGGAGCAGAAATAATCACTCGATGTTGGCTACCCATGTGACCGATCTGTGAATCTGCTTGGAGAGCCAGTTGCTATATCTGGACTTGGGAACAACATGCTTTCTGATTCTGCTCCACCATGAAATATGTCACGAAAGATGACACTGAGCCTTTCAGGGCAGAAGAAGGCTTAGGGGTTCATTAAGCTCAGAGACGGCCCCATGGTCTTCTCTCTGCATCTGAACCATGGCCTCGACAGACGAAAGGGCAAAAAAGTGTGCAGTTTCTGAGGAAAGCAGGAAATGTATCCGCTGAGAGAGATACGACTCTGGGCCAGGACGCCCACACAGTGTGATTCACCATGTGAACCGTCTGCTCTCAGACAAAGTCCACCAGAACATTTCATATTTTTGTAGCGCTGCCTCTGTGCAGCACCTCATCAGGCTGCCAAGTTCGCCAACTTCGTTTTTCCTAAATGGAAAGCCCAGAGCTGCTGAAATAGAAGGGAACAGAGACAGTGGAACCTCTGCTGCTTCCGGACTGTGAACGTGCGTGGGCTTTCCATATCCTTTATCCAGAGATGTGCTTTAGAGGGCCAGGCCATTGGGAATCTTTGGGTCCCATATGGTCAAAACTTTTACTGAGGCAGGACACGCATTACTGGGAGCTGGTTTGATCGGACGTGGAACCAGAGAGCAGAAATGTCACCTGTTGTCTCGTCCTACTCCTTCAGTCACTGGGTCCTGTTGCAGTGACGGGTCCTTCCTTTCCAGCTGCGCTGGCACAGGAAAGGCCATCATGCCTAGTTACAATCAGCTTCTGATTTCATTGAACCCTTTCAAGCAGAGTCAAATACAACGGTATCAAAAATCGCTAACTCTGGGTTGGGGTATGTGTGTAACTCCTAATGCACATTTCTGTCTTTTCACGTACTGGTGTCTACATGCTACTTTATTTGAGAAAACTATAGAAGGATATATATGTATATGGTTAGATATACATTTGATAAGCATTTCATGTATATAAATTTGGTGTAATCAGTGCACGTTTGACCCAAGCCACAAGAATGTTCAGAAAGTCACACTAGACACTCTGGCTCCAGGAAACACTATAGCCAATACTGCATTACCGATGCAGTTGCTGCCATCCTCACTCAATGCCCAATGAATTCTGTATTAAACAGTCTTCATTGTAGTAGATTTCCTTCACATGCCATGTGATATATTGACTTTGTTAGTTTATTGCGAGAACAGGTATTGTTGGAAGCCATTATCAACAGTTCTAATTCAACCTGCTTTTTTTGACTAGTATGTTTTTCCTAGTTCTTAGCTTCATCTCTAAAAATGGCACCAAAATGAACAAAACCAGCCAGGGGTACCAGGTGTATGCTGCAGAGTTCATTTTGCAAATCTGCGAGATACTAATGAGAAATAAATTTCCCCATTCTGCTATTGACAGTGTTAATTAGGTTCCCCAGAGAATGTTGCCACATTTTATTCTATAATTATTTTCCAAAAATCTTTCCTTTTTGGAAGATTTTATTTATTTATTTGTTACCAGGAACTACAGGATTGTTATACTCACTGCAGCTGCTGATAAGGTCAACAGCCGGTGCAGAATCCAGATCTGCAGGTACCTGCCTCAGGTATGGCCGTCAGTTATGCCCACCTCCGGGTGATTCCACTGTATAATTACCCACAACTCAGCCTGGTTAGTCAGTCTGAAGTCTGTGTCTCATCTCTCACTTCTCTGGTCTGGTTTGCAGTTTAATAACTGTTCTAGAGCCAGTCCAAGTTCAAATTCTGACAAATTTCTTTTGGCAGAAAAACAGGATGGTACACTACTACTGCTCCAATGAACCAGTGACAAAAACCCTTCAGGATGAAGCTCTCTGCTTTGGATATGTCCCCAAAGCCACTTCTTTTGCAGCAGTACTCACAGCTCTCATTTAAAGTCATTAAAAGTAAATGCACTGGTTCTCTAAGTGAGTTTTCTTAATGGTACCCAAAGATAATTATAATTGGATAAGTTGATTATCAAAAAGCAAGCATAATGCAAGTCATCTATAAATGTACCTCGATTTGCCATTTGTGCAAGTACATAGGAATGTGTTTTTTGCACAAATCCCATCTTGCTCATCTTTTAGTAAGGCATATGCACATTTACTGAGGGAAGAGTGAAGTCTGGGGTCTGAGCATAAGAGCACCTATCTCTCCAGCACTCCTGGAACATACATATTTTCAGGGTGTTAAGAACCTTGCTTTACTAAGTATGGGATTCAAACCAGTGACCTTTCCATCATAGGGTCAAACATCTGATCTGCTGAGTCACACATTGTCCCCCTCATGAGCTTTTCAGGGCTTCATGGGGATTACACAAATATTTTGTCTGTGTATGCATCTCTCTCCATAGACAAGATTCCCATAGCCATGACCGTCCATTTGTCTTCCATAACAAGTCATCCAGTACCGGGTCATGGCGATCCGCAGGAAACAGAGGGCATAAGGCAGGGGAGTCTCCGGGTCGGATTCCAGCCCCTCACAGGGTGAACTTAGTCACTCAAACAGTCACACACTGGGGGCGATTCAGAAATGCCAGCTCCCCTAAGGCACAGGTTTTTGCACTGTGGCAGAGAATAGGAGATCTACAAGGACCCTCCATGAACATGGGGAGGACATGGATTCCACATCCTCACATTCCACCCCAGCAATGAAGAAAAGGCTCAGAGCTAATTGACAAAACCGCGGCCATGTGCCTTGTTGGCGGCCATCGCACTGCATGGGAGAAGGCAGCTCCGCGGACAGCCGAGGGCTCACCGTCTCACCGCTGAGAAGAAATGAAGAGGCGATTCAGCTGGAGCCTTTCATTCTCTTCAAATGACAGATACCCTCATAAGCAAAGATGTAGCTTCCTGACAATGTTTAGGGGGTAATTATGTATTAAGCACTCCTGAGCATTACTGCAAATTTAAGATGCCATTTTAAATCATCAGCAATTTTTTTCCCACAGTAGAAATTGGTAGAAATGTTAGTTATTTTCACAATACGCAGACATGTTGTTATTCCATCAGGTTTGTTGTTTTGGAATTGTGCGTATTTTCATTTCTATGATTAAGCACCAGGCCATTGAATTTCAAATCAAAGCGGCCAACTTCATTTTGCATAAAACCGTTATTCCATTTATGGTGGCAGTTGTGCAAAGCTTCATATGGGACGTTTGTATAAACACTGCAGCTGGTGTTGACTGTATTGCTGAATTGGCTGAATTGAGATTAAAAGATAGCGATGGAGCTCATTACAATCTGACGCTGGAGAGTACACTTTGGATCAAATTGTTTCGTGTTTCACAGACGGCAGCCGTTTCGTGGGAGGAATGCAAATTTGTCAGCCGAGTCGTATCAGTGATGAATTAATAGCAATTATCAGTCAAGATCGGGTTCGGGTTGAAAGGTTCAGGAATTCACCATCCGAGGAAAGGAGGTGGAATCTGGAATATTTTTGAAACACTATGTTTATAGGTTGCTAAAGGCTGGTTTTGTCGGTTTGCATGTTGAACTTAGGGTGAGCTATATATCTGAGTTGAAGACAGAGTAGAGGGTGAGCTGAGGTGCAGGTGGGGTGGGGTGGGGGGGACTGTGCTGTAATTCACCAGAGAAGCACAACATTAAACTGTCACTCTCCCCCATACCAGCTGACTAAATAAGACTTGATTTATTCTGGAATTAGAGTCACATTTGGCGGCAGTCATAAAAGCCACTGTCTTTCTGCTGCCATTAAAAGAAAGAAAAAAGATAATTAAGCTCAGTTTTTTATCGCTCTGAAAAAGGCTTTTTTGGTAAATTTGAAAAGTAAAAAGCATTTCAGATGTAAAGAATGGCACGTCTTCTGCCTAAAACACACCCGCCTCTCCCTCCCCAGGAAAGCACAGCGAAGTGTTCAACAATGACGCCTTGAGAAGAGATTAAATTGTCATTTTATGAAAAAAACACCAGCCTCTTGTCTCCTTGAATTCCTTTCTTTTCACCTGTGACGATCAAGAGAGACTTGAGCAAAAAAAGAAAAGCGATTACCTCGGAGTAATAACCTCACATTATAAATATTAATATCCGCCGCGCTCTGTGTCTGACGGACTGGCAGCCTGTCCAGCATATACCCCCACCCTGTACCTTATGCTGCCTGCTATGCACCCCCCCCCCCCCAGGCATTAGTGGTCAGACGATGCACGGCTGGATGGAACATTTGCTATGTGGAACACAAGATGCGGACCTCTATCTGACAGCCCCAACCGCCAGAACCCAGCTGCACTGAAGCCATGGAAAGCTTCAGCTTCAGCTGCACATAATGCCTGAGCTTCATAAACACCCTACATTGTTTTAAATCCCGCCCACTGCGGCATTCGCAGCCTGTCGCCGCCGTCCCCCAGCATACAGTGACCCTGCCTTCCACTCATCTCAGAAATGATATGTTAATGGTCCACAGACAATCGCTACAGCCACAATAAGCTTTCATCTACCTTCATAATACCCGCTGCTGCTATTTTTAAAGTGATTAAAGACACCAAAACAGGCTTCATCTTTATAGGAAAATAATGAGCGAAGAGAAGGCATTTTAAAAACCACAAAAACACAGTGATAAGAACTTCAACACTTTAATTATATTTTGGGATTTTGTTGTTCTTTAATCTGCCAGTCATTTCTGTGATAGATGCTGCTCCTGTCTTGCCTCACACTTACTTATATTTATTCATTTTTTGTCCTGCAGGGGGCGAAGCTGCTCAGTGGGCGGCACTCTCACCTCACACCTGCAGCACTGGGGGTTTGAATCCTGCCTCTGACCTCCTGCGTGCATGCGATCCGGCTTGCATGCTATCTCTGTGCCTATGCAGGTTCTCTCTGGCCACTCAGGGGTTCTCCTGCAGTCCTGAAGTCATGCTGTTAGGTGATTCAGTGTCTCTAAAATTACTCACTGTGTGTGTGCGCCTGTGCTCTGTGAGGGCGTGCCATCCAGTCTGCAGTGCCCCATGTTCCTCCGCATGGGCACCAGATCCACCGCGACCCTGTCCTGGATATGTAAAAGGAGGGATAATCATCTTTTCTCTCCCACAGTCTTTCAGGTTAAGCACCTCACACCCTACACATGGGGACAACAGCAGGGACCCCCTAAGGACCTGACGAACAACATTCGGGTCGCAAGGCCAAACTGTGAACCACGCCACTCACAGACCTGCTTTGTCACAGACAGTGCACGCGCTGTTCATATTCTCCAGCTCCGAGTCAGAATGCCGTTTCTGTGTTGCTGAGATGCACAGATTTCATACAGAGCTCTACATTATGTGTTTTATTACCATAAAGGGCAGACACAGCTGTAAGCAAACATTTGCCTGTGGTCTGACTCGCAGCTTAATCGGCAGGTGGTCCTAATACCCTCTGATTTCATATTAATCCGACTAATGGCTCTCTCGATGGGGAATTAATTGGTTCCTTCATTTTAATGGGCAAGCAGAATAAAGAGGCCTTGGGTGGCATAAAGGTTGCGGTTGGGTGACACACTTTTTCCAGTCCTTGCTGGATGCTGGGGATGGCGGTGAGCAGCTTTTTTCCCCCCAAGAGTGGTCCTGCATGCCGCATGCAGTTTGGGGTCAGGTTACCCAATTCCAAACCATCATATTAGTTCAACGACCTTTGGTTCATCTGGATAGAGGTTAAGAAATGTTCCTTACGCTGGGAATTACAAAAAAACAGGCTCAGGTCTGTCACCAGTGATTTATGTCTCCAATTACATCTGCATGCCTTTCCGACTTTCCTGTTTCCCTGTAGTTCACGCAAACACATTTTTTTTTGACTTATGATAGGTGTCCAGTCATCTTGTAGAGGCACCTGTATATTGATCTCCTAGGAAAAGAAAAAGATAAGAAAATGGAGACTTCATAGTTGCTCAGTAAGAATACCCAGCTGTACCCTTATTTTTGGACTATTTTGAATAGGCCCCTTTGTGAGCTTGATGGAATGAGGCCAAACTGTACTTTTGTACTTTTTGTGTTTGTAGAGTACAGCACCTGTTACCTCATTCTACCATCCAGGATACTTATTATGACTCAAATTGGGTGTTTTTTTTTTCTACAACGAGAGAATACTGCAAGGTACACATTCACCTTGAGGAAGCTGGCGGTAGCTCACCGTTGTTTTGATAGGTGCCAGTGCCTGGGTTTTACTGCGAGGAAATATGTAATGTGAAATAATTAGGGTGCATCAGGCAGTGATTGAAATAATGGAAAGGAATTGAGTTGACGCCTATTGGAGGGTCGTGAGACTATGAGGACAGCAAGTGGACAAAGAGGCCAGTGACTTTAAGGCAGCAATGATTGTATTCTCACATGGTGATGGACTGGGGTCTGAACCCTAACAGCTGTCCAGAGGGTCCATATGAGAGAAATCTGCATGCCGTCCACCACTGACTGGCAGCAGATCACTAATGTATTGTAAGACACATAATTTAATAAACTAAAAGAAAGGAGGTGCTGGATTTGAGGCCATTGGGCATAAATGTGGAACAGTTTGGGTGCTTCTGAACCCCTGGAGACATGGTTAAGTCAAAGCTGCTCTCCATTACCTGGGACCACTGACACGTTACTAACGGTTTGATCGTGGTGTGTTGGATGAGACTGCCGCTGGATGAGAATGCGGAATGATTCCTGAAAAAAAAAAATATTTTTTCAACCTCCAAGCAATAAAATAAATAAATAAAAATGTATTCTCTCCTGGGGAAAGTAGCCCAAATGTGTGCATTGAAGTGATGAGGAAAATAAATTGAGAGATGAAGGCCATTGTTTCCTTTAATGGTGGGAAAGTCATTGCACTGCATTGCTGAGGCCCAAGCGAACCCCTATCGCTGTGTCCTGTATGGCCGGGCCCCTGATGATCAAAAGGAAAGTGGAATGACAGAGAGCACAAAGATCTGGCCGTTTTACTGAGATACCAGTGCTGGGGCTTGAGAAGCAAACCGTAAGAGGCAATTAGAGGAACACTCTTTACCACATGTCACATGGTCTGTTAGACTAACTAGAGCTTGAAGGTGCATCTGCAGACTTGAGCCGTAGATTAGTGGGGGCATATCTGTGGCTGCCAGAACATGTGCTGCTGTGAAGTTCATGCTGAAGCTTCAGTTCTGGCCTTCAACTGCTGGGAAAGTGTCAATGTCACAACTTCTTCTGGGAAAGGCCATTAAGGCTGTAGTCTAAACAGTGCGTCTGACTAAGGAGTGAGTCTGACATTGCCTTGGCGATAAGATCTGATCGTACAGTGCAGAAGCAGAGGATGTGTAAATTTTGAGATGATTCAAACTGGCTAAAGTGGGCAGAAATCTCAAGTGTAAAAAAACAGGGTGACCTTTTACCTCAACCCATCTGTGGTATAAAAGAGAACAATATTAAAAGTAAACAAATATAAAATAAAAAGTTCATGTGTAGATTTAAGGAAAGGATCTCCTGATTGCTGCATGTAGTGCATTCTTTTTTTAAAGCAGTTTCCCAAGCTGGTTCATGGGGACACACAGCCAGTCCACATTTTTGTTCCCACCCAGCTCCCGGTAGCAAAAATGTGGACTGTGTATAGGTCCCCGAGGAGCGGATTGGGAAGCACTTCCTTAAAGTATTCTTAAGTGAATCTGCAAATGTGATGTTCTGCGGGGGTGGCATAGTTTATCTCTGGGGGGAAATTAAGGAATTACCTAAGGAAGAGACAAATTTGTAGAGATTTCACCCTTCATTTATCCCAGATAAGATCTATATTACAAAAATGAGACTATATTCATTTCTTCCTTGATAAATCTTTATAAATTTCATAGAGGACTCTGCTGAATATAAAGAATAAGTCTCTGTAGGTTGATGGAGCAGTCTAACATTACCTACAACCCAAAATATCTCTGGGAGCTTGAAATTAGATTCCTATAAGATCTCACATGAGTCTTCACCCAGACTCCACTGATTGTGGGTAAACATTTCAATTATTTCTCAGGGGCCTTAATAATATCTCAATTTCCCGTATCTCATCTTTATAAATGTTTTCTCCAATAGCAGCTCTCTGAGAAACTGTAATGAAGCGCGAAATTTTCTTCTTTGTACTCTGAGGTTTTCCTGTGGTTCTGGGCTGAATGGACACTGAATAAAAGCCGACTTCCCCCTTTATGTTTTTAATCCTCTTTTACGGCAAAAATAAATGCATTTACAAACTCGACAGGCCTGTACTGATAGATGCCCCCCTCCCATGTTCTGCCCCATAAAAAGCTCCATAATGGTGCAAGATTAGTTGGGCAGTGAGGTGGGGATGATGTGATGTGTACTTCTGGGGGCTGGAACACAACTTTCCTGCTTAATCAGACGTCCGGCCTTGTGGCCTCTAGCAGTCATCACTCAGCCAGCCCGTCCCTGCACTCTGGCTCCCACTGACCGTAAACCCATTGTCCCATTGTGATGGATGGACCTTTTTCAGCCGCGAGTGTGAGATTCTAACATGTCTGCGAGCTCACAGCCCCAGCCTCGACCCGATGATGGAGTGGAGGCAGGCGGAGCTGCCTTCAGTGTGACTCACTGGGGGCTGACATCTCTTTTTTCGGGAAGACGAAGGGCACGCATGCCGTAACCTTAAGGGTAAGAAAGGACGAGGAGAGGAACGAACGAATGGGCTGCCAGTTATTTCATTCTCCAGTTGTCAACTCAACTCCAGTGCTCAGAAAATGACGCAGATATTGCATTGGTCTAGTGACTTTATTTCTGATATTGATTTCTTATATTATTACACTTAAAAGCCATCATTTCACGGAATTACTGAGTTTGACAGATTGCAGACTTTATTGGTAGCCAAAATAAAAAAAACTTTCCAAATAATCTTACTGTAAACGGATGACTGTTATAGAGGTATAAGCATTAGGCTGCAGTGTCTGTGATTATTGGGTCCCTGGGCTCAGCAGAATGGTTTCACCTTAACCCCCAATTTCTCCAGGGGGTGTCTGAGTATGTTGCTGAAGATAAAAGTGCCTGCTAAATAGATAAGATGTTAAATTAAGGTCTGACTGGTTTTTTTTGATAAGCATGCCTGATTCTAAAAAATATGCTATTCTCTAATTTCTGATTTAGTTAAAGGTTCAATCCATTATAAAAATGGCTTTATTGTTGTGTCTCTCAGGAGAATATTCTATAGGAATATTGATTGTTTTTCTTTTAGTGATTCAAAATTCTTGCAGTTCTATTGTGTATGTGTGTATATATATATATAGGTGGTCTGCTACCTGACTAGAAAATTTTGGTGATCCCCCTTACGAAATTAAATGAAATGCTAGCATTCAGGCAAGGTTTTTTACAGTCTCTCTTTTTTTTAATCACACGTTCTGAATTTGGTTTGCACCGAACCAAGTGAAATCAATACACAGTGTTAAGTCAATAGTTGGAGACTGGAATTATTAAAAAAAAAAAAACACACAATTGGAACGAAAGAGCGTCAGCGGAGTTTTAGACAGCTAGCTCACGATTTGAGCAGCCGTATCCCCTCCGAGAATGCAGAGCAGTTTGCGCCCATCCAAAGGGTCCCAGTGCAGCCCATGGAAGTGGGTTGCTTGTCAACACACACCTGTGTTTTCTTCCCCTCCATTTGTATACAAGGGAAAGTGATTTTCTGCTTATTAAGTTCCCCCTGAGGTGCGCCCAAGCTGGAGAAGTTATCGTCTAACAGGGGCCTGGGTAGGAAGCCTGTATCTGCAGCCTGATGGTCTCTGTGCACCTCGGGGACACCTATAATTAATATGTGCTTCTCCTCCTTGGCGTCCGTGCCCTGACCCGAAGACAAATCTCCCGCAGATGTCGGTGCAGAAATATACAGTGCTGCTGCGATGGCTCCGATTATGTGTGCGGTATTTGTGGCCAGCCTTATTGATTTCTTGTCAAAGGGCCTGAAATTTTTAACAGTTACTCCATGAATATTTCAAAGTGCTTTTTCACAGCTGACTTTGAAGTTTCTTAAATTCGAGTTTAACGCTCAGGGCTCCCGTCTGCGCACAGTCGCAGGTAACACGCTGACTGCCTTTGATCTCTGCGCCCTGCGCCGGCTGCTTTCTCACGGCTCTCCCATCAGATTTAAGACGCTGATTCCTAGTAGGGCTAATTAAGGAACTTTAGCCGAAAACGATCGTGCTGCGAAGTTATGCCGCAATTTCGAATGCGCCGGCCTTTTAAATTTTACATGCGCTCAATGCATTATACAGCAGTTAGCTACGGTTTCGCGATGGTTGGGCCGAATGATAACCCTCATGAAGTGCAGACTGAGATAAAATCCGGTGGGAAGGAACACTTAATTAGCTAAAATATATTAAATGACAGTCCTATTGCTATAAAGAGATGTGTAAGAAGTAATGACTCTGGCACTATGTAGCCTGGTAAGTTTGACCATTGCTGCCCCTACAGACATTCAACAAAAAGAGGTGTCTTAATTAGATGAAGAAATGCTGTATATTTCTGACTCAGTGCTTTCTCCCCTGGGCCTTCTTCTCATGCACACGCTGCCCCAGCTCGACGGTAAGTGCTACTCTGGCGGCCAAGCAGTTTAATTGCTTTTCCGAGAGGCAGACGGTGGCCCCCTTGGCCCTGACCTAACTATCCAGGGCCTGTTTTCAGATCAGTCGTCTCGTCGAGTCCTTCGCCTCATCAGCAGGTCACAGATGTGTACCGACAGGTCAGAACAAGCTCCCTGCTAAGGCTAACGCTAAAGCTCACACACGTTTGGGTTTATTCTATTTCGGCGGTCACTGCTCTGCCTTCTCTCCACTGACGAGTCAGTGACACGCACCTGTCCGTGGTCCTGCTCACTTGTGAGGCCTGCTTTCAGGCAGCGGTGGTCCAGGCAGGCGGCAGTAGCTGACGGGGATAGAGTAGAGCATGCTTAGCGCCCAACACTACTGCACAGGGCTCTTTTGTTATGGGGGAGGAATCGCTGCCGTTTCCCACCTTCAGACATGGGGTGGGTGGGCGTGTCCCTGCCTTGTTAAATACCTCCGTCAACACGACTGGAATCCGTCTTTTGTGTCTCGAGGTTCTTTCACACTCAGGAGTGGCTGGACTGGCAGCGAATTAGCAGGAAATATTTGCCCTTTGATTGTGGAAGTCTTAGCTTCGCAGGTAGATGGGAGGATCCCCGGAAGTAGGACTGTGCCGTAGCACGTCAGGAACTCCTTGCTCAACACCATCTAATCCTCCCCTAGCTGCCTGCACCAAAGCACAGAGAGTCTTACCCTCTTCGTCCAGCACAGCTCTCTACATACTGATTACTGACCATGAGTTTTGACATTTATAGGAAATCATTAGATCATAATCGGTTTGGTATGTTTTATGATGGAAGGTGAATGATTCATGGCATTTTTCAAAGTAAATGGCCCCCTGAGGGATAGCTGGAACACATACGGCTCGTTGAGGCTGGTACTCTGGGTCAAAACTGAGCTCCCCCTTCTGCCGATGCGTGTCTGGGGTCCTATAGACATGCTCCCCTAAAGCCCTTCAGGTGTTTATCAGTAGTCGTGGTTGAGTCTATCATAAAATCAGCACCTCGCGGCACTTGTGGAATTCGCTGTGTGAAGTAGCCTGTGGATTGCCAGAGATCTGAAGGATGTTACTTGCAAATCTGCACGTTAGTCACATGTTGGCAGGTGGCAAAGCATTAAAGAGAGTGAAGCCTGAAAATAAATTGAAAACTGATAAATTGCCACTAACATTTGACTATAGGTCTCGCAGTACCTTCTCAGTTTGTGTCTTGAAATGATGACCCTGGCTTGGTTGCCTGAATGTATCTGGAATTTTAGTATCTATAATTGAAAAAAGTGAGGTGCTTGGGGTCTGTGTCTCCCCCACCATAATATGTCATAGTACGTATGTAAATTTCCTGGGGTAGAATGAAGAAGGCTGGGAATTTCAATGGCCCCGCTTTGTGCCACACCTCTCTGTGTGCTCAGGACACGGAGTCTGAGTCTCACACAGCGTGGGATTAGTTTTATATAGCAACAGATTTGTTTTCCTGTTTGAGTTTCTCTCGGTCAGGGTCCCACTCATCCTGTGTCCTGTTGTAAACACGGTGTTGGGGAATGCTGCTTCCCAAACAGAGCCAGGTATGTGATTCTGACAGGGCTGCACTGCGGTTAAAATTTAGATCCAGCTAGGCCCATCACATTAATGGGGGGGGGGGGGGGGGCCCCCCAGTAAGGGTATTTGCCCCATGAAAAATTATACTGATATAAATGTGCAGGTATGAGAAAGTGAATGGAAATAAAATCCTGCACATCTTTGTCAGAGAGATAGAGATGCGAGTGCTTTCAAAGGTAGGCCTGTTACATATTATTGACATCAGCTATAGTGATGACAGTGACACCATGGCCAATGAATGAGCAAGATATCCTCACAGACACTCCATCCATCCATTTTTTGTAACTGGTTGTCCATTTAAGGTGGCAGGGAGCACCAACCCATCGCAGAGCAAACGGACACACCTTTCATTCACACATGCACACCCATGGGGAATTTGGGAACTCCGATTAGCCTCAGGATGTTTTTGGACTGCGGGGGGGGGCAACAAGAGTACCAAGAGGAAACCCTACAACGACAGAGGGAGAACATGCAAACTCCAGAGACACGGAACTTGGGCAGAGACTCAAACCCAGATCCCAGGGGTGCAAGGTAACAGTACTTAGCACTGTGCTGCCCCCTCACAGATTCATATTCAGTAAGCACAATTCTTAAAATGACTAAAATAACTAAAGTTAGTTTAGTTTTACTTTAGTTTTCGGCTAAACTGTCTGTCTGCTTGACCAGAACCTTGCATTTACACAAATGCAAAAGAATTGTTGAGCTCCTTTAAATTGATACATGTCATGAATCTTGACCCAAGCAGATGGATGCACAGGTATAAGTTACAGCATAACATCACAAATGTGACATTCCAGTGAACACACAGAGGAACACTAATACAAGAATCGTGACTCAAAATTTGTTATTTTTGAACCACTGGATAGAAGTTTATTGGACCATGTAAACTTCATTCTGTACAGAGTAGCAGTCCCTGTTCTTTAAAGAAGTTCCAGTTACTCTGAAAATGCAACTCTGGTGTAATTATACATATATGATTGGTCCACCTAAGCCCAGCATCCTCCAATCAAATTCCAGCTGTACGTGCCCCTTTCAAATTAAGAGCCTTGTGTAATAATGGAAAAGCTATAATGGAAAGACAGTACAAACGCAGAAAGAGGGAAGCTTGCTCTGTGTAAGTGGTGGTCAGGTGACCATTCAGGCCTGACATGGATGAAATTCAGAGATGTCACTGTTGTGGGGGCAAAGTGTCCCTGTGCAGCATTTACAACCAGATAATCTGTTTCCTCCAGAACACTTAATGATGGTCTGCATTATTTTGTTTCCATTAATGGCTAATGAATATAGTTGCATTAGTATTATATGGTAATATATAATTATTTAGTATTAAAACTAAATAACAAACATAAGCTTTGTTTTTTATTCAACATTTCTTGTTGTTGACATTTACATGTAATTATTATAATAGCACTGCTTTACTGCTTGAAATGACAGCAGCTCTCTTTATTCCAGTAAAAAGGTTCACAGTGACCCTTTGACTTCACTAATGCATTTATAATAACACTTGTTACACATCTAGTTCTTAAGGATGTTGAAGAATTGGTCTCCAAAGAGGCTTTGTTCTGTCTTCAGAAAACAGCCAGTACAAAAAAGTCTAGGAAAGGTCTGAATTAATAGTATGTGGGTTTATGTAGATGTACCCATTTTTAAAATAATAATAATAATAATAATAATAAAAAGGTAACACTTTATGGTTGCCATCTATAATGCATTATAGATACCTGCATAATACATTATAATGGTCAGTATAAGAATTAATAAAGCATTACATAATCTTCTATTGATTATGAGAAGGCATTATAGTGTTAATAATAATAATAAAAAAAAAAAAAAAAATAATAATAATAATAATAATTGATACTTTTATTTTTATTGATCCCCGTGGGGAAATTGTCTTTTTACGCCTCCCTCAACTTGCTCTTTTGTAAAGTAAGCTGTCCACGAGGGGATTATAATATAATTATTATACTTCATAAGCTCCAGTGAAGCTCTCATCTATAATGCACTACAGATATATTGAAAACGCATTATAATGGTCAGTATAAGAATTAAGGATGCTTTGTACTGCATTATGAAGGTATCTATTGTGCATTATAGACGAGAGTTTCGCAAAGCATTCATAATACATAATAAATATGGCTATATGTTATGTCTTTTTTTAATAAATATATATAACCATGTTTATAATACTTAATGAATGCAGTATAATACGTTATGAATGCGTTTATAGATATCTCGAGGCACTTGTAGAAAGTGTTACCTAAAAAAACATTTCCGTGCAGAGAGAAATAAGCGGATGGATCTCTGCGTTTGTTCTCCCGGCTGAAATTCTGCAGAATGACTGATCTTTTGTAAGGTTGCGGCTGTAGCCAGTCGTGTCTTGATCGCTGGCTCTCCAGTTCTCTTTAGACAGGGCGATAATTAATAGAGGTGTGCAGTCACCCAGACAGACAGATCAGGCACACACGCACTCGCACTCTCACACACACCAGAGCACATCAGAATGAGATGTTGTTCGCTTGCCATATATAATCGTAACGGCACCCTTTATCTAGCCCGCTGTCTGTGAGCACCCTCTCTCTCTCCATCAGCTTTCTTCCCCTGGAGGCAAAAGCCCAAGACTAAGCAGGAGAAATAACTCAGGAAGTCTACGCTGACAAGGACCTCTCAAAACACTACAGAAGGTTTTCTTAAGCCTTAAAAGGTGGCTGGTTACTTCTTAGTTCAGTGGGACTTAGTAGGTAGCCGAGGAAGATGTGCACCCTTTAGACAGACTGACTCCATTGAGGCTGATTCGCAGGCCGGGGGATTGTTGGCGTCTTTGACTCTTTCCTTCACTTCAGAAGTTATGCATAAGGAGAGGGCTGAAAAGTACCGGGGGAGACAAAACGCGGCCAGGGGGAACAAGAGGAGCACCCAGTGTCTGGGTGACGAGGGCCTTGGGAGGTAAAATGGCCGATTGATGGCTGGGAGGTCTCTGTAGCGTGGCAACAATGTGGGTCACGGAGGAAGGTCAGAAGCTTGGAGGTGGGGGCCGGGGCCAATGGGGAGACCCCCCCCCCGTGCACATTGAGCGAGAAAAGGAAAGTGACTACCTAAAGAAGATGGAATAACCAGGCCATTCGCTGCAAAAGTCCACGGAATGAAGTATGGCAGTAGGGGTTAGTGCAGGGGTGTCAAACTCCAGTCCTGGGGGGCCGGAGCCCTGCACAGCTTTTGGTTGCCCTTCATTTAACACACCTGATTCAACTCCTTGTGCGAATTACCACACAGCTCATAAGCTAAATCATTTGTGGTGGAACAGGGAAAGAGCTAAGCTACACAGGGCTCCGGCCCCCCAGGACTGGGGTCTGACACCCCGGGGTTAGTGTGTCAGTACTTTAAGGGCAGAGTTTAGGACTCAAACTCCACTCAGTCTTCTTCATGATGTAATTCACTGGCGTCATCGAGAAACAGCAGAGAAGCTCGCTGTGTTTTTCATAATTTACTGCTCCCGTCGAGTGTTAAAAATAAAAGCCGTTCAAAAAGCTCAGTTGCCATAGCTGTTTAAACTGGCTAATAATAAACCGCGAAGCTAAAAAAGAGATAAATGGCCTCTTTTGTTTAAAGAAAACAGATGGATGATAGGTACAGGAATCTGAGTTGTCAGGTGTCTGAAAGGACTTAGACTGAGTACCAGCTGGGAACTGAAACACAGTCAAAACGGATGAAAATCAATGGGTCTCATATGCTAAAATTCTGTAAACCATACAAAATATTCAGCTTTCAATACACACCCGCTTTCATTCGATTTGAAGAAAAGACAGCAACATGTTTACGTGATGATTCCACATGTGGTCGAAACAAAGAATGAGATTAAAGAATGAACACGCTATTAAATTTCTAACACACAGCATGATCCTAAGAACTGGTAAATATGTGCCTTTTAATTATAAATCCAGTCAGCTTTATTGTTATGAATCATTAATTCCAGCCTACGTAGATCACATTTCCTTGTCTCTGTGATGTCCATGACACCAGAGAAGCTTCCGGTTAGCCAGCTTGCCGTCTGGGATTTAAACAGATAAAGGTGACATTCCTTAAGAAAAGCCCTGTGTCCCGCCCAACTGCGTCACTCCAGCAAGCCTCCAGCTGAGCAGGTGCTTGGGGGGTGGGGGTGGATTGCGGGGGGGGGCCCTGTAGTCAGATTTATAAAGGGAGCTATGTTCATCTTCCCCATCCATGTCCCGGCGGTCTGTGCCCTGGTCACATGACGAATACAGGTGCTTCGCATCTCCAGGGCAACGCACTGGGCTGTGATTTCGGAAACCCAGTCTGTGGCAGCACAGCCGAAGCAGATCTGCACTGCAGGCGCTGTGGTCCACATTTAGCCATGAAATTATATCGCCTGCTGTTAACATTCGCCTTCTTAGAAGGGACAATCCAGGTCCAAAACAAACAGCACAAGAAGGCCGCTCTGTGGATCCTGTTGCTTTCCAGACATCTGTTGGTTTTGTGCTAAAAGCATGTACCTCATGCTCTTTGTGTCATTGTGCCAAGGAGCGGCAGGCTGCTCTCTCTCTCTCTCTCTCTCTCTCTCTCTTTCATATCTTCCCACTATTCCCCCTCTCTTCCACAAATCCCCTCTCCCTCTCTCCCTTACCAGAGTCCTCAGCGTATTAACAGAGCGGCATTGTCCGACAGAGAGAGGAGGCCATCTCCAGAGAAGCCGAGGTCGGTGATTGTGTTTCACGGAGGACACTGGAGGCCGCCCAGGCTCCGAACACTTTGATTTCGTTCCAGAAAATGACGTCCCCCCCCCCTCCCTCGCCATGGCACACACAGCTTGGCTGTGTCCATAATGAGCCGTCTGTCGAGAACAAGGTGATGTTCTTGTTGCCGAAGTGAGGCCATTGGCAGGAGAGGGCTCCACCCGGCTCGCCCTCGTCAGAGCCGGCCGGGACTTAAGAGGCCTGCTAACAGATTCAGAAGTTTGCTCACTATAACTCCCGAATAGCTCCTGTGTGTGTCCTTCCCATTGGCGGTCCCGGTAGACACGCCGCAGGCAGTCTGCGAGAGGATGGAGTCACTGTCCACAGCAATGACGTGTCGACTGTTCCGATCTCAGTGAAGGTAGCTGACACCCACCCGCAAACAAGATGGCGCCTGAATTTCCTCAGCCGACGCCTGGCTTTTTAAATTTTGTTTTTTTTTCCCAACTGTGACCTTTGACATGGTGTCACTGGGAAGTTACTGTCTTCCGGTGAAATTTTGCAAATTAATCCAGCCCAGGTCAGTGAAGCGTTTTCGGAAGGAGAAAGCCTCCTTTGTTTTGTGTTTCAGATTTTTTGAAAAGCACTTTGCTATCTGAGCCCTCGGTTTTTCCAACACAAAAGGGCTTTTCTTTTATTTTGTGTAGCAGTTCTAGAGGACAGCTAGTTATCAGAGGGGGAAGAGCCATTTGGGGCATTTATACTGGAGGCCAGGGAAGAAGATCCGGTCGAGGGCTGAGTCAACACGTGCTTCACTTTCCATCATAAACCAGACTTGCTACCTCAAAATGCCCGCCGCTTCACCCCTGTTTCATTGTTTTATCCCCCCCACTACCTCAGCAAGCAGTTTCCTCCTTATAGCTTCTCCCCCAGGTGGATCGCAGCACCCATACCTCTGCATTCAAGCTCCCATCCTTGTCACTTCGCTAACAGCCCGTTAGCCGGCTCCGCCCCTCCCCCCAGCCTCTCCCAGCCCACCCTCGAGTTTCACGTGTTAGAAGCCTGAATGCTGATTAAATAGCGATGATAGCCGTAATTATTCTGCTCAAGGAGTTTCGAGACATATTTAGGTTCAAATTAACTTTAAAGACATCCTATAAATGCGCAATGTAAACTGAGAAATGTGAGATCCAGCCAGTGGGGGAAGCAGTAACTCGTGGGAGCTCCATATGGAAGATGCCCCCCCATTGAAGACAAAGCACAAAGCACTGATGCAGCTTTTTAAAGCAAAACATTAGAGCAGCACAACAGAGCTCTTGTCTTATGGCCTCCGATCAAGTTACATCCTGCAACCTTCTGTAGGCCTGCATATAGGGTATAATACGCGCCAACAAATCACATTATATGTCTGCTGAATGAGGCATAGAATCATAGCACCAGGTCCTGGCCTTTTGACTGCCTGTGGATGCCTGATGTCCCTTAATAAATCACTTACGCTGACTCCGTGCCTGCAATTCATTGACTTTGCCTGATTTGAGGCTTTCTGCACACTGCAGATATATACCACACAGTACTGGGATTGTCTGATTTACAGTTACTCCTTAAAACGTCATTGTTTGGAGCCGGTGTTGTTGTGTTCTCCAGAAGCACTTAAAAGACCATTACGCTGATTGACAAATGTTCCCCGCTCGGCACCGCCGCCAGATTCAGCATATCAAACGAACGAGCACGAGCAGGATAACAAAATGGGGATGTGCCACCGTTTAGGCCACTTCTGGGTTATACTGTAGCTTCCAGTGAGACCAGAAACAAATTTTATTTTTAAATGTTTTTTTTGTTGTTGTTGTTTTTATGTTTTTCTTAAACGGGTACAGCTAATTTTGCGAAACGTCAAGAACACGAGGACCCAATTACAGGTCATAATACATAAAATACAAGATGTCATGGATACAGTTACCATAGAATTTTTTTAATTTTAGATAAACATTAGTGAAATGCAGCAACATCTGTGTGACAAAATAAGGAAGTGGTAAAAGCAAGGTACCTGGCAGGGATGCTGCTAAAAATACTCAACGCGGACAGATACCGCTGCCCCATCCTTTGTGAACCGGCGCTCTTTGCCACTGCATAGCTTCGCCAGCCTAGCGGGAGAAGGTGCCAACTCATGTGCCCCTGACCCTGCTGTCTCGACGGGACCCTGTCATGCAGTGAATCACACGGAAAAAGCTGCACCGCAACACTGGGAGTTCTACAGCAGCGTCCCCTGCGACAGAGATTGCTCTGGGCTGTGCATCAGGAAGCAAACATTTGTTGGTTAGCTGGATAACTTGTTGGATTTAAGGTACCCCAGTTTAAATTAACTTTATCTTCATTCACTTTACATTTAGTCTGGACTGATAAGTTATCCGCAGGATTTCTTGCTTTGCGGGATAACTTTTAACTGGGCTAAATGTAAGTGAAAGAAGATAAAGTCCAGTTAAACTACGGTACCTAAAATCCGACAAAATATCTGGCTAAGCAAGAAATCCAGCTTTGTGATACTGGCCGCTGTTCTCCACTTAATTCAGGGTACCCCAATTTGAATGGACTTTATCTTTGTTCACTTCCATTTAGCCCAGACTACCTTAAATCTGACAAGTTTTCGACAAGCACACCTTGCGTGCCAGATTGACTGTTGCAGACATACTGACAGGAATATGTAGAGTTTGAAAACGTTTTACCTTTACATTTACCTTTAAACTTTATTCACTTAACTAAGTGTCAGGATTTACAGTTAGCGGAGTTAAATTTAGTGGAAACGAATTGATCCGCTAACAATTTTCAGAGATAACAAAAACGCTAATCCGCTAACGAAAAAAAATTAGCTTAGCTAATTAGCGGTTAGTGGATTAATGAGACCCTGCCCACCACTGGCTATCAGTCTAAGCAAGAAATCTGGCTTCATGATACTGGCCCCTGGTGTAGCTGCGTGCTCCGTTAGCACATTAACGAGGTGCCTTCACAGAGGCCTGTCTGCAATTAGAAAGCATAAGGGAATGTGGCACTGAGGCACTGGCGTTTCCAGGGCGCTCGTGGCTGCTGGCTATAAATTATAAATGTGCTGGAGGTCATGCTGTTTATCTAATGACGGGAAAAACTGAGGACAGGCGCCGTGAGGGGGGCAGCCCCCTGGGACCTCGGCCTTTTCCTGCTGCATTTGTTTGTCCACACAAATGCTCCTGCTTCGTTTGTCCTCTATCACGCACTCATGCAAAACCCCGCTCTCCAATAGAAATTTCACACAGAATAGATATTAATTAGCACTGCCCCAGTCTCCAGATGCAATCCATTTTCCATCCTGCAATTCTTGGAAATGGCACTGTGGGAAAAAAAAGAAAAACTGACAGTTCTTGGGATGGGTTTACAGGTTTTGGATATTAGCCCCTGGGCTCCTTCATGTCTTCAGTGCCAAGTCTGATAAGATCCTGCACATAGAGGTAAAATCTATTCCTCCAAAGTGCAGTGAGCAGCTGAGCAAGGAGCCCTAGAAGGTCCTAAAATGGTGAATTTCAGTAGTTAATTATCAGCGGCTTAGAAACCAAAACCAATACTTAACCAATAACGTGGTGTGTATCTGATTGTATGCTTATAATGTCCTCAACTGTTATTCATGGTGTGTTTTCTCATTCCTTTGTCCCGTGCCTTGCTGAAAACACACCAAAGTAACTTTACACAGGTGTCATGAAGAATAACCAAGAGTCACATGGCTGGAGAGGAACTGGTTAAGTATGCTGGGGTCCACAGGCCATTGAGTGAGACCTTCCAACTATCTCAATCATAATTCCTACTGTGAGACGTCTCGTTGAGCTCAAGGTGTGTTTTAGCAGAAATCTTGACCGGAACCCTGTCGTGACACTATTTTAAGAAGAACATCGCAACATCGTAACCATGGACAGCGAGGGAGAAGAGAGCAGACGTGAGCATAACTCCTGCCTTTAATTTACAGGGGAGATTTTTTTTCCTTCCAAGATGAAGGTGAGTCAGCTCTTCAGGCCAGGCTTTGCGTGCTCTGCTGGAACTTGGGAGCAGAAAATCCTTACGAGTGTATTCCTGCAAGCCAGCTGACAGGCACTGTGGCTCACATGGCACGCTACAGGAGGTAATGTGATCAACTGTCTCCCAGATCAATGCCTGCCAGGCCTGGGGGAGGACAACGCAGAGGTCTCTAACAATAGGACTGTCGGCTTGTGTCCCAATATCACTCCATCAGGGCGCATTATCTGCCCCGCAACACTTGCTGCAGAGGACAGACTTGCCTGCACTTGCACAGGGGCTGACGTCATGTCCACAGTCAGGGATGAGCACATAGTTGGGTTTGCCTGGAAGTCGAGCCCTGTCTTCCTGATGGGTGCTCCGTTTTACAAGTCAAAAAATGTTACTTAGATATTTTCCAGCAGAAGTATGATTTTTCAAAATAACGCAATGTTTTCTTGTTGGTCGAATGAATCAACTGAAATTTTGAAGTTCCGCATTGTATTATTCTTAGGAATACATGCATCGTGGGTATTTTCCTGCTGTGGTTTTAGTCTCAGTGACCGACTCTGTGTGATCTCCTGTTTCTAAAGGGGGAACTTCCATTAGAAGGGGACTGTGTCCAGAAAGAAGGAAGAATGCCTTGTGTGTCCCTCCTGGAACAGCTGAGGGTGCAAGAAGGTTCAGCGCAACAACTGGGAACGACTCAGTAAGACAGAAAATTAGAGAGCAATAAAAATATTAAATACAGACTGTGATGGGGGTCCTCCAGGTTTGCACTGATCATTGAGGCTTGGGGGGTCATTTTAAGCTCTCTGTGTGAAATGGGGGCGCCATCCATGATGGTAGGATGTGACAGGGAGACACCACGTGATCCAGGTTAATTCCTTCTTCCCCCATTCTCCCAGTCAATCCTTTTACATTATTGTGCTATGCTTCTTGTTCTGACACTAACCTCTGACCAATGCTAGTTTTTATCGAAGCTGGTCATCAAAGATGTTCTAAGCTTCTGAGGTACAGGCACATTCGCCTTGCCATTTTTTTTTTCGTTTGTTTCCTTTCGAGATATTTTTTTTTACATTACCATCCTGCCCTTTAAAAGATAATCTCAAAAAACAAAGATTTAGCCCACTTCCAAATTCCTTTCCTATCTCTCCTGAATGAGCCTCGCAGGATTCCCGGAGTTTCCAAGAACATCTCGCCTGCTCTTGAGAAGCGCCCCACTAACTGGTTCACAGGCTACAAATGAAATATGATAAAAGCAGATGCAACCATCATATTTAAATTTGCTTTAATTTGATGTGTTTCTCTAAATAGCATGCAAAAATAAAAACATGCTGGGATTGGCCCTGCTAATCACCTAGCCATCGCCTGTGGCTGCAGGCGGCCCAACCAATTGGACCCACATGCTTTCCTTTCTTGCCATTTTCCTGGAATGAGGTAGAATGTGTCAGTACTCACTCTGGCAGACAGCGCAACCCGGAGGCATTTAACCTCTCTAGGCCACACTGAGATTAATGAAACATGCTGCGAGCTATTAACTAATGCTAGTCATGTAATTCAAACCGGGCCCAACCTTTACTGCAGACAGACAGCCGCATGTCTGGTACTTAACTCCTCGTGAGTCATTAATACTGATGCATGCATGCAATTAAGATGAATGGGACTGTATCGCTGCATTTGATTTTCATTCTGTGTGGCTGCATCAGGAACAGAGCAAATGCTCAGCAGAAACACATATATATTTGGAGGCAGTAAGGAGAAGAGTCACTCTGAAGGCCACAGGGAACAGCCAAAGCAGAAAATCTCATTTGTTTTCATTGGAGGGAAGTTGCGGAGTCCTGGTTCAGTGCAAGGCCCCGTACAACATAAACTGCGGGGCCAAGGCGCAGAGCTAATAAGGCGAACGCCAGACTTTCATTTCTTGTTCAAGAGGGAGTGCAGAAAATTCCAAGGAGACTGTGATAACTTGCCAGCTCGACAGTACAATAGAAACCCACTTAAACGTATCTGAGAGATTGGTTATATACTGTGTTATCTAATAACTGTATTATTAACTTGATTTTATGGCTTATTATGGTTCTCTTCCCTAGGCCAAAAATACCATTAAATAAATAGCCGTATTGCAATCTGCTAAAATAGCTTTATGTGCATTTTTCATTATTCATGGCTCAGTGTAGGTGGGATTCTCTACCTGACAGGTACAACATCAAAGCGAACAGTACATTTAATTCTAGTAAAAAAACACTAGAAATTATGACAGTGCGGTGCAGTATGTGTCATATAAGTGAGGTAGGTAGCTAACAACTCCAGTTTAAATGCTTCTCTGCTCACTGTGGCTGTTTTAGCCAGAAACTTAGCTATTTGCAATTAAGTGATTTTAGAACAGAAGTGTGAGCTGTGTGTGTATGTGTGTGTGTGTGTCAGATATACATTACATTGTGGGGGACATTTGGACCTGTTATTTTGATGTGTAGGGGTCATTTTTCCAGGGATATTCAATTTTATAAAAATCTCTGACTGCAATCAAAAAACTAAAAATGCCAAAAGATTTGTATTTCGTTTGGTTAAGGTTAGGGCTGGGTAGGGTTTAAAGTTGTCATTGTTCGAATTAGGGTTTTGGCCATAAAAATTAATGTATGGTCCCCACAAAGATATGAGTACAGGTGTGTGTGTGTGTGTGTGTGTGTTGCCGCACACGCTTTTGCACGACAGTAGACCTGCTTCCTGTTAATCTGGGCAGAAGACTCACAAGAGGAAGTGACCCCCCCAGTGTCTGTCTTTCACATCAGTCTGTAGGGATGTTGTGGGTGGATGTTCTTGCCCAAAACACTTATGTCACCCTTTTTTTGTTTTATTAGTGGGGGGCTGGAGAGAAACACGGAGCATAGGCCTTGACATTCATATAAAAGAACCATTTTTACATGTCCAGAGGCGCAGTGGTCTAGCAGAGACACGGATGTGCTTGTTGCCTCCCAAGCTTATGTGTGTCAAAGTGAAGAGTGAGTGTGTGTGTTGGGACAGCCAGAACTCCGAGCCGCTGATGGAGTGACCCACGACCTCAGTCAAGAGCACTTAGCAGGTTAATATCAATTATCAAATCAAGGAGTTGACTGAACTCTTACAAAATTTCCCGGAGCTGTTGAAAAGGCACTTAGCAGTATTTTGACTGTTCTTTTATGGGCATGGTACTGAGCAACAGGGTGCAGAGAGAGGAAGAACCTGACAGCTATGACATTTAAGAAATTAACATGAAAAATAAATAAACGAGTAAAAGAAGGTGGAAAAAAATACTATTTTATGGCTTGCTGTTTCCCCTGAAGACACGATGGGCAAGTTCTATGTGCCTAATTAAAGCAACGTGACCCACAACAACAAAAAAGGCTATACAAATCTGGTAACCCGGTAGCGGAGAGCTGCCAGAAGTTGCTAGAGAACGTGGCGTAGCCGTTTATAAATAAAACTCCAAAATGTATGTAATAAATACAAGTTTTACATGGAAGTTCTCACGGACAGCATGGGATGCAGTATGTATAGCTAGTCAGATCCCCTCCATTCTGAGCATCCGCCCCACAGGCATCGAACTATTCTTAGGATTAAAGGTATAATAAATATTTTATTCCTAGGGCAATTTAGTTTTCAAATAGTGGCTAATAGACCAGTAGTATTTGCTTTTAATTTTATTGTTTGTGCTTTACAGGAGCTCTCTATGAATACATCTAGATGAAACATTATACCTCAGCTTACAAGGTTCCCGTTCTGTCTGATTCTGCTTTAAAGAGGCCCTTTTATGTGCCTTTTTCTTTCATTTACATCTTTCTGCTGCCATCAGTCTTGCAGATCAGTTGCAGTCTAGCTTTCTAGTTTTTATGGTAATTTTTTTTTTTTTGGTGCTTTGGGAGCCCCCATATCTACCTCGGTAATCTCCTGCCCCCTCCCCATGCTCCCCACACGCCTCCCCCCCCCCTCGCTTAATATTCAAAGCTTCTCCAGTCATGTGGTGAGGGACAGCTCTTTCTGGCAGAAGGTAACCGTGGCGATGCGGAGTGTCCCGCAGTTGGAGTGGTCTGACGGCTGGTGACTTCCTCTTTCAGGGGCGTGACGCGGGCACAAAGAGGACAGCCCTGAAGGCCGGGCGGCCAAGACGTTCCGGAGAAAGAAGTACAGCAGCCCGCGGGGGAAGCGACTGGGAAAAGGCCTGCCTTCTCATTTACACAAACTTTTACAAAACGCAGATGAAAGGGAGCATTGCTCATCTGTGAGGTGCACACTGCATGCAGGAGAAATTAGAAGGTCATTTGGTTTCATCCAAGGACAATACCAAGGACAATGTGCCAGCAGGACATAACACAAACATTTACTGGGGTGGTCAGGCCAGGCAGACTAAAGAAGAACGAAAAGATGGCAGGCAGTACTCCGCTGCAGTACACGTCTCTAGTATTTCTACGTAAATGCTTCCAAGTTCTATCAGAAGCTTTCTTAAGTAAATGCCGACATAGACAGCTGTGTAACAGCTGCCTGACACTGCTACTGTGATATTTATCTACACTCCAGTTGTTCTGCGTGTTATGCTAGAAAAACAATGACATTTCTCGCTTTGCAAAGCTATGCATTGATTCTCATGGATGATTACAATGTACCCCACCCAAAATGCCCTAGATACATACCCATGTCTTCAAATGAGTAAAGCCAGCCGTCTCCTACACAAGACGCAGGCGGAATGTGCAGAATATGCCTTTAACGCTGTCATTGTCAATTATCTAAATCTGAGGTCCCCTAAGGAACCAATTACCTCATTAGCGGAGGAGGCAGACAATGCAAAACGAATTATTCGGCTGAATGGAGGTAATGCAATAAGATGCATTTGGATTTTTGTTAGTTTTAATTCCATTCCTGCACATATGAAAGTAATGATATAATAATTTAGTTTTGTTTCTTGAATGACTGCAGCAGGAATGATTATTTCAGGCACCTGATGCTGCGGTTTATCTTAGATCCTCCTTGGGCTGGTAACACATTTGTCAAAGGTGTCTAATCGGACCTAGAACCTAGTGCTTTCTATTGCTTGCATTTGATGCATTTGCCCATGTGGCTCCTTGACACAAGCTTGGGGCTGAGATGTCTCCATTCCGAGCAGCAGAGGGCTCTGAGGACAGCGGCATGATGCCTTGTGAAATGTAATTGTGAGGGGGGGACATTTATTAGATAATCTGTCCTTCACACTAATGACCTGTGTCACAGTAATACATCTTACCGCTTGCTTGTGTCACCAGCCCCACCAACCCAATCCATGGCTACCTAAACTTTTATGAACAGGTTTATAGGAGTGTGGACCCTCTCAAGTGTGATAGCGACGGATATTGAGTTGGATCCTCAGGGTGACTGTGACAGACCTCCAGTTCCCGCACCCATACTTCATGTTCCTGCTGCAGCTTAGCCTAAGATTTGATGCTCTGATAAATTCCACCGCAGGATTTTTGCACGCAGCCTCTCCTCTTGAGGCCCCGACTCCGCTATGAAACGGGAAATACCCTCTGAGATCCAGCTTTTAGATGCAGGTCCTGCCGTTCATAAGCTTCTCTTCTCGTGAGGGGAGCTTCTTCCTTTTTTGGCGTGACACGGTTTCAGCCATCTTGCCATCAGTGGTCCACAAATTCTCAGGTGTTACTTTACCTTTCATTCACGATAAAAAAAAGGCAGAATGTCCCTGATCATATATTTTAATAGATTGATTTAATGCAAAAAAGTGACAGATTCTTTTTATCCATTCCTGCCTCACTCTTCAGGTCAGGCTACCCCAAATTAATGGTGATTTTTTTTAGGCTTTACCTGCTAAACAGCACCAAGAGGCTTTTCCGGACTCCTGACTCCCATCATTGTTTCTGAGTTTAAATTTGACAGCTGCACTATAATAAATGTGAGGCACATTAAGACTGAACAATATGCTGTGTTTCTTGTATGGTATCCCAGTGACACGCTGTGTCTGCAACAAAGGAGATGTTACAGTAACATTCTAGGAGTGACAGCAGAGTCGTTGGCGATTGCTTACTGTGCTATCGGTGTCACCGCGAGAAGGCTGCCGTCCCCCACATTGGTGGATGTTAGAAGTGACCTCCGTTCTGCTGTTTTGGGCTTGGCCAAGAATCCCAGCAAACAGAATTAGAAGAGGACAGGAGCTGGGGATGATTTTACAGCATGCAGGTAATAGTGAACCCCACAAGCATCTATTGGGGGGAGGGTGGGCTTGTCGGTGAAATAGTATCTAAAATAATAACATGTCATATACAGGGGGGCATTTTCAATTTCGGTATATGAGTTGGACAAAGATTAATTTGCAGAAATTCAAAGAGCTTTGTGAACAGCTGTTGCCACTTGTATTGACGACATGGCAACAGCAACACAGCATATCAATCTGTCACTATGGTGATGAACAGCCTTGTTCGGTATAATATTTATAATAGTTTATTGTTCCATGAGGCCTGTCCTCAGTTCGGAACTAATTACCCGCTTCTTTCACTGTAAATTGTGCTGATCCACACTTTCCCAGCTAATATTCCTCAGACACTGTTCATCATCAAGGTTTTGTCTTTGATACATGTCTCAGTGTGTGTCTGACACATGAAATTGGTCAGCATCATGACGAGGGTGGGGAAGGTGATGGGAGATGCTGAGAGGAGGGGAAACGGGAGCAGTGGGCGGTCTTTGGGGGATGGGGGGGGACGCGGGCCGGGCTGCTGAGGTGTGACTGAGGCGGTTCCAGCCCACTGGCCCCGTGACAGCCCACCTATCTCCTCTTTAGGACCATCTGTCCGCCTGGCGCTGGGAGGATCTCCGGCGCTGGGTTTCACTGCTTCAGCACGTTTGTCCAGCACCACTTAGTCCCTGGCTCATTTGTTTTCATTACTTGTTCCTTTTTTAATATTTTAGTAATGCCAGTAGTGTTAAGCACATTTCTTGAGCCTAAAGGAGCAAGGGTTTGAGCCAGTGGTCTGTACCCGCTGTGTCACCTGCTGGGTCAACACCTAAAGTTATTTCACATTTTCCATCAGGGCCCTCAATGCACCCTCCATTGGGGCCCTCAGTACACCCTCTGTCGGGGCCCTCATTATACTCTCCATCAGGGCTCTGAATATACTCTCTGTCAGGGCCCTGAATACAGCCACCGTCAGGGCTCTGAATATACCCTCCACAGGGCTCTGAATATACCCTCCACAGGGCTCTGAATATACCCTCTGTCAGGGCCCTGAATACAGCCTCCGTCAGGGCTCTGAATACACTCTCTGTCGGGGTCTTGAATACACCCTCCATTGGGGCCCTCAGTATACCCTCCGTCAGGGCCCTGAATATACCCTCCATCGGGGCCCTCAATATACCCTCCGTCGGGCTCTGAATACACCCTCCATTGGGGCCCTCAGTATACCCTGCCACAGTATGCAGGATATGACCCTATTGTCTCCTCTCACTCCTCAATCAGGAAATGATAAGTACAGTACAAGGCAATATTCGTGGAAATGCTTAGTCCGCCTTTAAGAACTCATGCACACGCCCTCTGCTTCTGTGTTGTGAGTCTCAGCTGACCTTACTTCTGATATTTAGTTTAGTTAGTTTATTAGCCAAAGACCTTGAGCACTGATGCAGAGGAAACAGAAGTTACTCCCTGTAATTAAAACCCTTCATTGTCCTTGAGTAAGCAGAACAGAACCAGTTTAATTACTTTTCATGACTCATGTCTTTGCTGTTATTGGTGACGGTGGAAAAGTAGGTACATATTCCAAGCCCCAGAACTGGCACTGATTGGCTGCAGAGTGGGATGTACCACATCAAGATGTGGGGGTCCACTTGCAGACTGATGGCCGGTAGTAGGAAGGGACCACTGATCCCGTAACAGATGCCTGACGTATGATTCTGGTTTTTTCTAATGAACATATAAGAGAATATTAAAAGAGGGGAGCACAGCCCTTTGAATTTAAGGTGCTTGTCTGCTTTCTTTACTTTCTGACATGCTGGTATTGGTTAGCTGTTCCACAGGAATTGCTTATGCAAGTTTGAAATCCAACAGCATTCAGCCCCCTGCTTCATTGAAAAGGAACCCACTGTTCCTACTACTAAAAACTGATTCAGCTTTCTTCTGTCTTCTAGTGAAGAAATTGTGAGATTCTGCTCCTGTGGAAGATACCTGACAGTGTAATAAGCCGTCGGCAGGTGAAATCCCTGCAAATTTCCTCCTCTTCTGGAATGCTGAACCTCAATACTTTCAGAAATCGAACACCTCTGCCATGACATTAGAGAAGCGGCAGCTGTCACCAAAGACCTGGGACAGTGGGATGGCTACAGCCGCGCCTGATTTAAAAGGGGATCCACAGCCGCGCCTGATTTAAAAGGGGATCCACAGCCGTGCCTGATTTAAAAGGGGATCCACAGCTGCGCCTGATTTAAAAGGGGATCCACAGCAGTGACTGTGTTTAAAAGGGGATCCATAGCCGTGCCTGATTTAAAAGGGGATCCACAGCCGCGCCTGATTTAAAAGGGGATCCACAGCAGTGACTGTGTTTAAAAGGGGATCCATAGCCGTGCCTGATTTAAAAGGGGATCCACAGCCGCGCCTGATTTAAAAGGGGATCCACAGCAGTGACTGTGTTTAAAAGGGGATCCACAGCAGTGACTGTGTTTAAAAGGGGATCCACAGCAGTGACTGTGTTTAATCCTTCAGAAGTCAGTCAGACAAGGTAGGAGGAGACGCTTTGGCGATGGCCCATGTAAGTGTGGGAGTGCAGTGACGCAGTGAAACGCAGTTGGGCCCCAGCTTTAGCCGCGCGTAGAGACATGCATTGGGCTTGAGTCCTCGGGCCGTGGGCCTGCTGCTCAGGCTCCGTCCACAGGCCTCCATCCATCATCACAAAGGCTGAGGAAGGCCTGCCCCTCCGCCAATGACCTGGCCCGCCCTGGGGAAGCCTGGACGTGGAAAATGTCTTTTTGGCTGTGGGTGTGTGTTTCCCAGGGTGGCCATATTTATTTCTCCGCCCTGCCACCGTGAGAGAGGCCCCTCCCTGCGTGGGCGGGGGCGCCTTTCTGCGCTGTAGCTCCCGTTCCTGTCCCTTCCTTGCCGTCTTGTTGTCTTACAGGCTTCTACAGGCCATTAAGCCTGAGAGGTACCAGCCGTATGAATGCAGAGCGTCAGAGCCAAGCTCCCTCCTTCCTGCATGTGCACTCACTCTCTCCCTCTATATCCCTCCCTCCCTCACCATTAACATCAATTCCCCCCCCCCCCCCCCCCCCACCCCCCCC
>JAODJU010000108.1:6901414-6919743 GCA_026776725.1 Gnathonemus echidnorhynchus | reverse complement strand
CCCCCCCCCCCCCCCCCCCACACACACACCTCTGCCTCTCTCTGGCTGTGTGAGCGAGTGAGTAAGTAAGGCAGGCGTGTTTCAGCAGATGGCCTGGGCCGTCCTGATTCAGTCACTGACTGTAGCTGAATGAGAGCTGAGAGAAAGCCAGAAAAGGGAGGGAGAGACACCAGCAGGGACTCCAGGGGCATGAAGCTATAAAGATAGAATTCCTCCCTTTTTTCTGCTTCCCTCCTCTCTGTTTCTTGTTCAGCTTCCCCCCTCCCACCTCACCCCCCCCTTCACTTCTCTGTGTATTTATATTAGCGCCCTTTCTCTGCGTATCTGGAAGCCTGCGCTCGGCTGGCAGACTCGTCTGTGCCGTTACGCCGCTCGTAGGCTGACAGGACAGGGCGACAGAGATCGGCTTCTGACCATCTGACCAAACTCAAGACTCTGCCCAGCCAGACAGCTGGACACCTGCTCCCTCCCTCCAGCGAGGATCCTGAAGACAGCATCCACAAGGTAACACAACTGCCCTACTTACTTTACTGCCTCTACCCCTGCTCCGTGCATTTAACTTACCGCTGTTGGTTCCACAGATGTAGCCATACAGGGAATTCTGAGGAGCCAGTGCTGCACTTATATTTAGCTGCGATAGGCTGACAGGCTCCTCTCTCTCTTAAAGGAGCCTCACCCATTTTTTTTGTACACTCGTGCAGCGGTTTCGAATTTGCCTCTCTTCATTCATGGGACTTTTGCCGAGAGAGACAACATGTTAGTTTTGCATCCCACATCTGTATGAAAGTGCTGGTGATCAGGCTGTCAGATCCCTCCATTGGCGGACGCCTGCTTCCTCTCAGATAACTCGATCGGCGCGGAGGCTGCATTTCACGCCCCGAGAGGATGCTCGTTTGTGCCTGACATGCCGTCTGAGGGGACGCGATCGAGACCCGAGCGCCACTGAGACTGCACTTGCATGTTGGTTTTGGGAAGGTTACAAGTGCGTTTAAGAATGGCCAGGTTGTATTTGCACTGGGTTATGAATTCCCACGGCTGACAGACAAATAAGCGGGGCCTCCAGACTGGGTTGAGTGGGACGGGTCCAGCTTCCTGAGTTGAGGTTTACCTCATCGGCAGGAATGCAAACACGGTGCGGGCACAGTAAGAGGCCAGGCTGATCCTGTGGTCGGGGCCCAACTTCACGAACACTTCCCTCCTTTTCATAAGTGTGGTTTAAAATTGTTTCCCTTCACTATACCATGTAGGACATTTTCGAAAACTAGCAAAAAAACCTGTTTTTCATTTTTTTTTTTTTGCTCCCTGTACCTGTCGTATCAAAACCTTCATTTCATGACTGTTTTGGGGGCGAAACATTAGAGTTCCTTAGTTTCACTGCTCACACGTGTGGGGATGTGAACGACTGGATGCACGTCACGGAGTGATATGACTAACAGACGATGTTGCACAACGCTACTTTTTTTCTCCAGTGACTGGATTCCTTGTATATTATTGACAGCACTGAACAAAAGGAAAGAAGACAACTGAACGAAAAAAACAATGATGAATTATTTTGCCACCTGCTGGTGCTTTGGATACTGGTCCCCAATACCTAACTCCCTGCTCCTTCCTGGTCTGGGCTCTCAGGTCGCTTGTCATTTTGGGGGAAGATATAAGCCGTTGGCAAACACCAGCATGTCACTTCTCACGCTGTCAGTAGACGGAACCCTTCAGGCACTCTCACGCCACTCTTATCGCTCCGGTACTGCCGGATGGCATGCGACGTGACGTTTTCATTCAGAAAATATTTGTATACCCATTTATATGGTGACAGCAGTGGGCCACACCCAGCGTTAAGGCGGGCAAGGGGGCAGGCGGACATTTCCTCCCATAAGAGCATGTGGAAAATTTCATAGGTGAGGCCCCCTTGCTGGAGAAGCTGACCGCCCCTTATGTTAAAGATTTTTTTCCCAGCAATAAAAAAGCTGAATGCTCTTGAGGACACTATCGCCGCAATGGAGATGTTTCATGTGGCACAGGTGCTGGGTTTATCAAACACGTGCGCTGTGTCCCGTCAGGTGCCATAAAACCGGAGTGGGCTCCCTCACACCGCAGTGTGGACTCCGTACTGCAGTGCCGAGGTCCTGGGCCCTGCACACGCGCGATCCTTCTGCTGAGTGCATGGTGGGGCAATAAGCCGGGACAGGAATGTGGCGGTATGGTTCATCGCCTCACAAAAACGCAGGGGCCGGCCACTCCACCAGAGGAGGCGGCACGCTGAGTACAATGAAACACGTTTCTTCTTGTTGCCAGGGGCTGCCAGTGATTCGGGATACAAATGAGTTCAGTCTGTTTTCTTTTTCTGATTCCATTATGTTGCGTTGCGTGCTGAACTCCACTGAACTTCTGCTAGTTATGAAACTAAAATCACACAGATGTAAGCGATACACCCTGCAGACGCCTCCCACACGCACCCCTGCACCCTCTCGCCCACTGGCCTGCGGTCGCTGTGCGCAATAGTGGAGTGAGCACCCCCAAAACAGTCACGAGTGGGAGTACAGGTGCAACAGTAAACTGTGTGTAACTGCAGAGACAAAACTCAGCATGGGTCCCCCAGGACCTCATGGGCACATGATCTGTCCCCCGTCTTCCCAGGACACTCCTGCCTTCTCCTCTGTGAGAGTTGCTGCGCATGTGTAGATCTTCACCGTGGGAGAGGTCTCTGTGCCTTGTTTCCGGTCACATGACAGGAACATGAGTCCGGCTCCCAGGCCTGAAGCTGCAGGCGGTCATGCAGCCCCCTCCGTTCCCTTGTCGTTTGCTAGAAGCTTCCTGGTATTATTTCTATGTGAGGTTTCCTCAGCTCCTAGGTTACCTCACAGAAGGTAGAGGACACTGTGTCCTGCATGGGGAGCCGGTTGGGGCTGATTCTGCTTTATCGGTGGATTATCTGCATTTAGCTCTGTCTGTGCCGGATTCGGGATTCACCACGAAGCCTGTTTCCTCAGAATACTGGATGGGGAACTGCCTTCCAGTTAAACCCCATGTCCTGCACCCAGGAGAGGCCAGAAATCAGGGCGGGGAGCTCTTCTTCATGCCCGGAGGGCATTCCCATCCTGCTTTACCCCGTCCTGCTCTTACACCCACAGCGTTCCCTTGAAAAGGTGGGCATGCTGGGGACCTGCTGGGACCAGGCATGCAAGGTGGGAGCGAGCCTGCAGGCGCTGGCTGGTCTTCTCTCCCCTACATATTTGAGGACCTCATTTGACGCGTGGAGATTGCGGCTGTGCTGCTTCCCGCTGTGTTTTGAGAACCTGAACTTGGGGGGTGGGGGGGGTGGGAGGAACCAGAAGGCACATTCACTCAAAACAGTGAGTGTCACATACTGTCACGACATTAGGAACTTTGCAAGGTCAACCAAGCAAGGAGAAGATAGAGGAGACTGAAATACATCATTATTCTTGTCAGAGGAGCTGGTATCAGTAAAGTCATCATAGCTTATTCTGCAACATGATAACTCCTTTCAGCATGCAAATTTTATTCTCTGGCTAACGGCAACAGTGGCCAACCCACCACACACACATACACAGACACGCAAGAAGTCTCCCATGCACGCATTAGCATGTCGGCCTCCCACTTTCTGCTCCGCCCGCTGGACATGTGCTGCTCTGGGATCGCGCTGAACCTCCTTCCTAGCCAGCTGAAGCTGTGCTGATACCTCTCCGCGTCAAGCAGCCCTGCTGATGGAGCTTCAGATTAAAAAGCCTCTCCAGTGAGCTGCCATCTTATATAAAGTGAAGTTATTCTAAAAATACAAATAAGCAGACGCCTGTTATTGGCTGCTTGCAGCACAAGTAGCAGTTGTGGTTTTTAAGAGGAATTCACTTTTTTTTATTCTTTTAATTGCGCGCTGCTCTTTGGAAGGAGAGCTTCATCATGTGATAACAGGCCTCTCGTCTCGCTCGCTGCGGGCTTTGGGGTGTTGGGCTTAAAGCCACTGTTGAAATGGGCACAGCTGACAGCCAGGGCCCTGGACCGGATCCAAAATGTTTAAGTGAAAAGACGTTCCTTCACCCTGGATGCTCATTGGTATAGGTTTCTCAGCCTTGAGCACCTGTGGTGACAGTTTCTGAACACCTGCAAACAAGGCAGAATGGAACAATCCAGGATTTAAATGTCTGAGGACAACTTTGCCTCCTGGCTGCTTAGGAGGAAGACAGTTTGACGTTGTTATCGTGACAAAAATGCTAAAAAAAACGCTGTCTTGTTTGTGTCTTTTTTTTCTGGGTCTAGTCCAGAAAGCGTGCCACATTTATGTTGATAATCATTATTATATACTTATGATTATACTGAAATAACAATTCGTCTGTTCAGACAACTAGAAAGGAAGTGATCTCACAATCACCTCCATGCACCATGTAAGTCAGTGACTCATAGGTCACCACTATGTCAAAATAACAGCCCCAGTGTTTCTGCCTGCAACACATATATGATAGCAAGTGGGTGGTAGTTGTGTGGACGGGACTTCCTGCATATAGCAGATGCCATTTGTGGATATGGCCGGTATTCTGTGGTTCTCCTATAAAAGCATTAAAAAAAGCCCCTCTCCGTGACATACAGTCAGCGGTATCTTGAGAATCCGGGAACGTGGTGCAAGCGATATGGAATGTGACATTAATTTTAGACGTTTAATTGTGAAATGTATAATGTTCTTTCTGAAGAAACAAGTACAAGTACTAAAAAAAATCCCCAAAATTATCGAAATAGTTTTTCTTACAGAACCCTTAATATCTTAATGCCTCATGACCCATTTGAACCACCTGGGGAGACGTGAAAGGTTCAGCCCAAGCATTCAGTCAGAGGCAGAGTGTGAGACAGGCAGAGTAACACTTTATGCATCACATTTACCACGACGTCACTTCAAAAGTAATAGAAGGTGTAAGGAAAGCGAGGAAGGCGGCGGCCTGCGGAGAGCAAATGTTGGCGGCGAAATTGACAAACGTCGGTGGTGGGAAGGATTAGCGATAGTGATGAGTGCAGAGTGACAGCGGCGGTCGGCCGTCTGCGATGCTGCAGTTTTCATGCACGTCCGCTGTGTTCCCCCAGCTCTTGTAATTGTCCCCCAGGCATTGCCCCCCCCCCCCATCTTCTGCCTTCCTACACCTTGGCTTTCTGTGTATCTTTTGCAGATGAGAGTCAGGATCTTGTGACAGAAACAGAGAATATTTCTTATTCACATGTCAACAGAATTTCCAATGTGACACATTCAGTTTTGCCGCCTTGGTTTGGCATACAGGGAGGAGCTATGAAGGGTGGGGCCATGATGGGTGGGACCATAAAGGGGCTGGACCATGATGTGGCAGGGCAGTGATGGGCGGGGTCACGAAGGTCATGGCCATTAAGGGTGCAGCCATGAAGGCCATGAAAGGTAGGGCCATGGAAGGCGGGGCTGGGAGGTAGGATCTGAGAACATTTGCCCTATTTCACATCAGGAGTACACTGCTTAGGTAACCTCCTGCCTTCTCACAGTTCAAGGCAATGAGAGGTAGTGTGGACAGCTACCATAGGTCCGATCTGGTTTCCATTTACAGAGACCCAACGTTTTTCTGCAAAAGCTGGTGATGCTGCAGCTGCTGAGCACAGGGGAGCGGCTAGCTTGTCCGCTGAGCACAGAGGAGCGGCTGGTTCAGCCCTGAGCACAGAGGAGCGGCTGGTTCAGCCACTGAGCACAGAGGAGCGGCTGGCTCGGCCACTGAGCACAGGGGAGCGGCTGGTTCGGCCACTGAGCACAGAGGAGCGGCTGGCTCGGCCACTGAGTACAGGGGAGCGGCTGGTTCGGCCACTGAGCACAGGGGAGCGGCTGGTTCAGCCCTGAGCACAGAGGAGCGGCTGGCTCGGCCACTGAGCACAGGGGAGCGGCTGGCTCGGCCACTGAGCACAGGGGAGCGGCTGGTTCAGCCCTGAGCACAGAGGAGCGGCTGGTTCGGCCACTGAGCACAGGGGAGTGGCTGGCTCGGCCACTGAGCACAGGGGAGCGGCTGGTTCAGCCACTGAGCACAGAGGAGCGGCTGGTTCAGCCACTGAGCACAGGGGAACGACTGCTCCTCCGCTGAGGACAGGGGAACAGCTGGCTCAGCTGCTAAGTTCTTCCTGAAGGCGTCCTTCTCCTTGTTTTCAGACAGCCTCACACCGCTCTCGGCACCGGACTCTCCAGAGGCTGTGCCTCGCAATCCGTGCGAGCATTCAGTGAGAGATCAGCACTATTGCAGAAAAGCTGATAGGCCACAGATGAGGAGGCAGACCGGGGTGGGGGGGGAGGCTGTACATTCCTAATACTGGGGATGAGTGAGGCTGGCCTTGCCGAGCTTTGGGAAAGCTCATGATGAACCTGCAGGCCTCCCGCTCCTATCAGCTCTCCGTCTCTCCGTAAAACGTGCAAAGGCCTCATTTCACGCCCCAGTGCATGGCTCCTCTGCCAGGTCTGAGCGTAACCGCTGCCACTTGCTGCCATTCTGTATTTATGAATATTTAACAAGCCCATTTGGGCACAGAGCTTTTTGTTAAAAAAAGAAAAAAGGTGCGTGGAAATTTCTAGAATAATCGTGGCCAGCAGCAGGGCCACGCTGTTGGTGGAGCCCAGTTTGGGTTCAGGTGTGGATGCTGCCCCTTTGTTTCAGTTTATCTGAGAAGGTCAGTGAGCGCAGTAATGAAATAGCCGGAGCAGAAAGGAGCACGGCGGGAGGGGGGGGGCATTGAGATTTGGCGGTCGGCTCATTCCGTGCAGTAATTAGTTCCCCAGCTCCAGGTAACTCGGAGGTGCAGGCGAGATCCGAAGGCCTTCAACTGGGGTGCGGGGTACTGCAAGGCCCAGGGCCAGCAGGGCAGATGCACGCTTTAATTGGCAGGTTTTCAGGGGGTGCAGTCAGTGTGCTTCCTTTAAGAAGGGGAATAATGATCACAGTGCAGGGAATCGGGATGGGGGGGCACAACTGTCAGCTTATGATTTTTTTCTTAACTTTTATGTCCCAGCTGCCAGTAAATCAGAGCATACTGGGTGATTTTTAGCATGATGAAAAGGATGGCAGATTCAAGGGGATGTGGGGGCCAGGGCTACCTGACACTCAAGGGGGTAGATGGGCCCCCTGGGAGCAGCCAGGGCTACCTGACACTCAAGGGGGTAGATGGGCCCCCCGGGAGCAGCCAGGGCTACCTGGCACTTGAGGGGGTAGATGGGCACAGCGGTCCCGGCACCTGTTGATTGTATATTTACGTGGGACACTGCTTGCTAGCTATCATGCCCCTGTCTGGACGGCCCTTGCCGATATGTTTACTTCGTCAAGCTAACACATGTGGATTTTCAATCAGCTGGCCGGTAACTGGGCGGCACATCGATAGATGCAACTTCACTTCCTGTCCTCTTTTTTTCCTGTCCCCTGGCTCTTTTTTGTTTGTGTGTCTTTCCTCCCCTTATTTCTGTGGGTTTACTCCAGGGGCACCGAAATGTCACCTTGGGTCCCCACACTACATTCTGTCGAGGTTTCATTTCCCTATGACTGGTATGGGATGCCGTCCTGTGCAGGATCCTTCCCGCATCCTAACCCTGCACAGGTGAATCTCAATGAGCATAGCCTCGCCTTGACGGCCTGAAAACCTGCTGATTACATTTTTTTAATCTCATCCCATTTTCCAGTGCTGCTCATTAACTTCTGGAAAGACTTTTCTCACTCTTTTAATGAGTCTGTGTTATCAGACTTTTTTCTTCTCCTTGCCCTAACTGAAACAGATTGGCATTCTAGCAGCTTCTATGAATAATGTGTTTTAATTAAATCCCTGTTGATTGTGCCAATGCATCACGAGCCCGACGTGGCGTCGGCCAATGAGGCGGCAGGAGGGATACTGCGAGAAAATGGCGCTTCCTTCGTGGCGGCCCTCTTCTGATCAGGCCTCCAGCAACAGGAGATTACAGCGTAGGAGTCCATTAGCAGCAACGGCCAATCAGAACCCCCCTCCTCGCTCATTAATCTTGCGTTCGCTGATGTGAGTTCCGTCAGTTTTTTTGTTTTTTTAATTAGCCACCCTGCGCCTCCAGCTCTCTGAGACAAAAGCAAAATCCACATAAAACCTTTCAATACACATTAAATATTTCAACCTTCACAGGCTGCTTTGTAAGGCAGAGATGCTGTAAAAATATAATTAAATAATGCGGGGGAGGGGGGGGTGGTATACCAATGAAGTGAAGCTGACTTAATAAACGAGTACCAGACGGGCAACAGCTAATGAATGAAATATTCAGCTAGTCACGCATTGACCTAATTGAAATCATTTTGACTTTGAGGGGTTTCGTTTTAGTCATTGTTTTGCCACATCCTCACGCAAAAATACCATGCAGGAATCGGTGTGGCCATACCAGTAAGACTGAAGGGTCCCATGGTGACACTGTGACCCCCAGTGACCCTCAGGACTGTGGGCTCATCTTTTCTCCATTATGCCAGTAATGGCTATTACAGGGAATCACACACACACACACACACACACACACACACACACACACAGGCTTGTAATTATATTGTTGTGGGGAATCTCCATTCATTTTTATGGGGAAAACTCTAATCAGAACATGACAACCTTAACCCCTATCCAGCCCTAACCTTAACCATAAGTAACCAAACAAAATACGAGACTTTTGGCATTTTTAGTTTTTTTGCTGTCACAGGTTTTTGTAAAATTATGGGGACCTGAAAAATATCCCCACGAGCTAAAACAGGTTTTACCACATTGTGGGGACATTTGGTCCCTATAAAGTGGTAAATACAAACCTGCACACACGCACAGAGACACATACGCACACGCACAGAAGCGTGCGTGCGTACACATGCACAAATTCTTACACGCCCACACACGTCCACTGCCCCATCCACGTGAACCACTGACACACATACACGCACACACACACACACGCATACACACGCACAAGCTAGCACAAAGACACCCTGACAGGCACACTCACACGCACAATCAGGCCATGCTGTGAGAACCAGTGGGGGTGTTTGTCATGAGGACACAATGCAGGCAGCGTGAAAAGCGCTGTGAGCTGGATGGGGCGCCCCCACCATACCCCGCGTAACCCCAGTGCTGAGCGCTGATGGCCGGCTGCCTGGGAACTGGGGACACACACACCCACACACACACACACACACACGCACGCACACTGAGAAAGCATCCTTGGGAAAGCCCGGCCTGGCCATTGCCCTGAATCGTCCTGACTTTTGTACTGGTTAATAAGAATTAGCTAATGGTCCGTGAGGGGGGTTTGGTAGGAGCAGGCCACAGAAGAAGCCCAGCCCCTCTGCTCTGCTTTCCCTCTGCATTTCTGACACAAAATCGCACACTTTCTTCATTTTCAGGGAACGAAACAGAATTTGCAAGCAGTCTGTCATTCAGCCACCCGCGTCCTGAGGCAGGGTGACACAGTCCAAGAGGACCGGGCTTCCGCTTTTATCAGATGTTGACTGTGAATTTCTGCATTGCAGTTTTAATAACTGATTAAAAACTCTCACAACACAGTTTTTTTAAACAATAGTGAGAACATTCTTTTGTAAATTAGGGATAAAATTAAACAACTTAAAGTAATTTACAACCTTTTAAGAAGTGCTAAACAGTAGAGTCTGATAAGAGAAATTGCAAGAACCAGCTGATTAATAAGCGTTACTTTGACGCTACAGAATGAGCCGAAAGAAAAAAAAAATCTTTTCAGAAAGACCATAATTAAAAGGCTTGCAGGAGCTATCAAGCCGAGACAGTCAATGTTCAGCAGGCCAATTTAAACAGGCTCTCCAGCTGCTGGTGTGGAAAATTACGTGGGTTTGTTTTTAAAGGAAAGCAGGTTTTATTCTTGTGAGGGAATGCTTGAAAAAGATAAAGGAAAACGGAGGTCATGCAACCAGAAGGAAACCGTATTGCTTCTTTTAGCAAGCAGGAGAAAGACTTTCGCTCTTTTTTCTTTCTATCTTAATGAAACATCCCTGACAGCCGGGTGCTGAGGACTGGTTGATGTCATGAATTATTTATTCATTCAGGAGGGGAGTATCGGAAGGGTAACTCCGCCGGCGTGCCCGCTGTCTTTGCTCTGGCTCCTTATTGAATGTGACCCATGTTTTTCGCACGACAGCGTGTCCATACAGTGTGACCGTCGGATGGCATCCAGGGCCGGCAGTGATACGGATCGATGTCCTGGCTTCTCCCAATGTGCCTGCAGCTAACGTTTTATCGAACTGGCGATTAGACCCGTGGGTGCAACCTGGAAAGTGACCTGGAAAGTGAGAAGCACCTGCTCATTGACGCATCTCGAGCACCGGGAAAGGGGACTAATTAGCGTGATTAGGAGTGTCGCATAGAAGGTGCAGTGATGAAGCGGGAGTAGCAGAGATGGCTAACATGTGGCTTGGAGGCCCGAGCGATGCTGGCAGTTGTAGGTGGAGGACGTTCCCGGTAATCCTAACGCCGGACTTGGGTTTCTGTATCGGAGCAACGTGAGTCACGGCAGAATGCGCGGCCACAAGGGCTCGCAGAGGGTTTTAATTATTTAATGCATTTCTTGGTACAGACACAGTACTATAACGGCGCAATAGTTATGTTCAGTGGATGGCAGTGAAGTGCCTTTGATGTGGTTCTCTACAATAATGCGGTGGGAGAAAATATTAGCAGATGCACACCCAAGGAAAGGGGTCGCGGCCCCCCACACCAGTAACAGCAGCCCCCATGAACAATAACCTAGCACACCTCTGTCCACCCCCCACCCCCCCACACACACACCCCCCGCTCACCCTCCTGCTCTCCTGAAAGTACTACAGGAATATTTCCTCCAAACTCACATAACGTCACACCCCTGTGAACATTCTGTATGCGCCCATCGATCAACCATCCGCCCCAAAAAAACAACAGACTTTCCCCTGTGTGTCTCGACCAAGAGGACAGTCTGCTGTAACGCAGCACAGGCACCTGATGGACTGTCACGGCTCTGAATAACTGCAGCCTGCACCATATCATCTCCAGTGCTGATACATCTTAACAGTGCTTATCCATAAGACTGCTTTTTGTAAAATCTTGCACTATATCGAATAAATGCATATATGATTTCACTACTTCACTTTAGTTCACTATTCAGCTACATATATCTATATTATAAATATTAATTTAATTTTTCTGCCTCGTGCCCGTTGCTTCCGGGATAGGCTCCGGACCCCCCGCGACCCAGTAGGATAAGCGGCTTGGAAAATGGATGGATGAATGGATGGAATTTTATTTTTTATGTACAGTATTTATATATATAAATGTAGATGTAAATGTAAATAAGGGGTGAAAGTTGTTATAGTTAGCATTAGCATTTTTCCCATAGAAATTAATTAGTTTGAATGAATGAGTTTTGTTGTATGTACCCTGACAATAGAGATATTCATTCCTATATATCTTATAACTGCATAAATGTTGTTGTTTAATTAACCCTTATTATTATTTGATGTAGTCTTGACTCAATGTTTTACATATGCCTCATAATTTTCATCCATAAGAAATTTAGAAAAAAAATCTGAAATAACGTCAAATTTCTTTTTATGACCGTTTATTTGCAAGAAAGGTATCAGCTCACGAGCTACCCGAGGTATGTAATAATGTTATGGATCCATTGAAAAAAATGTATACAATAGTCGCCATCATTGCTAGTTGCTAATATTGGGCTAGGCTAGGAAATATTAAGAATTCATTTAATTAAAAAAATATTCATAGAGCATTAACAACATTCAGAAACTGTTCAGAGTCACCATGGAAGAATCATTAAATAAATGTTTGCTGAGTCATGGGCATTTGCAGCTTGATTTTTTTAATTTTCCTTGGCGGGTCGCTAATGACCCTTAAAGTGTTTGTAAAATTAGGGCTATGTACCGAAATTGCATGCTGCTGTCCAGTGCGCTCACCCTCCCCCCCCCAGGGTGATTATTCTCCATAGGATGTAGGTGGATTTCCCAGGAGAGAGCTCTCCATGCTGAAAGGGCAGCACAGAAGATCAAAATCCCCCCACTCACTTTTTTTTACCCGTTATGAGAATAGAGATTTGAACGTTTAGTGGACCAGCTTTGTGAAATTGCAGCTCCTGGTAGATGTTTACGGCCCAGTAAAGCAGGAATAACGCAGGTTGATTGGGGGGCGGGCACAGAGCCGAACGCCGCCGTGAAGATTACCGGGTTGCGTGTCACGGTTGTCATGGGTTACATGTTCCTTTGCTGGGATTGGCAGAGTGCTGGGGGGGTGGGGCCCAGGGCTGTAAAACCCTGCATAGTGAACCTGCTTCGCACAAAGGTGATACTGCAGAGCGTATATCCACCTGCCGCACGAATCTGAGCTGATTTGTTACTTTGTTACCTCATTAGTACAGTGTGATTAAGTAGCAGTTTAATCAGATTTCCAACATAAACATATGAGGAATTTTCAGAATTTGTAAGCCTTTGGGATTTTTGGTGCTAGGGTGATAAAGTGTCTTGTAAAGAGTAGAAAGAGATGTTACTATGGAGTACTACACAGGCTGTAGTGTCTTCGGGTCTCTGCCTGTCCCCGGGTAAGATGGGCTCTGATCCCCGCAGTGAGCGAGGGCACACGGGCTGTAGTGATGCAGTCTCCTCTACACGAATCGATCAGAGAGAGAGAGGCAGCCTCCAGAAATGGCCTGTGGAAACATAAACGCAGCGCATTGAGTGTTACTGGGCTCGTTCTTTAATCAGCAGAGTAGGAGCAGAACATGAGCTGTGTACATATTTTTAGCGACAGCAGATAAATATCAGTGGCTGGTTTGCATGTTAATGCTGTCTTGCCTCCTGTTTGAATCTGTCTGTAGCTGCCTGGCATCAGATTATTTTAATTGTCGTTCTTGATGCATTTAGTCAGCAGGATGTGGGCTGAAATCCCACCCAGTCTCATTCCTCCACCTTTCGTTCGATGGGTGGCAATGGAATATGGATGGAATAGCAAAAAACAAAATATATAAAAATACAGTTGTTATGTTTAAAATGACGAATTTGTCATCTTAAACGCAAAGTAAGCATTCAGCTGCCTGCTAATAACTCATTTAACCCTACTTACAAATGCAGAAGAAATACGTAAGTTTTAGCAAATGGCACACTTAAGATGTACATTAGATGCCGGTACAGTCACGTTCCCAGCGCTTCTGGTTGACCTGGATGAAGAGGGCGTGGCCTGTCCTGCCTCACTGGATAGAAGCAGGGAACTCGTGGCCTTACAGCCTGCAATCTGCCGCTGTAGCTACTGTTTGCTGAAATAAACAAACAGGTGGCAAAGGTAAACATTACCTCAGAACATCAAAACACCAGTGTTTGGATAAAACTTGATGTTTGTTTGTGTCTAAATAATGAATTTGTATTTGGATACATTCAGAATCATGTGAATGACAATTTCTGGTTAGGATATTCTTAGATAATCTATTAATACTTCGACTTAATACTTAGCATGTTTAGATATATTCTTGTCAATTAGCATGTCCCCTGTGATGTCTGGGATTAAATCCCAGATGGAAAATAGGTGCATGCATGGGTGTAAATTATGGGGGGAATGGGGGAGTTGTAGCCCCCCAATAAATCAAAACCAGCTAATACAACCCCCCCAATAATCATGTTTCCCCCGTAATGGGTGGAGACCTCAACCCCCCCAATGTTCCAGCCAAAGTTACGCCCTTGGCCATGTTTGTTGTTTCTGGAGTCCAACTCAAAAACTCACTTCTGGGCCTCCCCAGCTGTCTGTGTTTATAAAGTTTGTTGCATGCACATTACTATCTTTGATTCGCTTTCTTTTCATGGTGCCAGTGGGATATGATCTCTACCCGGCAGCGTATAATGTTAAGGTTAGGCTGCTTCAGCATCTCCTAAATGAGGAACATGTTTATTAAATATTTAGTGTAGTGAATGTATGTGGCCAACAGGAGGCCCCCAAACCAGGCGCCTTGACATAAAAGCTTGTTTTAGTTGTGGTAAATACCACTGTTGGCTGTGTTTCACCAGTGGCTGCTTATGAATACATCAAAACACGGGTAAATGACGGATTAGGCACATCGTACCTCATTGAGGGGGAGTGGGCAGCTTCCTCCGCTGATGCCGGGTGGAGTCGATGGTGTGAGGCTGGGCAGAGGACCTCCCTGCGAAGGTCAGCGTGAACGGCAAGCGAGACGCCGCCGTGGGCTGTGGCCTGGTGCTGGGCTGCTGCTGCTGCTGCTGTGCACTGTGGGCCACGTTCAGGCCGGCGGACTTGAGAGCTGAGATCCGCGCCGCGATACCAGACACCTGGAGCCCACGAGGACAGACAGATGGGCGTTACGGCCGAGGGGGCCTTTGCTCCCGGGACAGAGCCTCCCGCATGGCAGCTACGCACCTGCAGGTCTGACTGCTGTACCTGCGCCGCAGCGCTCGCCACCTGCTCCTCCAGCTGGGCCAGCTCCTCGTCCGTGCTGCCGCTGCCGATGTCGCGCGCGCACTCCTCCAGCTCACGCAGCTCGCCCTCCAGCCTGAACACCGCCCCAGCGGCCAGGTACACCTGCAAGGGGCGGGGCCTGCCGTCACACCCTCCTGAGTGTCTCTAGTGCAGTGTTTCCCAATCGGGTCCCCGGGGACCCACAGACGGTCCACGTTTTTGCTCCTACACAGCTCCCTGCCAGACAGTACATGTTTTTGCTCCCCAGGGGAGCTGGGAGGGAGCAAAAACGCGGACTGTCATTGGGTCCCTGGGGACCCGATTGGGAAACACTGCTCTAGGTTATGTTGGTACTGTGCCAACATTCATTCTGGATATTGTGTCTGTACTGGGTGACCCTAAATTTCAGGACCTGTTTGACTTTACTCTTCTAAGCATGCAAGCTGTCCAGGACTCTGTACCCTGTCTGCTGTGAATCACAACTCACTATGAATAACAGTATGCATTAGCCTGAAAGTGTGAATGCGTTTGTCTGTACTGATCTTTTCCACGTACTCCATGTATACGTGTGAGTGTATTCCTGCTCTCTCTGTACTGTGTGACCCTGAATGACTCTGTGTGTTTGTTCTCTGTGTCTGTACTCCGCCCCTCACAAATCCCCCCGCCCCCCATTGTTCATGGGGGGGGGGGGGGGGGGGGTATGAGGGATCCATACATTCTCCTCCAGGCTGAGAAGCTGCTCGTCCAGCCTTATGTCCCCATGGCTGGCAGGTCCAGGGGTGGTGCCGCCAGGTTGGGACGGGTCGGTGGGCGTGTCCATGGGGCGGGGCTTGCCCTCCACCTCCTCGATTAGGTCTTCCGTAGCATTCAGCACCCTCAGCACCTCAGTGGTTATGCTGCACAGCGATGCAGCCGAGTACTTCTGGCTCACACCAACAGATAGACACATGGAAAGGGGCGTGGTTATACAAGGGGAGGGGTCACGGGATGGGCGGGGCTCAGTTTAAGTCTGACAGTCACAGTCCCCAAGCTAGCTAGTGCTGGAAATATAAAAATTCAATCAGAGAGGGGATACTTTCATCTAGAATGCCTGGCGTGTGTCAGAGGTGGAAAGTTCAGGTCCAGAAAGTACAAATTCAGACTTTGTTTCAACCAACCAGTTGAGTATACAGAATCACATTCACAGAGTACTCAATTAGTTGGCTAAAATAAAACCTTGGTCTGGATTTGTACTTTCTGAACCTGAACTTTCCACTTCTGGTGCATCTATACCCCATCATTCATCAAAAAAAACACATTCACATCACTCATCATTCTAGACTTAGAAGGTTAATCATGAGGACTGGCATAGGTCAAGTTGTTAGACAGGTTTTCCAGATCGTTTATCTAGTGCCGGATTTCCAGCACTGTGCTCTACATCACAGATACAGTTTCATCTACAGACGCTGTCCGTCAAAACTGGCAAAGATGATGCACCTGCAATCGGTCTAATGGGTCTGGCTTTTCACACCCTACCCCTTTTACAATCCCCATTCTGATTTATACTTTTAAATATTAAGATCATTTTAAATACATGCATATTACAAAACTGTATTTTCTAAGACAGGAATTCATCCAGTTTTCCAGCTATAATTAAAACTCCAAGAAAAAGCAGTAATGTCTGCATCCTTCATTCAGCCTTGGGCGTCAGAGTGGCGATGCTGTGCCGTCCATTATGGGCTGCTAATTGGCATCTGAAGGACATTCAGATATTTTTGTTTCACCCTGCTTGAAGGACTCTTAGCACCTTGCACCATTAGTTAAAAGCATTCTGAATGGGCGACTCCGAGGCGGACGGACGAATGAATGAATCACAACACTATCGCACAATGTATCACGGCCCAGTGCCCTTAACGACCCCTTCAAAGGAGTTCTGCAAGAGAAAAGGCCAAGATGAAAGCCTGGGAGAAGCTTCAGAAGTGCCACCCTGTCACATCCGAGGTGTCACGTGTCCTACTTTTGGGTCTCACATGCAGTAACAGGGAGGACAGAGCCTGCCACTCCTGCTCAAAGTCCGAACCGTTCTGTCCTTCCTGACCATCAAGTGACGGACGAGAGATCAATGAGGGACGGAGGGATGGAGGGAGGGAGAAGAAGGAGAAAGTTGAAGGTTAGTGAAAGTTGAAGGCTTAAGGAGAACGTCAGCTGAGAAAGAAACATTTGCGGTCCTTAGCTAGTTAGGTAGTAGGTGGAGCAATTTTAAAGGTGCTTATTGGATTGGCTAGGAGAAGGAGAACTCTTAGTGCTGCTAACTTTGGATTGGCTGAGGCAAGGAGTAATTTGAAAGGTGCATTCTCTGTATTACTGATGGGAGTAAGGATAATGGGACTTACTCTGCGGATATCCTCGGCAGACAGGTAATCCAGAGCTGAGGGGCTTCCTTCCTCGATGGTCGCTATGGGTCCAACCTCCTCCTCATCGTCTTTTATAGCTTTCTTTCCTAGCCTCTCTCTTCTCTTGGTCAGTCTTGCTGTCTCCGTTTCGAGACCCTGTTCCTCCTCTTCGGTTAGCGACTCTTCTTCCTTTTTGCCTGCTAACACTCTGAGCTTCCCAGCACTTTGTCCCTCACGCTCTGCCACACTCCCCACTAGATGTTCACTTTCAGGTCGGTCTTCTTCTTCGTCTTCAGACTCCACGTTCCTTTCAGCCAGCAGCTCAGCTCTCCTGCTTTCCTCTACTTCTGAGCACTTCTTTGCCTCCCATCCTACTTGTTCCTCTGGCTCATGATCCTCTAGTTCCATACGTCTTTCGGCTTCAGCTTGAAGGGCTTTTCCGTCCCTTGTTATTCCAGGTCGCTCTTCCTCCTTCCCAGTCTGTCTCCCTCCATCTGCCATCCTGAGCTTAGCTGCCTTTTCTTTAACTTGAAACAGTCTTTTTGTTTCTCCGCCTTTTTCTGACTCTACCGCGACGCGTTTCTCATCTTCTGATGCCCCCAGTCTGCCAGTCTCCACCTCCCCCTGTCTCTCCCCATCAGCCTTCTCCGTTCCCTCAGCATCTCTCTGACTTCCTCTTTGCGGATCTACCTCGACGCTGGTCTTCCTGATAGCTTCTCTCCCTCTTCCTGTCACTAACTCCGTAAATTTCCAGTACACAGTTGACTCATCCTTAACTGCACTCATCTCTTGGTATTTCTTCAGAACTCCTTCATCCATCACCTCGACCCGGCTCTCCTCCACCATCCTTGGCTCCCCAGCTTCTGTTGCCTCCTTGTGGACAAATCTCTCCACAATCTTCTCTCCCGCATCCATTACCTGTCTCTTATGGTCTCGCTGTTGACCCCCGCCATTCATCTTGATCTCTGTCTCTTCCATTCCACCAAACCCCTCCGACTGGCCGGATCTACGTCCCGATGTCTCTCTTGATGGCGTCTTAACTCCCTCCCCCACGGCCACGGGCTCAAAGCCTCCAGCACCAGGGGACACGGTCACGGTATCCAAGGTGTCAGAGATCACAGTATCACCAGGTACGGGCTGAAGAGCTGATTGGCTCATGGGAGCTGTGCATTCTTTCTTCTTGCTCTTCCTCTTGAAGGCGCTGACTAGGAAGTTGCTGTATTCCTGTGGGTGGCCAGGAACCCAGTTTATCACCAAAAAAGTAACCCCAACATTAACCTCTTTAGAAGGCATCCTGAAATTGAAGTGTCTTTAAGGTTTTTTTTTTCCAATTCTAACTGTCCCCAGAACTACTGTAATAATTTAATATGAGCGCGTTAGTAGGTAATTATATACAGTGTTGATCGCTCTAACCTTCTAGACAAAGTGTTTCTACTGCAGTGGTCCCCAACCTTTATTTCGTCACGGACCGGTTTAATATCAGAAACTATTTTCACGGCCCGGCCTTTAAGG
>JAODJU010000108.1:6880419-6898018 GCA_026776725.1 Gnathonemus echidnorhynchus | reverse complement strand
ACCACGTTGAAGATTCTAGCTAGCTTTACTGTCAAACATACCCCCCCCCGGTTGCCGAGACCCTTCGGACGGCTGCCATTTGTTGGCGGGGGTTGTTTGGCGTCCCTGATCGCTGCTCCGTTAATTGGGCCGGATCCGTTTCAGGGAACACGGCCCGCGGGGAGAGGGAGACACAAAGCCGGCAATAAATAGGGGCCAGAAAGTCATTTTCGTCAAACTGCAGCCCAGCGACCCTGAGATTAGTATTCCACACAGACACCACAGAACAAAACAGAAGGAGGGGGCCCAGGGTAGGGGGGGCATGAACACAGCAGGCTTTTAATAGCACATTGTGGATGTAGCTCCTATTCTGTCTCCTTCGCCTTTCAGACCTGTGTTACAGCAAACAGCTTTGAGGTGTGTGAAGAATAATTCAGTTCGCAAAAGTGACCCTAAAGACAGCACAAAAAGAGAATAATTACTTTGTGTTTTCATTCCAGCTCTGACTCATCTCATGTATACAGAATCACGCTGTCTGTGTGTGTGTGTCTGTGTGTGTTTCAGGGCCATAAGAAAGGCCACGAGTGACACACCTTCACTGGACAGATGAAAGCTTAACCACCCCCCCCCCCCAGCCTCTCATGGTGATGCATGTCGGGTGCAACAGAGGAACAGACACAAATCCGTCGCGCACAAGCTGTCTGTAGGAGACAGGCGAGATGGTGATGTGCCTATCAGAGGGTCAGGAGCAGTGTTGCAGTGTCATTGCCACGGGGGGTGACCCCCCCCCAAAAAAAAAAATAATAATAATAATAACACTCCAAGACTTTACCTAAGAAGGATTAACAATTTTCACCATCCCCCACCCCTCAGCTGACAACTTTTTACAACACTGCTCTCCCCCCAGTGCGCACTGTCTGGTGCCCCTCCTGCGATCAGATTCGTTCTGGCACCGACCCTAGACTGTTGTGGGACAGTCACATGTCACTGGGGCCAGGTAGGCAGGGGGTATGAGAGAGAGAGAGAGAGAATGTGTGTGTTTCATTCCGAATGGTGGCACTGGGCACTGTGTGGAGGCCAGAGTGACAACTCCATTGTACCAAGCCAACCTCTATGACTGATGGCAATAAGAACTGCTTTTGCCTGTGATGATGCGGAGCTGGCCTGGGCTCACCAGCGACCCGTTGGCGACCCGTTTTGGTTGGAGGCCTCGGATGTACACTCAAGACAAGCCAGCGTCGCTGATTACAGCAGACAGGCTAAGGGCTCAGCCTTCGCTGATTTGACCTATACTTGTGCCTAAAGCTATTTCCCTTGGTCTCATTGTGCCTAATGCTAGGTCCCCTGAGGTCTCAGTCTAGTGCTTGAGTTCAGTTCATTTATTCGATTTTGGTCAGTGCCTGCTTGCTTATAATCATCTGAATGCCTTGCGGTCACAGTCATGTTTGGCTGCCACCCCCCTCGATCACACGTCCTTCCGCTGGACTGCGGCGGGCCCCGCTGTGCTGGAAATGTCAGCGAGAAAGGCTGAGGAAGTGTGTGCGTGAGGGTGGGGGTGGGGGAGGTGTCAGAAAGACAAAGAGTGACTGAGCAAGACAGACGGTAGCAAGGTGCCAGGAGTGTTCTGTGCTGTCCGTCAGGAAGGTGCTCCAGAAACGGGATCCCAGCAGGCCGTAAGTGGAATGGCTTCTGCTGTCACATCTTTATTATGCATACCGAGGGGGTTTATTTGGCTCACATTCTTTCTGGGGGGGGGAGGTGACCAATTTGGTTCATTGTGATGAATGAGAAGCCAGGTATGGTCTTGGCTGGGCTGTTTTATGGCACCACCGCGGCGTCTCCGAGCCCACATTTGGCCACCTGGGTGCGCCGCTGAGCTCAGGGAGCAGGCGGAACGTGAATGATGTCGCTGAGCGTCAAAGGGGCTCCCTGGGCCGCTCAGAGCGCCGGGTTTTTAATGCGACGTTGCAGGGTGTTAGCCGAGCCCGCTGCATTGCCCTTCCATCGCTGTCCGCACGGCGCTCTGGGGGATCGTCAACCCCGAGTGCATCACAGTGAATCACTATCGCTTTCTCATATAGCACCTTCGCCTTTCCACTTGAAAGTCTCTCCCATCCCCCCAGAATGTCACAAGTCATGAGGATTTTTTTTCTTTTACTGTGCAATAAATAACAGGATGTTATCCCTTGCGTGACTCGAACGCGTCTGGCTGTCATTGTCATTACTGTGGCATGTTGCTGCCTGAAACCCTGCAGATGGAAGTCGGCGCGGTAAGGCCCCGCTTGTCGTTTTACCTTGTACTTTAGTGGCCGTGCGGCGTGTTTCGGTGAGGACAGCGTAAACCCAAATTGCGCATCTTTATAGTCGCCTTTCCTGATTGGTCTGTGAATGAGCTTTCAAGGCACGGCGTGCCAAAATAAACACTTCATTACTTAACTATTTATGCATCATTTAATGCCCAAATCGCTGCACGTTCAGTCTCGACATTCCCCATAAAAACATGCTCTGTTCCAGCCTTCAGCTGTTGCGATGGATTCTGTTGGACTAAATTACTTTGGCCCCCCACCCCGATGTACTTTTCTGTAAGCAGAACCACAGTACCTGTGTGTTTTGGGGAGAGCAGCTGTCAGACATTCCTGTTTCATTTAGATGTGTTTCCTCGCTGCCAGCTTTCGTTAGCTAATCCACGGCCCGGACGTAGCTTGTACCCTTAGCATTAGAGCCACGGCAGTATTGATTTGAGGGTGCATGTTATTTCCTCAGCGGTTCAATCGGTGGGTCCAGAAAACACGAGGGCGACGGATGAGATGCAAAAACAAACGGCGTCCAATCGCACCCTCCGCGATTTAAACACTGGGGGGCGATATTCAGGGGCTGTGGGCATGGGGGAGGGGGGACGCCAGGGTACCGTAGGGCCGAGTCGGGAGCAAAAAGAGGCTGGCCTTCAGACGGCGGAGGATAAACATTCGTTTGGCTTTTGCCTGCCGCAGCTGTCGGAAGACGACGATAGGGGCGAGTTACTGGTTAAAAAGAGACAGCGCACTGTTCATGTGGGCCGTAATTCAGCAAAGCTGCGATTCCACGCTGGGCCAAGCAGCTGCGAGCTTGGCCCTCTGTGAGAGAACTGGGGCTTTTGGGGGGGCCCCCAGCAGGCCCAGAGGGGCCATCCTTCCTGCGATATTTGTGTTGCTGTGGAGATCAGAGCGAATTTATTACAGCGAGTTCAATATGTCATCGCCGTGGCCTCACAACGTGAGCGCTTCAGGTAGAGGGTCATCCATCACCAGGGGGCCTGGCCGAGGTGATCTAGAGTGCACACACTGCCCTCCACCCACCCAAGCCCAGTCCATCCAGCACAGCGCAGGTTTGCACCCCCCTTTCCTCCTTGTGTTCTGCACTTTCTCTGCCAGCACTTGTTTTGCAATAACAGGTATGATCCTGTTTGTCTTTTAAAGGTGCACTGTCATGACCCGCACCACCCCTTTAATTCACGTACCAATCGTCGCGCGCACGTAAGCCGTGGGCATGCTTCCGCAGTCGTGCAGATCCCTGGCGTGGAAACGCATGCGGCTGTCACGCGCGCAGCTGGCAGGCCAGTGGGCTGCGGGGAAGGGTAACGTGCAGAGCGAGGTGACTGGACGCCAAACGGACGGCCTCTGCAGGGCTCCGCTGATTAAGGCTGAGAGTTTGGGCAGAAAAATGCGGCGGCTGCCAGGACCGGGAACGCCTGGGGATGCTGATGCCAGCCATTCCTGCGAAAGGCAGACCCCCTCGCCCATCCCCAGCTGCAGCAGACCCTCCCATCTCCAAACACAAACCTCTGCCCCGACAGCATGCCAAACCATGATGGGGAACATCAAGTGGGCATCGGGACTGGGCTGAGAGAGCTGGTAAGGGGACAGAGGCGGGGGCGGGGGGGGGGTTGCACGGGAGAGAGGTGAAATTATCCACATCAAATGGTGGCAAACTCACTTCCAGAAGCTCGCTTTGGCCTGGTGGACAGACATGACTGGAAATACACGGCCTCAGGAATTTGGATTTCCTGCATGTTTTTTTCTCTCTGCCACAACACGGTCAATTACACCAGTGCTGCGTCTTGATTACACCCTGTGCGCGGCGCAGATGGAGCCCAGAGGATGCTGCGGGACGCCCTGAGGCCGGCTAATTATAACATTGGGTTTAATATGCTTGTTTGATGCAAAAATCAATCAGCAAAACCACAGCTCTCACTGAAATCATTGGTAATTAACTTTCCTCGTTCTAATCCGTTTATCCCGGTGAGCTGAAGCACCTGGGCTCTGATTCACTCTGACAGGGCCTCAGATTAAACATTCTGGGAAATAGATAAGGGATTTGGATTAGATTTATGACTTCATTTCCTTTAAACCCCACCTACTACTACAGTGCTCCAGCTACTATATACTGTACATCCCGTTTTTAATGGGATTATGCTGTGAATTATGCTTTTGGGACAGCATGTCTGGTACAGAGGTAAACTATAATCTTCTCCTAAATCGGTCTCAGGATCGTTTTGCAGTTTTCCGTGAAGGGTTTATTAATCTGTAATCCATCTGGTCTTTGTAGTTCCGTTGTTCGGGTTTTCCTCTAAGCTTCGCGTTATCACCTTCTGGGGTCCCACAGTCGGATCTGTCCCCTCAATCCCTGCACAAAAATAGGATTTCTTAAGGTAATCCCCCCCCCCCCCGCCAAAGATGTGATGCTAAGGTGAACTGATGATCCGGGGCTGCTTTTATTCCTCTGCTTTGCCTTTCCTGGGACAGTCCATATATCGCTGGATCCTGATTGGTTGGCTGCTGCTCCCGCCCTTCCATTGATTGGTCGAGCACCCCCATCTCCTGGCATGCTGCATGTATTGTATTCATGGGCCAGCAATAAGATGCTCTGAGCCCCTCCTTCATCATGGCGTCTCTGTGCGACTGCTGTCGCTGTGTCGCTGTCGCCAGGACCTCATGGCTCTGTCTGGATTTCAGGTTCTCGAAGGCACCAGCAAAGTTCTGTTTACTGTTCGGCACTTTAAGACGCTGGTCTGCTGTGGGAATGGAGCAGACAGGGTCAATAACGCAGGGAGAGTGTGGTGAAAGAGGAACGAGGCCATCGACTCTCTGTCCATTTAGCATCAGGTATCGACGGGACTGGCAGGACAGGAGTGGGTTTCAGTGAGCGGCAGATATTGATCTCCATTGTCCCCTTTGGCTGTTTGTCAATCCCAAACCCCAAAAAGAGTCTCCTTCCGATGTAGCCCAAATGGGCTTTTAGAAGAAGCAGCTCTGTTGTAGGCACTAAACTTTAGCATTTTCCTGAGGTGTCGTTCTTTATGCAGGAACATCGAAATGTGGGTATGGGTTTGAGCAGCCACTGATCATGGTGGGGGGGGGGGGGGGTTGCTGATTGGTGTGAGACAGAGATAAACGTAAAGACCGAAGGGAAATCACTTGCATTACTCTTGTCTTGTTAATGTGACAACAGAACTGAAAACTAAAGTGTCAAGAAGTATAACTTGATGTGGTGATTTGCTGTTTCTGCGTCCATCCGTTCCTCCATCTTCCAAACCTACTCGGGATAGCTGAAGGCTGGAACCTTCTTGATAAATCGATGGCGCTTGACATCACATCAGAAGTTGCCACCAGTTGCGCATTCAGTGGCCCCTTCCTTCGGCTGCTCCCCCCCCCCCGAATTTTTAACGCCAGTATTTAAGCTGAAAATGGACTGTAGAAGCTGAGTCTTTCAGACTTTCAGCTGAGAGGTAATTCTCCCTCACAAGTACGAGCTCTCGCTTCCTTCTCTGATACCGTAACCAGCTGGAACAAGCAGGTTGTACCACCTGTTCCCAGCAAAGCAACAGTACTACCATTGATGTGCCCTTTGCGCAGCACAGTGCAAGCCTTCATACGCGCCACAACCATGAGTAATTTATTTAATATTTTGAGATGAGGTGAACAAGAAGCTCAGTGTGGAATAAAATATGACTAATGTTTATTTTCAACCTTTATAAATATAAAGTCACTTAAAATACAATAAGGCTCATTATGTCTTTGTTGGCGAAGTAGGTGGCTCTTCAGCCGGGGAGTTAGATAGACTTTATTTGTGCCTCCGGAAGATTCCGCCGTTTCACACCCCCACTATTGGTCCCACAGGCTGGTGGCGCTGTACCGTATCCCTGTCCCACAGCTCCTCCTGCCTGCTGCTCACCACTCACAACGCATATAAGAAAGAACAGACAGGCTTGTGCTGCGATTGTGTTGCACTGGAGATTCCTTGATGACTTGCTGATGCCCAGGGCAGAGGCTTTTCCAGGGGCAGGGGAAGGGATCCTCTTGGCAGACTGAAACAAAATTCAACCGGGTTGTGGTGATTATTGGTGCTCAAAAAGAGGCACTCAGGATCGCAGAAGGCAGGCACTTTCGAGCAAGGGGACGGCGGCCCACACCTCCCTACCAATGCATGTTGCTCGCTCAGCCAAAATGTCCTGCGGCCTTCAGGATGGTCACATTTCCTAGCTCATCCCTTGCCGCTTAGCCACCTCTTGACAATCGATTAGTACCCGAGTGTTTCTGGAGCACACTGCCCACTGGGTAAAGGGTGAGGACATCAGGTGGCATAAACAGCGAGTTTCCGACATGGTCCAATTGCTGCAAGATTCCTGCCCAGTTTCAAGAGGGAAAGAGCCAGCTGAGGCATTAGACGGCTACGCCATCCAGCCCCGCCGAGCAGAGCACAGCCATGTTTTCACTCATTCCTGCTCATTTCTCAACAACCAACCATTCATTCTTGGGAAAGCAGGCAATACTTGCTTGGTGATATTTGCTGTGAGTATGTATCGACCCTCAGGGAGCAAATCTCACATGGCGTGCAAACAGGACAAAGGAGCAGCTGTGAGTAACCGGAGTTGCATCAGTCTCGGGCCATCCGTGTTTTAGCCTCCCGAACATGGAATTTACCGTGAGCTCATGGTAACCTCACCCATCCTCAGTCGCATCCCCGGAATCAATGTTTATATTCGAACACTGTTTTGAAAAGGCAGAGTCTCCAGTCGAGGTTTTGCCAAACTGTAGGAGAGAAGTACCTTTGCCAGACAGCTTGGTAAAGACCCATGTGACCGGAACTGATTGTATTCCAAATAACTGTTTGGTTTTTAATGGCAATTCTGGACCAGGACAGCAGGACACTGAACCAGCCTGAAATTCCCATTTTTTGTGAATTTTAGGTTATTTAATGGGATACAAGTGTTTTATTTTTCAGTTAAGGGATTACTCCTAACATATAATACAGTGCTCACTTTAGAGGAAGCTTTATCTGCGCTTCAGTCTGCTCCTGTGTGTATCCACGTTAGTCCCTTTAGTGACCGTATCTGCTGTATTTAAGTCATTAATGGCTGCAGCCATGTGTTCAGGCAACTGTGAAGGCTTTGGCTCTGTGGCACGTGAAGAGTTCACATTGCGAGAGACTACCTTCGGCTGAGCTCAGACTCTCCATTTTTTCGATTTGTTAAGCACCATCTCATCTGGACAACTGACGAGCATCGGTAAGAACGATATTCACGAAACTACCTCTTCAGCACAATGGGCAAATAATGTAAAAGAGAGATTAAAAAGCATTAAGTACATTTACCCATTGATCTGTTTGGGTAGATATTTCTCCTGCAGGACCATCTGAAAGTAAATGATTTTGTTTTTGTAATTTGCTGCTCCTGACACTACATGCTTCTGTAGGTATTTATACTAAATAATAATAATTAAAGGTCCATTGTTTTCAGTTGATGTTAACCCTGGGAATGTGCTAGATTGTCTAGTAAGCTAAACTTTGCTAATACATGCTAATGTAGCAGATGCTTCCTCATTTTCTTGCAACTCGGTTTTGTTTATAGATTATCACTTTTTAAAAATTTCATCACCACTTTCAAATCAAAGCCCTGTTTCTGCATCCCAAATAAAACAACAAAGCAAACCTAGCCGCAGTCGTCCTTACTTGTCCTCCTTTGGCCCACTTCTTGGAAGAGCAAGCAGTTGAAATAGATATATCTCCAGCCTTTCCCCCATCTTCTCCCATCTTGTTTTATTTAAAGTGTCCTTTATATCGACTTACCCAGCACCTGACCCCTGAGTCTTCAGAAGGGTTCTGCTCACCTGAGACTTCTGGCTCCACGGTTCCGCTTGCGGGAGCGTGACCCACGTCCCTTGGATCCGTTACAGGAAAAGAGTGTGGGCCGGAGATGCTCGTCACAGTCAGGGGATCGAGATTATTATTCACATCCTGCTGTTTACCTCTTATTTCATGAAAGTCATTTTTGCCTTTCAGCTTCCATAACGATAGCTATGTGGTTATCATGCGATACAACTGCGATTCTGAACATTGTCATGTCTGCGCGTGTGCATGCGACGCATGACATCAAGCCTGCTAACGTGTCCGCTCTCTGAGTCTCTGGCAGGTTCTCCTTCCACATTTCTTCAGATATATGAAAGCCTCAGGGCTCATTAAACCTCAGAAGGTTATCTTCACTCAGGTAGTGAGTTGCCAGCTCTCGCCCAGGCTGCCGAGGCCTGACTCTGATTGAGGTGACTCTGATTGAGGAGTGGGGCACGTGACTCTGAACGCAGATGCTTTGATGAAGCTCACAGAATTGGTTGTAACCCCTTGTGTCCCATTCCCCAGCCCCACATTCCTTCCATATCTCCTGCTCCCCATTTGTTAAAGCAGACCTTCTCCCATGTCTCTCCCCGATTGTTTACACCACTTCAATGATATATGTTCCCTTAGCTGCCCCTTTGTTATGTACCCATATGTAGTACCTAGCAGGACCCGTTTTATCTCCCAAAGTACTTTGAGGGTAGATGAGTCTTTCAGAGAAACCATTCTGCACATCTTCTCTACCGAGCTATTATTTTTTGCACTTGTGGCCTTCCTATTAACTTTAACAAGTCTGGCCGCTGTCCTCGGACTTCTTCCATTAAGTTGTTTTCAGTCTCATGAATGCCATTGATTAGATGTTTTTGTCCATCACATCTCTGTAAACTCTAGACACTGTTGTGTGTGTAAGTCCCAGGAAGGTGGCTGGTGCTCAGACACCTGAACCACTAATCGCACTATTTTTGATTCACTTTAATCACGTGTCTTAAGGGATCCTGTAACGAATCCTCGGGACCTGCTGACCCTGTCTGTGTGCCGCACGTATTCAGTGGCAGCCACATGATTCCCATTGTGGAGGAACAGGCTGCTTGCATTAACAAGCATGTGTACTGAATGAACTGGCCACTGAATGTGTGGTTTATATAACAGTGCAGCTATTATTAAGCTGTTGAGAATATAATCCTCCCTCAATCTATCCATCTTCTTACATTGGAAATTCTGCATTGAGGTTGATACACATGCTGGAATCTGTGATTTATTTGAAAGTAGATGTGAAAGAGATTACTGCAGTGTTTTTTTAAATGTGGTTTCCCTTCGGGTCTCTGACACAGTAATAAAAAACAGACTGCATCTAGTAGTAATGCAAAGTAATTTTTCTTGATTGGTATGATATATTTCCTCATGAAAGTGTTGTACCTGAAAAAAAAATGTCTTTCTTAAGCATTGCGCACTGTCATACCTCATCAGTCTTGTCCCTTCTCAACACTTTTTTTTTGTTCTCTGATATTACTTCAGAGACTCAATTGCCTCGAGGGACTGTACATTACACATGCATTGGTATGACAAAAGGTGCATTTGCCTCTTATTTGTCTTCCACCTGTCATTTGAGGCATTCCCAGTATAAGTATTCAGAATGGGGGACCATACGCAAGGAGTGGTCATGCCATCTTTCTGTGGACCTGTGGACCGTATGCATGGTGTGGTCACCCCATCTCCCTGTGGACCGTAAGCATGCTGTGGTCACCCCATCTCCCTGTGGACCGTAAGCATGGTGCGGTCACCCCATCTTCCTGTGGACCGTACGCTTGGTGTGGTCACCCCATCTCCCTGTGGACCGTACGCATGGTGTGGTCACCCCATCTCCCTGTGGACCGTACGCTTGGTGTGGTCACCCCATCTCCCTGTGGACCGTAAGCATGGTGTGGTCACCCCATCTTCCTGTGGACCGTAAGCATGGTGTGGTCACCCCATCTTCCTGTGGACCGTACGCTTGGTGTGGTCACCCCATCTCCCTGTGGACCGTACGCTTGGTGTGGTCACCCCATCTTCCTGTGGACCGTACGCTTGGTGTGGTCATCACTCTTGTCAGCAGGGGCATCAGCAGCCTGTAACACAGAAGGATGTTCTCAGGAGCCTGTTTCCAAACACATTCATAATTCTGAAAAAAATGTTAGGAAAAAAACACGGTGTTCCCGTGTACGATTCAGGGGCGTAATTTCGGAATGCTGTCCGTCTGGTTGTGCTGCTCCAACCGCTTGGCAGCTCTTTCCTCTCTGTGTGGGAACTGGGATGGCGCTGCCAAAGATTTACGTCCTGGCTGTGCCCTCCGGCTAATCCGCACGTGTATCGGATTGCCGTCTGCCTGTCGACGCGGCCGCAGGGCCGGGCAAGGCACAGCTGTGCTGGAGAATCCAGGGGTGGTGCTGAGTCAGGATTCGGGAACAGGGATCCTGTTTGATGTCCTTATGTCTCTTTTCTCTGGGGGGGGTGAGAGTCCTTCAGAATGTGCTGCAGCCAAATCATTGTGGCCCATGTAACACGCTGGTCATGAAAAGTGGTTGGTCCCAGAAGTGACCAGTGATGAACTCCAAATATGACTTTTCTGTCTTTGAAGCTCCCCCCACCCATATGGTTGCTACTGGATGCTTTTGATGATGTGCAGTGCTGACATTTATTTGGGGGGTGGGGGAGCTCAGGGCAAATGGCAAATAGCAGCAATACCCCGCACAGTTGGTCTGAGACCCATGACTGTAACTACAGCTCCTGAAGCAGTACTGCTGGCCCCTACCTGCTCACCTCCATCAGGTCCACAACTCGCCTATATCTCTGCATGTAACTTGCTTCAAACGTACCATTGAACATGATTCCTAATTGCATATTTTTCTTGAGTGAACAATTAACAGTTAGAAATTTGGAGCAACTGGCACTCGGCAAGTCACTCACCTGTTCTGTAACCCAGGTTATTACTGGGTCAGTCACCTGTTCTGTAACCCGGTTTATTACTGGGTAAGTCACCTGTTCTGTAACCCGGGTTATTACTGGGTCACTCACCTGTGCTGCAACCCACGTTATTACTGGGTCAATCACCTGTTCTGTATCCCGGGTTATTGCTGGGTCACTCGCCGTGCTGTAACCCGGGTTATTGCTGGGTCACTCGCTGTAACTGCTGGCATGAGGCTGATCCCCTTGCTGTCAGGGGCGTCCTGCCTAAGGCAGCAGGTTGATAACGCTCACAGTTCTTCTGGTGTCTTGCATAACCCCTGAACTGGGGTAAAAGGTGTCAAGCATGTGGCTAGTTACAGGTTAACTATAGTGCTCAGCCACTTAGAGGCAGTTTAACACCAAAGCTTAACTTTTTAGCAAACAAAAAAAAAATTTTCCTGTTGCTTCACATCGCCTTGGCAGATATGAATAGCTTGAGAGGTGCAACTAAGGTATATGGTGTTTAAGTGGAAACCGGTTCCCATTTTAAACAGAAAATGAAGGACCCCCCCTCCCCCTCCAGAGCTGTTTATCCGTTGGAGGTGTGCTCTGGCAGACAGAGTCACCTGGATGAGGAGGCTTGTTCGTGCAGGTATCCTCCCGCCCACAGGGAGCTGCTGTGGAACCTGGGGCGAGGGCGCCAGTGCTGGGAGAGCAGCTGTATTTAGAGCGCCCCCTATCACCCCGGAGGTGTGGATGAGACGGGAAGTAGTGAGGGCGCCACCGCAGGACCTCTGCAAAAACAACAGCCCACTGCAGCACTCAGTATAACCTCATCCCCCCCCAGCCATCCATAGACTGTTTACCACACAGATACACGCATCAAGGCACAAATCACCATTGTGTTTTTATCCTAACATACCATTTTTCTATTTAGTTTATTTCTTGGGATTTTCAGCTTTTTCGTTCGCCGCTACATAAATGAAAAGTTTAAGATTAAGCGCATGGGATCCATCCTGCTGTTAGTCATTGCCATGGCAGCAGCAGAGCAGAGAAACAGCCCTGGGAGGGAATTCACCGCCATTAAATTGCCAGGAAGGAAGGAAGGACACGTTTCTCTTGCCTTCGGTTGCTGTGTGAAATATTAACTGATGGGGGTTTCATGACAATATCAGCATTTGCTTGACTGCATGCTGGTCAAAAAATAAAACATATGTGGAGTTTGCATGTTCTCCCCGTGTCATCGTGGGGTTTCCTCTTGGTTCTCCAGATTCCCTCTAGAGTCCAAAAACATGCCGAGGTTATTTGGAGTTGCCAAATTGTCCGTAGGTGTGTGAATAGGGTGTGTGGCCTGATTGGTCCTGGGTTATTTCCTGCTTGCACCCATAGTTTGGACCCGGCGACCCTGCATAGGATGAGCTTTCTTAACGAGATCTTTTTGGCACCAAATTAAAAAGTATCTACTTTTTACTAAGTTGTGATGGATGTGAACTCTGTGCTCACAGGACGTCCATGGGCATAGCCCTCATGATTGAAAGGGACAGCGCCCTCTTTCTACGGAGGCCGGCATTGCTGTCATGTAAGCTAAAGGCTACCTATTTAGACCGGCCCGCTGTGTGGCAGCGGGTGGGGCTGGAGTGGGGGGCTGATAATGGCGGTGACCGTGCTCCCCCTCCCTGCCCTGCACGGTGATCTTAAAGCTGCCAGTACACTGGACCCCACGCTCCTAGTTCCTTTCATCTGTTCTTTGTTCCTTCATAGCATTGTCCCTTTTAAAATCAATTCTGGCCAATGGTCATTGAAGGAGGACCGATGCTTGTCAGGATGATGGCCGGTATAGGCGAATAATGATGGCAGCACTGAGGCTCATGCCCCTGGGGCAGCTGCAGGACCTGCTGGCCCACAGGAGGACTTGCCAGCAATCACTATTATCTTCCCTGCGCAGGAAGTACATTCACTCCCACTGGTTTTCCCGTCATCCCAGACTGATGAGTGGGATCAGTTACATTCCCAGACACACTGACACCTGTTACCCCTTAAAAACAGAAACGCACGAGATTCCGAATAAAAGACAGAGCGATTCATCTGACGCACAATTACACGTCACAATGGGCAATGAAGGAGTGCATCGTTTGTTTTGTTAAGTGGGAAGCGCGATGTTAATGTCGCTGGACGGAGCGGGATGGAACGCTACTGAACGCAAAGTGAAAGTAAACATCATAACTCACAACCCTCCGGGACGGTGGCAGTATGAATGGCAAGTGCCTGCGCAAGCCATACTGATGGCACAATGCAAATGAATGCAGAGATGTAGCGATCTGTCTGTGCAGCCGATGCCCATTTGTTGTAGTGAGGCCTCACGCAGACAGATGCTTATGAGCGCCCAGGGGGCATCTGCCTGACTGCGCAGCCGGTGTGTGTGTTTATGGTGGTGTGGCACTATGCAGATGCAGCTCGTTTGATTACAGACTTAACGCGGGTGCTTGTTTGAGATTAATAACCCACACAAAGCTGCAATCTGGCATTGGATATATCTGGATTTTGGCTGCATTGGTCCATTGTATCAATAGGGAGTTTATCACTGCAGAGCGTTTCTTACAATGCTGCATCGCATCAGTAGATGGGAGACCAGCTAGGAAAGCTGGATTGCTGATAGAAGACGTATGGCACCGTCCTTTGGATGATGTAAAACCGAGGTCCTGACTCTCTGAGGTCAAAAAAAATCCCTGGCCATCTTTCGAAAGAGTAGGGGTGGTAGCCCAATGCCCTGGCTAAAATTGCCCACTGTGGCCCTTTCAAATCTGGCCTCCTAATCATCCACTGTATCTAATTGGTGAATTCTGCCCCTTCACCACCTTAGCTACTGTGTAGTGAGCGTGCTGGTGCAGAATGGCTGCTGTCATCCAGGTGGGTGCTACACATCGGTGGTTGAACTGACTCCCCATTGGTTCTGTCAAGCACTTAGGGTGTCTTGAAAAGTGCTTTATATAAATGTAACATTGATTCACATTCATCCACCTCCCTAAACCGCTTGTCCAGCACAGCATCACAGTGGGCCTGGAGCCTACCCCAGGCAGGGCAGAAGCCACTCTCAATGGGATACCACTTCATCACAGGGAAATCAAACACATACACACTCTAGATAATGTGGAAGGGGTGGATAATTTAGGCCCAGAAAGTAAAAATCCAGAACAAGATTTTGTTTCAACCAACCAGTTGAGCATAAAGAGTCACAGTTACAGGGTACTCAGATAGCTGGCTGAAAAAGTCTTGTGCAGGATTTTGCATCATACGATTTTCATTTTCTGGACCCGAAACACCCACCTCTGTAATATGAGGGGGCGAGTTCACCCAGCCACGTGGTATCTGGGACAAGAGCAGTGGGTGGAATCGCACATGCACAGAGGGATTTGAGAGCAGGAATCAAACCCACAAAGCTGCAGGTTTGAGGGCAGGGTGCTGCAGATCGAGCCATCATGCCCATTGTTAGTCTGTCTATCACTTGATATTGTCTAGCTGTAGTGGGCTGTCACTGGAGGACGTGCCCGGCGCCCCCTGGAGTCGCCGCTGCAGTGCCAGTGGCAGGCAGAACGGCACAGGATGTGAGCATCGGGAAGGCAGTGGAGCCCCTTCACCTTCAGGAACACGGTGCTGTGTAACCCTTCAAGATATCTTCACTGTTGTTACCTACTCCTGCTGGTCCACCAGCCCTTCTGCTGGCTTCCTCATCCACAGACGCTAGATCTGACGAATGAGCTTGGAAACTTAATCAGAAGTTTATGGACTTACTTAGCTGATGTTAGAAGAAAATAGTGCCAGTAGACCCCAGATTATTGCAATGTATGTTGGGTCGTATATTGATTCCGATTTTGACTCTAAGAGGTGGAAATTGAACTCAAACCTACACTTATCCATCTTCCAGCCGCTTGTCCCATGCGGGGTCACAGTGACCCCAGTCTGTCGCCAACAGCTACAGTACAGCTGCACCTGCTATCCTGTCTGTCCCACTTCTGTCCCGAATCGCACAGGACAAATCACAGGAAATGCTCTCCACTGCCGCATATTAACTGAGGAGATGCATTCATTGCATACATTAATCATGCCCGGGGAGCTTTATCTCACCTTGTGCTGAGAGCAGAATAGAAAAGTGCTGCGCTTCACACTTAGGGGGGGGATTTTAACCCGTCACCCTGGCCATGCATATTTAAGGAAGACCTACTTCCAATTCTGGGGAGCATCTCTTACCTTCCGTTCAGTTACGATAAGAGAGTTCCAGATAAGGCGCTCCCTATACATTTGGCGTGGGGGTGTGTGTGCGTGTGGATGTGTCCGTGGGTGTCCTGTTCATCTTCTGTCCTTTTGATTTATTCTCCAGGGGCGCCTTCAGTGACTCCGTTTCATTCCGAACAGCCAGGAATTTTGCCGCTATGGTCACATCCTGACCGATTTGGCGACTGAAGGTCAGGGTGTGATGTATGTTTAATGCTTCCCTCACAAAGGGGACCGATTTGCGACGTGAGGCTTCCCTGGGGCAGGGGGAGATGATTTAGCATAGGCAGGTTTTCTCTGGGGGGGGTGGGGGTCCTCTGGCTGCTGAAGAGGAGGCCGTCACTTGCAGCCCGGTGCTGTTGAGACCGAGGTCGGCTCTGCAAACGTTTCAATCTTATCTGCCAAAAAAGTTTTTTTGTGCTTTTTAACTGGCATGTTAACGAAAAATAGGAATCCTGACCTGCAGTAAATGTTAACTGGAGGCTAAACTCGAGTACTGGGGGTGTGGGTAGCATGGGGGTGTTATGGATTGGGTTTTGAGTGGTGCTGCTCTCTTATTGACTGACTCGAGTGAGGAGAGCGGTAATTAAGTGTGAGCCTGGCTGTCATGGGTTGGGGTCATGCTCTGTTTACGGCGCTGTGCTCTCTTCAGCCACGCCTGGGGTCAGCCGGCTGAAATCCGATGTGATGGAGGACGGTCACGGTCCCAGACACGGCTCTCACGGGTCACTTCCTCCGTAAGGAAATAGGCGATGCCGCTCAGGGTACGGGGGAAGCTGTCAGCGGGGGGCAGGGAGGGGGTGTTACGCATCTGTCATCGCCCTGTTGGTGCTGGTGTACATCTGTGAGGTGACAATCCAGGGCAGGAAACCCGCTGACTGTGGAATGAAGAGAGGAGACGGAAAGCTAAACACGGGCCGGGCCGGGCCAAGCTGGGCCGGACCGGGGCTCAGCAGGTCAACCCAGTGCGTGTTTGTGATTGAGTTGAAACACACTAACCTTTTTTTTCCCGGTTTCCTTTCAGATCTCGGTGATTGTTCCCTGTAAACAGAGCAGCACTGAAGCCTGAGTCATCACTTACAGTAAGGTATGATCCGCACTCTGCTCTTTCCGGGGAGAGGAAAGGATATTGGGTCCTAAATAAACCAACTGCAGTCATTTTGTATAGCACCTGTTGTCACTTTTCCGGAAAATTCTATGTTCTGCACCAGAAGGCTTTAACGATATGAGGCATCCGAGGGGGTGGGGGGGGTGACATTTGGAGTTGGCCCCGCCATGTTGAGGCTTTGTTGCCCGCACTTGGGGTGTCATGGATGGTGGCGGTCATCTGCATGCTGATGGTTCTCTCTAGGCCGCTTCTAAGTCGCCCTTTTATTTCAGAAAGTTGATTCTCAATAGCTCAATTATTTAGAAGGGCAGCGTTTCATGGGGATGCGAATGCTTTTTTCTTAAATGCAGTTGTGGTGAAATGTCGCTGTCATATTACCCAGTGTACTATGTATGAGGCCTCAGTAAAGCGCGGGCCATCAGCTACGCGCTGAAATTCTTCGTTTTAATCGAGGACTAATGGAAGGATGGGGCAGGAAGAGAATAAAGCAGGCAGGGTGAGAAGAAGCTGGGAAAAATCAATGATGCAATGAGTGTAGTTCACATAAAAGGGATCCAAGGGAAGCTCTGCAGCAGGGGAATATTTCCAAGCAAATGCTGTGTTTGTCTGTGTGTGTTTGTCTGTGTGTGTTTTATATATTGTATTTTAGTTTATAGTTGACTCTCCACATGCTTGCGCTTGTGATGGACCAGCAGCCAGCAGCCAGGGCAACTCCTTCCTGGCAAGAGCTCCAGGCTCCACTATCAACCTGTCAATCCCGGAAAATGGATGGATATTTTTGGCATTTGCGTTATTTTAGTGCACTTTCATAACAGAATTTTGCACAGAAACACACATTTCTGTTTTAATGACTCCTTTCCTCATTGGGTTTAGATTTTTAAGATTATTTACTTCATAGATATATATACCCACTATATGGTCCCATGCACTCTGTCAGACGAATGGTCCCCAGTTCTTTGACTTGTTTTTCTCTGCATTGCACAATGACCTGGCTCACAGCTGCATGCCTGCAAGTGTTTGTGTGTGTGCGTGTGTGCATGCGTATATGTGCGTGTGTGTGTGTGTGTGCGTGTGTGCGTGTGTGCGTGCATGTGTGTGTGCGAACAGGTTTACCTATCCTTATGGGGACACAATGTCCCCATAACGTGATAAATATCCATTTTTTTTCCCTTATGG
>JAODJU010000108.1:6818100-6850763 GCA_026776725.1 Gnathonemus echidnorhynchus | reverse complement strand
AAGTTCCTTGCCCCCCCCCCCCCGCCCCCCATCAGTGTATTCTAAAGCTCACACTTTCTACGCTCTCTCAGACCTTAGGATTAATGGCTCTGGGGCTGGCAGTGGGCCCATGTCAGGAGGTTTGGGGACGCCTCGCATTGTGCACGGGACAAAAGCTGCCCCTGCGTGTAATGGGGGGGTGTGCTCTGGAGGATGGGTGCCGTGGGGAGGGGAGCGGGCGCATTGGGGCTGAAGCGGGGTTCGTGGAAGCAGAGACAGAGCCTGGGGTGGGGGGGGTCAGAGCCTCTGAAAAGTGGGGGCCGCTGGTGCCCATCAGCACTGACTCCCTGGACATGGGATGCCCCGGCATGTTACTGTTGCACTCCATGTGAACCAGATCTGCGCGCTCACACTGTCTTCCTTTGCCATATGCATTAATTAGCATGTCAACTGTAATCTGCCGGTTAAAAATACTTGTATGTTCCCTGTAGCCATGTGAGCCAGTGTTTTCACATATTTTCAGTGTTTATGTTATCATTTCCTCTCGTTGTAAGCCAATACCAAGTTGATATGCTGATATTGGTCCATCTCTAATTCTGAGAGTTTCACCAGTGTTTTATTTTGTTTGGTTGGTCTGCATTGAGATTTAGACATTTAGATTTGTTTTCTTCCAAATTCTTACACATGAGATATGTTAAATTATCCAAACACCATATTTAATTACATCTCAGACATTCAGCACTGGATTTTTTTTTAAAAATATGTACCTGAACAACAACAAAAACGACCTTTTTCCTGCATATATAATTTGCTTAAAGGTATAGATAATAACTAAATCTGGTGATACTACAATAGGGAAAACAGTAGAAGTGTGAATTAGAAAATAATTTAATTAAATATTTAGCCAAGTATATTGTTGTGATATTCATGTGAGCACGGTGTCATTTATCTGTGATGTAAAATATGGCATAATTTTTTAATGTTAGATCCACAAGAAGTTAGAATGAGTTAGATCCACAGAGCAGTTAGTAGTCATATAAATCACTGAAGACTACACAAAATTACTTTACATACAAGTGTGTAATAATTAAAAACTTAAACTAAAGAGGAAGTTGAGAAATGTGTAGCGCCAGACTATACCTGAAGCATCATTAGTTAATCGCGAGTAAGGTTCGCACAGGTCCGAATGCGTGCAAAACGTGCCGCCCGAATTCGTGCCGATTTTTTTTACTGGCACTGTGAACAATAATATTACATGAAAAAAATAAAGTGACATAAAATGATATAAAAACGAATGAAAAACTAGCGAGGGTCCTCTCACCGCCCTGGCCGGGGGAACGGGCTGCAGGGACGCGCGAGCTTGCCGGTAGTGCAGCTGAAGCTTATCGCGCGCGTGACGCTGCTCGCGCGGCTCTTTAGCTTCGCGCGGCGCTGTTTTGTTTCCCCAGCCGCGCTTTTGTAAAGGCGCTCGGCGGGGCGCCGTGCCGCTAACCGCTAGCTTCGTGTAGATTATGTAGAAATCAAAGAATAGGAAGGCTCTCGCTGCTTTGCGCTCATGGAGAAAAATAACAGTTAAGCAAATGACATCCCCCAGTTTTGTAATTTAAAATAGGGATTTAAAATATTTGGCCGGGTGGGGAGAGCCGTTAATAATCGCCGTATTAACGTTAAAAAACCGTAAGCGTTTGAACCATGTAATTTTGTTTAATAATATTGCTAGATAAACATGCATTTGATTTTTAATATTGTAATATAATGATTTAAATGTTGAATCGGAGGTCACAATGGTTTATTTTATTCTACGTAAAGCAGTCTAGTGATTTGATTTAATTTAATGTAGTGTAATTTAAAATATAATACCAGGTTAGCGAGAGGCAGTTTATGAGGAAAGTAATAAGAACCGCCAAGCAGGATAAACATGCTTTTTTTCAGGTGTTATGTGTTGGCTTGGCTGCGTGTAATTGAGCGATTTGGTATGCTGATTAACCCCCCGTTTCTTCACAGTAAATTGGAATACTATTATCGTTTTATCTGCTGTCAGTCCTGGTGCCCCATCTTTTCTTACCTCATTTCCAGCACTTTTCACGAGGAGATCCTTTGCTGCGGTTTGTGTTCGGATTATGCACATGCGAACCGCAGACCTGGGGCAAAAGGCTTGAGCAATTTTGGACACCTACACTACAGAGTAGTCAACGAAGTTGTCAGGATGGTCAGGGTCATAAAACTCTGATATATTATTATGATAAACAAATCAATTATGCATTGCAAAAGAAAAAAAAATTGTGGCAAGGGAAAAGTTATTACACTTTGCTTTGTCAAACTACTGTGTGAAAACAGTTTAGTGAAGACCTGCAGGAACCTCAGATTTGACATTAATGCCCACTAAGGGCTCTCTTCACCTCGCCATCAGTGTGAGACGTCTTCATGCTCCACTGCTGAGGGCTGCTGTGAAAGGCCAGGACAGCTCTGGGCATGATGGGCGGGTTGCTGGGGTTCTCCGTAAATAGAAACAGCCCTATGATTCCCTCTGGAGCAGGTAGCGCGGGTAGCCATCGGTGGAGCATGCAGCTCAGCTGGGACTCTTTCATGTGGAACTATAAAGGGCCGCAGACTTCAGGAGACAAATCTGTCCCAGCACTCTGTGCAGATGATGGAAAGAGGGGGGGTTGCAGTGCATTAGCCCGTTTGCTGGGTGCGCGCTCAGACCTGCAGCAGCTGCACAAATGCATGTATCCGGCAGATGGATCTGCATGACTTTATGGCCGTTATCCTCTGGGATATATCTCTGACATACGCTTAACTGGCGCCCAGCCTCTTCTCCCCTCGAACGCTCACCTGTTAAAGCAACCACCGTATGTTTGATTTACACTGCGAGAGTGAGTCAGGAGGTCCCTCCCACAGCAGGTGGTCATGGGCGAGAGAGTGAAATGTAACCAGAATGGGGAACTCATACATGCCTCAACACAGGAAAACTGTAAAACAGTGGGAGAGCATTTGTCGTGCACACTGAAATTCATTACCGCGTTTGGGATATAGATCTCCGTGTTCGTCTAATCCTGCGTGCGCCAGGCATGCAGACATCGGCAGATGAGAAATGTGAATGAGACAAGTATCGGCTGAATCGCCCTAAAGGTGTCAGTTTTAGAAAGAAAGTGCCGGCCGTTGGGACGAGATGCAGAGGGGTGCAGAGTCCATTTTTCCAGTTAAAAAACAGGACTTGCAGGAATTGTACCCAAGCGGATCTTCCTGAAATCATTGTTCCAGTGGGTACCAGGCCGGCGCTTTTGTACTGACAAAGGTAAAGGAGCGAAACATGACCATGATTCTTCTCACCTCAGCCACCCTCCTCCTACCAACAGCCATCGTTTAAAACTTCATCAGCTCTCACGAAGCACTGCTCGGCAAGGAACTTTTTTAAAAATCCTGCCCCATCTGCTTCCCCTTCTCCCTGCTGTCATCCCCACCACCTCTACTTCATCCTCTACCCTGGTTTGACTCATCTGACTATGGCCCTCAGCTCCCTGCTCCTCCGATGTCCCGCTGGTCACCATATGTTTCCCTACAGCTGATGATTACATGCTCTAATGCATTGTTAATGGTTGATAAATGATTGGAGTGCTTGAACCGGCAGATTTATATGGGCCTGTGAGACAGAGAAAGAGAGAAAACCCGAGTGAATGCGAGTCTCACCTTCCCAGCTTCAGCAATCCATCAGTTGGAGAGGAGGTGCTGAGAGTGTGACCGTTTCATCACATCATGGGCGCTAGGCAGGAGGACAAGACGTCATCCTTGTGAGAGAGGTGTGGGATGGCGGAGCCCAGGGGCACTTTATAATGGCACATCAGCACACCCTGTGTGATGCTGTGATCCTACGGTTCTACGTTTCTCGCTGCATCGGGTCCCGTGTGGACTTTGTTGCGTGGGTGGCCAGACGGCTTGAGCGGTGTGAACACTTACAGCTTTGGGAAATCTGATGGGATCTCTAAGAAATACAGTAGTTAGAACATGCAGGTGCTTCCAGATCGCTGCACACATTGCAGGAGATCTAAGAACACAGTGTTTATCAACCTGGTCCTCGCGGACCCCCGGACAGTCCATGTTTTTGCTGCTTTTGGGAGCTGGGAGTGAGCAAAAATGTGGACCGTCTAAGGGTCCCCGAGGACTGGGTTAAGAAATGCTGTGAGAGTGCGTCTGGGCTTCATCTCTGCGGCAGCAGCTGACTTCATTCCTATGTGCTTTGTTGACAGGAGCGGCGAGGTGGGAACAGCAACAGTGTGAGCAAGGTCTGAGCTGGCTTTGGAGTGCGATGGCTGGGTGCGGGCTGTCTGTGGGCTTCCTGCTGCTGGGGCTCCTCACTCTCGCCCACGGCTCCGTGTTCCTGTCCAACCAGCGCCTGAAGGCCCGCTTCCAGAGGGACCGGCGCAACATCAGGCCCAACATTATCCTCATATTGACAGACGACCAGGACATGGAGTTGGGTGAGTACAGGAGTGATCTGTAATCTCACTCCCACCACTCCCCGACGCCACCCTGTACCCCGAAGTATTGTGTCCTTTTTGCATGTGGAAAGGAACCAAGATTCATCCATCCATCCATTTTAAGTGCCTGCTCTGCCTATTCAGGGTCATGAGAGGTCCAGAGCCTATCCCAGAAGCCATAGGAGCAAGGCAGGGAACAACCCAGGATGGGGTGCCAACCCATCGCAGGGCACACTCACACACCGTTTGGAACCAAGATTCAATGCAATACAAAAATATAGAAAAAGTTATGGACATTTTGGGTGTGGCAACTTTTTTAATATGATTTAAATTATTTTGTGACAGCGTGTGCAGCACAGATGTGCTATGAACGGATTGAAAATAGATTCACGTGTATCGAGAATGTGCATTTTTTGAGTCTCTGTTCAACAAAAGGCAAATTCTGTCCCACATGTAAGACATCATTTATAGAGAAAATCCTTACATAGTATAGCTGACAGTCCACAAAAGAGGTGTTTCATAATTACAGGACCTACACCAACAGAACCACACTATGATGTGGATGGAAAGATTAGAAAATTTCTCACGATCAAGCTACTTGTGAACTGGTATGTCTGTGTGGCACACTGACAGCAAAGTGAAACAAACAGACTCCTTTAAGACAGAGAGAGAGAGAGAGCTATGTTCAGCTATCAAGTCTGATCTTTGAAGGCGTTGACAGCTGGAATGAATGACATCCATGCTGTGTAAATGGCCAACCACATCGGTGTGGATATGAAAGCATTCAGTTGGGCACGCTGCTAATTAGGCTCCGGTGTATCTCCAGGGGAAGCGTGCCGTCAAAGGCAGCGATGGCCAAGTGCGGTTCTGTGCATGGGCTCCAGGAGTGGGGGGCCGCCTCCTCACACCAGGGGATACCGCATTCCCCTCCCAGCACTAATTGACGTAGAAGACGTTCGGGTGAGACGTGCCGTTCCATCCGATGCAAACGGATCAGGCTCTTCAGGAGGCCCTCAGTTAGAATCCGCAGGAAGTCAGGCTGCATTTGTTTTACTTTCTTCTCCCGCGTGACAGCTAGCGGCAATACTGCAGTTCCTCGCTTGTGCGCCGTGTGACGCCTCTGCTTGTTCTTTCAAGCCTTCAAACACACATTATTGTCATTCAAACGGCTGTAATTATCAGCGATGCAGGGCAGACTCTTTGGCGGGCCTCCGAATGTTTTCCTTTGCATGTCAACAGTTATTATACTATGAATTCATCATGCTTGTTCTTCCACTATGTGATTATTTCCATCCCTTTTTTCCCCTGGTGTTTTTCCCTCGACTTTTCCCTGTTTGCAAAAGAAAAATCACTCAAATAGATTGCAGAACCACTCAGTTTTAGAGCAGTAAGATTGAAAGAATCATGATTTAAAACATGCTGATATTACTTTTAGAGGTTTATACTCTAAAATGGCTTAACTCTGTCATAAGTGAGGATGTTGCGGAACATTTTTTAATTACGAATGGGATATCATCTAACCGCTGTATGATTTTCATCCCTCTTCCCATTGCAAAAGCTGCGTTTTGGCTTATCCTGCACCATTTGACAGACTGAACTAAGCACACACCTGACACTCCCAGCAAATCACTGTTTTGGTGTCAAACAAGAGCTAGATATTTTTCTCCCAAAAACGTGTATTGAGACACCACATAAAGAACTCAACTAACAGGCTGTCTGCCTGTATGTCACGACATTCCCCAGAAACCTTACTCAGTTAGTTCAGAGTTCTTTAAGTGTCAGAAAAAAACATTGATGGACAGGCAGTGTTTCCCCCAGATTTGTCATGGAGGACCAGCTGAAAATTTGACCCACACTCAGAATGACAACATATACTTTACAGAAATATTGGTCCAATTTTTTTTCCCAGAGTGGAGGTCCGGTACAAGAAGGAGCATGCTCTTATGTCACGCAAACAGATGAGAAACTTTTTCCATCAATGATATGCATTTGGCACCCAGTGGGGTTCCACACAGTTTTTGTCTAACAGGTCTGATGTACATAATTTCTCCGGTCAGAGGCAGAACAGTAACTGTACCTCTTGTGGTGAAAAACAGTATAATCCAGGATAAATGCCTTCCCTTTCAGGTCTCTATGTTTCATCCTCTCACTTTGGTGCCTATTTTCTTACATTTTCCCTGAATTAAAAAAAAAAAATCAATAAAGTAGTTGCATACAAGGAAAGATGGAGGCAATTTAGGACGAGCTTCCCAAAAAGATTTGCACTTTGCAATTTAAAATTGCATATAGAAAATGGGATATTTTTGGCAGGGATTACTCGTGACTCGTGAAATTAATGGGCAGGGAGGTTTGCTGATAAATTGTACATTCTGTTTGCTCTTTTCCCTATTCACCAGGGGAATTAATTACTGCACTGTGCCAAACAAAAATAAATTCTGTTGGATTAGTCCACATGCTTACCTGAACAGTGACAAGGGCTTGGCTTACATTCAGAAGGCACAAGGGCATAGAAATCAGTCCGGACAGGGGATGGTAGCTAATGGCCCTTCCTTTTAATTTGAGGGGGACCTCTTTTGCTCTTTCTCCCTGTGGTTTACGAACATCTTGCTGTAAAGAAAAAAAGAAGCGCTTGCTATCCCTGAGTTGTCAACAGGCTCTATGAACATGCCTTCTGAAAACAGCTGTCTGGTTTTGACCTTTGTGTCTGCAGTGGAACGCTTGCCGGACGCATTTGAAAAGGTCAAGCAGGGTGGGATGGGTGGGGGGGGGTCAGTCTGACCTTCCTGGTGGAGCCCATTCCGCATTTTAAGCAGCACTGCCAAAGCACACCCATTAGCTGGCGCTGTCCAGTTGGCAGCATCCTGGGAATACGATGACCAGAGGAACAGGGAGGCCAGGCTTTCGCGATGCGTGAATCCGTCAAGATGCTCCTGGGCCCAGCGTCACAACTGCAGACAGAACCGCAGAGGGCTTATGTCGCTGTGGCACCTGAAACCAGATTTATCCAAAAGCCCTTTCTTTGTGTTGGGATCACAGGAGGTGTGAGTGCTTGCCAGGATACGTCCTGGCCTATAGAGGCCCTTATTGGCTGTGCCGGCCAGTAGATAGCCCCAGACTTTGTGTGAAGGACCCAGATTTTAGCCAACTGTGAACAAAGTAGGGAACGAATGAACAAATGTCTTTATGGCAACAATATCCCGGTCATTTTCCATCTGCTTGTTGCTTTCTGTGTAGAGGGGCCATTTTGGCTGCTAAAGGTCCTTCTCAACCCCACCCATATCATTAGCTCCATATTTGGAGGCCGCGGCGACGGCCGGCCATGTTGGCGCCTGACGCCCACCCGCTCTCCCTCCCCATCACCACAGGTTCCATGCAGGCCATGAACAAGACACGCCGTATCATGGAGCAGGGAGGGACGCACTTCTCCAACGCCTTCGTGACCACGCCAATGTGCTGCCCGTCTCGCTCCTCCATGCTTACGGGGAAGTATGTGCACAACCACAACACCTACACCAACAACGAGAACTGCTCCTCACCATCCTGGCAGGCCCAACACGAGCCCCGCACCTTCGGAGTCTATCTCAATAGCACCGGCTACCGCACAGGTGTGTGTGCATATGTGTGTGTCTCTCTGCCTCACTATCGTTTTCCACCCTCACCTTGGTGTCAGTGTAACATAGTAGTACATGTAATGTAATGTAACACCAGTAAGGAACAACAGCGCTAACCACATTAGCAATAGGCTAACATGTCTTAGCGAGACCCTCACAGTGTCCTGCCCCCCTTACATCTAAGTTTCAACCCCTCCCACAACTATGACTGCAAGAGGAAGGGGATACGCATCTGGTATCGCTCCCACCTGTAGGGTTGTGAAATTTAGTTTTATTTCCCACTTCTGACACTGTTGAGGCTCGACAGAGAAGGCAGCAGCCAATGTCACTGCGCCACCTACAGGCAGGCTGCAGCGGATGAGACATAGATAGTGCCTTTGTGGCCTTAAGCAGAATTAACACACAGAATTAACATGCTAGACTAATGTAAATGCATTAACCCATCCTAGAAGCACAGCTAGAAATTCTGGACCCCCTGACAAAATGTCATTTTGGGCCCCATGCTACATGCTAATACAGGTCCCCCACGCTAAAATTTGAAGAGCAGAGGTATAATTTTCCTTGAGCATATTCAGGGGCTCCTATAAATCTGCCTGAGTATGCGTGCCCCTCCGACACCCCTGCCCTGTCCTATTTTACATCAGTGAGTGCACCTTACCCTGGTAAAACAACCACCCCTCACTGCGAAATTTCATCATCAATAGATTTATTCCTTTTCTTATATTAATTAATTGATAGTTTTAATTCCATTTCCTTTAACTTGAAAGACCCTTTTAAAGGGATTGTTTTACATTGAAAGACATATAATCGGGTTTTCTTTGAGGAGTTGAATCTCTTGATATTTCAGACCAGGAGCATAAATAAGAGCACATACCGGGATGCTCAGATGCACACATGAATGAAAAGACCATGTCCTTCTCCAACCACTCGTTGACATTACCTTCAAAAGGGGAAGCATTTGTACCTGAAAATCATTTAGCTGACATTTCACTTTTAGACCTTCCAACCTTCTGAAGAGTCTATTTATTTTTCATTTTTAAATGTTTTCTTTTTCATGTGGGTAATTTTTCGAATTTTAGAGAGCTAAGATGTACCATCAGGATGAAAATCTGGTACAATGCATTTCCACAGACAGACTGGCCTGTAATGTAGCGAACACAAACGTTGGGTCAGATTAATTTAGCTTGATTTTATTTAAAATTCATTTTTAAGTCTTGGCTGCCTGGAGTTGGTTGATAGTAATCCAGTAGCTCTGTACCATGAATACTGGGTGTCATTGAGTTTATAGCCTTTCTTTTGTGGACCTAATTGAAACCCAGTATTTTTATTCAAAATAAATAAAAAGAAAATGACAAAATAACCATTGCTATTTTAATTATACCATAGACTTCCATGACTTGTATTTAACATTATATAATGATGTAAATTTCATCCTATCCTGTATCATCCACCCTCTGAGCACTTAGAGTTCCAACACAGAGTTCCTAGGCAGCATGTTCCTAGGCACAGACACAGTATGGACAATATAAAAGCAGCATACCTTTGGACTGTTAGAGGAAACCACAGTACCTGCAGGACAATATGGTAACTCCTATCCTGGAGATACTGTAGGAGCTAAACCCCAACTCAGCAGATATGAGAACTCAGTTCTGCCACAGTGCCACCTGTCTGACTGCCAGAGGTGGATAGTTCAGGTCCAGAAAGTAACAATCCAGAACAAGATTTTGTTTAATCCAACCAGTTGAGTATAAAGAGTCACAGTCACAGAGTACACAACTGGTTGGTTTAAACAAAACTGGTCTGGATTTTTACTTTTTACTTTTACTGGACCTGCACTATCCACCTCTGCTGAATCCAGTGCGATCTAAAGCGTACTGTGCACCATTTCACATTGTGGATGTAGATTTTTTTACCTCCTTGCTCTCAAACATCCTTGGATGTGACATACTGTACGAGACCATTTGCATGAAAAAAACCTTCTCATACTTTTTCATGTTGCCACACAGCCTTCTTCGGGAAGTACCTGAACGAATACAACGGCTCCTACGTGCCTCCCGGATGGAGAGAGTGGGTGGGGCTGGTGAAGAACTCCCGCTTCTACAACTACACCTTGAGCAGGAATGGCGTCCGGGAGAAGCACGGCTTCAACTACCAGAAGGTCTCCGCCACTGTTTCCTCTCCATGCCCCATTCGTGTGATGGTTACTGTTCTGCGAGGTAAAAATGAGGCTCTGAAAACTATGACCTGTGAGATGATCGCACCATTCAGCTGCTGCATGGCAAAACCCAATGGGAGCGGTGATTGACAGCATGCAGTAATTCTGTTCACTGCAGGTTTTGAAGCCTCGTCTCTAGGGCACAAAGCTATTTGCAGCATTGGTCACATATCCACAAGATATTCAGAGCATCACCGGCATGTGTAAAGGGCTCATAACTGGTAGATGTATAGCTGATAGTGGGGCTTCTGGAATCTGCCGCTGGCTTGCCTGATCAATCGGTTGTGGCCTCATCGGATGACCATTGGCTGAAAAGGGATTTTAGCTTACATCTTTAATTTTAGCTTACATCTTTTAGCTTTGCATCTTTAACTTACATCAACGACCCAGTGAAGAAATGCAGTTGCTTTATTTCCCTCCAAAAGTGTGAGGAACATTTACCACATGCTTTGCTTGCATAGGCTTCTCCCAAGAGGAGACACTTCCAGTGTCTATCATCATGATGGCTAGCTCTCCTGCAGCTGACTGTGGTCAGGAGGGTCTAGTTACTGAGATTTATGTTGGGCCTCACTTCTCATTTCAGACCAAAAAAAGGATGTAAACATATCCTTTGGTCTCTTTCTCTCATTATGGGCTGCATTGGGCCCCGGTCCATTCTACTGTGGCAGTGGGGCTTGTGCCAGAGGCCAAGGCTGTGTGTCCAGCAGACCACAGCAGCTCAGTTCCTCAGACCCAGTGTCACGCCACAGTTTGCAGCCATCCATTAAAGTGATTGTGACCACAAGGTCCGGTTTGCAGTGCCCTCTGATTCCTTCACACGCAGTGGGCGGAGACTCTCCAGTGATTTATGCCTGAGGTCCCTCCTTGAGTATTCTTCTTCGTTTTTTAACCCACTGCCGAAAAACCATCAACACCTGGCACCAATTTCCTCCATGTTCTGTTTGCCTGCAGTGGACAGTGAGAGACATTCCTCAAATCAAAAAAGATGAGCTTCGAAGGTGAAACAAATGTTTCCAGCTTGGCCACAGAAAAAGGACCAATTTTCATTTCTAACTGTCTCAAAGGCGGGAGATTTGTGTCGTTAGATGGACCCATATGCACTACTTTCACAGTTATAGAAATTCAATTAGCAGATGCAGTTTGTGTTGTCACACTCAAAGATTCAGCTAAAAAAAGATTAAACTACAAAATGTCTAGCAGGTCAGGTTCAAAATTAAAAGCATAAACAGAAGGTTAGCACTCAGACTTCAAACATTTTTATAGATCTATTTTCTTCTTTTTAATGCAGGACTACCTCACAGACATCATAACCAACGACAGCATTAACTACTTCCGCATCTCTAAGAAAATGTACCCTCACCGGCCCGTGATGATGGTGCTGAGCCACGCTGCCCCTCATGGCCCGGAGGACTCAGCGCCGCAGTATAGCAGTTCCTTCCCCAATGCCTCGCAGCACATGTGAGTTGTCACCTGCCAGATGTAGCGTCAGCCATGGAAAATCTTTAGAAAGGGGAGAGGGAGCTGGCAACACAAAACACAGAGAGGAAGGGGCCAGTGGTTCCGTGCCCTTTCCTCAACAGTCTTTGCTGTATTTCAGGGTGAGACATTTTTCTGACTTCTTCATTGGTATATTCCTCTGCATATTCCTTCTTCCACCACTATCTGCATATCTTCTGTCTTCTCTCCATCTTATGCTCTGCGCGTGTGTCTGTCTTTTTGACTTTCTCTTCGTACCTGTACACATAAGCCAGCAGTAAACCATCTCTCTTTCTCGGAGCGGCTCTCTCGTTACAACCTGCAGCTAATTTTTGCAGCTGACCGCTACCAGTACACCGGGCCGCTCTGGATTGCTCCCCCCCCCACTCCGGCACACACCCTGTCCATGATGAATTTTTATAAAGATGAGGCTCTCAGAAGGTCAGTGAGCACGGAGTGGGTGTGTGTCCCTTTGATATGTGACACTGCGCTTACGTCACTGAGCCAGACTTCTGCGCGGCAGTGTCTGTAATTGCATGAGGCGATGCTCACGCAGGAATTCTGTCATCATTCTTCAGGTGAGCATTAGTGATCTGCTGAACATGTCTAATCGCTTGCATATACTGATGGTGTGTTTATGTAAGCCACTGGAGGAGCAAACCGGGGCAGATGTTAGAGTCCAGTTATAAATGATGCTGTAAGCTTTTCGTGAATTACCGAATTACCTGGCGCGTGCTGTGGGTGTTAATGGGCCACTAATTCCTCAGCGGAGGGCTGTGAGACGCTGAGCTGACTCGAATCCTCCACATGCGGCTGAAGTCCGAGTCTAATGAAGTTTCGGTGCCCTAATTTAATGTGAAATGCTGTCAGGGTGTGTTATTGTTGTGTTGTTGGTCCTCAAAGTCCATCCTTTGCCCTTTCCTGTTCCCCGTGCCCTCCTGCCCTGCCTGTCACTGTTGGCACAGCTGTCAGAGTGTATGTGACCCAGCTGGTCTTGCCCCAGTCTGTCATGTATACTCCCCGTCCTCACAGTGGACATTTCATCCCCCTGATGGGGAGGGGGCTGGGGATGGCTCCCATGCTTGCTCATGTAAATGTACGACATTCCAAGAAAGAGATCCTGCTCTTCTGTTTGGGACAGTACTGTCAGAATGTATCCCTCCAGTGAAAATTCCAGTGTCACAAGAATCAGACCTCCACGGTATTAATAGCGCTTGTTTCAGTGGTGGATTTTAGAAAGTCCACCTCAAGCCTCTTAATTCATCGCTCCAGCGATAATTACTCTGTAATGTGGTGCCCCTGATTAACGGGCACCTCCACAGCACCCCAGAGCAGGAGTCACAGTGCCTGACAGTGTTTTCCACAACTTCCCTCCTGTGCCATTAAAACATTTTAATATCACGCAGGCTGCTGAGACCTGCTGCTATAATGCATATTTAAAGTCTTTAATTTAATCAGTCCCACCACGATTTCCAGATTGTGGTTTTCTTTCCCCCTTATTGACTCAATAACTTGTATTTGTTGTCTCTTGCGTCTTCTTTTAAGAGAGTGAAGGTTTTTAACCTGTGTTCAATGTCCTGCATTTTCCCACCTGTCTGCCACCTCGTTCCCCATGAAAAACCTCTTTCCCGCTGAGGGCCCTAATCCCCACTTCCCGCTCACCATGAAAACCGCCTTACTCACCCCAATGCAGGTTCTCGATTCACTCTTTTGTCCTAGACATTCAATTTCTGAGAAAGAGAACGAAGACTGAGGATAAAAAGAGAGAGATGATTGCTTCTAAGGCTGCTGATTGCGCCCGATCCGAACAATCGGATTTTTTCTTTTAAGTAAAGATGGCTTAGTGAGTCCGGTGCAGCTGGATTCTCTCAGAACCTGCGTGAATTGAGAGGATTACGCCTTGTGCTTTAAAGAGGACACAGCAGGAGGAAGAGATTTAACCTGCAGAACCCGGGTGATGCCAAGAAGTCTTTCTTGGGGGTCTAATACCTACCGGGGCAGCGCTTAAAGCAGCCAAATCTGCCCCCAATAAGTGCAAAGCAGAGATAAATAAATTTAAGTGACCCTTAATCGCAGTGTGAGATCTCTGAAAGGGGCTTAGCACAGAGAGCCTCTAGTGGTGCCAGCCAGTAACGCGATAGATAGGCCTGGCATTTATGTAGACCCAATCGCAATTCTTTTCAGACCCCCTTCCCCGCTGAGTCGCATGTGGCATCCATTAGAAGGTCCTGCCCGGGCTCTTTATTGCGACTTGCAGGTTAAACTACAGAAAGGCTCGTCTGTCTTGCCCGGCAAAAGGGAGCCTGTGGAGTTTGGCACTGCCTAGTACGGGGCTGCGAGTGACACCGTCTGCTCACATGCATTCGTGCCGCATGTGGGTTGCAGGAACAGCACGGCACCTCTGTCTCTGTCTCAGAGTAAGACAGTGACACTGGCACTGGGCATTGGGGGTGTTGAAGAACGGATAGAATTTCACCTCTTAAACCCTTGGCTCCACCCAGCAAGGTGTGTTAAGGGACAGGTGAAGTAACTCAGATAGCAACCCAGCCGGTGACCTAGTCCAGCACCCCCTACGGTATCCCCGCTGCGGGTATTCACGTGGCTAATCGTTGCGTGACTGCTACTGCACACTTCAGCGGTGATATCCCCCAGCACTGTCGGGGGGGCGGGGGGTGTTTGGCAAGATCGCCATTTACGCCAACCTGTGCCCGGGGGGCTGGCCGACCAAGAATGAGCGAGAGTAGTGCTGCCCTCTCATACATGGCCATCACGTCTTGAGGGATCATTTTAACAGATTCACCCCCCCCCCCCGCACGCTCAGATTGTCATTGAGTGTCACGCTGCAAGCATGGCGCGCTCTAGCATGCGTGACCTTCACTATGCCCCACTGAGACCTGTCTTGCCCCCAAACCCTTAACAGCTCAGTCAGGCAAATGATTACCTGCCATCAACATGCATGACTGTATCTTTTATTCTTCAAAGAGGCTCACAAACGTCGGCTATGATACTTAGGCATCCCAGCAACACAATTCCCTGCCTCTGCACTCAAGAGTGTCGTCACTAAAAATAACCTGCCAACCTTAAAATAATTCAGCAGTAAGATGCCTTTTACTGTGCTAACCGTGTCCGTCTCCTGGGTGCACGAGGAGTAGCAGTGTAAGTGCACGGCCTGCCATCACCAGCAAATGGCTTTTGTTGGGGTAATTGAAAGAGCATAAAATATTTATAATGTTTATGTTCTGGAGAGACACTCAAGTGTACAGGTGTTACGGTGTTTTGCCACCCTCCCCCGGATGTGAACCTACCGTGGGTCCACAGTTACAGCCAGCGCAGACCTTGAGGCATGCCTTAGAAGCACAGAGACAGGCTAAGTGGGCCTCGAGGCCTGCCTTAGGAGCATTGAGACAGGCTGCGTGAGCTTCGAGGCCTGCCTTAAGAGCATTGAGATAAGCTACACGGGCCTCAAGGCCTGCCTTAAGAGCATTGAGACAGGCTGTGCCGGCCTCGTGGCCTTCTTTAGGATCTTTGAGATAGGCTACGCGGGCCTCCAGGACCGCCTTAGGAGCAGTGATTCCCTCCATTTGCTTTGTTCTCCTTCTGACCTTCTGATTTACTCTCCCCCCCAGCACCCCAAGCTATAATTACGCGCCGAATCCGGACAAGCACTGGATTATGCGTTACACAGGTCCCATGAAACCCATCCACATGGAGTTCACCAACATGCTGCAGAGAAAGCGGCTGCAGACGTTGCTCTCCGTGGACGACTGTGTGGAGAAGGTGAGCTGCCCCATCCCCCCCCCCCCCACCCCCGCTGCCAGCACCGCCCGAGCAATGCCCAGCCACAGCTCTATGCTGTTGTCATGGCGATGTCAGTGATGCAGTGAACCGTGTTCCTAACTCATCCCGATAAACATTAAGCCCTTAACTGAAGAGTGGGGGTGGGGGGAAACCCAGGCCTGGCAGATGTGAGCAGATACGCTTGGTCCCCTCGAGGGCCTGGGCGGCCCAGCTCCAGAGAGAGAGAGAGACGTGCCACTCTCCCGTTCCGCCGTTGCTGTTCCCATCGCTGTGCCCATCACAGCTGCCCAGGCTGTCTTTGTTGTCCGGGACTTACCGGGGGCCGCAGATTGGATTGGCTTCAGCTTCATCTAAATGAGCTGCACAAAGATGTAATGGATGCAGTGACCACCGGAGGGCCCCGGAGAGTAATGAGGGCCTGACAGCAGCCCCAGCTGCTCAGCTGGGGTCTCACTCTGACCCGCACTCCCTGCTCACTGGACCAGATGATTCCCTTTTCCGGGAAGGGCGGTGATGTCTCTCCCCTCGTCTGCTGCGTTTATGAAATCGCAATAACATCCCTGCTGGCCGGCCAGCCATGTGTTTTATGTTCCGCCCCAGCAGCAGATTCCCAGCTGTACACGCGCCAGTTCCTCAGTCATCGGAAAAATAACAGCTCCGTTGGAAAAAAGCAACCGTACCTTTATCTGACCGCGTGCCTCCATTTACAGGGCCATGCTGGGCTATTTAATCCACATGCTTATTCCACAAGCATTCGCATGTTGGTGTGTGTTAGCATGCCGCGTGCCAGTGATGGGCTTGCGATGTGTCCATGGTAACATGCCTGTCGTTGTCGCAGGTGTATAACATGCTGGTAGAGACCGGGGAGCTGGACAACACTTACGTAATCTACACCGCCGACCATGGGTACCACATCGGCCAGTTTGGCCTGGTCAAGGGCAAATCCATGCCCTACGAGTTTGACATCCGTGTGCCTTTCTACATCCGAGGGCCCAACGTGGAGGCGGGAACCATGTAAGTGGGGCTCTGTGGTTCTGTTTATCGTTATTTATTTTACTGTCACTTCTGCTCTGAAATCTGCCAGTGCTAGTGGAGTTGGGGGAGGGAGTGCCCATCGCATGTGGGCCAGTCTGCGTAGACAACTGGGCCAGTGCTGGGAGGAGTACGTGTCTTGCTTAACAAAGCCGGAGCACCTGGGCGGTGATGGGGGTTCTCCGGGGTAATTGTCAAACTCCGCCGACTCCCCCAGAACACCTTAATTCACGTGTCCTGAGTGTCTGAGCTGGGCTGCCACAGCAACAGTGCCTCAAAGCCCAAGCTCGTAATTCGCCTGTCAAACACGCGGCCTTCCGACAGGCCCCCTGGACTGCCACGACGCCGAGAGAGTGTTTCTATTTATAGTCTCAGCAACGTTCACATCTGCTGTGTGCTGAGGGTGAGACGAGCTCCTTTTCTCCCCCCGGTGGTCAATCAGATGTCACTTTTTAGAGATTTTCACATTTCATTTAACAGCACAATTAAGTACATAAAGTCTGACCCCCTCAAGTAAAATAAATATGTGGCCACAAAACCCGGTGACATGACGCGGGCCCTCGTGACCCTACAGCCCGGCAGCACATTCCGGAGTCTCATCACAGCAGCACCGTTCTGCTGCGGACACCCTGCCACTCGCCCTGCTCCCAGTCTGTATTTAATAACAATAACTTTGTTTACTGGGACGTTCCTGCCTGTGGATCCCTCAGAAAAGCCGATTAGATGTGAGCTGCTGGTGATGTGGCCATTAGGGGATTCTCAGCTCAGTACAGAATGGGGTTTTTGCATTTTGAGAGGGGAGCCGCCTCGAGGCCCCCGCACGAAGCTGTGGTCTGGGGGGATAACAGCACTCCATCTGCAACAATTGTCAGGCCGTCAAAGAAATAAAAGGATCTGGCTCCTAAGCTCTTCTTCACCCCTGCTCTCACGTCTGGTCCTGTGGTCCTGCTTCTGTAAATCTGATCAGCCTGTTTTCCCCATTAATGGTCTCGTCAGACTCTCTGGCTACATGTTGGTGCAGTTCGCCCGTGGATCAGGTCTCACCGCATCACTACCGTTTATCTGTGGCCCGGCAAACAAAGGAGCTTTAATTCCCCCCCCCCCCCCGCGAGATGTTTGTTTCCCCGGTAACATTAAAGCCTGCCTCTGCACCAGGAGGTCATTAGCATAGAAAAGGAAGGAGCAGAATGGCTATGGTCATTAGCGCTGGGATATATGCATGAGCCGGGCACTCGTACGGAATGGCATCAGATTAGAGTGCTTGCTCTGAAAGGTGGGAGTAGCTTCCGTGATTGAAGTCAGACTTCCTCTATCTCGCCACAGTCGGAGCGGGGATGTCCTGATATGAAGCTTTCTCTCCCTCTCCTCCTGTCTTTCTCTCTATATACATAACCATCGCTGCTGCCTGGTGCAGGTTTCCTTTTGAATCAGGCGGCACTGGCACCTCCCATCCCGCCGGAGAGCCCTCGTTCCAGCTTCACCGTTTTAACATCTGCTTCCTCTTCCTCGGTTCCCCGCAGCAACCCACACATTGTGCTGAATATCGACTTGGCCCCCACCATCCTGGACATCGCCGGCATGGACATCCCCCCCGACATGGACGGCAAGTCCATCCTGAAGCTTCTGGACACAGAGAAGCCGGTGAACAGGTGCGTCACCCAAAGGTCCCAGGCCAGAAAGAAAGTCCCTGCAGCCTGTCTGCGAAGCTGAGAGACACTGCACTGGCTAACATACCACTCTGTGTCATTTGGCATCTGTACCTAAGCAGTAACAGAATCCAGTAGAAATACAGCTGAGCAATTAAATCTAAGCAATTACACCATGTAGCAGAAATACAGCTAAGCAATTAAATCTAAGCAATAACACCATTTAGCAGAAATACGCCTCAGCAATTAAATCTAAACAGTAATACCATGTAGCAGAAATACACCTCAGCAATTACACCTCTGTAGTTATACCACCTAGTAGAATCACATCTCAACAGTTACACCAGATACTAGAAATATACTGCAGAAATTAAACCATCTGCACCTAACTGCACCACCCAGCAGGATTACACTTCAGCAGTTGCATCATTGGTAGATATTACATGTCAGTAATGCCACCATCCAGCAGAAATACAGTCCATCCCGTCCATTTCTTGATCATTCTAAAAGCAATTAAACAAACAGAAACGTGGTCTTGCCAGTACATCACTACTGGCCCCAGAGCAGCAATCACAGAAGCTTCTAGAAAGTGTGTATCGTGAGCTCAAGCCATGTAGAGCAGAAGGAGGGTGCTTTGGAGGGGGGCACACTGGCTCCCGGCAGCCTCTCGCTGAGATCTGAGACATGGTGCCCCCAGCGATCGATACCACCTCTCTGTGTTCTGGATGGAAAGGTCAGCAGAGGCAGACGGGGGCGGGCATTGGAGCACCGTGCACAGAGAAAACACCGGCTTCCATTTCATCTTCTCCATGTTTTCTCCCTGCTTTACTTCAGTTAACTTTAACTATGCATAGATTTCACTTAATGTTCAGCGATATTAACCTGGTTGTGCAGTAACAGTGGCACGGTTCTCATGCTATGGTGACAGTGTGTGGTGAATGATATAGACTGCATTATACATTATTACATTTACAGCATTATTACACTGGTGATTGTCATTGATCACAATTGTGTTTAGTGTTTGTCATAAATCATTCCACTCTGCAGTGACAGTTTTAGTGTATGATGATCTGTGGTCATTATTATTGATCACGACCGTATTTGGTGACTGTAACAGATCATGAGGGTGTTTGGCCATTGATACAGATCATGGCAGTGTAATTGATATAGATTGTGAGGGTGTTTGCCAATGGATATAGATTATGTCACCTTTGCTTGTATTTCATTTCAGGCTTCAGCTCAACAAGAAGGGGAAAGTATGGCGGGACTCCTTCCTGGTGGAGAGGGGGTGAGCGAGGAACATCTTTCACATATTTGTAAAGATGTACACTCTAATCTGGTGCTATGAGTTTAACGCAATATCTTGCATCAGAGTGCCTCCTGTTGGTGGAGAAGTTTCTCTTCTCTCATTTGTTTTCCTCGAAAACACATTTTGTGTGGAAAAACGTCATGCAGGGGCCTGGACCCTATCCCAGGCAGCACAGGGCACCAGGCAGAGGGGCACCTTTACAGGAAGCCCAACCATTACAGCGCATTGAAACGCACACAGTTGCACACTGTGGGCAATTTAAAGATGCTCATTTGCCTGACTGCAGGTTTTTGTTCTGTTGGGGGGGAAGTCAGAGTACTCAGAGGATCTGCATAACGCAGGTAGGACATGCAAACTTCATGCACATGCAGCAGAGATAGGGTTCAAATCCCCATCCCCGGAGAAACAATGGCACCAACTGAGCTATTGTACCTTCCACTTCCCAAATGCCAATAAAATAGCCTTGGATTATAATGTAAGCTTTACAGTCGTAGATTCACCTGAATAGAGCTTGTAGTTCCGTAGATTATAGCCTTTGCCCTTAAGTAGCTTCCTGCAGGATAGAGGTGCCAGGTTCCATGCGAGGCCGCAGTCTGCGCCTCCCTCCACCTGCCGAAAGGGGTAAGTAACTCCTGCTCTGCCTTTTGTGGTCCAGGAAGCTGCTGCACAAGCGGGACAGTGGGAAGGAGGTGGCCCAGGAGGAGAACTTCCTGCCCAAGTACCAGCGTGTGAAAGACCTCTGCCAGCGGGCGGAGTACCAGACGCCCTGCGAGCAGCTGGGACAGGTGAAAACACCTCTCCGTGTGCCAGCGCACACGTCACTGCACGCACACGCCACTGCACACACACACCAATGTACACACACATGTTGCTGACCTGCCCCTCGCCGGCGTGTGGACGTGTAACGTGGCACACCTGTGCATGCATGCAAGCATCTCCATAGTAACAATGCAGCAGGGGAGTCGCGCATGATTAAGGGTCCTCTGGCAATCGCCTGGCATTTAGCCGAGCACACAGTAGCTGAGATCTGCTCCCCCATCATCCCTGCCTATGCAAATCCATCCTGATTTATCCCAACTGCCCCTCCTTAATTTAAGAACATTTGGTGAGCGGCAGCATAAAAATATTTATGCAAATGAGCGTGCCGCTGCGAGTTCGTGTCGAGTTGCACGCCAGGATGTGGCGAGCAGGAGGATGTCCTCCCTCAGACAGAGAAGATAGGGTGACAGCTAAGTAGGGAAGGAGTGACTTCAGGGAGAAGGGGGGCGACAGACTGAGAGCTATCCATGCTTGTCTTTTTGCCAGATTTGTTTCCTGCCAATAAAGCTATTATTGGGGTGGGGGGGGGAGTGAGTTTCGGCCGAATTCAGAGTGGGAGAGAAGCACGGAGAGGATTGGCGCCAGGTAGGGCAACAGCGTGAGGCCGGCCGCAGTATGACAGCGCCAGACAGCCCTGCAGCCCCCACCGTGCGATAATTAGCTTCACGGTCGTCGCCGTCACCCCCTCCCAGGTAGCTGATTCAGCTGCCACACTGGGCGGGGGGCCTTCCGAACGCTTTTTAAACAGTCGTCTCCAACTCACCTCCTTTGTCAAGTGAATTATTTCGTCGCTACTGACAGTAAGAATAGGGTTTTATTGCAGTATACCTCTGAGCGCATGCAGCATTTACATATATATTCAAATTGTTCCGCCCACCTCACATCACCGGAGCTGTGTCAGCACTCAGAAACCCCTTCCTGTCACCGGCATGTCATTTCCTGCAAGTGCGCTTCATTTTCTCATAAAGTCGCGCAGCATCAGCCAGGCCAGGCTAACAGGTAGAACAGCAGTCAACATCATGGACAAAGCTCTGAGTAGAGTTTTGCAACAGTAATTCACGATATTTTTAAATGTGAATTGCTTCAGTAAAATGTCTGGCTGTATAACAGGAATGACACCATAAATCATAAAACAAACAAAAATGTTGGCCAAGCTTGACATAAACATCAAAAAGAATGAAGGTGTTTTTTTATGTTTTGCCTTAATCAGAGAGGGAAGAATTTCATAACAGTGCTGCGTTTTTGACAGGTTTCTGACTCAAGGACCAAAAACAGGGTTTTAGTTAAAACTCTCTCTCTCTCTCTCTCTCTCTCTCTCTCTCTCTCACACACACACACAAACACACAGAAAGATTCAGAAAAGTGGCAATTTAGAAGCTGCAGTCAACCCCCCAGCTACCAATAAATTGGAGGCGAACGTCTAGACGCCTCAGACCACAGCACACAGGCTCCACCCTCCCACTCCCAGTGATTACAGAGATCACTCAGTCAGCAGCCATTTACGTGTTCCAGGGTGTAATTCAAGAGTTTAAACTTAAACGTTTAATTGGAGAGATTCTACTAATTACTGTGCCTCTCACTGAACACATTTGCTAATTAAAATAGTGCAGGAAAGCGTATTTTTAACAGAGATCCTTGAACGAGAGGTCTGCACCTCGGGGTGCGTGTACTCTAAAACATCAACTCCTGTTATAACGCGCTTGTGTGTGTGTGTGTGTGTGCGCGCGTGTGTGGTGCACGTGTTACCCCCCGCAGAAGTGGCAGTGTGTGGAAGACACCAGCGGAAAGCTTCGGCTCTACAAGTGCAAGGGCCTGGCCGGCCTGGCGGCCTCACGCAAACCGGGTATCGCCGGGCCACAGTACTACGGGCACGATGCCGACCCAGACGGCTGCAGCTGCAGCGTCCCCAACTTCGGCTTGAGCCCCTTCAAGAAGAAGAAGCTGCTCTCCAAGAAGAGTAAGAGACCAGGGTTTGGCATCCACATTCTTCCCAAAGCAGCAGCAATGGAAGGACAGGAGCTGTAGCTCTAGCTAGAAAGGATTCAAATGTTATGCAAATGAAACAGTATTGAAATGGTTATAGCAAAAACAGACCACATGGTGGCGACATTCACCAACCGAAGGTGTATGCAGTATTGAATTGCTGACATAAACTTGACAGTCAGGCTTATATAGGCACATAGTAGCCAGTTCTGTCCAATGTGACAAGGACATTTAATGGCAGGCCCGGCAGTTGGGCACCTCCTGTGCAACGCATTGTCACACCTCAAGTGATAAAATACAAAGTCATGGGACCTTTATTGTCATCTTCAGCTGTATGGTCCATCACCCATGAGTCATACGCCGAGACGAAATTATGATCTTGTTGGTCATAGTGCAAGAAAAGTCACAAATTAAATATGAATATGAAAGACATAGACACTGGCAATCTAACCATTGGTCTGTAACATGTACAACAGTCTGTCATACCCCATTTGCGTGTAATGTGGCAGCAACACAACACATTAGGTAGCAGAATGCTTTCTGGATGCTTTCTGTCCACAATCACAGCCAATGTAGATACAATTAGATAGAAGTGAAGAATTAAAATACAAAATCTAATCAAACTACACTGAAGCTGAAGGTCCTGTAGGAGACCTTGTAGATTTTGGTCCCTCCAAAAGTGGGTTCATTACAGAGCTCGCTGGTAACAAGGGCTGACATCAGTTGTACAGACTAAACGCCCTTGCTTCCCTCTGCAGTGTTGCCAACTCTCACACATCTGGTGTGACACGCTTTCAAACTCACACGCTCACGCAGGAAATCTTATGGAAAATCTATATTATTCCGTTATGAACCTAAAATTAGCTGCATCAAAAGCGTTGGGGCAGTTTGCAGCCCTTACAGACTATTACCAAGGTAATAAAACATTACATACATGTAAATGCGTGTGCAGACTTGTTTCGACTTGAAAATCTCACTCCAGCCAGCTGACCAAAGCGACATTTCCTCTGCCCATTATTTGGGTGAAAAAATCACATGACTTGCCCGACATGAGACGTAACCAGTTAAAGCAGGGAATATTGAGATCTGAAAAACCTCAAAAGAGCTGTATGAAGGGTAGCGAACCTTACAGTTTAGTTATTGATTAAGAGTCCATCTGAAAAAGAAAGCAGACCCAGCATCCTATTCTCTCCTCAGAAGGTGAAAAGCTTTGTTTGCTCATGAGAAAATGTATGAACCTTTACTGCCATCTTGTGGTTCATTTGGAAATTACATGCCAATGTTCCAACCCATGAGCAAGATCGCGTGACTTGGTGCAAGTGCCAGTAACACTGATCCTTCTTTGCATTACCCTGCTTCTTACAGAGCTGAAGGCCAGTAAGAGCTACTTCAGGAACCGCCTGGCCCGCTCCGTGTCCTTTGAGGTGGGGGGGGATCTCTATGCGATCCAGCTGGAGGACGGGTACCAGCCTGTGGGTCCCAGAAATGTCAGTGGAGGGGGTCCAATGACAGCCATGCCCAGGAATGATGACGAGGACTTCAGCGGCATGGGTGTTACCGTGGCCCCGAAAACTGGCAATAGCTTCATGGTTCCCTCCTCAATCAAGGTTACTCACAGGTGAGGGCACCGAATGATGGAGTGTCCAGTGTGAAAAGAGCAGGAAATGTGTCAGTGATCCGTGGATACTGAGGGTAGACAGTGCTCTTCTGTGCTCTTCAGGTGCTCTATCCTGGCCAATGACACTGTCAAATGTGACGTCGGCCTATACAAGTCACTGCAGGCATGGAAGGACCATAAACTTCATATAGATCATGAGGTGGGGACCATTCCATGGCTGGGTTTCTGCGGATTGTGCTGATTCTGTGTAGATCACTGATTCTGTACAGGATATCGTGTTGTTGGACCCAAACCACCAGCATAGAACTAGTGTGCCTGTGTTACTTTTAGATTGAAACCCTGCAAACGAAGATAAAGAACCTGCGTGAGGTCAGAGGTCACCTAAAGAAGGCGCGCCCTGAGGAGTGTGACTGCAGTCAGTACATGTGAGTTTACCCCAGGCTTGACACAGCCCTGTCCACAGGTGGCCCGAGGAGACGTCCCTTCCTCTCCACCCACGTCACCGTTTTGGACACGCCTCTCCCCCAGGACACGCCTCCTCGTTCCCCATGCGGCCTCATGAGTGAACATCTGCTCTTGTGTTTCAGCTACCAGTCTAAATTAAAGGGGAGGTTGAGGCACAAAGGAAGCAGCGTGCACCCATTTAGGTAATGGAGGAGTGGCTGGCATGTGAGTGTACTCCCTCCACTGGCCAGGCAGAGGCGCTAACCTGGCTGCGTTCCGCAGGAAAATGCACGACAAGGACAAGAAGCAGTGGCTGCTGAAGGAGCAGAAGCGTCGGAAAAAGCTGCGCAAGCTGCTGAAGCGACTGCGCAACAACGACACCTGCAGCATGCCCGGCCTCACCTGCTTCACGCACGACAACCAGCACTGGCAGACCGCCCCCTTCTGGACAAGTAAGACTCGGCGCTCGCAGCACGCATGCCCCCGAACCCTGAGCCCCAAGCCCCTAACCCTGGCTGCATGCTCCTCCAGTGGGCCCATTCTGCGCCTGCACAAGCGCCAACAACAACACATACTGGTGCCTGCGGACCATCAACGAGACACACAACTTCCTGTTCTGTGAGTTTGCCACGGGCTTCCTGGAGTACTTTGACCTCAACACTGACCCCTACCAGGTAACGTTTCACCGTAATGCACCTGATAAGAGCCTTTTGGTAGTCTGCCTTGCTGGGAAAAACGATTTAGGCACAGAGTAGACGAAATTCTGGCAGTAGCCTACTAAATTCAAGATTCAAGAGGTTTATTCATCACGTACACTGCTGTACACATACAACATGTAGTGGAATGTAACCCTGGTCAAAATAATAATATAAAAAATATATGAAATGTTCAGCTGTACATAATCTATACATAAGTTATAGGTAAAAGTGATTGTGCTGTGCAACGTGCAAGAGACCTGGGATATGTACCAACAATTTGGACAGTATGAAAGCAGAACTCATAGGATTATTGGCACTTGTACATGGCATTTTCGAAATGCAGTCAGTTACGGTGCTGCTGTCCTTTCACAGACGGCTGTCTTTTAGGGTGACGTCACAAGGGCTTTAAACCACATGGTTACTGTGTAGGTCATAGTGCATTAACATCTGGTAGCTATATGGGCCAGCTGTGAGTGCATGTCTCCTGTCTGTATGCAGCTGATGAATGCCATCAACATGCTGGACCGGCACGTTCTGAACCAGCTGCACGTCCAGCTGATGGAGCTACGCAGCTGCAAGGGTCACAAGCAGTGTAATCCACGCACTCGCAACCTGGAGATTGGTGAGTATGTCCGGTGCATGCACACACATGCACACACATGCACCCACAGACCAAAACAAAACTACACACTTACGGCATCAGAGGAGGTAAGTACACACTCTGTCTCTCTCTATTTCTTTGTCTCTGTCTCACTCTGCCTCTCTGTCACAAACACGCATACAAGCCGGCATTTTGTGCTGTTCCACACACCATGCTGATGGAGTCACGCCCATTTGACATTTCATCATGATCATCCCCACCTGATGCAGGCCCTGTCTCGCATCTGATTCAGCAGTCCTGTTGTTCAATAAGTAATTTTAGTTCATGTATTTACTTAGAAAAATATATTTTTTTCTCTGTTAAAGCACTTCACAATATGATAAATTAATTAGAAATTAATTACATACTAAGAACACTGAGGTAGAATAATACAGATAAATTCCTCTAGTGTTTATAATATGTATAAATGTAAAATGTAAAAATATTTTATATCTAAAGTAGTTTACCATACTTTGGAGCTTATGATTATCAGCAAGTTAAACATTATTAAACTTCAATACTGCATAAAATATGTGATAAACTTGCCTGTCAGGACATTATTGTAAGGTCTTTAGGATTAGCTTTGAAACTGTGCCTTAATATTTGCAAATCTGCATTATTCTATGTTCTTGTTTTCTTGCTAATAATATTGTCTCTTCTTCAGGAGGTAAAGAGCGAAGCAGCTTTGATGAATACAGGTATATTTGCTCATTGAACTAAGTATCCATGCACTGGTCTAAACTAATACCACCGATTGGATCTAATATGAGATTTATTTTCTCTTCTTTGGAAGTATAATTCAGGGACTCTGTGCTTTTAGACTACCTCCTTTAGAACAGTGAATCTGGGGGCGGGGCGGGGGGGGCGCTATTTGCTTTGCTTTCTCTTTGCATCTTGCATGATTGCTCACTGGTGGAAGCACTTGTTTCTGGGGCCTTTCGAGGAAGGGTTCGAGTCCCCTAGGCGAGGCTGCTCTCGTCCCACCCGAAGGGTCAGCGTAACAGTGTGTCTTGTTGTCACTTGTGCATCAGGCAGCTCCACCGTCGAAAGTGGCCAAAAGCGAAGAAGCCCAGCTCCAAATCTCTGTGAGTTTGGAACCCCACGCACGGTCCCAATGACGCCATCGGCCCCCGCTGCTCTAACTTTACCCCCTTTTCTCCCGCCGGCTCAGTTCTGACTGCATGTTGCATCTCGGCCTGCACTCCGTAACCTTATTTTTTTGTCACCTGCCTCCTCTGCATGAATTCCTGGATCACAGATATGGCACAGTCTTCCGCCATAGATAGGGCGCTTTTCACCGGGCTTAACACATCTTCCCTTTCCATTTTTCTTCTCTCTTCATGTGCTTTCTGTTTTTTTAGCATAGTTGATCAGCCATAAATATCCAGCCATCAAATCTAGTCATATAAAAAGCTGCTAAAACTGTCACAGAGCCTAAATATGTCTATAAATACAAAAACTGCCAAAAAAAAAACCAAAAAGGGACTTTTGGGTGTATTGTACAGGCCATTATTCATGTACATATCTCGAAAATGGGAGTAGAAGTAGAATAAGAGGATTAAATCGTTGATGTTGTGTGATTTGTGATTGTTCCCTAACAGAGGACAGATTTGGGAAGGTTGGGAGGGTTAGGACCTGGGAGCCCCTCGGCCCGGACCTCCCTGGGCAGGCCAACTGGTTGGAACTTGAAACCTTGTACAGACTTGATGAGCACACCTACGATCTCAAAAGCAACTTCAACGTGAGCCTCGAGGACTGGACCAACTTCGGAGGGGCCGTAGACAGGATGTTTGCGCTATTAGGAAATTTCAACCATCTGGACAGGCGGCAGCAGGTCCCCCGGGGAGGGGAGGGAGGAGACAGAGCCGTGGTGTCGTCCACCAGCCAATCCACCTCGGCTGTTTACCTGACCACACTAGCCACTCCTGCTTTCCTGCTGCGCAAGGCTGGTGCGGAGGCCCTACAAGATGCCCTCGGCCTAAGCCGAGAGATGGGCGACTCCTCTTCTGGCTCCTCCTCCAGCCCGTCCCTGACCCTGCCCTCTCAGAGGGCCACAAACCCCCTCCTCTTCCATGAGCTGCAGGCGGACGATCAGGCCAACCCAGATGAGGAAGACGAGGAGGAGGACGACTTTCGAAGGAGCCGTCTGATGAACCACACCCCCTGCAACTGCAGCGAATTCGTCAGAGAGGACACTCACGGGACAGCCATCTGAACAGCGCTGTCCCAGGCTATATCCCCTTCGTCAAAGAACATCTCTGTATGACAAGCAGTCACTCCCTGTGAAAATCCCCTTTAATATATCTCACAAGCGGTCTATCCACTGCTCAAGCAAGTAGCCCACAGGCACAAAAGGCAGTTAGCAGACTCGACCGAAACTCAGGCTTCGGGTGCAGCACAAATTATTCTGAAACAATGGACAATGGAAAGGGGTTATGGAAAAAAAGGAAATATGGTGTTTACTATTCATTGGACTATAGCAAAGTTTTGTATTCTGTCCATATCTACTTAACTGTTTTCCTCACGGCCATCGTCTCCACCCCCAAAGGCCCAGCAGCGTTTGACATATTAATTTATGCATGTGTGAAATGACCACCTGGGAAAGGGCAGAGTTGCACACTATGCTGCCTGACGTCGGGGATGGGGAATCTCCCTCTGCGACAAAGAACCTTTCGCACCGACAGCCCGAAACCCATTGCTTGTTTTTTTCAAACAAAGTTTACTACAGAAGCACCCAAAGTCCGAGTGTTTGCGTCCCACCTCATCCGCCAGCTGCCGAAGACGAAATCTGCTTTTGTCAAGCGTGGAGCTTAAAACTTGGTAATATGTAGTCTAGGTGGGATCTGCTTGACCCACTAACTGGCACACACCTGCTAACGGGGATGAGAGCTCATCCACCCTTCGGAAACTCTACTTGGTGTCACCTCACAAGGCTCAGCTTTTGGGGAAAAAAAAGTAAAAGACTGCATTCCGCTGTTTATTTTCTTACATAAACTCACTGTGTGTGTGCGTTTTTTTTTTTTTCTCTCCAAATGGTCCATTCTCTAAAAATGCATAATCAACGTTCCCACGAATAACATGCTGTAATTGCGTTAGTTTCATATTATGTCTTTTCTGTAGAAAATAAAGATTGAGAAATGTATTTAACAAAATGTCACATTCTCTTTAATGTTAGAATACTGTTTCTGGTTATTTTCGCTATACATGGTGCTATGACAGTCCGAACAAATATATTAAATTGCTGTATGTATTTGAATGTATGTTTTACAATTAATGTAAATGTTGAAATATATTTTATAATACACAAAAGAGGTTAAATTACTTATTTGACAATGTGTTCTGTATTTTGGACATATGAATATTTTACATCCATAGTATTGCCTTATGTAATTTTTTTTAACCTTTAATTATAAGATACTTCTTAAATTAATCATTTTATGTCACTCAGCCTCCTCCCCCCACCCCATAATTGACTTTTATACAAGATTGTGACATAATGCTCATGTCAGAAAACATAGGCTAAAGAAAGTTTTTGTCGGCACTTTAAAAGGAGCCGCTGTATGTGAATGAAATCCGGGCAGTTTTAAATAATTCCTTGTACAGTGCATAGATTTATCATACATATACTTTGTTTCCTTTCAGTTACCAGTGAACCTTTGATAGCAGTTAATAGTTTGTGAATAAAGTGTTAAATGCTTGGGGACCCTTTCTACAATTGGTTTTTGAAGTGTTTATTTACAGTCTCAATTTTCATGCTGCCTTGTACCTAACAGCCTTCTTTTTGATCACTTCTTCTTCACTCAGACTTCAGGGAGTGAAATGTGTGTGTATTGTGTAAGAGGAAAACAGTGAGGTGTTTCTGCTTGGCTGGTGGGCACTTTTTTGTGGAACTTACTGGATTCTGGCAGTTAGCATTGCGGGTGAGAAGGTGCAGTTTTTCCATCCTTCTTGCCCAGTACAAAGTCATGGTGGTCCTGCAGTCTATCCCAGGGAGCACAGGGCAGAGGAACACCTTGGATGGGATGCCAGGGCACACAGTCATACACTATGGGGAATTTGGAGATACCAGTTCACATAAATCTCATGTTTTGGGTCTGTGAGAAACAATTACCCATGTGACCACAGGGAGATCATGCAGATTCCACACACAGGGCAAGAGGCAGGGATATGATGCAGTGTCAGATTGCAGTATCCACTGAGTCACCATGCGGCTCAAGTACAGTTTACTCATCTGTAAATCAGGAGAAGCCTAAATATTTCAGGGTCAGTCAATGAATTAAAAAATTGAAGGTTTATTTTAGAACTGTGAGAAATTTAATAGGTTTAATGTCGGACTTTCGTAACACATTCGCATGGAGACATCAAAGCATCATTAATGTTTCCATACAAATTGGGGAAAGATAAATCACTCCCCACTTTAATGATATGGGTGAAACATGCCGGTAAAGATTACATGAACTCAAAATGAAAGCGTATAAGTAAGAATGTGCGGTCCGTAGGTAATGGATATGTTAATGGAAAGCTATAATAATAGTGTAATTGCTTATATAGTTTTAATTGGCCTATCTAGGGCCTAAACTTATGGTCAGAAATTCAGTCCCACGCCAGCCCTGACTACTTTGCTGCTTTTACTTCATCATTCAGCATATCAGGCAAAACAATGACCCTCTTTGTTCACATTTTCACATATTTTGAGCTTCATTGGTTCTGATTAACAGCCCAAATATTATCATATGGCAACCAATATAAAGCATTGCCCTAGAATAGAAAAGTATTACAGTGCTGAGGCTGAACTGGAAAACAAAACATATTTTTCTACATATAGGAAAATAAATAGGAGCAACTATGTGAAATAAAGTAATTTTGGCCATGTGTATATTTTCATTTGGTTTTAAAATCTAAACTCCTAATCAGCAAGCAATAAAAAGAAATATAATGCATTTGAAACTAGACTCAAATGCTAGATGTATGTGTGGTCACTATCATACAAGTAACCCTATCACCACCTTACCCATCTGGCAACCCAAGGACACATGTAAGAATCTACTGCAGACTCCTCAGAAATGGTAATACAGGTACACAAAAATGTTTAACAATAAATATGTGCCCATGGAAAAGGGGCAACATAAAGGAAATGCTCATTGATAGGACTAAAAGTTATACATAGTTTTTCTCTTACAGTCATACAAATATAAAGTACTGTACACTTCACCCACTCATACACATATAAACTCAGTCTATAGTTACCATCTACAGCAGTGTTTCTTAACTGGTGGACTGCAACTCAAAAGTGGGTCACAAGATGAATTTCAGTGGGTCACGGATTGTGTAGACGAAAAAATTGCCAAACCAGTTCGAGAACCACTGATTTAGAAAGTAAATTTATTATTTAACTATTGATGATTTGCTAAATTATATTACACTCTTGTGTAATGTGACTGAATTTCTTTGAACTGGAACAAATTAAATTCTTCCTCCTGTCATTACAATTCAATGAAACATCGTGCGGGGTCTGGCCTATTCAAGTTGCAGTTCTTGAATGCCATGAGGCACAATCAAGATCTCATACTATGATGCTGTGACAAAAATCTCTCCTTGAATGTCACTAAGACAAAAGAAATCATTATTGATTTTAGGAAGAACAGAGCAAATCATATGCCGATATCCTTCAATGGGATCTCTTGTTGATAATTTTAGATACCTCTGTATACACATTACAGATACACTTACAGTCACTTAATATTAAATGCATTCTCAGGAAAGCTCAGCAACAACTGTACTTTCTAAGGCGCCCCAAGAGTTTTGGCATGGACACCAGCTATTGTGAACTTCTATACTGCACAATAGAAAGTCTTCTTGTGGGCTGTATTACACTATAGTTTGGCAGCCTGACAGTACAAGACTATACAATGTAACAGACGGTGAAAACAGCAGCCAGAATTACCGGTACAGAATTACCACAACTCCATGATATCTACACTGTAGAAAGAAATCCACAAATATTATTATAGACACCAGCCACTCTGCTCATGCCTTGTGGGCAGCACTCCCATCCAGGAAACACTAAAAGTGTATTAAATCTCGTATTTATTCTACGTATTTTTGTAATGACTGGTGTAATGCTTGTGTGATGTGAGGCTTTTTAAAATTGTAGAGGTTGTCTATTTTTTACTATTTATGTACATCTTTTATGTAGGGTAGGGAGAGAACAAGAGCAGAAGCATCTCATTGTATATTTTTAATCCATCTTACAATAAACTTTAACTTGAAGTTAGTCAGCTAATGGGATGACTGCCCATCCCTCCTCAAGGTCTGCCATCATCTGTCCATCTCCAAAAGAGCTTGAGCACTCTCCACAGCTCTCCATAGATGGGTACGTGTAGACCGAGGAGTCAGTCATGACTTTAATAATACACAACAATTGTACTTCCAATATCATATATAACATCTTTTATTCATTTACACTCAGGAATGGAAGTATGTGAAGCATTGTATTTAGTAACTGTCCAACTATCATTTAACAACATCATTAACAACATAGTTTTGTAGGAAACACTGGTGTAAAATTCCTTGCAAGTGTGATGAGCAGCTGAAGGAAAACTTCTTGACATGACATCAATATACTGAGGCATGACATCAATATACTGAGGCATGACATCAATATACTGAGGCATGAGCATAGGAGGAAGCATTAACACCCCTCCTCAGCTCATGCCGGAGTGGTTCACAACCCCAGTCCTGGGGGCCCACTGTTATTGGCTGATTGGGTCATCCCAAAATCCCGACCCACACCGGCTCTCCATGGATCAGGTTCCCCACCCCAGTGGTTTGGCTCCACCACCAAGTCTCTTGACGGCAGAGTGATGATCTTGTTGTCCTTCCTTCTGAGGGCCAGGATTTCATTGTCACTGGTGACA
>JAODJU010000108.1:6777738-6799360 GCA_026776725.1 Gnathonemus echidnorhynchus | reverse complement strand
TTATTTAAACTTTATTTTACCAGGTAAATTAACTAAAAACCAGTTCTCACTGCTTTACGTGATATTCGGGAGAAATAGCAGATTACGCATCAGAACTGCCTGGGATACAAATGGTGCGTTCGATTATTTCTCTCCAAGTCGGAACTCGGATGAAAAAGTCACACAACATCTATGCGAGGTCACACATATGAGGCAGCATAACTCCATCATGTTGTCATGCCTATCTAAATGGGGACCTTCCATTCACTTCCAGGGGCAAAACCCCAACACCCTTAACCCCCTACCTAGCCCTATCCTTAACCACAAGTAACCAAACAATATAGAAGACTTTTGGCATTTTTACTTTTCTGATTGCATTCACAGATCTTTGTGGGGACATGAAAAACGAAGACAGGTTTTTATTACATCATGGGGGGGGGGGGAGATCCCCACGATGTAATATAAACCTAATCCTCACACACACATACACACACACACAAAGACACACACTAACATATTTAATTATTCATACACCCTGCGACTTACCTGTTCATATAATCTATACTCACCATACAAATTTGACCTCCACACGTTCTTTTGTTGATCTTTCAAGTACCATCTAGTGAATCTGGGAAGATCCGCAGAAGGGCTTCCAAGTTGAGCAGGAAATTTCTCCTGATGTGCTCACTGCATACCAGTGGCAGTGGAATGCAGATTATAACCCCCAATAAAACTTAACAGGTGAAAATGATCTTGCTTGGATTGCCATGAATAGGAGACACACACGTTTTCTGTTTGCATCTTCTGATAATTACAATCCTTTTTTACACTGACTAGTGGGGATTGTTCATCGATTGTTAGAAACATTACTCTTGCTCAGTTAAGGTCTATTTCACTCTATTTCGGGAAAATTTTCAAAGCAGTGATGGTATGATTTTCCTTAATCTCAGTTCCCTCATCCTGGACTTAGCCTTGTTAGAGATCACAGAGTGCACTCTCAGAGAAAAGGTAAATATTTGTACCTTTGCTTGTCACTGGGGCTGTACCCTTAAGGATCTGCCAATTGTGCCCTTTGTTGTAGGTAATTGTACCTTTTAAGGTACAGAAATGGACTCTGAGGAACATTTCTGTACTATTGATGGTACATTAATGCTGTTTGTATCTTTGGGATGTTCCTCAGAGTCCGTTTTGGTACCTTGCAATTACAAGGGTACAATTAGAAAGGTACAGTCCCACTGTCAAGCAAAGGTACAAATTTTTAACCTTTTTTTTCTGAGAGTGTAGTCATGATCTTGATTAACTGTGCTTGATTAAATTATCTTTAACCAAATCAATACATATAAATAATGGGAATGTGTCATGAACAGCACGACTGCATGAATATGCAGTACTTTAAAATGTTAGTTTTGCTTGCTGCCTTTTAAGATATTTAGGAAATCAGGAAGATTTTGGAAGATTGTTAACATAAATATGATTTTGATATTTGGGGATATTATTTTAGGATATTGCTTTTTAAAAAAATGTATAACACTACAAATTGTCATGACCTGCTCGTTCGATCCTCCTGTGTGCCACACCCACCTCGTTACCTCGTGTTACTTCCTGATTGTTTGCACCTGTTTCCTGTGACTCCTGACTCCTGGCTACTTTTCAAATGGTCTTGTGTATTTAGTCCGCGTCTGTGTCAGTATCCCTAGATCAGTCATTAATGTTAGTTGATGTTGTCTGCCGTGTGTGCTGTCTGCTTGGAATAAACCCCGTTTTGCCCGTATTCATGGCTATCCTCGCCTGCTTCCCCGCTCGCTCACCTGCACGGATTATAACACAAATGCACACAGCGATGTTTGCATGCTGTGAGTGTTGGTCATAAAAATAGAGATGATGTGCAGAGTGCAATAATGTTCTCTGTAGAATTCCAGTTCAAATTATAATTAATTAGAGTATCTTCTGGTAACATCACAACTGTGAGAAACCAGAGTATTTGGAAAGCAAGTGACATTAGGTGTGTTTATTGGGGCAGGAAATGTAAAATTTAGCTGTGTCTAAGGGGCCTGACAGTCTAGTGCACTACAATCAAAAGATCATTGTTCAGCATCAGTGGAGGATCTGCCTTTTGAATTGGGCAGATTTTGTTTCCTTTGTCACCTTGAATAGTTTTACCTGACAGCATTGATGTGCTATTCATTGGCATCTTTATTATTTTTTCTACAGACACCCGAGGGGCCAATTTTATAGCTCTCATATTAGACACAGGATGATCGTTATCATGCCCTGCTTGTCCAGTCCTCCCATGTGCCATGCCCCATCATCTACCTCGTGTGGAATCCCCACGTTTACCAGCTGTTTCTTGTTGCTGTCATTAGTCCTGTGTATTTAAGTCTGTGTTTAATAATGTTTCTCCAGTCCGGTCATTAATGTTGCTGCTCATTTTCCCTTGTGTTCCGTGTGACTTTCCTAATAAATCCCTTGTTCCCCACAATATGGGGAGAACATGCAGACTCCACACGCATGGAGCCATGGTGGAGACTCAGACCCTAGTCCCCGAGTCATGTGGCAACAATGTGAACCACAACCCCACCTCAAACTTGTAGTTAACATGTACAGACGGGCAGAGGAAAGGACCTGATTGACTTTGATAAGGGCTAAATTGTTATGGTCAGAAGACCAGGTCAGAGCATCTGTGAAATAGCAAGGCTTGTGGGGTGCTCACAGTCAGCCATGCTGAGTACCTACTGAGAGTGGTCTAGGGAGAGAAAAACCACATTCCTACGCCTATAATGGGCATGCAAATAACGGAACAGGATCTTCAATCAATGGAAGATGGTTGCTTAGTTCAATGAGTCTCATTTTCTGTTACATCACGTGGACTGCCAGGTGCAAGTTGGCAGAGGGAGTGTGATGCTCTGGGCAGTTTTACTGGGAAATCCGGGGTCCAGTCAGTCAAATGAAGGTCAGATCCTCAGGGGCTTCTCCTCACAACTTAAAGGAGTTAAAGGATCTGCTGCTAACATCTTGGTGCCAGATACCACAGGACACCATCAGAGGTCTTGTTGAATCCATGCCATGGCAGGTTCGAGCTGTTCTGGCAGCTCGCGAAATACCAGTAGCATATTAGGCAGGTGGTCATAATGTTTTGGTTCTTCGGTGTACACCTACATACACACCCAATACTTGAATGCCTTAAAAATTATATATTTCAAAACACATAAAGAACAAAAGATATTTAACATTCATACAAATGCATATCATTACTCACAGGCAGAGTAAACTAAATGAAATATGTGTCATAACCCTAAAAACCTCAAGATGGCGATATTTACAGTGTAATATATGAAGTATAGACCTTAAAAGCCATTATAAGCAGTCAATAAAGACAGACAATTCAAAATGCAGCAAAATGTTAAACCCATATTACAGAGCATTGCTAATGATTTATAACAATACTGATTTATACTTTTGCAAATCTACACACAAACCAGGGCAATTAGACATAACACCATTGAAACCCTTCATTTTTAATACAATGAGTTCTCTTTCCTCACATACATCTCCTGATACTCACATCCTTTCTTGCCTCCCATTCAGGCTGATCTTCTAACATCACTGATTGTAAATGAAAGCGTCACAGAGCAGAAAACCAACAGATCTGATTGAATGATGTCTGTAATCGCACATATTTAAGGATGGTCCCTTTGATCTGCACACCATCTGATAATCTTAGCTCAGACGCCTGTGGGTCTATGAACCAGCAGGCAGCTCCTTTGAGAAAAATTAAGTAGATGGAGTCGGCTCTTAGTCCCTCAGTCTTCAAGTCACAATACGGGAGAGGAGGACACTCAAAGCCTACATGGAAGATCTTTCAAGCTGTCGCATCCAAAGTAAAATCCATTTGTGTGATGGGGGTGACCGCTGCCTGGTGTGTTGTGTGGATTCAGTTAATCTGTTCCCTGTTTTGTTGACCCTATAAAAGTTTGGCCTTCCATCCATCCAATAACCACTGGTCAGGGTCATAAGAACCTGGGGCTGATCTCAATCTAGGGTTAAATGGGTGTTGGAACCCTCCCCCCCACACACACACACATGCACACACACACACACACAGACAAAAACATTCCTCTGGCCCCTCGGTCAGCAAAATCTGCCAAGGGGGTTACTCTTCAGTAGGGATCTAGACCCCCCCCCCCCCCCCAAAAAAAAAAAAAAAAAAGATATCCAAAATGGAAATGTCACATAAAAATTCCACACATAGAGCAGAGGTTTCGGTATGGTTTTGTTGGAGTTATCACCCTTACCCTTTTTTTTATATGTTTTGATTTTCATCTTTCACCCTTCTTAAGCTGACCCTACACCTGTCTAATATTGTTACCCTGAAGAGGGAAACTCTCTCCATAATAAACTACCAATTCTGTGTCATGTGGTTCTCTTTGCTATCCCAGCTGGTGGGATTCCCACACCTAGTTCATGTCCAACTCTGCTCTTTATATACCTTAACATATCACTGCACGCTTCCAAAAAAGTAGCTTTGCTGGTAGGCTGCGATCTTGGCTGTGGTAGGTTGGGGTGAGAGTGGACCCTATCTGGAATCGTATGTCGGCCTACTCACAGCAGCCAACCCATTAAACCTGGGACCCAGGTCCTGAAGTCTGTCAGGAGTGAATTCGCTATCAGGGATGGAGATGCAGTCCAACTGGCAGTGGCTTGGTGCGTCGCCCTCGAAGGCGTAGAGCTTAGGGAGATCATCCGATGGCTTCTCATGAGCTTGAATGGAATAGATCTTCTGCAAGTGAAAGAATGAAATGTGTGGCCACACAGGTTTAAAAAATTAAATGACCGAATGACTGGGACAAAGAGTCAGGTAACTGACACCTTGCACAGCTGTACCCTCCAACAATAGAAAGTGTAAACAGAAACACTTCTTGTCATGGTTCTAAATTGACTCACCTGATTAAGAATGGATCTCAAGTCTATGTGTCTCATTTTAGTATAATTTTCTCTTGATGTAGAAAGAGATCTTCTTAGTGCTGAGCTCTGTTCCAGACCATAAATGCAAGAGACCAAAATTATGCAGATTGTCCTGTCACTCTCATGATAATGTGACTAAATAATGTTAACATGGGGCAGAAGAACTAGTTGTAGTTCAGTTGTGTGACATACCTGGTAGGGTCCACTTTTCATGTATGACCTACTGCTCATACTCTGCAAAGGAAAGGGTTAACTGCTTGGGTGTGTCATAATTAGGTATAATCTGGAAGCCAGTCAGGTGCATTTATTCACATACCCTGTTCAAAGTCTTTCTTGGTAGCTGCTGGGAAAATTTCCCTCCCATGTTATTCGATTGCCCTTTAATGCTGGATTGTACTGTATACTGCAAAAAATACATACTTTTCAAATAAATGCACAGCTTATGACAGGTGATGGACTTCTAATAACGTTGCTCCGTTTGGCAGTTTACCTGCTGGCTCACTCACCTGCCGCAAACTCACACCGTTGGAAGTGTGATCCACCTGATCTTTGTGTACTTGGGTTAATTCATTAGGAATCTATATAGATTAGAAAACAATATAAGTAACAATGCTGTATAATACATATCCCACGTCTTGATGATGTAAAGCGAAACTCTTCAAATCTGGCCCTCGATTCCAAATCCAGGCCATGTTTTCAGTTCTCCCAGGTAGATAGTTTGATAATTACTTCTTATTCTGACTGGCTACAGAGGCTTCACACTGGCTCACAGGTAAAGGAAAGCTGGAAAATAAGCAAACTTGGCCTTTTAGGACCATGACTTGAATAGTCCTGGTAAGATAGATAGATAGATAGATAGATAGATAGATAGACAGACAGACAGATAGATAGATAGATAGATAGATAGATAGATAGATAGATAGATAACATGTAATATGTTATTACCGGACAATCTGTTCCTGGTGTCTCAGTATTGGACGGAATCAAGTACTCTCCAGTGCCCTGGTCGACTTGCATGACTGATTTTTCCTTCTTGCAAGATAAAAAGGCGGCCAGAAGCAGGATACCTTAAACAAAACATTAATGTAATTAAACATGTTTCTGCCAAACACAGCTGAAAGTAAATGAGAAGCCGAAAAGGAAACAATTCGATATTAATGCACAGTACATCTTGAAGTTTCTAAGTTCAGTGATTACCTCTAGAGGGCGAAATAAGCCAAAAAAAAAAAAAAGAACCAGTGTAAGTGGTGGAAAATCAATGGATAGATAGAGTGTGAGACAGACATGTGACTGAAGCTTTACAAAATGTGAGAACTGGGTAATGAAAAATCAAAAGACGCAGCGCTTTAATTAAACAGCCTTTGAACCTACACCAACTTTCATTGTTATATTTATCATGATATACATGCAGGATGTTCCCTGCTTTCTGCCCTTTGCTTTGTGGGATAATACCCATGTACTTTGTAACCCTATATTAGCCAAGCAGCTGATGGATAATCACTCCATTCATTACAAATGTAATTAATCGATAAAAATCAATGGATTCCAAACTTACCCTACTTTCACTTTTAAGAATGCATATTTCCTGTTTTCTATGAATGATAAATAGTCTGCAGAAAAACTGCACACCTACACATTTTTACACTGCACACCCCATATCTGCTGCCTGCTTTATTAAAAGTGAATAATTTGTAATCACACTCTCAGCCCAGTACCCCGGGCGCTGAATTAGCTTCCCCCTGCTATGTCCCGAAAGTCACATATGGGTTAAATGCAGAGATCACATTTCGTTGTTGTGCACCGTGTGCTGTGGTATGTCAACAATGACAAATAATCACTAAAAAAAAAAAAAAAGTTGTGGTTTAGATTTCATAATATAAAAATGTATCTGGCATTGAATCTAACTGACAGAGTGAAGAAATGATAATAAATTGTTTACAATCAATCCAGTTTCGATTCATCCATAACTGCTTGTTCCGATCCTGGTAAGCAGGGAGCATCTTACAGTTCTCAAGGCAGGGAGCAACGAGAACAGGATCCCAGCCAATGAAAAAGGCAAATGAATTTCCCAACCAAAAATCAGGTGTATGGTTTGCCTGGGGGCCCGATATGAGTTGCACCGGTATTTTTGAATATCATCTTACCCAGTAACACAAGCGGTGCGATGAGCATGACCCCGAGTGCAGTGTTCGTGACCCGCGATGCGACTGCACGCTGCATCTGGCAGTTGGGAGAGGTCGTGCAGTCGCACACGGTGACTGAGAGGTTCTGCAGGGACCCGTGACCCTGCGTGTCGTAGACCTTGAGCTGCAGCTCGTGTGGCCCAGCGTACACCGTCTTCTCCTTCACAAGGGTAGCCGTCTCCCCTGTAGGAAGCACACCACTTCGTATCGTACAACTAACACATTTGTCATTTCTCTGCTTTTTTGTGTTCAGTGACACTGAGCAAGTACGGACAATGATGCTAGCTAAATGCGTTCCTTTTAGCTAATGTCGAATAATATTCAGTAAGATTATAATATTTTCTATAATATTTCATATGTTAAATTACAATGTTCTGACTATATTCCAAAATTATGTATGAGTAAGGGTATCAGGCTAAAAAAAATATATAATCTTTGAAATGAATTTAGTTTGGGCATTAAAAATCCAAATGCATCTAATCGATCATTAAAATCTCTATTTTGATAGGACTCTTGCTTTGTTCCGCACTCTTTCCACACCAGCTAACGTTAACCACAAAAGTGCTTGGATAACCATGAGTTCTTGCTGTGTCAGGAGGTATCGGAAACGCGTCCCATCTGAGTTATCCAATTACCGTGGTATGGATCCAGGTGCCATTTGCCCTTGACGTCACCTTGCAGCTCAAAGAGATAGGGCCCGGCAAAAGGGTCCTGATCCTGGTCATGGGCGGCGATCTGGATCGCCGTGGGCCCGTCCGACAGGCACATGTCCACTGCGCGCTGGAGCAGCTCTGGCACGTTGTCATTCTGGTCCTTCAGGTGGATGATGAGAGATCCTGTGCCCGTCAATGGCGGCTTGCCTGAGGCAGCGAAGGGACGCCGCCGAGCAAGAAGGGCAGGGGTGCGTGAAAAGGGGGGAGGGAGTGACCTTTCAGTGGCTGTTTAAGTGGAATTACATGCTATTGCTCTCTGTTTGATCAACTCCCAAGAGGTGCAGCTGCAGGCTGGTTACACATGACAGGCATTCAAAGGCTTTGTGCAAAAATAAATATTTCCCAGCAGGGTGTGGTGAGATACCTCACAGAGCCATATTTGCAGGAGTAGGTTCTTACCTTTATCTATTGCGTACAAGGTTACAGTGTAGGTATTATTCACAACGAAAGGCGACTCTCTGTCCAGTGTCTTCACAGTCTTAATTTGTCCAGTTTTTGGATTCACAGTCACCCAATTACCTGGATCTATTCCTATCTTGTACCTGAAAGAAAATGACAGATGTAAATTAACAGAACAGAAGCAATTATACCAAGTTAGCAATAAAGACATTTGAAACAAAGTAAAAAATACCGTATTTTGTTGCTTAATAATAAATTATCTGAATGAAAGCATTTAAACTCCTAGTAAAACAGGAAACATGTATATGGGCATGTAATATTAGTTTAAAGCGGAGAAGAAGCATAGGCATTTCAAACATTGATTTGTGCATAAAATGTTTTCACTGTTGTTTTCTATACTTTGACATGCATGAACTTTTTTCTTTTAGATCAATATATGTGACATATAGCAGTTTTGTTATACAGACACTCCTCTACTTACGAACGAGTTACATTCCGAACGGCCGTTCGTAACTTGAAATGTTCGTAAGTCATTATTTGACATCATTTTAAGGGCATATGCAAGTACAAAGAACTAGGATGCTGGGAGTACGCATGCTACGCTGCTGCGCGGTGGGAGTAGCGGCCAGAAGTCATACTAGGCGGAATTGGCGCGCAGAAAAAAAAATTGATGTGGTGGACAGGAAACGGGAGCCCAAGGAACACAATTTGGACTTACAGTCCTCTTCGTTCGTATGTCTGAAAGTGCGTAAGTTGAAAGTTCGTAACTAGAGGAGCGTCTGTACTTTTAAAACAAGCCTTTGGCATGCACATTTGTACATTGGCTATCACTTCTGTCGTACATTCCTTTCATTTCCGACCAGGCTGCCATTCTTACACAAATTCACTATTATAGGTGCGATCCGGATCTATCGCAGTGAGAGTTTCGAGCAGATGTCCCACTTCTAGGTTCTCTTCGACCATGATGATTTTCACGGGCGGCGTGAAGGCTGGCGGGTCGTTCACATCATCCACAAACACGGTTACGGTCTCGGTGTGAGCCGCAGGCACTCCCTCCTGTCCAGGCACCCCTGCTGTCGTAAGCACCTCCCACAGCCCCGTTTCGGCCTTCTTCTGCACCTGGCAGGAGAAGAATGGCTCCTCGTTCTCCACACTGATGGTGAGGTTTCTGCTGGCGGCCGACTCAAAGTCGAGGGGCTGTGGAACATCGACAGCGTTAACCAGTGTTCACTGTACTGCCATGTGCAAAATCAGACTTGGGCAAAAGCTATTTTATAATAAACGGATTTTATGATCACAAGTACAATCACAAATACAATTGCTACTTCCATACTGACATGTAAAAATGAACTTTCTTCAAAAGATAAAGTTATCTATCATAGCTGTCATGGGACATGAAAACACTCATTAGTAAATTGCACCTGCTGAAACGATGAAGTTCAAATTTGGCCCTCCACAGAACGTAATTGCCCAGGCCTGCGTAACATGAACATACAAAGCAACACTGTGTATTTGGCATTCCTGGCAAGAGTGGGCACGGCAATGTACCTTTTCAACGACCAGTATTCCGTCATTGGTTTCTGGGTCAGTGTGGATGCTGAAGACATTGTCCTTGTCTCCGTGGATGGTGTATTTGGCTTTCCACGCTGGCGTGTTTTTGGAGTCCTTGTCCGTAACATGTACTCGCAAAATAGAAACTCCTGACTCTCTCTCATTGATTCTGCCTGGTCCCTGGGAAACAGAGTCATTTTCAAATACTGTACACATCTCAATAAAACAGCTTTGCATTGTGTGCTCTGTCATAGTGTTATGGTTTTCTCAGCAAATAGAGGAAAATTCCCAAGTGCAGAATGAGGTGAAATAATGGCACTGTCCAAGCTTATGTTTTGGTTTTGCTAATTCAAGAGACACAATGGACCTGCCATATCATGGGCCAGTTACTATGGATACATTTTAGAGGGATTATCACAATCAAAATGCCTTTTTCATCCAAAGTAGGCATGAAAATGTCATTATTTGGTGATTTTTTTATGGTAATGAAATATAATGGAAACAAAGCCAGTGCCATTCCGCCCATTAAGCGACACAAGGCGGTATTTTCTGAGGGGGTGCTGAGTTAGCAAGGCACTTTCACTCTGTTTCAGACAGGGGGCGCTTGCCTTAGGCACCATATGGGGCTTGTCTGATGCACCAAATGGCAAATTAACTCCTTATACAGCTGTTTTCGGAATGGATATTTAATTGTGCTTAATGGAATCTGTTAAATATCATGTAATTTAACTAATAAGCGACTGAGGAATCTTAAAGCTTCCATGGAAATCACACAGCATTGTGTGCACAGCCTGAAAGAAACACAAATTGCCCAACAAGTGACTGCATGCTCAAGTAATTATTAAGGAAGTTGCATAGTGAGCTGCTGTTTCAGTGTTGACTCAGACTGTCAGCTGAAGTCAAGCAAAGAAAGTCGTATCTAGCCAATCCTGTCTTTTCTGTTTGTGGGGAGCGTCGGTAATCTTTTTTGACACCTAGAACAATGTGGTCTAATATTCTGAAACTTGAGCGAGAAAAATAAAAAAATGTTACTTTTTGACCAAAGAACTCTTTAGGTAACAAGAAAGAAAAGAATGTCAACTTTAAGTGCACTGCAATAAAATGTTGTATTGTTTTTGAAAGTCGTTTTATTATTGGTGGAAATAGGACTAATAAGATTACCTTAAACATAGGATCAAAGGCTATTTAGTCTATTCTGTTTGTTTTGGATTGTTTTGGTTCATACAAAAACAAAAAAAAAAAGCCTTTAAAACTTACCGTGCGACCTGCAAAGGTAGGCAGATGGTTGTTTTTGTCTGTCATGCTGATACTGACTGTAGTGTTGCTGGACAGACGCACCACCTCCCCATTGTCTTTTGCTTCCACCACTATGTTGTACGTCTTCGCTTTCTACAGGACAACAAACATGTCTGATGACTCACGTGCATCTTTAACTTTTGCGCACACTTTAAAAACAACTTTTGCAATACGATGGACATCTTTAAAGGGCAACAAAAACCCATGTGATGGAAAATTGTCTCTTACCTCATAGTCCAAACATCCTTTAAATGATATTTTGCCACTTTGTTCAATGAAAAACTCAACGTTGGAGGTTTTAGGGGTCACAGAAAGTATCGTATATTGAAAAGTTGAGTTTGGGGTTCCTGGTTTATCAAAATCTGTTGCCAGTACAGTCAAAACATTGGATCCTTGACAGGTAAAAAAAGAGCAATGTTATAATTTATTGAATTACAACTGTACAAAATGTAAGATACCTGTAATGGCATGTACAGCAATCATATTAATATTTCTTAATTCTGAAGATGCTTTACCCTGTGTCATTGATTCTTCAGTCGTCGTTTCATATACTTTTTTTTGGAATACTGGGGGATGGTCATTTATGTCCAATATATTTATCTCGACACCAAGCTTGGTGTCCACAACTGATTGAGAAACTGTGTTTTTTCTAGCTTCAAATGTTAGCTGCAAGAACATTGCAAAATATTACTTTTTTTTGACAAATTATTTGTTTCAAAGTACAAGTATTTGCTAAAATAATGATTGATATGCACCACACGGACCATTGTAACCCGGGGAGCGAGCAATAATGTTTCAGGAGTAAGAGTTAGCTGCTGTATACCTTCAACACGTGATACTGCTCATAATCCACCTTCCCGTGAACAGTAATTACCCCCGTATCTGGATCGATTTTCAGGATATTCTTGGGCTCTTCGTCTACCCCCTTTCCATGGAGAATGAAGTGCACAACGTAGTCACGCTGAATGCTGATCTAAGAGGACGGGTTGAGCATGAGCACATGTGTGAAGCGAGTCACACGCGAGAAGTCCGGTATTAATTATGTTTGCATTTCAAACAATTTGTGTAGCTTAAATCATCTGAATAGAAAATGAAAATTATGCCCAAGAAAGCTTACATTCCCCAACTGATATGGGAATGGGCCTTTATGCTCCTCCTCAATGGTGAATGAGTCAATGATCCAGGCTCTCTTCTGTCGGACATGACTGTTTGATGATGAGGCCTCCAGCGCTGGCACGTTCTAGTATAAAAAATGTAAATTGATCTGAAGTTGAATGAAGTTGACATTGATTAAACCATAGACTTCCAAATCTTGGATTAAATGGATTATGTAGCATTTAGATTGAGCTTACTTCCTTTTGTATTAATATGGTATCATTAAGCCAATGTTTATAACCCTGATCCTTGAGACAATGAATGCCGGATTCTGCCTTATATATGATGGTGATTAAGTAGGTTTAATTTAGACAATAAATACATGTTGCACAATTCAGATAATGCACTAGACCATGGGAAGGCGTGCTAAAAAGTTTAAGTATATCAACCAAAGTAAAAAAGTAATAGAGAGACCTTCAGGGGACAGGGTTGGAAAATATTTTTTAAATAGTTTTGCATTGCCTAGCCACTGTTTTGCATTCCCTCACAAAACTTTTGCAATAATTCACAACTGATTTGTAACTTTGCAGGTTTTGTAGTTTTGCATTCTCTTGCTAAACATTTTCTAAAAAACTTGCCTTCTTAATTACAAGAAAATGCAATATTTTCCAACCCTATGCCCTTAGGGGCCCCGTAACAGAGTGCCAAATGTATCTGTGTGATAATTTTGTAAATGTAACAAAACTGAACTTACATTTATCAGTTCTTTAGATAATTGATTTCAGGGCTAAAGAGAAGCAGCTATTGACAGAAAATTAATGCTGCATTTTTACTGATTTAAAAAACAAGGCGTTTAGAAAGTTAAGTCATGTTCTTCGGTTAACATTAAACAGTCGTTACAGAGTTTCATGTTATTTTGATTAAAACCCTGCGGTATGTAGCCATTTATTTGAGATGCAGCACTAACAGCCACAGCTTCAGACCGCCTCTGGGCTAGACAGAGCAACCATTCTCGTGTTTACTTTATCTGGAGACTGACATTACCATAGCTACAGCATAAAATATGTATATGTTACCTAGGCAGCCCGCTGTATGTTTTTACCTTCCTTTCTTTGGTAAGATATTATATTATTTTGTAGAATGTGCATCTGTAAAAGCACCTTCAGAACAAGTATTTTTTTCGCCCACAATTAAAATGTATATATTGTGATTTAAAAGCATTGTTGCAAACACACACACACAGGCACACACACATACATATTTACAGACAGATATATAATCTCCTCTTTTTTAACCTCTCCTAAAGGGCACCTCAGCCATCCTATGTATTCCTTGAATGTCTCCACCAATCAATCAGTCAATCAATCGATCAGTCAATCAATCAATTTCATTAACTTGATTTGTTAAATAATTGAATGGGTTATTGATTAGCCAAACAAGATGGTCAAGCCCAAAAAATACATGGCTGCATTGGATGGTTGCAGCATGTCATAGTTCTACACCAACAAGAAGATCATTTAAACACCATTTTCTGTAACTGCTTAAGACTTTTGCACAGTACTCCGTGTGTGTGTGCGTATATATACTACCAGTAAAAAGTTTTTGCACACACTGACATTTTCTACATTTGCATGTTACTCACTTAACATTTATAAAATACACTCAATATTCTTCGCTAACACATCTATAAATTTACAAAATTTGTAAATTGTAAAATTTACAAATCTTACAATTTTACAGTATGTTCACCATTTGAGTACCTTTATCTGCAAGAAAATGTCGTGTCTTTCATTCATTAAAGTTATAACCAGAGAAAATTCGAAGCATTCTTTCTGCAAGCAACATTAAATATTGCTCTGTTTCAAGGGATGAAACAGTTAACTAGTGCATTTGACTATACTATCATGATACAACCAGTTAATAGGATGTCAGACATGCACTGTTACATACTCTTTCCATGTTATAAGGGAAACTTTTTTTATTTGACTTATATTTTTATTTGTAGTTGTTGACTCAACTGCCCAGTTTTTAATAAGAAAAAAAAATCTACAGTGTATGAAATAAATGGAAAAGTGGTCAAAACCTGGCTGAGTGACTGGTAATGTATATATCATCTTATCATCACGTCCTAACAAAATAATAATAAGAACAATAATAATAATAATAATAATACATATCGACATACTCTTCTATTGTTTTTGTGTATTTTAGCATGGATGGAATGTATGAGCATCTATTTAAATAACTGTTGGTGTACTTTGATTTTTTTTAACTTGTCCCAGACAAGAATTCACAAGTTCAAACAATTAAAAAAATGTGTTAAAAGCCTTCAAAATCTAAAACTATATCTACAGATAATATAGGTCAAAAATGTAAAAATTCACTATTATTATAATCATCTGTGTTTTAAAATGTATATTTAGATGAAAATGGTTTCTCTTTAAAGTTATGCCCCAGATTATTGTTAACTCAATCTGATTTCTACAAAAACATCATTTAATCGGGGATTAAAAGGATCCGCTGTATCCTAAGGACCACTACCTCACTTTCTGGTTTCAAAAAAGGAGGGAATACTGCTCAAGCACTGGTAAGTGCTTTTTAAACTTTCTTTGATAAATGCATGAAATAACATTGAATCAGGTATGTCTCAAGCATAATAGGTCAACTCCGTGGCCCTTACAAGTCAAAACTAAATAAAAAAAAGATCTGGTTTAAAAATGCATATTTTGATTAGCATTAAGAGACCTCTTACCTACTTTTAAAAATGAAATGACTACTGACTATGACTATGCTGTGAAATTAAAAAATATAACAATTTTGTCAACTCCGTAAGATGTCAACTCTGTCAGATATTTGAAGGATTTTCATTTAGTTCTAAGGTCTGAAGCAACCAAAAGTAGTAGATTCGTGTTTGAAATGGCAATCTGTGTGCTTCCAAGTTTTTTTAAAATGTTTATGTACTATTTTATGTTTTCTATGATGTCAAATCTGTCAGTTGGCTGTCAGCTCCTTCAGATGGATTTTCTGTTATATTCATTAAAAGTGGGTTCAGAATGATTCAAAAAATTAGTTTATGACAAGAAAAATTCTGTTGTACACCTACTGTGTGTTAATAGGGTTATAAATGTGTTTTATGTTATAATGTTGAGGGATTTTCTGAGTTACTTTGTTTAATTATGTTCTTTTAGTTCGTTCATTTATAGCTTTCATATTTCTTATTTTTATATATCTTTCTGTCCTTGCTACTTGTTCATCATGTTCTTTGCCTCTCATACAACTTACTCTCACCAAGGCCATCTGACCCCCTGGCTCCAGGAGTCAGTATGAAGACCATAGATAAAGGGCCTGCTTCCCTCAGTGGGGAGAATTTTTGTGTGACTGATGAAGTTGACAAAATTCAAGCTCTCAGTTGCAAAAAATGTCTTTTAAGATAAAATGAAATCACTGGGAGTTTGGCCCATTACTAAGTTTAATAGCCAAGATGTTTGATCCATTTAAAAAACATTTTCCCAGCGTGATTGAAGAATAAAAATTAAAATTTCTCCAAAATAAGATTTTGTCCCTATTCTCAAGAATATTCTATTTCAATTAATACCTCATCAAGTTACTGAACTATTTAATAAGTAATTCTATTAAAATTCTTATTTTGTGTTATTGGTCATTTGCATATATGCTGATGATTAGACTGTTTTGAGAGCCTGGTGTTCTCTTACAGTTCAAATCCGGATTTGCTGTGCCAATAGCCATTGTCAATAATTACTCTCTTCTCAGGTATTGATTGTCAGCCCATTGTATCATGCGGTTCTGTAGTAAGGGATGTGGTAGATACATTGTGTTAATCAGCCAAGTACAGAAGAGTGATCAGCAACGGATGGAATGTGAGCCACGCAAGTTCAAGAGAAAAGACAAAGTTCGTATGTAATTGTACTATTTTGCAGTAATTTGGGGGGAGGAGCAAACTGTAAATAGATCTTGTGGCTGAGTGACTGCACACTCCAACGGCCTTTGTGTGCTTGGGCATACCCAGCTTTCCTGCTGTAAGTACTTCCTGGGAAAAGCTCTGCGTCACTGTGAACCTTAATGGTCATGAGGTAGTGTCTGTGTGTTAAAATGAACAGCGTGTGTAACATTAAGAAATACTGATTCTAAACAGTCATTTAAAAATTGTCATTTGTGCAGAGACATTTAAAATTTGTCATTGTGCAAAGTTCTTTATAGATCACTTTTTTTTTGTAGCACTTCTTATTCTTGCAGTTGCTAATAATATCTCTTATTATTTGCTAATAATATCTCTTATTATTTACCACAGCTGTAATTTAATCCTACACCTAGACTTCTTCAGTACAGTGCTATTATGCTTGCTGGTGTTCTGAGCACTGAGTTGCAAATTCGGCAGTTTCTTGCTTATTGTTTAAATGACTTTTTGATCTTTGCCAACAATCAAAGTCACAATATATGTAAAGGGCATATAAGCCGTACTTACCAGTGACAGCAGAAACAGCACAGTGGATATCCTGGCAAAGGCCCGCATGGTATTCCACCTCAGCAGACAGTGTCACTGTGTTTGCCCAAGCATAGCCCTGTGCATGTGCAGCCTGAAGGTGTTTCAGTTTAAATGCGGGAAGGCAGTCTCAGACCCCCCCGTGATGCCGCTCGCCAGCAGGCAGCTTAGCTCATACATGCATATTATTGGAATGTGTTTTTGTGCCTGGGGGGCGGAGACAGGAGTGAGAGGAACAGAAAGACTACGAAAGTGTGAATGCGTAAAGGCGGAAAGGTGAGCTTTTAAGGGAGGTTAACCTGACTGATAAGCAAAACCAAAAATACAGTAGCAGTGTAGCTGGTGACACTCTACACAAACTTCCAGGGTCCCTTATATCTTCAATAACATTGCCCCTAGGGCAGCACGCTGGCCTCAGACCTCCATGGTCAGGGGATTCGGTCTCATCTCTACTCCGTCTTTGTGGAGTTTGCGCGTCTGAATGGTCATCCAGTTTCTTCCCATAGGCCAAAGAGACAGGTAGGCTAATTGGTGTCTCTGAGTTTCCCATTTTGTGTGTGTGTGTGTGTGTGTGTGTGCCCTGAGGACTGGCATCCTTTCCAGGTTTCACCCCAGATGTGTCCCCTGTGCTGCACAGGACTGGCATCAGTCCAACCCCATGACCTTGACTAATATACAGTTGAAAAATAGATAATATTGCCAATACAGTGCTCACGGAAAGTTTTAGGATGCTTGCTTAATTCTATAATAAAGTTGCAAATTTACTGGTTTCATAACAGAAGTCCAGTGACAAAGCAATGTTTACCATATCTACACACGTCTTCCACAGACATTTTCTTTTTATTAAGTGTCATAGTTTTTATGCGGATGACACTCCACTTCGCCTCCCTTTTAAAACGCAATGAAGTCAGTATGTTAGATAATCTAACTGAGTGTATAGGAGCAATTAAGGCCTGGATGTCATGTAACTTCTTAAAACTGAATGAGGTCCCCTTGGATCCAAGGTGAATTTCTATGTTAACTCGGGCGTTATCTTTGATTCTCAGTTAAATTTTTCTCTTTGTGTATTGGTACTAGTGAAACCTTGCTTCTTCCAGTTAAGAAACTTGCAAAACTCACACATGCCCTTCCTTTTCATGAAACAATTATTCATAACTGTGTCATCTTCCCTGGAATATTGCAGTTAGTTATTTACGTGCCTTAGTCAGAAAACACTAGCATGGCTTCAACTGGTGCAAAATGCAGTGGCTCAGTTTCTTACAAAGCTTAGACACTTTCATCATATTAGTCCAGTGCTGACTTCTCTCCTCTGGCTCCCAGTGAAGTTAGAATAGATTGTAAACTCCTGCTGCTAACCTATCAAGCCATGAATGGTGAGGTTCCTGAAAATCTTTGTGAACTGTTGACTGTGCATGCAAGTTCCAGGTCTCTAAGGTCCTCTAGCCAAGATGTGTTAGTGGTTCCTAGAACTAATTTCAGGTGAAAAGAGAACTGCGCTTCTACCGGTCTTGTCCCGAGATTATGGAATAATCTCCCGCTGCACATTAGGCAGTCTGACTCTCTCGCCACCTTTTTAAGGCAGCTAAAAGCACATTTTTACTCTTTGGATTTTAATAGCAGTGAGTTGATGTGACTTTTTATGTTTTATTAGTATTTTAATATTTTGGTCTTTCAGTGTTGTTGTGTGGTGTTTGTTTCTGGAATAAGTTTCTTTTAAAATTTGTTCTAAGAAATTGTAGCTCCTGCTTAGGAAAGTTCTATAGAAACAAACTTCTACTTACTGATTTTTTTTTTGTCTGACTCATTCAGTTCTTTTCTTGCCATTTTGTTATTAATTGCAATTATAGTCATTGGCTCCCAAAGCGACACTAAACACAAATGTTTGGTGTTTTATATAATTGGAAAGGTGTTACTAATTATAAATCACCCAATGATGCTTGTCAATGAACATTAACTCAGAACAGCTCTTTTATAACTATAATTGGATTTCAGTTTGTTAGTACTTGAAATTAATGCCTTCCATTAAAAAATAAAACATTTTTTGTGAATGAATGAAGTAATAATCTGTTAAAAAAACAATGAATTTGTAATATTTACTGAATTAAGCAGGCATCCCAAGACTTTCCCTGAGCACCGTATCTGTAGTTTGTACTGCGTATCGATATTACTGTGAGTAGAATACTGTTCATTGTCTATGTGCAGATGTTTTATTAATTTTGTGGCATGATTCATGCTTCACACAATATACAGTTTAACAGACATTGCTTACTACAGCCACTAAATGCAAATGTTAAAAGCAAATATATCATATCTGTATAGCTGTCTGTTTAACTACCAGCCAGGTAATCAATTACTTCAGAGATTCTCGTTTTAGAGAATCTTGTGAAACCAGAAAATAAAATAAATGAACATGCTCTCACAGTCTTACAGTCATGATTTACGTTTTCTGTCTATCTTATACACCCACTTACCTGGTGCAGGGCAGTGCTGGTAGCCTGAGGTCTGTTTCGTGCACCTACATAAATACTTTAACAGCTCTCATCTTTTACTGGAATGTCATAAGTGACATAGTATAATAATATCACATTACAGAAAAGTTGACAAGTCTTTAGGCAAGTATTTAATACTGTGCTTTTTGAGATTTGAATAGTAAGGGTAAAAAGATCAGTGTTCTCTGAAAATTTGGGGTTTGTCACGCCGAGATGAGGGGATAGAGGAATGATCCATATGCAGCTATGGCACACAAAAGGGGACTTTATTAACTGGTATAAAACATACAGGGAACCAGAAAAGTAAAGGACCACAGGGGGTCAAAATCAGAAGCAAGGAGGGTAAACCTTAAGGGAGAAAGACTGAAATAGCACAGGTAACAACAAACTGGGACCAAGGCACACAGCATGAACACCTACATCCACAATGACCAACCAATAAGGCAAGAGTAAGCAAATATATACACTTATAATGAGGGCTACGTGAGGGGCAGGTGCGAACCATAACAATTAACTAAACAATGTGGCTGGGAACAAGACACAGGTGAAGGTCATTACCATTTAACACTCAGTGCTGAAATGTTAGGAATGGGATGACAGACCGGACAGGGTGTGGACTGGTCCTGACCAGGCTAAACATTTTTAAATGATGAAGTATTTATCCCTGCCAGAGAACGACATTTCATTTTGTAGGAGCCATGCTTATATCACCTCACAATTCTCAATTTCTGCAAGAGTGCTACGCTTTGTTGAGCCACGCAGCATTTCAGGCACCTGAAGTTTTAAGGCAACTACCCATGATTGTTAAGCTTGTCATGTGCTGCAGTTTTATAAACCGATCAGCCTTAACATTAAAACCACTGACAGGTGAAGTGAATAATATTGATTATCGCTTTACAATGGCTCCTGGTATGGGTGCCATTACATACTAGCAAGTGAACAGTCAGTTCTTGAAGTTGATGTGTTGGAAGCAGGAAAAATGGATAAGCATAAGGATTGACTAGCAACTTTGACAAGACTGCGATGGCTAGGCAACTGAGTTAGAATATCTCTAAAACAGCAGGTCTTGTAGGGAGTTCCCAGTATGCAGTGGTCAGTACCTATGAAAAGTGGCCCAAAGAAGATCAAGCAGTGGACCAGTGGTGGGGTCATGGCTGCCTAGGGTTCATTGATGCGTGTGGAGAATGAAAGCTAGCTCATCTAGTCCAAACCCACAGGAGAGCCACTGTAGCACAAATTGCTGAAAAGGTTAATGCTGGCTGAAATTCTCATTTCCCATTCAAATGGAACGCAAAGGATCTGCTGTTGTCGGCTTGGTGTCAGATACCACAGGACACCTTCAGAGGTCTTATAGAGTCCATGCCTTGATGGGTCAGAGCAGATTTCTGCAGGGTCCTACATAATATTAGGCAGGTGGTTTTAATGTTATGGCTGATCAGTGTATCTTGGGGTTTAGTAACCTTTCAGCTTGTGTTATTATACAACACTGTGCAATTGTCTTAGACTGCAAAACAAAGTTCTTTATGTTCGTGTAAAGGTATGGTTAAATGTCTGTCAAAGTGTGTCAGCTTAACTGTTTCAACCTCTTCGAAAGTCGCCCAAGAATTTGCAGTAACCGTTCCACATACCCATATACTTGTCGAATGGTCTTCTAGTACAGAATATCTGGAAAATCAATACCTTATCAAATTATTTAACTAGCTTAATAGTGAACTGGTGGTAAAATGTAAGAAATACATGGAATGGCTGAGGCGGCCCTGACGAGAAGTTTAGGAACTGAAGCGATATTCTTCTAGCAATCCAAAAAGCTATCAGTAACTTTTTGGAGAATACACTACCGTTCAAAAGTTTGGGGTCACTTAGGAATGTCATTGCTTTTGGAAAAAAAATAAGTTTTTGTCCATTAAAATAACATCAGATTGATCAGAAACACTGTGTAGACATTGATAATGTTGTAAATGACTATCGTAGCTGGAAACGACTGATTTGTAATGGAATATCTACATAGGTGTACAGAGGCCCATTATTAGCAACAATTAGTCCTGTCTTCTAGTGGAATGTTGTGTTTACTAATGCATGTTTATCATTTTAAAAGATTAATTGATCTTTAGAAAGTCCTTTTGTAATTATGTTTGCATAGATGAAAATTGTTGTGCCGATTAAAGAAGCAATAAAACTGGCCGCCTTTGGACTAGCTGAGTATCTGGAGCATCAGCAATTTTGAGTTCAATTACAAGGTCAAAATAGGTAGAAACAAAAAGCATTCTTCTCAGTCTTGTAGGGGCTCCTACCTTTTAAGCAGAATTCATTTTCTCATCCCTTGACTCATGCGTGCAGGGTTGCTGGTTTTACGCATGCCCAAGCGGGGACGCGGGTGTTTTCCTTGTGTGTTCAGGCACGCTGAAAATAAACACACTGTTTTTGGCGCTCTGCTCCACTTGCCTGCCTCTTTCC
>JAODJU010000108.1:6762945-6777638 GCA_026776725.1 Gnathonemus echidnorhynchus | reverse complement strand
ATAAACACACTGTTTTTGGCGCTCTGCTCCACTTGCCTGCCTCTTTCCCTTTTTCTGCTGCACCGCAGCTCCACAGTCTATTCGTTTTCTGAGAAATGAAGGCTATTCCATGTGAGAAATTGCCAGGAAACTTAAGATCTTGTACAATGCTGTGTACTGCTCCCTACACAAGGCAGTGCAAACTGGCTCTAACCACAATAGAAAGAGGAGAGGGGGGGCCCAGTGTACAACTGAGTGAGAGGGTAAATATATTAGAGTGTGTAGTTTGAGAAACAGACACCTCATAGGTATTCAGCTGGCAGCTTCATTAAATAGTACCAGCAAAAGACCAGTGTCAATGTCAACAGTGAAGAGGCAACTCCGGGATGCTGACCGTGTAGACAGAAATGCAAAGAAACAGCCATAACTCAGAATGGGCAATAAAAAGATAAGACTGAGATTGGCACTGGAAGATTGGAAAAAAGTGCTATGGATAGATGAATCTTATTCTGAGGTGTTTGGATCACAAAGAAAAATGTTCGTGAGACACGGATCAGATTAAAAGTCGTTAAGCATTCCTCCAGCATCATCCGTCAAGCATGGTGGAGGCAACATGATGGTCCAGGGCTGCTTTGGCAATGTAAAGTGGGAGATTTATGCAGGGATCCTGAAGAAGGAAGGCTGTCACTCCATTTTGCAACACCATGCTATACTATTGTGGCCAGTGCTGACTTAATGGTTAGGGAAGTGCAGTTGTAATTGAAAGATTACAGGTTCAAATCCCTGACCAGCAAGGTACTGCTCCCTGCGCACTGAATTAGCCGCCCCCTGCTATGTCACGACATCACACATGGGTTAAATGCCAAGGACACATTTTGTGTCACCACTGATCACTAAATTCTAAAATTCTACCCTGTGGATGGTGCCTAATTTGAGCCAATTTCATCCTACAACAGGACAATGAACTATTTAGGGAAGAAGCAGTCAGCTGGTGTTCCGTGTATAATGGAGCAGCCAGCGCAGTCGCTGGGTCTCAGCTCTACTGAGCTCTTATGGGAGCAGCCTGACCGAATTGTATGTAAGAAGTGCCCATGAAGCCAATCCAACCTGTGGGAGATGCTTCTGGAAGTACACGCTGAAATCTCGTCAGATTAAACTGACATCTAGAATGTCCAAGGTGTACAACGCTGTAATTGCTGTAAATGGATTACTCGTTTATGAAAACAAAGTTTGAAGAACACATGTATTATTTTAATTTAAATAATAATTCTAACTTTGTCAATGGCTATTTCCTATTTATTTAGCTATATTTCCTATTCAAACTCATTTAATATATGTTTTCATGGAAAACAAGGAAATTTCTAAGTAACCCCTAACATTAATTAATTGACATAACTGGTACGCAAGTACACATTCACCTTTAATAGCGCTAGCAATATGTGCTGCAATCGGGTTGTTGTAACAGCGTGAATACGTACGTATTTTATGTGCATTTGCGCCAATATGACAAGAAATTATCGTGCATTTTAACCTTTATATGCTAATTCTTACTTCATTTGCGGTATAGAGTTTAAAATTCACGGTAATTTCTTATCATCTCGGCGCAAATGCATTTGAAATACGTACGTATTTGCGCTGTTAAATTAATCGATTGCCGCACCTATCGCTTTTAAAGGTGAATGCGTACTTGCGTACCAGTCATGTCAATCCCTGTATATATACCTCTTTATATTGTAATGTATATCTTGTAAATAGCCCCTGTATGTAATTGTTGTTACCCTTGCGTGTGTTTGTACTCGGCCCTTAAACGATCCTGACGGGAATTACCAACCGTCTGTGTGCCTTACTTTCCTTAGTGTAACTTCCCCGTGTTTCTGCACAATTCTGCGCCCCCGTGTGTTGCTTTCTGTGCGGTCCTTTTCGGGACTGGACATAAAAAGCAACTTTGTGTAAATCTCCTGTCATCTTTTGCAGTCGGTGCGTTGGTCTGCCAAGCGTCACAGTATATTTCATTTAATATTTACTTGACAGAATAAATTGAATTAGAAATTAATCTTGTTGCTGACAAATTTAGACATTTATATTTTCATAATCGTGAGTACTTTCACAAAGATACGTATTAAAACAAATTTCTGGGGAAATGCAAAGTACAAAGCGCTGTATTATAATTCCAATATTTTTATCATAAAAGTTTAGACGTTCTTAACTCCCTTCCACAAAATCATATGTCCCCATAACCTGATCAAGATAACAGGAAAAGGATGGAAGGAAGAATGTATGGAGGGAAAATTAAATCTGGCATAGAGTATCCAATCTTCCATAAGTGTAATTTACTCTTTCATCTATCTTCCAGTCATATGTTTAGTCCAGAGTTTTAGTGAGTATGAACGCTATCTCAGGAAGCTCAGGGCAGACAAACATTCATATACATGTCAAATGTAGCACAGCGACATCAATGAACTTGAACTCAAAATGGAATAAAAATGTTTTTGAGTGCTTTTATACAGCTGGGCAAAGTTTTTTTCTTTCTCTATTCAGACACACTCCCATAAACTGAGAAATGAGTGAAAGAAAAAAATGTTCCGTGGTCTCTTAATTTGTTGTATATAAATTTGCAAACTGCAGCCTGGTTCTTCCCTGTTTCTCATTAATGAAGGGCTTCTTCCTCGCTTTATGAGGCTTCAGTCCTGCTTCTAGGAGTCTGATACGACCTGTCCTAGCAGTGCACTTCACACCTGCGCTTAAAGTTTCCCATTCCTTTTCAAGGTCACTAGATGTCATCCTGTGATTCATGGGAATCTGTCGGATAAGTTAACGGCCTTCTCTGGCATTAGAAAGTCACTTCCTCCCTTCACCTGGTTGGTTTCTAATCATTCCCAGTGTCTCCTGTTTCACCTTATTCTTGTGTACTGCTGTCTTAGAAATTTTGAACCTGAAAGCATCCTGCTGCTCAGCGTAGCAGCCAGCAGAACCAGGATTAAACCAGGATTTAACAATGCAGATTTTTTTTTTTACATGTAGAGTGGTCTCTTAATTTTTCCCACGGCTGTAGGTGGTGCACATGAACATTTCTAAGTTCAACCAAGGAGACCTCAATAGATAGTTTCGACACGAGTGTTTATTTGATGAAACAATTTAAATGAGTATGTGAATAGTGATTTGGCGAAGCCCAACTCTTGGCCGTCGGTTCCATCGACTCTGAAGCTGACAGATCTGGCTGGGCGACCAGGCAGGAGGCGAAGGAGCCAAACCCTGGAGCAGGATGGGGAGCCCAAGGTGGTGGAGGGGAGGAGGTGGGTGAACCGAATAGCTGTAACGGCAAAGAAGTGGGTTAAACTTATTCTTTATATAAAACCTGGAGCGATGTGATTGGAGACGCTTGCATTCATTAGGTCTCCTTGTTTGAACTTTCGTATTCACTTTCATTTGTCAACAATATGACTGGCAGTCTGCCACAACGGGACTTTTAAATAAAACACGTTTAAGAGTCTGGGCTCAGCATTATGAATGATATGCCAGGCCTGATAGGACAATTCCACCACACCCGACAATAACTCCAGAATGTCAAGTGAAGCATACATTCTTCTGTCATATACTCTGCATGCATCTTAAGTTACCACATGTAAAAAGTGAAACTTTCCAAACATAAACTTTTAAAAGTTTACTTTTAGTAAGTCCCTTGTGTCCAGGATTTATATTCATATGAATCAGTATCTTAAACCTTGTTTTTACCACTTAAGCTTTCTAGATGGAATTTGTTTTGAATTATTGTTGTTTTAAACCATGTGTCAAATAGTTCGATTTATTTAATAGTGAGGAATGTGTTGTTAGAACATAAGTGCGGTTTCGTTCATTAAAGAATTTTATATATATACGTTTTTTTTTTAAAAAAAAAAAAAAAAACAAAATCTGTTTAAAGAATATGAAAATCCCTATTTCAGGTTTCACAGCAGTCATCCAAGTCATTGTTCTGCACCTGTAACACAAAACAAGTTGCTAAGCGTAAAAGCTACTAAGTGTGTAACATTTTTGCTCACTTTTTAATAGTGCTCACTCGATGTCAAGTGTCTCTCCTGAGCCGAAACCCCTCAGGCCTTCCCAGAGGCCTGCTGTTAATCGCTGACAGTAAGCCGCTACGCCCAAACACCAGAATGTCTTTTGTAAAACCATGCATTGTAAAACCTTTCAAAAGTTATGGGAATTATGCACCTGGCCACACAACACCCTGCAACCCCCCAAAAATAATTGAGATTATTCATATTAATTAAAAGTTTTAACAACATTTTAACAACATTAGCCATATGCATTATACAGCCATTACTAAAGGCTTCTTTGGCGGAGGTCAATTATGAGAAACAGTGTAGCCATCAGTTACAAAAGTACTTTGAAAATAATACTTCATAAATGACTGTAGTATGAAAAACAGCTTGTTCAAAGAAACAGTTTGATAAAAGACATGACAGGCCTAGACTGTACCTAGTTTTTTTTTTTTTTTACTTTGTCTTCAGTCGTCACTTATTTTCATTGGAAATGAAAAGCTGAAAACACAGCATGTCAAAGACACTATAAATCGTTAGCTTGTCATGAGTCATATTTAGCAATATAAATCCTTGGCTGATTTTGGTATTATCTGAAATGAAGTGGGGTGTAGTTTTTATGCAACTGAATGTATGTGTTTTTTAGCTCTTATAAATAATTAATTGTATATTAAATATTTGCTTTCTGGATTGTTCCAGAGCAATTATAAATTCACAAACACGTATAATATTTAAATAACACAAACTTACTCGTAGCTGCAAAAGTGTACAGTGTTTTTTATGCTCTGTCGCCAGCATTAATTCAGTGTTGACGGGTGTAGACACAAAAGGGGATTGAGGTCTGTAAAAAGACAATAAAAAAGGGTCTTCCGATATACACCAAGTGGCCAGTGTTTTACCGGCTTGTTGACGCAAACAGACAGGGACTTCCTAGGATTTTTATGCACCACAGTGTCTGGACAATGAAAGAGGTCAGAAGAGGATGGTCAGACTCATTAAAGCTACCGGGAGGATCACAAATGCAAAAACAACAGCAATGATATGCAGAATAGCTTATCTGAACGCACAGCTCATCTACGCTTGAAGGGATTCTGGAGGCAAATGTGATTCCTTCTTGGGATTAGATAAGTGTAGCTAATAGGGTGTCCACTAAGCAGTTAACGTGTGCCAAGTGGCAACTAACCTGAGCTGGGAATATGCATACAGTAACACAGAATGCCCAACTGCATTTAGGGTAAATGGGGCTCTGTGTATATCATTGTAATGAAATATACAAAATTGTGACTATTTACATATAAATCAAACAAAGTTAATAACATAACAGGTGTTCAATGTTGTTAAAATATTTACATGTATGTTATGCAAACATTAACTTTGCATAGCTTGCAACTGAATTAGCAGCAATACAATTTTTTTTTTCTTAAACCTTTCTTAAACCGTGTTGGATTAGCTAAGGTTGCATTACCCTTATTTTTTTTGACGCAGTGATATTATAATGCCATAATGCCACTTCATAATGCATTATGAAGGTAGCTATAGTGCATTATAGATGAGCTTCACAAAACATTCATAAAGCATAATACACATGGCTATAATATGTTGTGCATTTATATAAATAGTTATAGCCATGTTTATAACACTTTATGAATACATTATTATTTGTTAGGAATGTGTTAGTAACACTACATAAGGCCATGTTTTTTGTAATTTCTTTTATGGATCTCCAAAAGATTACTTTCAGTAAGATTACTCCAAGTAGATTACTTTCAGTAAGATTACTTCAAGTAGATTACTTTCAGTCTCTGAATTCATAAAGTTCTTTTTTCGTCTTTAATGCCATTTTCATGAATGAACACATCCTGACATATGGGGCAGGACACATAGCCTTATATGGTATTGTTGGGGCATTAAGTCTGCTAATTTGCAATTCTTGTGCACGCTTGCCATATTACACAAGCCGTTAATGCAGCTTGTGTGTAGGCAGTCCATTTGTGTCCCATGAAAGAACGAAATCTGACCTAAGTGTTTGCTGAAACGGGTAGTTTGTAGTTTGGCACTGGGACATATAGCCATCACTGCATTCCTTCTCAAACAGTATGTGTAAGTTGAGCATGTTGAGGCTATAGTTTTCAGAAGAGGATTGTTTCGATACCCTCTAGAATACTCAAGGGCTCTTTTTCTAAACTGTGGGTCATACGAAAGATTTACTCAAAAGAGTATTGCCTGAGGGTATGCCGCAGCTAGTGCGATCTGCAGCACTCCATTGTGTAGCACTCTGAGAACTGGAGGCTGTAGATGTAATCTCAAGAAAAGGTAAAAAAAAATTAAGGAAACTTTCCCATCTGCAAGAGAGATGCATAAGGAAGGTCCCACGGGGACCGTGAGCCAATAGAACCTGTTCAGTGTTCAAAGTATTCCATGTGAACTTCAGAATTAATAAACTGCACAGTAAATCATAGCAGAAGTGAATCACTGTAAAAAAAGATTAACACACTGAGGAAACAAAACCGGCAATCTGAAGCTTTTTAATTGCAAAATAAAGAATTAAAGGAACAACAAGCTTTTAATAGACCTTTTTAATAGAGATTTTGGTAACACTTTACTTAAGGCCCTTCATAAACACATTCAGAACAAATTATGATGCATTCGTAAACCATTAAAAACATGGCTGAAAACACATTATAGCCACGTTTATTATGCATTATGAATGCTGTATCAAGCTCTCATCTATAATGCAGTACAAAGTATTCTTGATGCTTATACCGACCAATATAATGCAATATGAAGGCAGCTATAGTTATAGATAAGGCAGTCATAATGCATAATAAACATGGCTATCATGTGTTATGTCTTTCTATAAATAATTATAGCCATGATTTTAATGTTTTATGAATGCATTGTAATGTGTGTATAAATTACTAAAAACATGGCCTTAAGTAAAATGTTACCGAGATTTAAATAAGCACAGCTGGAGCAGACCAGCTTGGAGACTTGGGGGGGTATTCCAGAAAGCGGGTGTGAGTTTAAATCTTATTATCATCGCCTTGAATAAAACCCAACACAACATAAACACAATTTTCAGTTCCAGAAAGGCTGATTATAATTTGGGTGATTGATTTTAATCAAGTGTGACTATTGGTGCTTTCCCACTGCCGCCAAGAACTGAGCCGTACCCAAACCAAAATGCGAAGAAACAGATTTCCATTGTAAATGACGTGAGCCATGCTCAACCCGTCCCTGTGCTAATAAACAGGGCCAAACTGACTGAACTTTTGGTTGGTTGCGTCACCACAATGATTGGTCAAAATGCACAGAGACAAGAACGAACTGGTGATCTGTGTTGATATGCATAGATTATCTGAAGGAAAAAAGGGGCTATTCTACAGTATATATTACTCATTATTAGTAGTATCACAAATCATGATATATTGATGCATTCCTGAGAACTTGGATCTTGACAACAATCTCCTTCTTGTAAAAGTACTATGGAACAGCTGAACAGAATGAATTTGCAACACAAATTTACGCAAACTAATGCCAATTCCACTAGTGTTTGATGCTCACGTAACACACCAGTTTTCACAGACATGCTAGTGGAAATTAACACATAGTAAATCATGTTGTACTCAGTGTGAACAGTAAATAAGCGTCTCTGGAGTTAAAGGTCACTGCTGCTCTCCAAACCCGGCAACGCCTTTACTGAGCCGACCCTTCTGCAATATAAAATCTAAGTGAGCTGGAACTGCACTATACCTATGAGCTGGAACTGCACTGTAACCAGTGTCAATTATCAGTACAGGTCAGGATCAACCAGGTTCCTGTAAACAAGTGGAGAAGTGCCTTATGTTAAGTCTAACTGACTCCTGTTCTTGAAGAACAACAAAAAGCCACCATCAGCAAATTCCACATGGAAATGGATGCAAACTAGCAAGCAACAGCATGCTTTATGAGTTTGGAGATGGAAATATTAACTGTGTATGCCGATTATTAATTTATTTGAAAGAAAAAGACAATATTCCAGCCACAAAAATGCTCAACTATTCAACAAACAAGTAGATTACTTAAAGTTTTACTTGAAATATAATTGACCCGTGTGGCCAAAAACAATGTGCAAATTAGTAGTAGGAGTAGTATTACTGTACTGATCCCGAAGGAAATTCCAAAAAGTTACAGCAGCACACAAAAAGTGACAATCACTGTACATATGCAATAGACACAGGGCACAATATTGTACAAAAGATACAGTACAATAAAACTAAATTGCAATGTGCAGAATAATTTAAATATCATACTATTCGAGTGTACTGGCGACTAAGTGGGAGAGAGGGGGTCAGGTGGGATACTTATTGTTGTTCATAATGGCCGCTGAGAGAAAAGACCTTAGATAACGCTCACTGGAGCAGTGCAGCTGTGTGAGTCGGTGGCTGAAAAGTTACTCTAATCAAGAATTTTAAATCACTTTTGCCAGGAAATTCAGCTTGGGTCGAAAAATAATTATAGGGTATAGGGGTATTTATCTCTACAGATATGTGACCGTACACAGGATTTAGTTTGTTATCACAGTTTGTTATGATGGTATAAATATACAGTATATAATTTAAAAAAATCACATAATTCTTTTTGCAATGTACAAATAAGTGTCTCTTTGGTTTTGTTTCATACGTCAACAGATGCATTGCCTTTGTATTACAATTGTCCTCAGTTTTTGTGGTTTTAATAACAAATAATTTCAAAACGAATTCTGTTTTTCCTGCTGTACCGAAATTGCACCGAACAATGAACACAAAACCGAGGTTTGTACTAAACTGTGACTTTAGTGTACCGTTACACCCCTGCTAAATGTACACTGGAAATACACGTAAGCTAAATCCTGCCTTGGCTATGTGATCGTATAGCCTAGGCTAGCATAACCTGTGTGGTCATACTATCATTTACAACCCCAATTCCAATGAAGTTGGGATGTTGTGCAAATTGTAAAAAAAAAAAAAAAAAGAGAATGCAGTTGATATGGAAATCTCATAAACCCATATTTTATTCATAACAAAACATAGAAAACACATCAAATGTTTAATCTGAGAAAATGTATCATTTTAAGGAAAAGATAAGGTAATTTTGAATGTCATGGCAGCAACACGTCTCAAAAAAGTTGGGACAAGGCCATGTTTACCACTGGGTGGCATCCCCTCTTCTTTTAACAACAGTCTGTAAACGTCTGGGGACTGAGGAGATCAGTTGCTCGAGTTTTGGGAGAGGAATGTTGTCCCATTCTTGTCAGATACAGGATTCTAGTTGCTCAACTGTCCTAGGTCTTCTGTGTCGTAATTTTCGTTTTATGATGCGCCAAATGTTCTCAATGAGTGAAAGATCTGGACCACTGGCAGGCTAGTTCAGTACCCGGACCCTTCTTCTATGAATCCATTATGTTGTAATTGATGCAGTGTGTGGTTTGGCATTGTCATGTTGGAAAATGGAAGGTCTTCCCTGAAAGAGATGTCGTCTGGATGGCAGCATATGTTTCTCTAGAACCTGGATATACCTTTCAGCATTGATGGTGCCTTTCCAGATATGCAAGCTGCCCAGGCCATATGTACTAATGCACCCCCATACATCCGAGATGCCGGCTTTAGATTTAGATTTAAACTTAGATTCGTCTGACCACAGAACAGTTTTCCACTTAGCCACGGTCCATTTTAAATGAGCTTTGGCCCAGAGAAGACGTCAGCGCTTCTGGATCATGTACAAATACAGCTTCTTTTTCGAATGATAGAGTTTTAACTGGCATCTTTGGATGGCACAGCGAATTGTGTTCACTGATAACGTTTTCTGGAAATATTCCTGAGCCCATTTAGTGATTTCCATTGCAGAATCATGCCTATTTGTGAGGCAGTGCTGCCTAAGGGCCCGAAGATCATGGGCATCCAGAATACCTGTCCCTTACACACAGAGATTTCTCCAGATTCTCTGAATCTTTTGATTATATTATGTACTGTAGATGATGATATTTTCAACCTCTTTGCAATTTTACACCGAGGAACTTATTTCCTGAAATTGCTCCACTATTTGTCGATGCAGTATTAGGGGGATTGGTGATCCTCTCTCCATCTTTACTTCAGAGAGACACTGCAACTCTAAGACGCGTTTATACCCAGTCATGTTACTGACCTGTTGCCAATTGACTTAATTATTTGCAAATTGTTCCTCCAGCTGTTGGGTTTTTGTACCACTAACTTTTCCAGCCTCCTATTGCCCCCCTCCTAACTTTGAGATGTGTTGCTGTTATGAAATTCAAATTGAGCCAATATTTTTCACCTTAAACATTTCACATGTTTTATATGTTCTGTTGTGAATAAAATGTCAGTTTATGAGATTTCCATGCCATTGCATTCTGTTTTTATTTACAATTTGCACAATGTCCCAACTTCATTGGAATTGGGGTTGTACAATAGAATGCCTTTTATTGTCATTGCACGAATGTACAACGAAATTAGGTGTGTCCCTGAAACAAATTCAACACACACTAGCATAGCTCTGCATATTAAGCTACACATACATACAAAGTAAAAATCACGAGCAATATACACACATATATACTAGGTGGGAGTATATAAATAATATTGGAGTGGTTCTTGCCATGAATCCCCAGGATATGCCAATAGCTAGAACAGAAAGTCCCGAAAGGTCACACTGTAGACTATCAGTGATTGTTTAGTTATTATTCTTCATTTTAGCAGCATATTACAATGAACAAGCAGCAGCAGTCACAATGGTTTCCATTACTTGCTGTATGTTGGCCTCAGCTGGGGCCACAAATAAGGCCACGCCCCTTCTCACAGAGGAGCCTGTTTGGGATTAATTGCTAAACTCGCTTTCTGGAATACCTCCCAGGATTGACATTGTTAAAAATATCTGCTTATCTTATAGTTCTTGCAGCGAATGATATATGAAATACAGCTAGGACTGACGTGATGCTATTGAAAACGGTTTCCCATTCCCTCCATTAGCAGACCTTCAATAGTTCCTTTATTTCTGAGCACAACAATAGAGCATTGCAATTAGCTTGGTTTTGCTACAGCAGATTATAAATTCAAATTACATTAGCTGTTACTACGTTTCAAAGCGTTTTTGCTGTTATTGCTGTAGACAGTGTAGAGAGTCAGGTGCCACCCAGTGGTATACATCAGGATTACACCCAGACAGCCACATTCATGTTTACGTTACATTTATTTATCTGATGCTTTCATCTAAAGCAACATACAGACATGAATCAGAGAGCGGGGTCAGCCACTGCACCTGGGACAATTGGCATTAAGGACCTCAATCAAGGGCCCAAGGATAACTTTACTCTGCCGGCCATGGGATTTGAAAGAGTGACCATTCACAAGTCTGCAGAACCACAAACCAGCCTGCCCTCCTTGTCCGTAATTAGCTTGGGCGGTTATTGTCCTGCTCTCAGCTCCTCCACGTGTGACACCTGTGCATTCTGCATCTTCCTTCATTCCCTCTAACTTCTGAGTTCATCGTGGAATTTAAATTAAACAGTAACAGCAATACCTCCACTTCCCCCTGCCCAAACATTTAGTGGTGTCTTGTTTTTGCAATGATTTTGTAGTGAATCATTAAAAAAGATTAAAAACTGTGATTGGGCATTTCAAGTTGTGGAATGATCTTCCTGCATCATTGTGTTTTGCAGACTCTGTTGAAGGCTTTAAAAGGCAGCTTAGAACTTCAAACTTTTTCTCAGGTTTTCAAGAAAACATGACCTTGTGAAATTGTGTTTTGTCGTGATTTGTTTTCTACTTGCACTTATTTTTAAATTGTTGTTAGGTTTTGTGCTTTATTTTTCTATGTTCTCTGCATTTTAGTCTGTATAACACCTTAGGACTGTCTGTGAAAGGTGCTTGATTAATAAACTTATATGCTTGCTTAAATGTAGGCTTTCTAACTGGTATGGTCCATTTTTCTCCCCAAGAAATCTGGAATTCACTTTTATTTTAACACCAAGGTCTACTTTATTAATGAGAGGTAAATATAAGAAAAGCTTATCATTTAAGGGCATTTAAAAATAAATAAAACCAACAACAAAAAAAACTTTTAATACTGGTGATCATTCTCCTTGCACTTATCTTGGTCAGTATTAAAAATATGTATTCTGTAGTTTTTGCCCCTATCAAAAACATTTCAAGTTGCTTACATGAATGTTCATCACAGCAAAATTGCTTTCCTGTATTCTTAGATATTTGCAGTTTGCTTCAAAACTTTAGCAGGGTGAAATTATCCATAAAATCACTTTCTTTCCTATTATTTGTGGCATGACGTTGTTCGAATTATGTCATTCAGGCAATCAAGAATTCAACCAAGACCAATTTATGGGATGAACTGTAGCAATAAGCAGCATATATGGTGTGAGCAGGATGACGATGCGATTCACACCATAGTGAATAAGGACGGGACTTTAAGCCGTCTAGTCACAACAGGTGTTCTGGTGTCGCAAAAAATAAACACAAGTAATTTCAGCAATATAAAACATTTATTTTAAATAGCATTCAATTGTGAATTATGTAAGTAGCTTGCATTAGAACACTGAACACTGACTATTACATTCATCCATATGCCATCTTAAACAGTTTTACCAGTAATATTTGCAGTAAGAATATATGTAGTTCAAAACTGATACGTTGCACCTGCTTCGAAACTTTCTCATGTAAAAAGAAAAATCAACTATGTTTTTTTTGGGTGTTAAATGTGCTTTGGGTGGGATGGCGAACTGCACTAAGTGACACAGGGGTGTTAATGGAAGCCCACCTAACAAAAGAGGAGGGGGAGAATGACAACAAAAACAGCCATGTTGGTGAGGGCACAACTGGAGACAAATAAGAGAACAGAATGTGCAGCTTGCAGAGATGGTAACACTAGACAAGGCCAAGGTGCAGGGTCAATCATCAGGGTCTGAGGGAAATTAGTGTTACATTAGTGGTGTTAAGGTACAGCCAAAATGGATGGTTATGCCTCTCCCTAGGTCAACAACATCTCCCATCTTCTTATAGAATTTCTCCATAATTGTGGAAATGTTTGTGCTTTCCATTCAAAGACCCTAAGGTGCTGCTGTTCTCCATGGGTTGCAACATAAAGACATACCAGTGTCATATATTAGGCTGCAGTATGAAGTATCCATCAAAAGGTATTTTATACAGAAAATGTATGAACAGGTGGAAGGAAATGGCCTAATGCTTCCCGTTTGTTCGGTAAATGGTGAAGCTGTCCTAGTTTTTCTTCTCCATGTCACGGCGACATATTCCTCCCAGGTTGTTAAACTTGGGCCCCAGGTCCTGAAGGAAGTTCAGACTGTCGCCATGGTTACCTAACGACAGCTTGTCCAGCGAATGGACGCTGTTGCCTTCCCCCTCGTAGGCGTATCCGTGGGGTTGGTTTTCCAGATGGTCCTGCGAGTTCTGGTCCGCGTCAAGCAACTTCTGAACGACCAGATCAAGAAAGTCAATGAGACTGAACATCTGTACAAGTATGTTATACTTCTGATGTTTGCCTCACCCTCATATACTCTGGGCCTGGTTATTTAAGGAGTGTTCATGATGTAAAGGAAAAATATTACAAGGACAATTGTGTGATGCCTGCTTGTTGAAAAAAGCTGAGGACATGAGAAGGCTTTTGATGGCGTCTTCCAGGTAATTTTCAAGACATGACAACTAGTCAGCCGTATGTTATAAACAGCACAGAACTTAATTATACTGTTTTTCCAGTTAGACTGGAAATCTTTGTGTTACACCACTTCATTATAACTTAAGTAAAAAAGTCAATTTCCCAGTCAATGTTTATCCATAAGTACATATATAGAAAAATATCCCCTGGCATGTATCTGTCTGTACATGTAGCCAGTTCAAGTACATGCAATGTTCACAATCTTAACATACATTTTTGGGGGATGGGGGTTCAAAATGATCTTCAGTATGACGTAGTATTTATGTAATTTACTCGATTGAAGCATTGATGGTATGGTTACCCACATTCAAAACAGGAATACGCTGTGTTTATCGTATTTTTAAGAATTAAGTTTTCATCCACAATTATTTTCATGTATACGTTCAGGATAATTCTACAGAAATACAAGGCCTACTATGTAAGCGTATAGTTTAACTTCGTATATGCAGATATTCTTCCTACCTTCTGGATGAGCTCATAGAGGACATTGTCTATTACCATGCTTTGGGTTCTTGAGTATCTCAAAGTTCCATTCTGGAAATTATCAATATGTTACAGAGAACGAATTAGCATCCAAGCAAAAAAAATGTAAATTTGCTATCATGATTATGATGTGAATGAGAATGAAGAATGGATTTTGTGAGACTTAATCATAGCATTAGCATTCTATGTATGACTGCATGTAGCCTATGTGTGTAAAAACTCACTGATTAATGTCTTCATTATGTATAATAGAGTAGTTCCCCTTTATCCGCGATAAATGTTTTTTTTTTTTCATTGTTCCTTCACCCTTTGAGGGGTATAAAAAGCATGATTTTCTTTGCTCTATCATCCCTTAATTTATCAACTACCATACATAAATACATGAAAAGCACGTTATATATGGGGGTCTGCCAATGGTTCGCTGTTATCTGTGCTTTCAGCTATCCCGCGGATAAAGGGGGGGGGGGGGGGGGGGGTCTG
>JAODJU010000108.1:6724902-6755881 GCA_026776725.1 Gnathonemus echidnorhynchus | reverse complement strand
CGCGTCGGGTCCTGATCACACTGTCGGGGCTTATTTCTGCGATAACTACCGGCTGCCTGTACATTATCCCTTACTTAGACACTTTGTGGAAACAGTTTAGGGAAGGCCTTTTTCTGTTCCAGCATGACTGTGCCCCAGTAAACAACCCAGTCAGGGTATGATATATATTAGATATCACCAAGATGTCATAAATATCTAACGTATATGAGATCAAATCTTAATCTCATAATGATCTCACAGTGACATCACATCATGATTTCACCTGTCTGATATTGTGCCATACTTATGATTTGGGGGCCAACAGGCAAAGACAGGTATGGACCCCCCCTTACCCCATATCCTCTGGTATTTTAACCCATAACAATCAAAAAAAGAGGTTCCACACAGGACCAAACAAAAAAAAAGTTGTGCATGTTTGTGCATTGTATTCATGCACATGAGGATGGGACCTGGCATTTAGAATTAATGTTGTGGGATAAATGTAGCATAACGTGCTGTAGATCACATGTCTGAAGATAATTATCTGTTGTAATTTGTAATACTTCCATGGTTTATATGCTTTGGTGGGGAGTGGCTCAGCAGGCTAACTGTCTGTGATAAAATGGTCAGAGTCTTGGTGATCAAACGATCACTGGTTTGAGCCCTGGTCTTGGCAGAATAGTCATCTGTGGGCCTCTGAGCAAGGCCCTTAACCCCCAGCTCCAGGGGTGCTGCATATTACCCGCACTGTTAGACATTTCTGTGATTTCTACAGTTATTTACCACATACTATGCAGTACAAAACTGCAAATTAATTGTACAGTAAATAACTGTAGTTTCCACTGCATCACGGGAGTTTTGGCTGTCGCCAAACACTGTATACAGAGAATTACTGCTTTTTTAAAATTGATGTTAATTACTGTATTTACTTTTGGCGGCAACTATTTTCATAAGTAGTTACATAAAGTGATTCCATTGAGTGATTGGGAACCAAAACCAGATCAGCGGGTGTTGTGAGGAAAGGAGTTCAGCAGAAGCAACGCGCATGAATGTAAAGCTACAATTCAGCGGTTTTGCCTGATTCAGTGGATGCAACCGCAACCGAGCAACGGAGGTGTTGTTCATGAAGAGGATTTTTACTCTGGGACTTATGCTGCCTTCAAGTCCGACTCAGAAGATCCGACTACAGTGGAGCTATCCATCGCCTCTGCCATGATTGTTGTAATGGTATGCCCCCAACTCGGGAACTCATGGTTTAAAGAAAATCCCAATGGTCAATACGACTTGTAGTGTGCTCTCATCTTATATTTACGATTGTTCCTACGTGACTTGAAGGGTGAGAACCAACGAGCAGCAAAGGTAAATGTGTCACGATTATAAATGCATTAGCATTAGACATGATTATCTGATCTGATGTGCAAAACAGTTACTCTTTTACATTAGTGTCAGCAGTAGTTAGCAGTATGTTTTTCAAAAGTAAACCAGGTTAACATTTCACTTTACAGTTGATATTAGTTTATGGCTTTATGAAACCGTTACAGTCAAGGGGTAAAGTTCTCCAAATTTACCACAAGGCAGTGCTAGTAATATTCTCTGATAGAGGTTCACGATGTACGTTGACGTCAGTCCTACGTTAGCATTAGCTAAGTTAACATTAATTTAACTAGGTTAAATGTAAAAATACCCATATTAAAACTGGCATTTTAAACTATTATACTATTGTTGGGTGGTCACCTTTCTATTTGTAGTGTTCGTATGCGGTAGGTTTCATTTATTGTAATTTAAGAGTTAACCTTAGTTAACTTGGTTAGCGTACCTCAGTGCCTTCTCCGGGCACTGAGGTCGAACGGAGGAACTCGGATTAGCTGAGACATTGGTGAGTAGTACATGTAAAGTACTGCTGGTGGTTATTTTGGTTCACCTCCTGAACATGAATACAGTCTCTGAACTATATTGTGTTATACTGGCAGCTGATTGTAGTATTTTTTGCCAGTTTATATCAGCATGCTCTTTCACAAAGTTGTCTAAAAAAATTCTGTTCCGCAAACAAATTTCTACAGTTCTATTTCAAATACAGTACATATAAAAGTGTACACACCCCTGTTAAAATGCCAGGTTTTTTGATGTAAAAAAAATGGGACCACAATAAATCTTTTCAAAACTTTCCGCACCTTTAATGTGACCTATAACCTGTACAATTTAATTGAAAAATAAACAAATCTGTTGGGGGGGGGGAATATAAAAATGTACAATGTTTGACATGCACAACTTTATTTGGGGTTAATCAGAGCCACTCTAATTGATGGCAAGTGTGTACCCAAAATGCTGTATTTAAATCAAAATGTGTTTCAACAAAGTATCAGTTTAAAGGTGTGCACACTTATGCAACTAGCTTATTATAATGTATGTCTTTTTATATTTTTCCCTCTAACAGATTGGTCTGTTTTTTAATCATACAGGTTATAGGTCACATTAAACATGGGAAAAGTTTTCAAATGATTTATCACGGTTTCATTTTTTAATATCACAAATAACTTGCATTTTAACAGGGGTGTGTCCACTTTTTATATCCACTGTGCAATTTTTTTGCGTGTTCTGTGAATAGCTGAATGCTGTGCATGTAAGTTAATGCATGTTGTTACTTTAAATGTCATTTTTTATGCTAATTTGAATGATATGAATTCAAATAAGTATGATTTAAATTAATGACTTACAAAACTAAATGTATACAGTTGATACAATCTGAATAATAAAAATTGGATTACGGCATTATACAGTTAACCTGTAATGTTTTTACAGTAACACTACTGTGATAAACTATTACAGTAACACTTAGCTACTGTAAAAACAAAATAGTTATGGTGCAGCGTTGCCAGTAAGTTACTGTAAAAATCTTTTGAAATGTCTAACAGTATGACCCTGTGCTGTGACCCCCAAGCAAGACGGGATTGGTGAAGAGAAGCACTCCAATGTACTTGTAGTTGTTTGCAAATGGCAAATAAAGCTTGTTTGTTTGTTGTTTAAAGTTGAAACATACTTGTGGAATGTTTAATAAATGTTATGAACCCATACATTTGGTCAAAATATTTTACGCATCTCTTTCATTTGTAGGTAATGAGCATGACATCGCGTGGGTGTCATGATGATTTCACAGTACGAGATAAAAGATCGACGTGTGGTCAGTGTGTGATTTCAAATTGATCTTGCAGTGGTGTCGCAGGAGTCTCATGGTATAAGATAGCCTATGAGATCAGTATGAGATCACAGTGAGATCATATTCTAGACTGGGAAAGCAAGGTGCATAAAGACAGGGTTGGGTGAATTTGGTGTGGAAGAACCTGACTGGTCTGCACAGAGCCCTGACCTCAACCCCATCGAACACCTTTGGGATGAACTAGAGAAAAGCGATTGTGAGCCAGGCCTTCACATCCAACATCAGTGCCTGACCTCACAAATGCTCTTCTGGATGAATAGACAAAAATTCCCAGACACACTCCAAAATCTATTGGAAAGCCTTCCCAGAAGAGTGACGGCTGTTATAGCTGCCAAGGGGGGGACCAACTCCATATTGATACCTATGGATTTAGAATGTGATGTCATAAAAGTTCCTGTATGTGTAATGGCCAGGTGTCCAAATACTTTTTCCATATAGTATAGTTTATAGTTATTAATTCCCCTGAACTGCATTTTTTTTGACAATGGAGGGCAATGGGAGTTGACAGTTACTAATCTCTCTGAGTTAAGCTTGTTAATCTCTTTGAGTTGACATAGATGCCTGGGTGACAACAATGAACCGTGATGACAGGACAGATGATGCCTGAGGGTCTCTGCCCTGAACTTAAGTAAGAATCAACTTCCCACATTTCGGAACAATCGTAATGTTTGCCTGGGTTAACATTTGTGATGTTTGAAGCAACAGTTCTCAAACTACTTAAAATGTTTTGTGAGTTATTTCAATCACTATGGAAATGCTTCAGTGGACCAGCTCCTCAGCCTTCGTTTACATTTACTGCAATAGGTTTGTGTTAGCAAAATTTGATGAAGAGACCTCTATTTTGTCACCACGTCGAGCACTTACATCGTAGTCGAAGCAGCCTGAAAATGTCAGCTGCCACAGATCTGTGCCATTTAAGTGCTTGAGGCCAATTTTCGGGGAGGATGGTTCCTGGAGAACCACCCGCATGGCGATCTTAGAGTTGTCTGTGTTCTCCTCATCGGCATCCATTGCTCGTATATTGATTGGAAGAAGCCCTGGGGGGAAAACAGTGAGGGACATTAACAAGACAGACCAGAACCTTACCTATTAGGTGGGGGGGCTCAGAAACAAAGTAAAAAGCAAGGGACATCTCACCCCCTTTCGTGGTCTCTTTTACATCTGCATTAATTACAGGCCTGTCGAAGGCAGGCGCATTATCGTTAATGTCTTTTATTGCCACGTCAAACGCTAGTGTTCTGTCCACGACTGCATTAGTTACCCTGTCGAGAACGTCAAACCGAACCTGTTCCAAGCAAGAGAAAGAAAAGTTAGGAATCACTTTCATGTGGTAGATCATAAGTCTTAACAAGGATTAAGGTAACCAAATAAAACATTAAATAAAATAAAAGAGGTCATTTTAATGGCAGTTATTCTATGAAATAAAAACAAACAGAACAAACACACATATACATTCATTGGTTTATTTGTTTTAATGATTTCCCATCAGAGTTTATAAGCATTTCAATATATTGTTAAATGTACTACAAATATATAATCACAGAATATATCTATAATCATAGAATATATATGACATAAATATGTATAGAAGAATCCGTGGGTGTCGGGGTAGTTGTAGTGTCTGGAATGCTCACATGGAATGTTGGGTTTTTCTCCCGATCGATGGGTTTATTCACAAAGACCACACCAGTTTGATCATCGATGGAAAACACGCCCATTGGAGGCTCCGTCACCCCTTCTCCACTAATGAAGTATTTCAGTTTGTAATTAATTTCTTTATCATTAAAAAGCTACGGAGATAAAAAGAAGCCGAAGGGCCGTTAGTTGGCATATCCACAGTGAAGTTTTTGAGAAGCGAAGTGGTGAGATATCTCACTGACTTTAGTTGCCTCTTTTGGGAACGGGCCTTTGTCCTCTTCCTGCAGCTCGATTGTTGACAGAACCCATCTTCTTTTGGAGCGCCTCAGCGTTTCCTTTAATATGGGAAAGCAGGTGGGAGCCACGTTTACGACACCTTTACATAGAGATCTCGGTAGGCAGAATCACTTAAAGTCGGCATTGTACAAACCATCTTTTCCCACATGTGGCCAAAGCAATGCGTCACAGTTACCTGATGGAACAGAAAAGGCAAAATTACTGGGACATATAGCATGGGGTCAGTTCAGTGTGGGAGGAAAACAAGCTAATCAATGTGGCTTGAAAAAATTCCACATAATTCCTAAATTCTATTGTTCCTAATGAAGATATTGGGTAGTCTATTCACGAGAATACCCTGGGGTGAAAGTGTACCTACCCTGTCATTATTCACATTCCTGAGTACCGAAATCTCTATCTCATACCCACTGCACTTTCCAAATGTCCCATACAACAGAGGCAAGAACTGCTCTGTACGGAGGCAAGAACTGCTCTGTACTTCCCTCAGTCCCAAGCAATCGCAATGTTCTACTGGGTTAACATTTGTGATGTTCCAGTTTGAAGCAACAGTTCTCAACCTACTTTTAAATATTTTTTTTAATTATTTCGATCACTATGAAAATGCTTCAGCTGAACTAAACAAACTATAAAAACAGTATCCTTGTATCATTCATCCATCATTGGTCACACCCTCACATTTTTAGGCCGTATTACTCATGATATAAATGATCATAGCATATAAATGATAGTAATAAAAATAATAAGAATATTTAAAATGTCTTAAATTGGATTGAATGTCTGCTTAAGGTCTGGTTTTTTATGCATTGTGCAGTTGCTGCTAATAATCATGCATTTTCATCAGCAAATTGTCGCAAGTAAGTATACAGAAAACAGTGGACAGGGAGAAGGAAGGACCCACAGTTCTGGCAGCAAGCAGCAAGAGCTCTCCTCACTGAGCTGCAGCGGCAATCCAAGGGCAAACACCTCTCAGCAAAATGCAAACTATTTGGACCATTGCATCAAAGGACTAATTGCAGGTTAGGAATGTTTCCTGTGTTTCAAACAATGTCCCCCTTTTGCACACTTTGTAGCTGTTAGTTTAAAAGTAGCTGAGTGTATCAGGATATCCTCAGAATACGCGAGGTGTTCATGTGGACCCCCAGGAAATACAGTGTGTTGCACACCAAAAAAAGAATACGTAAAAATATCAGAAGCTATTTAAGGTGTATGGAGGTTGTAATCTGCATTTTCCTCACTACCTGTTGCCTGATTACCAGTTTCATTTTCGTAGCAAGTCATAAACCTGGTGTTTCAATGACTTTTAGAGACAACTCAGAATCATTGTATTATTATTATTGTAATATAATATTAAATCAGATTTTGGCAGTATGGTGGTTCAGTGTTTGACACTGTAACTTAACATGGCAACATGCTCTGCCCATTTCCTCACCCATTCTAGAAACACGTTAATTTTAGGGGAATTAATGTTTCTACATTTCCCATAGTGAATGACTGTGACTATTCTGCCTTCTGATGGACCAGCATCCACCAGGATGCTCTCTGTCATGTATTTTGACAGAGGGTCCAGGTTGGTGGTTATGGAAGATGGATCTTTGCTTATTTTGTTTCTATGGTCATTGTCGTATCAATAGATTTTCCCCGATGCCTGTCATGTGAAATCACTCTGTCAACCACAGTATCGAATCCTTGACTGTTCCAACACGAGTGCTAATTCTAATCCACAGCGCCACAAAATATATCAGAGAACATTCCAACATACTGAAAAATAATGCAAAATGAAACAAATACCATTTTTTTCTTAAGCAATAGTTAGCCTATTTGCTACTTTAAAGTACAACAAAAAATAATCTTTTTTCAGTCTGCGTTGCCCGTCCTCCAACAGCAGAGAAAGAAGTAATTTGTGCAGTTTTTAAAGAGATATTATACAGCTATGCTAGATGTGAAATTTAAGATATTTAATTCCTATCCTATTATATTAATGAACAAGTTTAACAAACGAAACCAAAATCCTAAGACGTCCAAGCAATTAAATAATTCAAGTATCCCAAAGAAAAAACTGGTTAAAGGCAGCAGTACATGATAATCTCTGGGAATAATGTTAGTTATAAAAAAATAACTAGCAACCGATACTGGTGTATGTTAATGACCGCGATTGATGGTACATTACAATTTAGAAGAATGAATATCAGTAGGCCTAAATATTTTTTGTGACCAAGCAGTTTGCACCATTTTTGATTATATAAAGATGATGACACTTTGATGACCCTGCATTTTCTTTGCAGATAATTTAATTCACATTTTATGTCACATTGTGTTCAGTTTTAAAATATTTCCCACAGGTATGCACATGTCAGTGTGTGTATGTGTTTGTAAAGTGCTTTTACACACGAAGATATTAACTCTTAGCAGAACTAAGAGTGTTGAATAAGATCATGCATTTTCTAAGAATGTTAGCTGAAATGTAAAATTATGTTTGGCCATGTTTTTCTTTTCTTTTTTTCCAGATTTCAATGCACCGCAAAAAGTCTCAAATTTCAGATCCAGGTGTAACATGTCACGCCAGGGCACATGTTTTTTATTTAAGACTTTTTTTTTCGTGTTTAACTTTAACTTTCACAGTCAGAAATGTCCACAGAGGCTTATGAAGCAGACTTTGAAAACTTCAACTCTGCTATAAATTCACTGAAAATTATTTATCTTTTTTTCTGTATATGTTTACTATTGATCAAAAAAAACTAATCTACTTTCCTCTGCTAACACATTTGCGATACTTGTATGTCTACCCTTAGTGTTTATTGAGTGGAACAGTCAAGAACACGTAAGATGTATTTTTTTAATTATACATCTGATTTAAATTAAAATTTCAATCACGTATTTGCACCAGAAACTCACAGCGAGGAGAAGCAGGACACTGAAGCTGCTCTTCATGCTGATCACTTCGTCAGGGGTCCTTGACCAGTGAAGACCTGACCGGAACCGACTGGTGTGAGATGTGGTTGACTTGAACCTAGATGAACTCCAGAGGCCGAGTCCACCTGCCTTCACGTTAGCTCCCCAGTGCTTTGTGTGTCATGCCGTCAGTAAACAGCCTGAGATAATAGCCACATAACTTCAGAGAGCAAAGCTGGGACCTGTCAGGGGCAGGTCCAGGAACTATTTGCATCTACAAAGCTCCACCCCATGTCAACCAACATGTGGAATCAGTTTTTTTCACATTACTTTGTGTATATTTTGGCATGATCAGCAAATATTTTTCTGTTTGGAGTCTAGGCCTTTGTAACCCTGCTGTCTGTCTGTATTATAAAGTCACATTTTCTTTTATGGAATTATGTTTCCTGTGGTGGAAGTATAAGCACAAGGCTAGGGGAATGGAGACATATAACCAAAAAAGACAGGATGGCCATTTTACGAAGGTGTTACTATATGTAAAAATGTAGACAGATAGACAGACACAGATACAAACACTTAAAACACCCAAGACAAGCAAACTTATCCAAACAACCAGGTAAACAGACAAACAAATCCTCATTTGGTGCAATGATTTCTAGTAACTTCATGACAATAGATGGGCAGCTATGATCTGCACTGGACCAGATATATTGCTCCCCAGAAGTGCATTTCTTGCTGGAACTCTTCCTCGGCCAGGTCATCAGTTGGGCCCAGATATTCAGCATGGATTCAGACAATGAAACACACCATCACAGTCATTTCCCTCAGTCTTCTCTCTGTTCCTTCAGCTTGATAATCTCTCCTTATCCTATCACCACAAGCCATTGTTAAATGGCCATTTCTCAAGCAGTTTCTGCTCCCCATACTGAAGCTATTTTGCCAAGTCAGAGCAGGGACCTGCCCTGCAGGGTTGCACCTTGCCTTATTGTCTCACACATGCCTCCACCTGTTTATTTGTGCTAATTACCGACAGACCAGTTGCCAGTCCCTGGGTCACTATGCGTCCTCAAAGCCCCAGGCATCCAGTCTCGAAGCTTTTCTTGCTTAACACTAAACATTACCAGTCATTCCGCTGCCCCAAGCTACTGTAGGGATTCCAATTAATTATAGTTCTTATAAAAGTGTTAATTTTCAATAAGGAGTACAGGCCATGTCTGTTTAACAGGTTTAACTACAGACCGCAAGTATGAGCCACATGATGTAGGATAATGAGAATTATAGAGGTGTGTTATGTACTGTATTCTGTTGGTGCTGATAAAGGGGGGGCATGAATGATGAATCAGAACAAGAATAGGAACCAACTGCATTTTATTACATGCAGATTACAAGGAGGTGTAGTCTGTGTTGAATTGCCATGCTGAAGACAATATGCAGAGGCTTAAACTCCTGTCACTCTGGTTGTTTTTGCACAATGGAAGCTGTAAGTCTTCATATTCCGGCGCTGTGACTGTGGAACCCCTCAATGCCCCATCATCATATGAGTCAAGTTCTGTCTCGTTGGAAGCCCTGGACGGATTACATTCCCAAAGTTCTGGCCCAGGTGTGCCACAATTCCCCTTCTGAAGCTTCCCTAACCCCTCTTTCCTTGGTATCTCCACACACACACACACACACGTCATTTATAAAGGAGTTGACAGAATTATAACATTTGTTGACAGAATTATAACCACTTTTGTTCGTCATTCAAACACAGAAGCAATGCCCCACAATGCCAACACACACACACACACACAGGACTGTTGTGCAGATACACTACCTGTCAAAGATTTTTGCACACACTCAGATTTTCTACATTTGCATGCTACTTCACATAACATTTACCAAAAACACACTCAACATTATTTTTTTGCTAACAATTAAATTTACAGTATGTTCACCATTTGAGTACCTTTATTAGTAATAAAATGTCATATCTTTGATTCATCAATTAACCTCCTATAGCAGTTATAAGGGACATTAAATACTGCTCTGTTTCATGGGATGAAACAGTTAAGTAGTGCATTTAAAGTTAAAGGACAGCCTAAAATTTGACTATGCCATCACCACACAACCAGGTAATAGGATGTCAGACATGCACTGTTCCATGTTTTTTCTATGTTATAAAGGAAACTCGTTTTATTTGACTTATATTTTCATTTGTAGTTGTCCACTTAACTTCCCAACGCTTACCAAAAATAATAAATCTGCAGTTTATGAAATAAATGGAAAAGTGGTAAAAACCTGTTGTGTGCAAAAACTTTTGACTGGTAGTGTACGTTCATGAAGACTTTTTTTTATTATTACTCATCTACTGTAATTAACAAGACAGATATGAACTACTAATTTGTTTGTAACCAGGTGAAAGTTTGAAAAACCCTGCAGGGAGGGTCTAATTCTTTCCGGTTTTGACACTCGTCTGTACAAATGCACATTAGCCTTCACGCCGGGTTAGCCTTCACGCCGGGTTAGCCTTCACGCCGGAATAGCTCAGTGATATCCAGGTAGGATTATAAGCCAGGAAAGAGTGGCACAGCTGAAACCCTCAATGAAAACATTACACATTACGCAGAGAATGCTTTGTATGACCTCCACCTTATTTAATGATAAAGTCAAAGACATGGAGAATTTCTAGACATACGATATGCTGCTGCCTGCAACATTAAAGTGTTAAAGCATGTTATCTATTTTGTAAAGCATTTAAATTGTAATGTAAACCTGAATATATTCAGTAGCTCCTTATTCATGTTTTGTTTATCCTCATTGCTGTAATAACTGTCTCGTGACTTTAATGAACTATTATTTTTTTAAACTCTATAGCGAATAACAGGTTTATCAACATTTCTACATAATATATCATTAAAGACTGAGATTTTAACTTTACCCTATGGATTAGGTAAGGAAGTGTTACACTTTACATGCTTTCAGAGATGAGATCACGAAGAAAGTGTACTTTTTTGTTGTTGCTACTCCTATAGCTTGTTATCAAGAACACAAACTATTATACAAATCAGTTTCCTTGTATGTTGTCAATGTGTGTCAGAAAACAAGTTTCTAGACATCCATCCAGTCGGTGTGTTAAAGAGTTCACACACCCTCTCAGAATAACAGACTACAGGCAATTTGGAAATGCCAGTTAGCCTAACTAGTAATTATCCTAATGATTAACTACTCTGATACATTTTATCAGTAACACTTGGCTGCACAATACTGTCTTAAATGTTGTGGAAGTAAGAAGGTCTCCTTATTTTTTCCCACGTGGTTTTAAATATTGCTGTACTTTTTCGAAAAAAATGACCACATATTGAAATTTTTTTGAGTGTGGTTTTTTCTTTTACATCTCGATTTTCTATTTGTTTGTATAAAGAAGTTGATTGGGACTACACAGTTGTTATTAAGGCCCTAATAAATAAAAACATACAACTGGAGGAGGGTATGCTTTCTTTTTCTCATGACTGTGTTTATATAGAGTAATGGGTCTTTATGGGTTCTGTTGGGGTCCCCCAGGGGAGGGGCAGACCTGTGATGGTCCCATGCAAGAATGAGTCACTTTCTTCCCCATAGCCTGTCACTGCACAGCTATGACAGGAGGGAAGGTTTGTCCTTCTCTGCTGCATCCTTGACTGGAGCAGCTGCTTCCTGTGTTAGGGTGTCCCCCTGCCCTTCCTCGTCGTCTGATTGAACGACGGGAGTCTCCGCTCCTTCTTCGCTGGTGTCCAGGCTATAGGGGTCGGAGGAGCCGGAGGAGGTCGATGAAATGCGCCGAGTCTGGGGCACCTTCAGTAGGATCTCGTCCTTGTACACCTCATCCCTGGCATCTTCCTCGTCATCATCCTCTTCTGAAACAGCATGAGACTCTGTTTGAATGACTTAAACATTTCAGCATTATCTTCATGCTCATGTATGATTCTACGTCAGACCGACACTTGTTAAACATATTTCACTTGGCATGAAATGTATTAAAAGGCATCTCTGAGAAATGCAAACAAACATATTATGAATTGAGCTGCCAGATAAAACACTGGTCTAATGCAAGACAACTTGTTTCTTTGGCTTGAGTCAAAAGGTAAGTATCAAGACTCAGTAGATATATCAATCATATAAACATAACAGCATAAATATCAACCAATCATTATCCAGCAGAACATTCCCCCATGAAGCATCATTGATACTTCAGACAGCTCCTTCTTTCAATGGAGCAGGTTCCTAGCATTTGGTCAACATGGTGACTGAATTGGCCTCAGACACAGCTGATAGGGGCCACTCTGGTACCTTAACAATAAATACCTGACGATGGAGGGGATGGGACCCCTTCTTCCTCCACAGAGTTGAGGAAGACATCCAGGGCTTCCTGGTCAGAGACGTCCATCAGGTCCATCTGCTCCAACATGTCTATGTTCACCTCCATCGAGGAGATACTGCCGGCAGGAGCTGCTTTGAGGCACACAGACACCCACATCGGCCCTCCGAGTCACCGTATCATAACCTCTGCATTTATATTATATTTATATTATCTTATTATTAGACTGCATCTTAGTTTAGCCTAAGTACTTTTAGTACTATATTGTGTAACTAAGGCTGGATCATTAAACATGGCGGAATTCTTATGTAACTTTATATATCTTATATAATATGCAGTGTAGTTTTATGCAATGTAAATGATATTTTGCTTTTCTTTAAATAGAGAAGTAAATGTAATTCTTATGTGTTGGATGGAGTGCTGCATGTTCTGTCACAGCATGCATGTCGGCCACCAGCACTGACGTCTCCTGTGCTCGATCTGCAGCCGTGCGGCAGGCAGGTGGACGTCCGCATCATGCTGGAAGGCGTCTTCAAGGAAGCGCTGCATCTCCCGCCACTTCACCTGCTGTGCCGCGTCGAGGGCCGCCAGCCTCGGAGCGTGCTCCGTCTCCGCTGCCAGGCAGGAGGGCGCGTCACAGAGACACGGTCATGGTCGGGTGGGGGGAGAGGGGGGGCACTTACACACACACATGTGCATATACAGCCGTGGAAGAAATTAAGAGACCGCAGCACAATTTTTTGTTTCACTCATTTCTCAATTTATGGGTGTGTCTGTGAATACACTGAGCGGCAGGTTGCTTCCAGGCTCAAAGTTTCTAACAGCAGTACACAAGAACAAAGTGAAGCAGGAGACATTGGGAACAACCAGAACCCAGCCAGGTAAAGGGTGGAAGCGACTTTCTAATGGCAGAGATGGCTGTCAACAGGTGTGAAGTGCTCTGCTAGGACAAAATTATAACAGGCTCCTAGAAGCAGGACTGAAATCTCATAAAGCCAGGAAGAAGCCCTTCAAAAAAAAAAAAAATGTATATTTTACACACTCAAAGCATAAATTACCATATATTTTTTATTTAATTAGATCCAGTGGATTAGAGAACTTTATAATGCATGGAGAAGCTGACGACAGAGAAGGACCAGCAACAAGATGGATGGACATGATCTCAGCAACAATGAACATGCCTTTCTGGGCAGAAAACATGAAATGCCATTTACTGTATGCCATCCATACATTCATATATTATTATTATTATTATTATTATTATTATTTAGTATAAAAGCTATTCAGAACAGCTTTTAGGAATGCCATCCATACATTCATATTATTATTATTATTATTATTATTATTTAGTATGAAAGCTATTCAGAACCTCTGTTCAGGCTTTTTATGTGATGATGGGTTCACACCTTCATCATAACCCTAACCATTCTGTAAAATGCATCCCCGCCCACTTCAGAGACATTCCCATACTACATACCTTATCATTATCACATATACACCATGCTTACACTGCACACTGTATTTCACTTTTTTCATCCTCTCCATGCCCCCCACAAGAATTTCACTGCATTCCCGAAATACATGTGTCAGTAAAACTTGAAATGTATATCCTCTTTTACTTAACTTTAATTCATTGCCTAAAATTCCCTAGAAAGGTGAAAGTATTAGTAGTAGTAGTAGTAGTAGTAGTAGTAGTAGTAGTGGAAGTAGTATTAGTAGTGGAAGTAGTACTCCCGTTCCATTTTATGGGAGAATTGCTACCAATACGTCTTGTTTAAAAGTGAACTGTGATCCTTAGTTCCCAAAACTCTGAAGTAAGCCTCCGGAAACCTAGCTAACTCAATACATCGCTTTGTATCACAACCCCCTTACCAAGTGATTTTAAATGTGGTTTGACTCTTGGTGCCAGATACGGGGGTTCCAGTATCTCAGAAACAGCCTCCCTCAGTGTTCAGAGTTTACACAGTTAATTATGTTGCCAAAAAGCACCTTGTTAATGAGAAAGGTCAAAGGGAAATTGCCAAACTCGTTAACTCTAACAGAAATTCCGCAAGCGCAATAATAACAACTCAGTACAATATCGGTATGCAGAGAGGCATCTCTGAATACACAACTTGTCAAACTCAAAGTGCTTCTGGAGACAAAAAGGTTACTACGTAAATTTAACTTGGCTACGTCCACGCGTCTAACAGAGCAAGGCGTCGTGGTGGCAGCAAAAACAGCGTGCTTGCTGGGAAAACAGCGCCTTTTTATGAACTCCTTAAAAGAATTAATATAGGCACCAAACAACCACTCAACCATAAGGTAGTGAAATGTGGGGAGGTTTCACAATGAACGGTAAGGCACACACACAGTGGGTGAATACTCAACAGCTAGAGACATGTCAGGATATCACACACAACACAGGCAAGGGCACTTGTGAGAACTGGAAACACAACAAGTGTTTACACTAAACACAGACAGGGGCTATTCACAACTGCTGGCAGGACATGCCGGGACATGCCAAATGGCTTCCGCTGTGCAGAAACCGTCCCACCGGCGCTACAATGTTCCCATGCACACCGAAACCAGCGAAAAGGGTTTCCAACTTTGGTCAGCTGCCTGGCGTGACAATTTCAATGCGACACAAGTCTGTACACACATGCGCATGCATTTGCATGTATGTAACAGTTTTATTGCCTTGTAAATGCAATGTTTGAAAACTACCCCGACCCTTTTGCTCATTTTAGATTTATAATGGAATACTATAGATTTGCCTTAAGATTTGCATGAGTATGAGAGTCTGAAAGTGTGATTGTCACGTTCGATGCGTGAGAGTTGGCAACCCTGCGAATATGACATAGCTATTGGCCTACTTTGGGCATGTGTGCACTGACATAATGATGTGTAAATTGGTGTCTTCTGTGTTAATGTGCAGTAGTCACACCGTGCAACATGCTGTTTCCCTACACAAAAGTCAGGGAAATCACCATATATACTAGCTTCTCCATAGCAGCTATGTAATACTATATGTATGTAATACTGTTTACTTCCGTGACCAGGTGACAAATCAGACAATGAGAGGGTATAACCTTGCGTGATCTCTTTCATCTACACTGCAATGCTGAGTTTTCAGAAGTATTCAGTTGTGAGAGCTTTTATGAAAGCCTTGGTTTTTGGGGGCTGAAAACTCTGCGGTATTGTGGACGAAAGGCGAAAACGCAAAAATGTAGCAGTGAGGACGTGGCCTCAATTGCTTTCTAAATATTTCTCAAGATGATTTGGTTAATTTTCCTGTTCATATGTGCATAAAATTGTTGTTAATGGCCAGATTTAAACTTCATACAATGAGCTTAAATATGCACAACATTCCTCCGATTATCATGACTGTTTTTCCAATGCGGGGTTAAGGTGTACAGGATACCAGCCACTTTGAACGTCATGTTCACTATGGGAGGAGGCCCTGCAGAAGCCTAATTTAAACAGAGAGGTCACGCAAGCTCTACACAGACACGACTGAGGCTGGAACGAAAGCTACGGGTTTGAGTTCGGAGTGTGACCCACCGAACTCCGGTCCCACCCGCAAATAACACGAAATTAAAGTAAAATTATACAGACATAATTTCTACCCAACAGAATGATTTAACCAAAACCAATATAAAAAAACTAATAATGCATAAAGGCAAACCACTTTCTGTGTCTTCAGTGTATTGCATGGTTGTTGACTCACTCCCTGGTCCTTCAGCACCTCAAGAGGGTGTTTTGCATCCCACACTAAAGTCAAACTTTAAAGTCAAAAGCCGCTGAATTATACAGTCTCAAGCCCAGTGTCATTAAGGTCATCTCAGTTCACTTGTTTTTCCCTCAAACCGTCACGGTTAGTCTGAAACAGTGTGTGGTAACACCCAACGCAAGGAAGAGAAATTTGGCTGTGGTTGCCAATAAACCATACATTAACCTTTCTTTAATTCTTCTTCTTAATTCTTTAATCCTCTACAGTATGACAATGATAGCAATAATGCATGTTTCTACATGATTATGCAGATACCTGCTTCTCCCTACAGTGTTGGAGTTTTATATTATAAAAACTATTTCTATAACTGTCAAATACAAAAGCAATGTTTAAACAAGGTCTCCTATTGTAAATACACCTATCCAGTTTTACAGTTGATTCACTGTTTCCATGTGCTCCTGTAGTGCAGCATGGTTATAGAGCTACTCACACAGCAACAACAACCTTTACTGGTCAACAACATTGCCCTAGGTGCAGCACATCTCCGTATTCTGAAAGCTGTCAGCCACTGGTAGGGAAGAGGCCTGTAGTGTACAGACAGGCAGAGGTACCCAGAAAAAATGCAAGTTTACTGTAAAACTGTGAAGTTTACAGTCAAACCTTAAATATTCATAGTTCTACTGTAAAATTTACAGTTCGACCATGAACATTTCATAGGACAACTGTGAACTCCTGTTTTAAGAAAAAATGCATTGTGAAAGTTCACGGTAAAACTGTGAGCTTTACAGACAAACCTTAATTATTCATAGTTCTAATATAAAGTTTATAGTTTGACATTTCATAGAACTGTGAACTCTTGTTTTACTTTGAAGTTCATTGTCACCTCTTCTGGTGTTTAATAATTCTGACAGTAAAGTTTAGAGTTCATTTACGAACATGAACTGTGAAGTTTAGTTTTGACAATTTTTTTACAGTTATCTCAGACATGACATTTGCAGTTTAACTATGGATATTTCACAGTTAAACTGTGAAGTTAAGTTTTTATAGTATGATAAGGCATGAAGATAGTTTATAGTTAACTGTAAATATTTCTATGTACTATGAATTTTCATAATTTCTACCATGGAAGAGTTGATAGTAATATTGTCCAGTCAGTTTTAAGCAGAGGTGGAAAGTTCAGGTCCAGAAAGTACAAATCCTGACCAATATTTTGTTCCAACCAACCATTTGTGTATTCTGTGAATGTGACTCTTCATGCTCGACTGTTTGGGTGAAAAAAAAATCTTGGTTTGGATCTGTACTTTCTGAACCTGAACTTTCCACCCCTGGTTTTAAGTCATGGTACCGGGGGTATAATGAATAGGACTGTTAATTATATTTTATGCTAGAATGGCATAAACATTCGATTAGTTAAGCATGGTTGATATTCTATTGCAGTTTTGAGCATATATGTTCATATATGTTCAACATAGCCTTTGCAGCTGTTACTTGTTTTTTGTCACTATAATAAATTGGGTTCACTTGGTCTGAAAGACATTCCTAGCAAACATGCAACATTTCCCCGGGCAACGTGGGCTTCGGCAAACCCATTTAAATCCCACGGTGGCCCAACGGCAGTTACTACTAGGGGCCCACAATGGGTTAATTACAGGCAACCCAATTTCAGCCTAGAGTCAGGAGTCCCCTCATTGGCCTTGTTATGGATTGGTAGTGCTGGACCAGTTAATGACTGACCTCTAAAAGGTGAGTATTTAACAATTTATTAATTCATTTTAATTCAATAATTTACTCTATAATCTACTCTAAAGTCCAAAATATACTTACTACATTTTTATATTGAATGTAGTTTTCCAAACACATATGTGCCTTTAAGAATCCCAACTGATAGTTATTTTCTCACAATATTTCCACAGAGTTTGGGACTATTGGTGGGCATGAGCTGAATTATCAACAGAAAATGTAAGGTTTTTATTTAAAAAAAAGTTTATTTGCTATTTACACATATTTAACATATACTTTTTTTTGTTGGCAAATAAAGTCGTTTGAAACAAAGTCTTGGTCTGGACTTTTACTCTCCGGACCTGAGTTAAGCACCTCTGCAGACAGGAAGGGGAAGTAGCTGAGAAGGACAGAAAAATGAAATGGCAGGAACACATATGGAAGAGAAAAGAGGAAGGGAGATATAGTCACAGGAAGACGGTTGGGCGGCATTTGCCCCCACAATCCCCTGCAGCCTGGCTGTTTTATAGTCTGGTTCCAGTTCAGCAAGGTGCTGTGTGGAGACACCAGCCGGTGACATCTCTGGTTTCTCCCCCCGCCCCCCCCTCCCCCTGCAGGCCTGGGCCGATGGCTAATCTGTGCAGTTTATACATGTGCCTGCATGCACGTGTGTCTCTGCACTCCCAAGCTAAAAGCAACATATCAACTGGCAAACTTTAAAATGAAGCCAAAGAAAATGTTAAGTAGTCTGATTTAGTCATATTCTACTGGGTTAGTACCAAAGTTTTGATTAAAGGATGATAATAAATCTTCTGCGTAAAACAGACAAGTTAATGCATGCAGTGCATGTAAAAATGAAACATTTTATTATGAGTACATGAAGTAGCCTGCGTAGATATGATTCAGTTTGAAGTAAAAATAAGCATTTTAGCAGGAAAACACTTGACACAAAGCATAGACGCCGATCTGCATGAGGAGATACGTTGAGCCTGATGTTTGTTCTCTTGGAGGATTTGTTTGATGTTCATTTTTTTTACTTTGTCCTCAGGGCTTTATTTGTTTATCCAACTGATCTACAGTATCTACCTCACTGTGATAGCTTCCTCTTTTAGGCACATTTTTTTAATCAGAGTATATTTTATAATACAGTAGAGGATGCAGATCATTTGGAAAAGCTTCGTAATGTGTTATACCTGTGTTAAGCTTCGTAATGTGTTATACCTGTGTTAAGCTTCGTAATGTGTTATACCTGTGTTAAGCTTCGTAATGTGTTATTGTCCTACGACTCGTCTCAGTACATTGACTAATTGGCCAGCTGTCCGAAAATCAGTTTTAGCTGGACTGGTTCATACTGTTGGGTAATCTTTAAAAAATCAGCTGAAACATAGATTCATGAAAATAACAAAGAAAAATAGGCCACTGACTATTGCTAAGGGGGATGTAATTGTACTACAGTACATGCTATTAAGGGTTAGCCCAGTGCTGTCTTCCACTAGCTGAGGGCCTGACTGTTACACAGCTCCCAACACACTGCTCAGAAAAAGATATTAATGACTAAAAGACATCTGTGACATGGATCTCTCACGGTCAGTAACACCATCAGTGTCTATTGCAGGCGGTAAAGAAAAACATCTTAATTTTGGAAGGAAATAAACATCAATTCTCTATCTTGCAAAACCAATTACCCAATTCAGGGCAGTGGTGAAACAGAGACATGCGCAATATCCATATTTAACAACTGCTGTACTCAGGTCTTGCCATTTTTACAACAGGATGAGCTTGAGCTGAAATGTTCTCCAGGGACATGAAGGTGGAACTCATTTCCATCTGCATTATTAATTATCTGTCTCCTGAGAGTCTGCCGGAGAATGTCTTTTTTTGTAACAGCAGCAAGAACACATCCTGTCAGACCAACTCGGGCTAAATCCAGACAGAAAGTTTTTGCTAGAAGTGTAAATACAGACTTCGGAGCGTCCAGAGTATCAGCAGAGGCACAATACTCACTGGTCAAAGATTTCCAAATGGCATACCTTGTTTCTTCTCCTAGCTCACGTAACTCTCAATGCCCTCAGGTCAGCAACAGGGCAATCACCACTGAAAGTAGCTCCACCGTATCCGCCATGTTGGAATACTGTTTACTTCAGTGTACGGTGACCAATCAGACAACCTGGTCTTCAGAATGCTGACCTCTCTTCTTGCTTTTGTGCTTCTCATGTGATTTATTCATTGTGCTAATTCTTCAGAAAGATGTGCTATGAAATAAGTCACATTTCAGGTTAGATTCAGATTTTCGCCATTTTTATGATATGTAGTTTATTAGTATATGGGGCATGAGGCTCGAAATGACAATGAACCGGAGTGTTTCTGATGTGTTTGATGTGCAAAGTAATCAAACCTCAAATTATAAAATGGTAATTTGACCCGATAGGATGATTAGTGTCATTTGTTACCTCAGGGGAATCTAGTTTCTTTCTGCAATTAATAGGCCTGCATTTAGTTAAAGGGGTGACTGAATTGATCATAGAATGTGATAGTACCCCTGGCTTATAACCTATCCATTCCAGACTGTACCCTTGCCTTATACCCTACCCTTCCAGGATGTGCCACTGCCTTATACCCTATCCATCCAGGATGTGCCACTGCCTTATACCCTATCCATCCAGGATGTACCCCTGCCTTATACCCTACCCTTCCAGGATGTGCTCCTGCCTTATACCCTACCCTTCCAGGGTATACGGCTACCCTTGTGCCTTGTGCTGCCTGAAATAGCCGCCCCCCTCCCCCCCGACCCCTGTTCAGGATAAGTGATTTGAACAAGGGTGATTGCAAAGATGTTCAAATAATATTGTGAACAACTGGACTCTTCTGAAATCCTTCATGCCAACAGCATTAGCTTTAGTCAGTAGTAATTATACTCTCTACACCCACCATGTATAAAACTGTCTAAGTCATCATTGTTACAGAGGTTTTGCAGCCGCTCACTCATAAACTCAGTTAGACGAAGGAAGACACTGCATGTACAACAAAGATGTTTCACAAAGTACGCACAGTTCTTCAGCTTACTTTCATACCTTATTTGAGCTTCCTTTTATGCTTCATTTGCCACATCCTGCAGTTTTCCTCCCCAGCGGTATCTGACAGCAGTTCCTCACAATAAACAGAGCTTCAACATGGCCTTCACACCCCTGTCTGATTCTCGCCTTAATTTGCATATTTTTGTGACAAACACAGAGATACCAATCTCGTTAAATAACACCCTAAGCCTCTAACATTCAAACAACATATTCTCTGTTCATTCCACGCCTTGTAAACCCTAAAAACTCCTTCCCTTACCCGTGTAAAAATTCCATTACCACATCATGTAAAGATTAGAACATATGAAGAGCTGTGCAGAGCGCCGTCATCTCAGCTGAAGTTAGTGACCAGGACCGATCAGCAACTAGGGGAAGGATGTTACTGCGGTCTTTAGTGAATGCTGCTAATGTTATAAAATCTAAAGAGTAAAAACAATAATGTGAAAGGTCAGGACCTTTCCTTCTCAGGAGGACAACTTCAAGAAGAAAAAAAAAACATTTAAATGTATTTGTTCACTTGCGTTTCCTTTTCCTGCTTTCAGTTTTGGTATATGTTCTAAGAACATTTATCCTCAGGCATATGCGCAGCTGTCTATTTGCAAGGGGGATGCATGCATGTGTTCGCGTGTGTATTTTTGCATGTGTTTGTATGTCCTTCCCTTGCAGATACTTATACATCTGGTTCTGGCTGTATGGAGAGTTTCTTGAAACTTTCCGAATACAATGTGCATGTCATGTTGTTACATAACTTGTTAATGACCTGAGAAGCACTTAGCTTCTTTCAATATAGAGATAGAGTCACCAATATATAATAAAAAATGTGGTTAAGCGTTATGCTGCCAAAGTTTCCCTTGTAATTTCCTTGTAAAGAATCAACTGAGGGCACCTGTCTGGACAGGCCTGGTCAAATTATTTATTGTTTCATTTTTCATTTCATGTTCACAAAAAATTAAACCGCAAAAGCTGAGAAAAAGAATGATGCATAGTTAACTGTGATGGGCAAAGAAGTTTGCTGAGTTCCTCTAAAAAAAATCTTTTTTTTTTTCGTTACTTGATATAATCTAGAACAAATATCCTTTTCTAATCTGAACCTTGAGCTAGAAGAGAATTTTACGCCATAGACAAACCGGCAGAGAGCAGAAGTGACTGAGTGGTTAGGGTTAGCCTCTGATTGCTTTGCAGGTTCTCCTATCAGAGAGCCAGAGGCCTCAGTCCTGGAGTTACCACAGGGGGGAAGCAGACTCCAGCAGACCCAGTCCCAGCAGCCGTGCACCCGACTGCTCTTCACTGGATCTAAAGAGGACACAGGACCTGCAGCGGGGGACTTTTTACCCAGATTAATCGACTGAATGAAAATAAGTTTTCGGATAATAAATGTAAATGCTTAAAGAATATGCTTTTCTCAACTTATGTATTTGATGTGTGATAATGAATAAGATGTTGACAAACACTGAATGCAAAACACCAGCACATTAGCCTCTGTCTGCCAGCCGCAGATTGGGGGGCGTGAGGGAGACGGAAACGAGGCAGACGAGAGGCTGACTGTGCGTCAGCCGCCGTTAACGGCCATGGAGAACGGCAGAGACAATGCCTTGGAGATGGGGCAGGACAGCAGAGCCAGGGGGCGGGATAAGGCCCGGCTCCATCAGGAACGGGACACCCCCGGATGTGAAGGAGGGGCCTGCCGTGTGTTCACACACCAAAAAGGGAGAAAGGAAGGAGCCCCACTCAGCCTTACAATACTGTATAAGGGAATCTTTTCAGGCGGACACAAAACCACAGGGCGATGCCAGTGGCCTGGTTGCTTCTCAGCACAGGAAGCCGGGACTGAGAAGCCTCTATTCCGTGCCCCCCAATAAGGAAATCTCCGTGCTTGAGCAACCCCTTTCAATGTGGACTCAGTGTTATTCTGCAATTGCCTTTGAAAACCTTGAGACCTGATTTAGGGAAGTGACATTTCAGCACACGGGGTCATAAATGTCCAGAAAGTAGAAGCTTGCATCAAATTTTCAAGAGAGAGCAGTACTGTAAATGCATTTTGTAAAATAGTTTTTAACAGGAAATGTTTGTCCCGCTCTGCCCTGACGAGCCCCTAATGTTTCTAGTTGCAGTGCTACATGAGAGTGCACTCTGACTGGTCATCGCTCACTAGCATGGCGGCATGGAGGTCATTTCAAGCTAGATTTGCAGTTCCTGAAGAAATCGGCAACATGGCCTAACAAAACAAGACCCTGTTTTCCCAGAAACCCATTAGTAGCTTTTCAGCCACTACAGGGGGTAGATTTGTTTGAGAATTGCTCTCTGAATTTATGAAGTCTTTCAATCAGCCATTTCGATTGTACCTTCTGATTGTAACTGCCTGACACTGATATCTGGTGCTTTATTGTTTAATGAGTTATCCAAAGAGACAATTTTATGTGTATTATTTTTCTTGTTGATGTGAACATACAACAGTGGCCAAACACCTTCCACACCTTGTGGAAACACCTAGCATTTTAACATTAGGCTTTAAAAATTACTACAGGAATATTGGCAGTAATATTTATAAAGAATCAAGGAAAGTTACAAATATACATTGGATGATGAAATAAGCAACTGTAGTAACTGGAATAAAGTTCTGCAATCTGTAAAAGCTGGAAGTGTTTCCACAATTTTGGCCACTAGTGTATATGACTACTTTGTCAACAAACAAATATGGCCTCATACATCTAGTGAGTTTGACCCTTGCTTCTGGTTCTATGTGTACAGAGTCTGCATGCTCAGCCTTTGCTTACATGCCTTTCTTCCTGTGGGGTCGATAATATTGCCTGTACTGTACGAACCTTCCGTCCGAGCTGTTCCTGCCCAATGCCCAAAGTGTCACTGAATGGTACTTTGAACGGAAGGTTTGTGCTAAATAATTAATGATGGCAAGGCTACATTTAAAGAACTGTATTGGCCTGTCAGTTTTTACAGTAATTAGTATGTTAAACCATTCTTCCTCCTTGTATAGGAGTCAACTGCCATATGTCGCGTGTGGCAGGATGCATACCGACACACGTTTTCTCTGCATGCAGCAGGAGGATGGGCTGTTATATAACTCCTTCTGCGCAGAACAGGCTTAGCGGAATGTTCCCAGCCCTGGTAGAATCTCTCAGGTATTTCCGTGGGTGCTTTCACACTCACTTTAGCAGCTGTCTTCAGATTTAGAGTTTATTGCTCCACCTTGACATCTTGGTTCCTCCTCCAAAAATGTAATGTGCAATATTTCAAATGATGTGTTATTCTTTAATAAACGTATACATTCATTTGTGTCTAGGTGCTCAGTAGTAATGTACATGTGGATTTACAATAATTACTTTTCACTGATGAGAACATGGATGGCTTAATTACGTGGTGGCTTTCCACGTTGATTTAATTAGCCCTGGGTGTAGCTAGTCAATGAGGAAGACATTTAATGGATGGTTTACCGTAACATAATTGCAAAAAAATCTTTGTACCTTTAGCAAACCATTTATGTGTTCCAACAACAAGAAAATTCAGCATGGCCTCCCTGTGATTGCCAGATTCCAGCCATCATTTTGACTTTGGCAGTCATTGCATTTGGTGTTCGGCAAGGCTGCTGCCTCGGTCCACTGCTGTACAGTCTGCTCGCCCAGTTGCAGGGGGCAACAGCATTATCAAGTTTGCCAACAACACCACTGTTATTTTCCAAATACACATTACGATAAAACTTTGGCTAAGAATAGAAGCTGAGTTATTTGAGTGCAAAGAGGACAGCAAGGTACAGAATTAGGTAGGTGAGTGAATTATAACTATATAAATTTATATCCCATCCATCCATTATCCAAACCGGTTATCCTACTGGGTCGCAGGGAGTCCGGAGCTTATCCTGGAAGCTATGGGCACAAGGCATATAAATGTATATAAACTAATATTTATTAATCTATATCTAGAAGCAATTTAAACAAAGCTAGTGGTGTAAGCATAAGAAATAGGAATTGATTACAAAGATTTAGGCTGAAATCATGCATTTTGCTTTCATAGTTCAAGATTGCTAATTTTTTCATTGTCACAGTGCTAGGTGGATGTGAGGGAGCAGCAGGCAAGATGCAGTCTGCCCAGAAATGTCTATGTGGTGGGTCGTGGTTCCCAGTACCCATGGACCAAAAAGGCCATGGTCCACAGGGACTCTTCTGGTTCATGTGACCAGGCTCTCATTAGGCACTTAAGCATTTTGATGGTTCTCCTGAGACTTCAGGGTTTTTAACTCCAGCGTCTCCTAGTTTTCAAGCTGCAGCTAGAGTCATTTCCTGGCCGAACAGTCAAAAGGAGACTTTCAGTCATCTGAAAAAGAAAGTACACCCTCTTTCATGTCTTTGGTTTTGCGTATCAGGACAAAAAAATCATCTGGGGCCTCATGTATAATGACGTGGGTAGAATTCACAGAAAAAACATGGCGTACGGACAAAACTAGGAATGTGCATACGCAAGAAAAAATCCAGATGCACAAAACTGTGCGTAAGCACAGATCTACGCACATTCCCTTTATAATTCCCAATGAGCATGAAATTTTATGCACGTGAACGAGCCCACAGCCACCCCTGAACCACCCATAATTATGTATATTTGCATATGTAAATCTGTATAAATCCCAGCTTTGTTCTATGTTTTTCTTAAACAACAATGGATAAACCACGTGGGAAAAAGAAGTATTTCAGCGAGTTAACAGATGTTAACAGAAATTGAGAAAAGATAAGTGATATTATTTGGTGGTTTAAGTAGTGGCATCAGCAATAAACGAATGTTGACGGAGTGGCACAGCGTGGCAGAGTCAGTTAAAAGTGTTGGTTCTGAAATTCACACGGTGGCCAGAATTACAAAGAAGTGGTCGGACATTAAAGTCGATGTGAAAAAACACCGCTCACTGTAAGAGTCTTAACATCACAGGCGGAGGGAGTGGAACTCCTGGTCTCACACCCTTTAAGCAATGATTGGGGGCACATTTTTATCAGGAATTTTCCCTGTAGGTGACGGGGAGTTTTTCTCGTACCATACTTACTTGAATTATTTGCATGTTTCTGAATAACAAGTAAGGCGCAGATGCGGTGTTACTTTACTTTATTCTGTTTGTTTATTCTTACAGACAATAGTACGAGGACGGCACAGGCGGTGATGGTGCTGCGGTGCCGAGCACATCTTTGGTCGCTGGCTGCACACATTCCTGTGCCTCAGAAACCGCGGGGCGACCATCCGGTCGTGTGCTGACTGAAGCTGTGCTGCCGTCACAAAAAGAAATGGTGAATGTTGTAAGATGTCGCCAATGAATTAAATCATCTAAATGATACACTGTGTGATACTGAAGTTGTAACGCTGTTCCATTTGGCGGAAAATTTGGTGGCTCAGGGTCAGGTTCATCGTGCCTAAGCTCTTTAGATACCGGCAAGCCATGATTTTGTGCCAGATCATGCAACACGCTACATGCATGTAAAATACGACACATTTTTGCGCACTGTATAGCAGCACCCCACTGGTCTTGTCCAGGCAGTGCCAACAGCCTTTAAGCTGCCCTACAGTGCGCTCCACCACCACCCGAGCCCGAGAATGGGGGGCAGCATTATAACGTCGCTCCTCTTCATTCTATGGGTTTACGAGCGGCGTGACAAGCCACGACTTCAGTGGGGACCCACTGTCCCCTAAGGAGTTGTCACATGGTTAAATCAAACAAAGCTTACAACATTTGGCCAAATTATAAAATGGGAAGAATCTTCTTACCGAGCAACCAGTCATCACGTACCACCCCATTTTTAAGTTTATTTCCAACACTACTGTTATTGAGAATGAATGAATCATGGGTTGAGCCAGGCCATCTATCCACAACATTAATGAGACACATGTTCAAATCGCACATAATTTGTAAATTAATAGAGTGAAAGTGCTTTCTATTTACATAAGCTAATTCATTCTCTGAAGGTGCCTTTATAGCAATGTGTGTGCAGTCGATGGCTCTGATTACATTGGGAAAACCGGACATCGCTGCAAATTGCAAAGTTTGCCTGTTCAACCACAGTGTAAGAAAATTTTATATATCTGGGTGACAAGCGGATTATGCCATCCCATACAGCTGGCATAACACGACTTAGTGTTGACTGAGAAATACCCGATCGGTCTGCAAGTTCTTGCTGAAAAGCACCTGTGGCTAAGAACCCGAGAGTGGACAGAACTTGTAAAGGAACAGGTATAGTGCAATTCCTCATCGTCTGCCTTTGTAATGCTGGCCCCGGTTCAGCACACAGCTCCAAAAGGATTGCTCTTGGAAATCTGAATCGACTTAAAAGCCAGTCATCATCATGGGCCAAGAAATCAGTATGATCCCTGAATATACGCTCTCTTCTAATTCTCCCATAAGCTATGTCTTCCAGTAACACAAGAGCTGCATGGTAGTTGTAATAGTTCGGTCATTTTCTGCACCGTTTTATTGTTACATATTGATTAAAATTGGGTGCCGTACATTTGTAAACAACATACAATTAATGTCGTGTACTGGATAAAGTCAGCTTCATGATTGTGAGTTTAAAAAGGGAAACCACAGTAAGAATGACTTGCCACTGAGTGCCGTCCGTTTACAAAACCGAGCAGAAACGTGCGTACGCCGTGTCTGGAGCTGCCGTGAGAATGTGCGTAGCGGTATGCCGAGTTTCGTTTTTATACATCTGGATGTGAGCGTGGAAACGGACGTACGCAACATTCTCGTGCGTACGCACCGTTTATACAGGAGGCCCCTGGTCCTTACCAGTTTCTGAAATAATTTAAATCTTACCTCAGGTATAAAACAACACGCAACAGCTTCCAGTGTTACATTATTTTTTTAACAAATATGAAGAAAAATGGAGAAGCCATGTGTGAAAAACTGATTTTTTAATTGTACTGTCATGAACTTTAGCATTTAACGTGCTAACCGTGGCCTGTAGAGTCTGAGATGCAGTTTCTTTGAGCATCGCATGGTCATTCCATTGCATGGAATTTGCTGGCACGTCCATTGCTGGGATGATTGGCAGCCATCTTGAATGTTTTCCACTTGTGAATAATCTTCCTCACTGTAGGATGATGGACTTCAAATTGTTTGGAAATGTCCTTATAACCCTTCCCAGACTGATGGGCAGCAAGAATTGACATACACCTGAATGCTCCACACCAGCAAACTGCCCAAACTTCTGCTTTTATAGAGCTGGTCACACTAACTGATGATTAATTAATCATTCATTTAATTAGCAAGACCTGGTTGTTACTTACCCCCTTAATTCCTAAGGAAGCAGGAAGGGTGTACTTCATTTTTCACACGCTGCTTCTACAATTTGGCTTAGTTTTTGTTAAATAAATAATGACACGGTGTCATATATCATGTGTTTTTGCTCATCAGAGGTTGTATTCACCCAATTTTAAGACCTGCTAAGGACCATATTTTTATTACGTCCTGATACGTAAAAACCATCAAACTAAAAAAGGGCATGCTTTCTGTACAACACCATACTTCTGATTGGGAAGATCTTGGAGTGGGTAATCACCACATGCGAGTCAAATGCCTGGTTTATCAACATAGCACCCCGTTGACTCAACTATTGAGACAATCTTTAGACGATACGGTCAGGGGCTGGGAGGCAGCCAGATATTTGATGGTTTTCTGGCAATGGTTTTATTCTGCCAACTTGATGGCAATCCAAAAGTGTGCTGGGCAGGTTTATTGGCGAGTCTAAATTCGCCATTTAATTGTGTTGGGGGCTGCCCAGGGTTGGTTCCCACCTGCACCCCTTGTTCCCGGGATAGGCTCTGGTCCCCCCCGCGACCCCAGTTTGGATTAAGCACTTTTGGTAATGGATGGATGGATTTCTTCAAGGTTCCCAGTAAGGGTGCCATTGTATGACAGTACTGCTTGATAAAATTTGAAATAGTTATATCATTAGCGCTGTTGCAGTTTAAATGATGATGGCCCGACACGTTTGTATCTATGACACACATAAATGCACTAATAATATATTATTAGCACATGAAACATCCACTGAATTTAATGTTTACATTAATCCATATTTACTTACAAAAACTGTGACAATTTGCTGTAATTTTCATAACTCATGTGCAGGTGTGGTACCCCCCCCCCCAAAGTGGATTCTTTGTTTAGTTAGCTAGCTAATACAGTCTAAAGATGTTGGTGCGTTCTGAGGAAATGGAGGGTGCAAGTAACATTATCAGCCAAATGTACCATCCGCCAAAAGGAACACAATGTGGATTTATTTGGAATTAGAGAAAAATACAGTTACTGTTGGGAACGACTCGTCAGTTTGTACAGCATGTGGTAAAAATGGCCAAAACAACTTCATACACCATGTGAGAGAACACCACCGAGCATGTTACACCACGATGCAAAACGTGAGCTGTCTGTAGGCCAGTAACCTGCTAAAGCTACGTGCGGTAATATTCAGATGAAGGGTCACTGACGCTTGCTGTGCACGTTAAAAAAGACGTATTTTGTGTGACTAAACAGATAAATAAGGATTAAATTAAATGAGTTGATGCTATATTTTTTTATTTACTGAGTGGCTGGGAGGGTATTGTGTGTGTGTGTGTTTGTGGGGGGGGGATTAACCTATGATATATCGAAAACCTCAATATCGGGATATATGGTTTTCATACTGGGATTTTTTTCATACTGTTGCAACCCTAGCTCCCAGTCGGCATCACGATTTGGCAGAGGTTTTAGATTGTAGATTTCCTAGAGAAGGCATCCATGATGCTCCCACATCATCTATATGACTATGAGCTAGAAGTCCCCCCCCAGATTACATTGTTCATAGGCTGCTGGATGCCACTTGGGTGGGCCAGGGTAGGCAACACTCCTACCTTCATGCCAGACCTGCCTCTTACTAGGAGCTTCTATGCTGCCCTTCAGAATGGTCCTGGGCCTCCTGGATTTGGCCAGCAAGGGGCGGGTGCTGTCTCACCCCCAGCAAGGTGTGGCCGAAACCGGCAAAGCATGCCAGTGAGTAGCCTGAAGCAGTAGAAACTCCGGACTCCTCCCCATGAACACACCTACTGACTATTACCTGATCGTTAGACAAGTGTTTCAGCTGACTGGTTCCCTCTGACTGTACCCAGTTATTAAATACATTCTTTGCAGTGCTGGAGACCACTGTGAGTCTAATATTTGGATTAACTCCAAATATTTTTCTCTCTGTTGAATCTTAGACTCTAGAGGATCTCTTAGACTGATAGTTTTTTATTGAAGGACTCCTTTCTAATTATGGGCCTGTCTGAGGACTATCTGTTTGTATTCTTTTTCTGGAGTTAAACAGTAAAGGTTGTGAGGTCATTTAGTGGTTTGCTGGCTTTATGCATGTGTGCTCACAATACCCTTGCGACAATCTTGGTTCACGTGAGATGAGAGCTGTATACACTCCCCCGAGACATCTGATCCAGGCATGTGCTGCTCTGAGTCTTTCCCAGGGGATATAACCCATACATGGAACAATTTCTTTATTCATAGGTATGCTGCATGGCCCATGATCAGTAACACACACTCATCCTCTGACTGAGACCCGCTTATCATTAGCAAAACTATCCGGGTGTAAACTTGTCTCCCGTATGTCCACCCTTGTGTGAAGCCAGAGTTAACTATGATGTACACGTTTGACTGGCATACTATTACCTCTACATGCCCTGCAGCTTTGAATCAGTGAGAACAACACCTTAAGATGGGGGGAAAGTTAAGATGATTCCAAGGGCCCCTGGGTAATAGGGGTCCTAAAAAATTTGGAACATAATTGGATTGGTCTGAGTTGGGGCCCCAGTGTGATTGGCTTTCATGGGACCCAGTGTGATTGGCTTTCGTGGGACCCAGTGTGATTGGCTTTCGTGGGACCCAGTGTGATTGGCTTTCGTGGGACCCAGTGTGATAGGCTTTCATGGGGCCCAGTGTGATAGGCTTTCATTGGGCCCAGTGTGATTGGCTTTCATGGGACCCAGTATGATCCAGGGTCAGATTACTAACCATTGCCCCTGGCCCTGACTCATCATGCCTTTATAACTTCCAGATTGGACTACTGTAATGCCCTCCTTTCGGGTTGTCCATCTGGATCCCTACATAAACT
>JAODJU010000108.1:6687454-6707554 GCA_026776725.1 Gnathonemus echidnorhynchus | reverse complement strand
AGCCCCCCCCCCCCCCCCCCCAAAAAAAAAAGAAAAAAAAAAAACAGCAGCTTGGATCTGTGCTGTGTCGAGGATCACACCTTCTGTGCACAGACAGACTTGGAAGTATCCACAATTTCTGCCTAACATGAAGGATAGTCCATCCATCTTACACCTGCATATCTAGCACAGAATCGGGGGGCGGGGAGTAGATAAATGTCAAAATAAAGTGTTTAATCCTTTAAGTAGATATAACACCTGCAGTGTCTCTTTTACTTAAGTTGTATAACGTTATTGTATTGTAATCGGTCCTGTTAAACAAGGAGCACTCATGTGTACGTAATTTGATGGCTCACACATTTTTGCAGTCTTAGCTCTGACTTTAATCAGATCTTTAATCAACAGCAAACTCTCAAAGAGACACTGAACATTCCACCCTTGCAACAGTTGCAAAGGTGGCCATTTTTGGCCCTGGGGAGACGCGAGAGTGCTGACCTCCCCAGCATCACAGGAAGAGAAGCTACGAGATATTTTTTTGAAATATCAGCAAATAGCTACAATACACAAATATACCGGCCAGGTTTGCATTAAGGTTAAAATAGTTGCATTGATTATGTTGTTGAGGATAACAAAGTTAAGTTAAATCAGTTAAGGAATTTAACCAGAACCCCTTTTAAAGAGATGCCAACTGAAGGAATTTGTGTTGTATTGGTTCAAGATTATAAAAGGAATGTTTGTCAGGGTATGAAGAGGTTGGAGTCCCACTCAGAAATCAAAACACCTCCATCCCTTGGATGTAAGTTAGACCAATATTCTTACAGTCCCCCCCCCCCCTATTTATTCAGAAGATTGCGATGCAAATTTTAACAAACCGTAGGGCTGTGGTTTTGTTAATAATTTATAACCTGTATGTACTAGAAATGGCTTTGCAACGTATCTTCACAAAGGGACAATCTAAGTTACTCCAGGAAAACAGCAGATTCCATTCATTCATTTTCTGAAACTGCTTGTCCTGTTCGAGGTTGAGGGGTATAGGGGGAGGATCCAGAGCCGGGTTCCAGGGACTATGGGCACAAGGCAGGGAACTACCCAAGATGGGGCTAGTATCCCACCCAGCGTCTTCCTCTACCTTCCCCCTACTTCATGTGACAGACTTGGTGTCCATTGTCACCTTATACTGGATATTAGAAGATGGATGAAAGGACATGATACATTATATGGACAAAAGTATTGGGACATCTGGCTTTTACACCTACAGGAACTTTTATGACATCCTATTCTAAATCCATATGCATCGATATGGAGTTGGTCCCCCCTTTGCAGGTATTACAGCCACCACTCTTCTGGGGGGGGGGGGGCTTTCTACAAGATTTTGGAGTGTGTCTGTGGGAGTTTTTGCCCATTCATCCAGGAGCCTTCGTGAGGTCAGGCACTGATGTTGGACTTGAAGGCCTGGCTTGCAATCTCCATTCCTGTTCATCCCAACGTTGTTAGAAGAGATTGAGGTCAGTCAAGCTCTTCCAAACCAAATTCACCCAACTATGTCTTTATGGACCTTGCTTTGTGCTCTCAGGCATATTCACACTGAGCAGAAAAGGGTCTTCCCCAAACTGTTCTCACAAAGTCAGAAGCATTGAGAGTTCCCTTCACTGGATCTAAGGGACCTAGGACAGCCCTTGTAAAACAAGCCCATACCATTATCCCTCCTTTACACATTTGGCACAATGGAGTCAGGCAGGTAATGTTCTCTTGCCATCTGACAAACCCAGACTTGTCCATCAGACTGCCAGACAGTAAAACATGATTCATCACTCCACAGAACACGTTTCCACTGCTCTCAGAGTCCAGTGGCGGCGTGCTTTACACCACTCCATCCAACGCTTGGCATTGCGCTTGGTGATGTGAGGCTTGCATGCAGCTGCTCGGCCATGGAAGCCCATTCCATGAAGCTTCTGGCGCACAGTTATTGTGCTGGGGTTAGTGCCAGAGGAAGTTTGGAACTCTGCAGTTATTGAGTCAACAGAGCGTTGGCGAATTTTACACACTCTGCAACCCCACTCTGTTACTTTATGTGGTCTGCCACTTTGTGGCTGAGTTTCTGTTGTTCCTAAACTCTTCCATTTTGCAGTAATACCACTTACAATTGACCATGTAATTTCTAGCAGGGAAGAAATTTCAAAACTGACTTATTGCAAAGGTGGCATCCTATGACAGTATCACGCTTGAATTCACCAAGCTCTTCAGAATACCCATCCTTTCACAAATGCTTGTTAACTTGACTGCCTGGCTAGATTCTTGATTCTATACACCTCTGGCAATGGGTCTGAATGAAGTACCTGAATTCAATGATCATGAGGTGTGTCCCAGTACTTTTGTCCACACAGTGTTTATACAATTCAATTGCAAAGGACATAGGAGTCTTTTAGTCATAGCTGAGAGTTGTGTGAGATGATATATGCAGATGTTAGGGTTAGGTAATAATAAAGGGACCAGCAGATGACATGGTTCGTTAACCTGATCGTGTCAACCCATGAATCTTCCCTCTAGACACAGGAATGTCACAAGTGGTCTTCTTCAGTGTGCTTGTCAAATGTGTAAGATCGTTATACTGCTTTGCATAACAGTGTGGCCCAAACAGCAAGATTGTCCAGCCCAACAGAGATGTTTAGAAGCCGTTTGCGGACTTCTATTTTGTATTCACAGGTTTCATCTTCTAATGTTTTCCGTAGAAGTCCAATCCCTTGTCTGTTGTGTCACCTATTCTGAGTTATGTTTCAGAGTAATGTGTTTTTTTTTTCTTTCAGATCAAGTCATCTCATTTCTCATTGGCTGTCAAGTGGATTTGCTGTAAAGCAAAGACCCTCGATAGGTTTTGTTGTTCCTGAGGCACACTGCCACTGTCATGTTTTTTGAGTCCAGCTGCTGGGAAGTATTCAGGCCCGGCAATTCTAAGGTCTTGCTGCCATTGCTCTGACGTATTGCATGAACAAAACAAACCATTTATCTCGATGTTTAATCTCAAGACGTGCATTCTCATTGCTATGATGGCCCGGAGTCATCAGAGTTAATTTCCTTTGAAGCAGGAAGCATACCACCTGCAGTTATGACTAATCCATCTGAAGCTCAGCAGGTTTGGGTCTGGCAAGTACTTCAATGGGAGACAAACTTGGGTTGCTGCTGGAAAAGGTGTTGGTGTGGCCAACAGGTTAGCCAATCCTATAGTCTGTGTTGATCCCAATGCTCACACTGTACTGTAAAAATGGTGCTGTCCTTCGGGATGTGGCATAAAACCAAAGTCCTTATTCTCTGAGGTCATAAAAGATCCCTGAGCATCTTTCGAAAGAGTAGGGATGGTACCCCTATGCCCTGGCTAAAATTGCCGACTGTGGCCCTATCAAATCCGGCCTCCAAATCATCCCCTATATCTAACTGGTGAATTCTCTCCTGTCCCCTCACCACCTTAGCTACTGTGTAGTGAACATACTGGTGCAGAATGACTGCCGTCGCATCATCCAGGTGGGGGCTTCAAGGTAGTGGTGGTTGAAGTGGCTCCCCATTGGTTCTATAATGCACTTTGGGTGCCTTGAAAAAGCGCTATATAAATGCAACATTCATTTACAATTAGGGCACTGATTTAATACAAATTGCGTCGTACTAGTAGTGTTCTCTTTTTCCCCCCATGCTCGAGAGAGTAAAATTATCTTGAATTTTGTTTTGAATATTTTCCCACCAAATTTCTTTTACTCCTAAAACAAACTAACTTCACAAACTAACTTCACCACGCTCTGAAAGGTGAATGTAACTGTATTTAAACTGTAAACTGGCCTTTGGTTTTTTTTTCTACTTTTAACTAGCAGCTCTACACAACTGCACAGTGAGAGATGGAAGGTCTCTCTCTCACTCTCTCACCATGGTTCATAAGGACAATTTGAGTTCCAGGAACCCCAGTTCCAGTTCTCTGTGTCATCTCTGCATAATGGACCTTGATGAGATCTCGCAACAGCTTGCCTGTTATATCTCTGACTCAGCAAAACACTAGAGGACCAAAATGACTCAGCATAATCACTGTGAGTAAGACCTGGGCGACTATAATTAAACATTCCATCGGCCGGGCAGATTTACAGCACTATTGGTTCAGATTACAGAATTAGTACTTAGATGTGACGCTGATGGGAACATGGCCTGGAAATAGCTTGTTCCCATGCTTTGCATTTGAATTTCATATTTAAAAATGAGAATAAAATTATACTTTGGCAACATTTGTTTTCACTCTCATGGGAGAATAAAGCTAAAATAATTTTAGATATTATTCTTATTTGATAAACACCATAGTTGTTTTCTACAGAGTCAGAATGAGCGCATGTTAAGTCTGCAGCAAGCTCAAAGGTGTGCGTTCAACCGGCGCTTAAACTGCCCTTAATTGTCTCCGAATGGGCTCTCCCCAGATATAAATGTCTCTCTCTGTCATCTGAGGTCTCCGGGGGTCATCGTCCTCCTTTTCCGAAGTGGGAGGGCTGACACAAACATGATGGGGGAGTCAGCTGGATCAGTCAGCAGCAGGTCACTCTGGGTCGGCAAGTAGGAACCATAAAGCATCTTAGGCCGTCGTGCAAATTTACACACCCAGCACGCGGCACTCGGCTGGGGCTGCTATTAGTCAGCACTGCATGAGACTTTGATTTTGTCTGCGGGCAGCTGGCCGTTCAGCCGCACTAAAGCTTGAGGACGCTAACGGGACACTGCGCCAACAGCACGGCTGTACTTTGCCCCTCTGTGACAGTGTCATCGTTTCCTCACCGGTGACATGATCACGCTGTCGGCGTTCCCTCTCGCCCGGCCAGCGCCGCCGCAGCTGAAGCCGCTTCTGCATTATGGTCTGTGTGTGCTCCCGCATGAGCGGCAAGCAGCTGGATCAGTGCATTATTATTAAACACAGTCTAAACACGGACATTTATTTCCTCCACAGCAGCAACACGGCACATAAATAGCAGCCAAGAACAGTATCTGTATAAATAAGGAAAGGACATCGTAGCTAAGGAAAAGCGATGTGGCTGAGTAATTTTCACACGCTCTCGGAGCTGACTTGCACTGGCCTTATTACTGGCCCTGCGAGAGGTCTGGCTGCCACGGACACGGCAGTTGCGTCCCCTGCATCGCTCGCCGCTCCCTGGTGCGTCCCCGGCGGTGCAGTCTACTTCAGCGGCCCGGGGGCCTCGGGTTACCGCTGCTCCCCGCTCTCATGTTTGCCCTGTCAGGACGTCAGGCTCCTTTGTTTGCACTGCATGCCACAAACTGTGGACTCATCAAGAGGCTCGGCCCACAGCCTGATCGGAAGCGGTGGGGGGGGGGGCAGCTGTACCTGCTGTGAGTTTCCAAGGTCCCCTTCTCGTTCGCTATCCAAGCCCCTGACACCGGAGTGGAGGGCACATTCTGGGACTGCAGCCTGTGCACTGTTAGCTGTTTCCTGTCACCCGGCCTCATTTCATCTCCCCTTCTTCCAAGCACACAAACGGTACTGGTGGCATTTATGAATTCATTATGAATGTACCAGGATCCCTGAGGATTTCCCCTCTCCCTCCCTCTCTCTCTCTCTCTCTCTCTCTCTCTCTCTCACTAGGAAGGAGTTGCTGATGAGGCATGTGGGACAGCTGTTTACAATGGCAGAATACAGAAGTGAGAATTCCAGTAACAGAGAAATGAGAGTAGGCCATTTGCATCCTGCTCTTCGTGTGTGGATGGAAGGTGACATAACCTCACACGCTGCACGACGGTCACATGCCTTATGCGGGGAAAGTTTACACTGTGTGACCGTCTCTCATTTCTGCCAAGAGACACAGGCCTGATGTCTAAAATGGCGAACTTAACTTGGACCATTCACACGGAACTTTCACTTTATCTTTAAACTGACCACATTGAAACTTTTGCATGCTAATATATGTCACATATTTTGGCATTTGACAGAAGTCGTCGTTCTCTACCAAAAAACTAGCTGACAATGATTATTCTGGTTTCTAAAGTTTTATTGGCTTTTGTTTTTTTAGCTGCAATTTTGATACGTCAGGTTAATAATAATCCCTGAGAATATCTCTTCACATGGCGGGCATTTCAGCAAACTAACGTGATTGGTCAGGCGGGGATGTCTGGCCAATGGTGCGAGGCCACAGCTGCCACATTCGGAGCGCTAGCAGAGTTAATGAACGGCACTTACAGGCAAAGTGCCAAGATGGGCAAGCAGCCATTCTCCCACAATGAGCTTGAGGAGTATCACGACAGAGCTGCTTCTAATTATACACCGAGAGAGAGAGCGAGAGAGAGAGAGAGAGAGAGTGAGATAGAGAGCAGTCACAGAGGGAGAGCAAGTGGGAGAGAGAGAGAAGGAGAGAGCAAGAGAGAAGGAGAGAGAGACAGCAGCAGCCTCAGAGGGCGAGCAAGTTTGAACACGAGAGTGGAGAGAGAGAGACCAGTCACAGAAAGAGATAGCAAGAGAGGCAAGGCAAGCAGTATCAAAGCTGGATGTTCAAATTTGCATCGCCGGTGCCCGTTCAGCTAAAGACACGATTCTTTACTCATCTAGAGAGGACAACTAGAGAGGTAGGAGACAAGAGCTGTTTCCTTACACGTTTATCAAGAGTCTATGTGTGCCTGCATGTCACTCTTTCTAAGAGTGTGCACGAGTGTATGTAAGTGTGTGTGTTTGTGTATGCCCGCGCGCAGGTGTGTGTGTGTGTCCATCTGCCTGCCTATGATGCAAGTTGGAGTCCTGCGTTTGGTTTGCGCTGCTTCGCTTATGGGCAGAGCACTTTGCCTCGTGTCCAAAGGTGACGACTGTGCGGGACCGCGGTGCGGGGACAGGCTGTCACTAGGTCAGGCGCAGCCACAGAGATGCATCTACGCTCCTGGGGCGGTACAGTCACCAGGCACTCCCAGCTCAGCTCACAGACAGGCAGGCAGGCAGGCAGACAGGCAGGCAGGTAGGCAGGCAGGCAGGCAGGCAGGCAGGTAGGCAGGCAGACAGGCAGACAGGCAGGCAAACAGGCAGGCAGGCAGGCAGGTAGGCAGGCAGACAGGCAGGCAGGCAGGCAGGCAAACAGGCAGGCAGGCAGGCAGGCAGGCGGACAGGCAGGCAGGCAGGCGGACAGGCAGGCAGGCAGGCGGACAGTCTCCTGGGACAACCATCACATCACATCACACCTTTCAGTCAGGCACCTCCAAAAGCCACTGCTTTTCCTGCTACTGTAATTACCACCTGTCCTAATGGTTTATAGCCCTAAAAATGCTAGTATGTATCCTTTCCTGGCAAATCTCTTCACCTCCCCACAACGTTGACATGGTCTTTTTATTTTGGCAAAAGTTATTTTGTAAACGTCCTTGTTCGCCTGTGGCATCGCATGCCGAGCTCTTGAATGATGCTTTTGTGGTCCTCCTGATCTCCTTTTGACTACTGTAACGTCATGCAGTTACAGTTTATATGACATGGCATATTTCAGTTCTTTTTTTTTTTTTTTTTTTTAAATTTCTGGAAACCACATTTCTACAACTGCAGATAGAAGTACCGGTAAATTATCTACTCGTAAACATCTAAAAATAACCATAAAAAAAAAAAAAATCGGTCCCGCTTTAATGAAATTGAGTTTATTGAAGTGTGTGTCGATGCATTCGGTCCCGGTCATGGTGCAGTGTAGCTCAGCGCCGCCTCACACCTGCAGTACAGAGCGTCGGGCACTGCTTGGCGCCGTCCACACCGGCTTTGGAGCTCCTAGCGCTCTGTGTTATATCACTAGCTGGCACTCGCCGCCAGGGTCTTGCACAAGGTGTGAAACATGAGGCTCTGCCGATGCCAGGTTAGGGGTGTTGCTGCGGCTCCCTTTCAGCAGCGGGTACCTTGGGTCCAGGGGGGCACGACTGGCCCGGCGCCCTCCCCGGACGCGCGGCTTCCGTCCCAGGTGTAGCCTGAGCACTGGCCGCTGTTCCCGCTCCCCATGTGTGCCATCCGGTTGCAGCTCCTTTTCCAGTGATACTTGTGAGAGTTCGTGGCTGTTTTTTTAGGGGTGTGGGGGGTTGGGGGATATTGGTTGGGGAAGGACGGGAATAAGACCCGTGGAACATGCAGTGATCACATGCTGGTTAAGTGACACTAAAGCCCCACAGGATTCAGCCCCCGCCCCCTCCACTGCAGGGTTTGTAACTCCTGAAAATGTGATCTCCGCACTGGTGCTTGTGGAAACCACACTGTCTTTGGGGAAGCAAACCCAGTACACCACTGGAGCTGTCCACTATTACCCCCCCCCCCCCTCGCACTCAGGGGCGCTGCGACTTTAAGAGGTCTATTTTTGCAGCCTGGCAGGCAGGCACACATACTCATGCATAATGTGAAGTGTGTGAATGAGCCAGTGGGTGTAACTCGTTCACGTTAATCCCGCCACTCGCCGTTCAGCGGGGACCGCCCGCTACATCGCTCGCCGAGCCGAGCCCGGCGCCGACAGATGGGTTTCCTTTTCGGGAGCCTGATTGTTTGCTGAGCGTCATGAGACATCAGTGCCACATATCTCGACTGCTGCCTAATTAACTTACAAAGTAGCGAATGTGGCTCTCGCTCCACCTCTGATCCTGTTCAGAAGAAGGGGCTCTTAGACTGGATTAATCGCTCATAGTTCTCCCCCTACACTGACATCCACATGCACTCAGTAATGTCCATCCATCCATCCATCCAACCATCCATCAATCTTCTACATCATGGGCCAATGTGTATGTACATGTATTTATCTATAGATATGTTTACACCCACATCCATCACTTTGTTACATACAGGATGTACTCTTGCATGCCTCATGCAACACATGCCGCTGAATAATGCATGCCTTGCGATTATTGCCACGCTCCTTTGCATGCCTCTCTTCACTGCCTTTTGATCATTCAATCGGCATCAGTCCAGTAGGTGGCCAGGGATGGAGGACAGTGGACAGAGACTGGGCAGAAATGGGGAGGGGGGAACGTAGGGGCTCTGAGTTGGGAGGGGCATGAGCAGGCGACGTGTCAGATGACCTTCCGTAGCTGCGGCGCCACCTTGCAGAAAACTCCAGCAGCAGGCGTGTCTGCTCTCACGTAGGAATCCGAGCAGATGTCCGTGTGTTGCTCATCGCTCATCTTTAAGGATGCGTGAAAGTGATTTCCCCGTCCCTATACGAGGGCACCGAGCCACAGTCTGTTTGTTAGATCCAGCTGTCCTCTAGCTGTGTGACTCCGGTGGGGGGCGAGACCTAAGTTCAGAAGACATTTCTGACGGCCGCCCGTTGAGCAGCAGGAGCAGCCTGCAGGTTGGCCTGTTAGCGGGAGCAGCCGGCAGGTTGGCCTGTTAGCGGGAGCAGCCTGCAGGTTGGCCTGTTAGCGAGAGCAGCCTGCAGGTTGGCCTGTTAGCGGGAGCAGACTTTTGTTAAAGAACTAAAAGGAAAAACAACAGTTCCAAAGCCCAACACCCCCCAAAGCCCAAAGCTGCTACCACTTTTGTATTGGTTTTTTTTTTTAACTCATGTTCATTTAACTCAGCATTTCCTGCATAGACCAGTGCATCTCCATCGCCTGTTTAATGATTGTCTGTGACATTTCCCAAATTCCCTCTTTGCCCACATTACTTCCACCAGATCTGGGTGCTGGCCTCTGACCAGAGACTGCTTAGGAAGGAAGACGGTATTATCTTCCCAGGGACCTGATTTTTTTTAACACCCAAAAGCCACCTCATACTAACTTCTTGGCTGATGTGTTAAACATATTCTGATGCAGTGGCAGAATTACAGCACTCACTGATGAAGGTACCAACTGTGAACAAAAGTGCTGAAATGAGGTCGTCGTTGCAAGTTTTTCACCGTTGGCTAGCTTAAATGCATTTAAGCCATTGCCTTCTTTATTTAGTTCAGCAGGAAAAGAGCGGCTTACATTGACATCAATAATATTTCATATAATCCTATCTAGTAGCTTCCCCAGGGAATAATTTTTTCACAATAATTATGATCTTGTGTGTATGATGGGTCACAACGGCAGAACAGTCAGATTCATGTTACGCAGCGTCAGTAATAAGGAGACCAAGCTCACATGTCATTTCCGGTGTTCAGGGGCTGCTGGCGTACAGTACAGGTCACATGACCCAGCCCACCCGTATGCGGCGTGACCATGTTGACATGCCGTTTCTATGACTTTCCTTTCTGGTTTTTTTTTTTAAGATTAATCTTAAAACAAATTCAGTGCAATCTCTGCAACTTATTAATTAGAGTAATTTAAAATTATTTACATTGTTAATTAAGTAGGCCATTCATTAAAGTCATATATTCAGTTCTTAAAGAGGCTATGGGACACTTTCATTTTCATATTTAAATGGATAGCAGGACAGGACAACGGGTCATTGTAATATGACACCTGTACTCTGTAATAAGAGAATAACTGTTAACTGATTGTAGGTGGGAGATGTTGACATGAAGATGCGTCTCTCCCCATACGGAAATGAAAGGTCCTGACACTTTTCCTGTCCCTTGTGGCCCATGTGGCAAATGAGTACAAACATTCGGCGTTTGTTCAAACGGCACGTGACATTGTCCCCATGCCACTGCGAGATGTCACGGCCTGAGGGAACACCGAGCCTTCTCTGTACAGCAGAATGAGGCCGGGCCCAATTTATTTGGCTTTCCATCGCTGCCAGGGTCACGGCATTGACAGGAAGGTGGCAGTTTAGCATGCAGTTTGTGTTTGGGGGTTATGGGAGCAGAGGACTGTGGGTGAGTGTTTGAGGAAAACCCTTAGCGGGGAGTTAAATATGTCCATAATGCAGAAGAATCAGGCAGTATCAGAATCAAAATATTTATTTTTCTATATTTTAATATTTTAATTATTTAAAATATTTTTTAAACTGTTGATTCAGAATACTGTTGTTTTTAACTTATTCAATACCAATAGCTGTTTGTTTACGTGTGTATGAGTGTGTGCATGTGAGTGAGCATATACATGTGAGTGTGTGTAGACTCCCACATATACAACCACACTCAGCTGGGAAGTACCATGAGGCCTACCCTAAACACTAAATCTAACACTAACACCAACACCAAGACTGACAACATTAACACTAACACCAACACCAACACCAAGACTGACAATAACACCAACACCAAGACTGACAATAACATTAACACTAACATTAACACTAACACTAACATTAACACTGAGGCTAACAGTAAGAGAAAGCAGCAGATCTAAATAGGAAACCAGCTAACCAGAGATATGGAGAGGGAAAATAATTATATCACTTGATACTGCTGTTACAGTTATCAACAAAAAAAGCTTATGCTCTCCATCCTACTCTGGATACCATCTTCAGATTTAGTTATTTTATCTTCAAGTTTTGTCTTAGAGGAAGAGTGGAGGTACAGGGCGAAACGAATGAGGCCACAGTGAGCACTGTGATCCTATATGCCAGAAGTCTGGTCTTATTTTTAACTGATGCCGCCCAAAATCCAGCTTATAGAGGCATTGCGGCCCTATTTATACCCAGAGGGCTGACTCTAGCATCCACAGTGAAGGGGGATTGTCTTTGTTATTGGTATTAAGCCTGATTCAGCCAGCGGCGGCTGGCTGTGTGAAGGATTACAGCTGCTGCACGTCGCAGTGCCTGGGCAGTCAGTCCTCTCATTACCTTCCTGCTTTGTCGATGGGGCTTTAGCATACCCCCTGTGTCGCCGGTGCTCTCCTCTAAGTTTGGCTGTTGTTGTGTTTCTGTGGATTGTTCTTTGCAGTAACAAAAAGCTGTAATGACACTCATGTAATCATCAGCCTCTTAAAGGAATTCCCTGCCACATACCTGCTATCGCACAAGTGGGAGGAGGTGATATCTGCGACGTCAGAGCACATGTCCAAAAAGAATATTTGAAATAATTAACTAGGCATTCTACAAAATACTAACAAATAAATGGCATATGCTACAGTACAGACGCTCTTATAAGCAGGTGGTCTATAGAGGAACTGTTGTTTTTCCTTTTAGTTCTTTAACAAAAGTCTGTGAGCTTCCCTTATCATCTCTGTGATATAATTATGTGACTGCATCGCGGTGCTTTGTGCTGTACTGAATGGCATCATATCTCCTGCTGTTTTTTTGTTCAAGAGTAGGTGTAACCAGCATGTATATTTTGTATCATTTTATTTACACCGCCATTGCCTTGTGAAAACATATCAGCCCCCTTAGCGTTAGCGTAGGACAGGAACTCTCAGTTCCAGTGAGCCAACGTGGTCCCCAGCATCGATCTCGCTGCCGTAGCTCTAGGTGTGTGATTCCCATTGCGATCCCACGTTCCTCCTCCCGGATCCACCTGCATTTGAACACGCATCCGTCAGCTGGATGGGAGGATAGGACAGGAACCCCTCCCCGAAAATGTTACGGAAACCCTAAGCCGTGAGCTCGCCACCCAGCATCCTTAAGGCCCGCACAGGCTATCCCTTTGAAGATGAGTAACTCTGGACGCCGGCCATCTTGGCTCAATGGAAGTGCTACCCAGTCAACTGTGCAGCTTTATGGAAGACGCCGCAGAATTAGGCACCAAGACCAGGCACAGTCTTCTATGCCAGCGTGAGACTGAGTCAGACGCTCTGTGTAATATGTTCACATGCTCCATGAGACCATGCATGTTTTTTCCTGCTGTTGCATAGACATTTGAAGCTGAACGGTATCAAATGGGCGGAAATGGCTCAGATCTCTTTAAAAGACACCAAATTCTAATGCTATGAAGGGGTGTAGCGTCTATGTATCAGACCGCGGCACTGTGTTCCCTCCCCTCGCACTTCATAGGGTATCAGTTACATAAGATCTCCCCATGCAAATGTGCGTGAAGCAGCGTTTTTCTCAGGCACAAACTCCAGTTGCTGCCTTTCTGCTATCAGCAGTATGTTTTAGCCCAAAGTCCTTCTGAAACGAGACACGCGCCTCTCCACCGGCGAACATCAGCGCCTCTGTGGGAATCACCTTAGCCACCTTGCCCCATAACCAGTTTTCGGGGAAATCAGTGGACACCAACTGGGCCGAGGGTGACCGCGGCCTGTCCAGGGCCTGCCCTCGGATGGGCAGCCATTCCATACTGCGGCATGAGGGACAAGTGGCAGTGAGCTGCCCACAATTTGGGACGACATCCATCCTAGACTAGTATTAGAATCCCAGGAGTGCCGGACGGCTCTAGTTTCTCCCAGTGTGAGCCAAGAGGTACTGTTTCATGGGAAGGAAGGACGAGCATAGGATTCTGGCCTGGTCCCTCACTAGATTTACTGGTCGAGGGTTTAAATAAACTTCCCCAGGCTTCATCGTGTCCATCCAAAGTGATGAGACATTAGTTCCGTTCTGCACCAGCAGAGATTGCATTAAATGACCATATATTAGGTATCATTTTTGGCTTTTATTTGGTGTATTTTGACATTTTTAAATGTTGCACAAAAGATTTTATTTTTAGAACACAAATGTAATAATTACCATACGAAATTACATAAAACAAATCATTAACTTAAATTATATATCCTTATATATACAAAGCAAATGCTTGTGATTCTTATTTTGTGCTCAAAACATATTTTACAGAATGTTTTTAACATATATTTTAGTACAATTTATTTCAATTAATTATCATGAATCTGAATTGTGACAGCTCTTTCTTCTTAATTATCTTACATATTATATGTAACATTGGGAGTAAATGAAAACAGTGACACAGCTACAGCAAGTTGCTCCTATATTTTTGTTTTCTGAAAAGCCTGAGAATTAAATTGCAATCTTTTCAATTCCAGGCGCATCTATTACAGAGGGCTTCGAGTTGCGAACTTATTGACTTAGCTTTGACTAAACTCACAATAACAATGTACATTTTAAAAAAATAAAGTATTAGACATCTACATCACAGTTAAAGAAGAACAATCTAGAGAGGGTTCTCCTGGTGGACTGTATACTGTGCACACATCCAGTGGCCACTTTATTAGGCACACCTGCTTGTTAGTGTAAGCAGTCTGCTCCCCCAAACAGCCAATCACGTGGCTGCAACTCAATACATGCAGCAAGCAGACAAGGTCAAGATATTCAGTTACTGTTCGAATAAGCATTTGAGCGGATAGGATGCGTGATCTGAGCGATTTTGAACGTGCTGTGATTGTTGGTGCCAAACACGGCGGTTGCTGCATCTCGGAACCAGCTGCCCTCCTGGGATTTTCATGCACCACAATGTTCAGAGTTTACAGAGGATGGTGAGATGAACAAAAAACATCGAGTCAATGGCATTTCTGTGGGCGAAAACCCCTTTGCTAATGAGAGGGGTCAGAGTAGAACGGCCAGATTCGTTAAATCTAACAAGAAAGCCACATTGTGCAAAAATAACAGCTCAGTACAGCAGTGGTGGGCAGAAAGATTTCTCTGAACACAAAACTCCTCTACCCTTGAAGTGGTTCTGGAGGAAAAGGGGGGTTCTATCTGTCCAGTTTTGATGTCATGTCGCTGATTACTCATCTGAAAGCCATTTTATCCCTCAGCGACGGCCGCCGTCACCCCGTCGCCCCGACCCGCTGTCTGCGCAGTTAGTGTGTGTTTTGCATAACGTAGGTGGCCAGGGGGTGGGGGCCTGTAAAACTCAAGCAGTTTCACCTCAGCGTGACTTTGACAGTCAGCATCTGTGATGTTCCAGCGATGGTAGAAACGCGATTCCCACAGAGATGGCAGCGCGAATCGGCTATCGCACATCTCGGCCTTTACGATGCCCTTTAAGGCTTCAGTTACACAAATCAACCGGCTAATGTCGAGCTTTATTACGCAAAACAACAAACCAGAAGGCACCACTCTTTCAGCCAGTCCCGTCCTCCTATCATTAGCATTATCTCCACAACTCTCCATGATATTTCTACTACTATTATCTCTACTGTTGGGGACTCTGACTGATGTCTTTGATATTATTCTGAACTGTGTTTCTTTTTTTTTTACTACAGCAGCTGGTAAGAATTATCTCAGCATAATTCTGTGATTTTCAGAGCTTTCTTTGCTTTACTCTTCTTTTTTCCATCTATTAAAATAAACGCGCAGATATCCGAGTGTTTGGGCGGGATGTCATTTCAAGCGAGCACTTAAACACTTGATACAACTTGTTATTGATCTAATGGGTCAGCTTTTATTCAACATAATTTCAGTAATGATTTTCATTCAATTTCAAAGATTTTTTTTTTTTTTACTTGCTTTATGATTCATTGGTCCATCCAGCTTATCTGCACAACACATAAACCTATATTATTATTTTAAAATTTGTTTATATGAAGTTTTTTCTCATAATTGACACCCATGGGGATTATATAAACCATAAAAAGTTTCTGTGTATTTGCAAATGCATCAAGCAGCAGTCAGTATGGAGAACTTTATCAATTTCGATGCTCTGTGTTGCCTCAGGCAGGTTAAGGATGACTCCAGAAGTAAAGGGAACATGAAGATGTGAGACGTACAAATGTCACGTTTCTCCTGTATTAATACCTTGCTGTGCAGATAGAATTGTTTCTAACTGATGACTGGAAATGTTCTGAAATATATTTTTAAATAGACTTTTATTAATTACATTTGGATGATCACATTTTTTTTCTGATTAAGTTTATTCAATGACAGGTTGTTGTTATGCATGAATTTATTGGATAAAAATGTTCAGAAAGATGGTAAAATGCAGAAGAAGAGAGTATAACAGAGTCACTCCGAGGGTTTTGCAGATCCAGAACTTAAAAATCCAGACAAAGGTTTTGATTTAACCAACCAGCTGAGTATAAAGTCACAGTCACTGGTTTCTGTAAAACTTTTTGCGTGACATCTATCAATGAGACAGTTTTGGTAGATGCTGAGAGAAGCTCCACACATTTGGTTTATAATTTCTGGACCTGAACGTTCCACCTTTGAATTTATTTAAGGAACTGCGAAGTAAAGAAGTCACTTGTAACAGTCACGGTCATTATAAGTTCTTTGGTGGCTCCGTTTAAAGGATGTTCAGTATGGAAAGAAATGTGCGAAGCAGAGTGTCAAAACATTGTTAAGGATGTGGGAGGTGAGCATTAGTCAGACTGATGTTTGTGCATGAAGAGAATGGATGTGGGGCTCCATCACGCAAGCGGGCGACTTGAGGTCCCGCAGCACGCAGAGTCCGCCTGGCTGTCGTCCGTGAGCCACGCTGCCGGATTGGGACGTGCCCCCCATGTCTACGAGGACCCCAGCTGCAGGCCGCTGTGGTCCCTCCTAAGCCTGAGAGCTCCTGACGATCCGGATGCCACGTCTGAAAGCTGACGCGAGGCCCTGATGTGTCTAACATTTATCAGGAAGCCTTTCCCGCTCAGAACGTGTACCTGTGAAGCTGCATCGCAAGCTCATGACTAACACGTCCTTATGACTTTAATGTATTTCGGAGATGAAGGCCGTCACTGTGCTAATTTAAGTTTGCCGTCGAGAGAACTGTCATGTGGGCAGTGACCGTCCAGCCGGGACCTGAGGTGTGAGCTGGTGTAGTAATATGTTGTAGTAACATGGTGATTTATTTCTAAATAAGGAAAAAAAAAAAAAATGAGACAGTGGGTGGGGATATAGCCACTGCCAGCAGAAGTCGTTTTATTTCAGTCCCTTTCCTCACCCTCCCACCTCCCGAAAGCCCGCCCTGCCTGGGTAGAAACAGCAGGGCCTAGTTAATGGGCCAAGCTTATTCAGAGACCTCTCAGAAGCCAACATCCATTTAAAGGTCATGGAGATAACTGCTGTTTGAAGATAGCCTTGTACCCAGATGGGGAGCAGGTCTGTGAGGCGCACAGAGTTTGGGTTTGACTCTGGGGCCGGGGCACCACCGCAGGGTGGACCGAACACCTCCCCTACTACATCCCCGCCTGTCACTTGCTTTCGCCGCAGCCAGGTGGCGTATGTGTGGCGGTGGGAGCGGGCAGCCGTGAGCGTACGGGGCCCCGTGCCCCGGCGGACGAGACGCCACGGTGTACGGGTGTGAGCGCGCGCCGTGCCTCTCGCGGTGAGTAATGGTGAGTGGGCGGCGGGAGCAAATGGTCTCGCTGAGTGGCACTGCGGAGCTGATATTCTCCTCATCGCTGCCTGTTACTCATTTCCTTGGAACCGGTTGTACAGTCACGGATCGGCGGAGGTACAGACGGCCGCATCACGCTCGCGGCCTCTCTCTGTCTGCCGTATTCCTCATCACCTCCTCACTGGGAGCGGCACTGAGGAAGTCTCTCCCCGTGCCGGAGCCTCCTGCCCTGGCACTGCCACGCTGTTGACTGCGATATTTCAGGCCGTGCTGTTTTCTGCTGTTTGTTTTAGTGACACGCTTAGCTTTCTGACTGCTATTGTAGTACCTAATGCCAAGGTCATTTACTGCAAGCCGATGCGATGCAGCGCTCCATACCGGGGGAAACCTTATATTTCCACCAACTCTGAATCAGTCACGAACAACAGAAACCTGCATACCTTTAAGGAAGGAAGAGATCTGGTGACCGATCGAGTTTTAGATCGAGTGTCAAAAAAAGATGCCCGGTATCTTTGTATGTTTGCACTGGATGCATGTAAACAAGATGGATTCACAACAGTGAACGTCCGTGCAGGAAATACGACGTACCGTCAGGGACTTTTAAATTATATGGACACGCTTTGAACGAAATCTCTGCAACAAGCATGAGTGCAAAACCTGTAAACTGAACAGCAGATTTAGCTGCAAAAAATAGAAGTTTTTTCCCCCCTTAGAACTGTTATTCATTTTAACTGAGTGAAAAATCACAGAATGTGACAGGATGCACGCCCTTTAGATTCATTCTCAAGTTTTTCTGGACGCTCTGCTCTGTTGGGCAAATCGAAAAGACTTCCCAAACAATCCGATTCAGCTCCACAGTGGCTTCTGCTTAATGTAGAATGTGTCAGGGGGCGTGAAAGAGGCAGCACTGTGCCTAGGACTGCCGGCAAATCTGTCAGGAAATGGTGCATCTTCCCATATCTAGAAATATCCCGGCCGAGTGAAGCTGTTCCCTGGGTTGCCTAGAATGTCATGTCAGCTGAAATGCCGGGGGGGGGGGGGGGGTTTCATGTTGCTGTTCTCATAGCTGAATGGTACACACCTAAGAATGCAGTGGTAGCTGCGTAGCTGCCTGCGTGTGGATGTGGCCCCAGAGTTCCTTCGCTTCGATGTGAAGGAGGCTCACATATGTACTTTATCTGGAAGAGGGCTTACAGTGGTGGGCATCGGCGAGAGAATCTGCCAGATGTCACTGCTGCAGCGGCTCGAAAAGCTTTCTAATTCAAATTCAGAAGGCTTTTTTTGTACTCAAATTCAATATAAATGTTCACATCCCATACCGAAACTCATGTGACATAAGGTTTCAATCGTATTTTTAACATTTTAGTTTTTAGTTTTCATTGTATAGATTATATAATCTGTACATATAATCTGACATCTGATCGTTTTACCGATTATAAGATCATTTACAAGTCATTTTAGTGTTCCTGTTAAATGCAAGATTCCTCCTCAGAGACTGTATATAGGTCAATAAATTTCTCGTAAGTCTTAAGCATCGTGCTTAAGAATGAAGTTTTCGCAACACATTTTGATATAAACAAAGCACAAATTTTAGTGCAGTAATCCACCCGTCTTTCTGTGTCCATGAATCAGCTGGTCCCTGAAACTCCCCCTTCAAGTTCTCTGAGACTTTATTGCTGCCTATTATCATAGCTTATGACTAATGTGGGTTTTCACTTTTATTTATACATGTGCTTTTACTGACGAGCATTTTAACAAAGATAGGCCAAGCACTTCTATGGATTAATAGTTTCTGAGAAGGAATCTTACATTTAACACAAACACTAAAATGATCATATACTGGATTCATTTTGAGGAAATGATCTTTTAACGTGTGATTGATTAAAACCCACGACAGTTTGCTTGCGTTCGGCCCTCAATCGTAACACAGGACCCTGGGGTGTTTCAGGACAGGTAATCCCCCCTTGATGTTCAGAGATCGAACGTGTACATTTTATCCGCATACTGGCTGTCAGAAACGAGTAACTCCTCCGGTCAGAGGCTCCTCCCACTTTTCCAATCACAGGTATGCTGCGCTTTGCCCCCCCCCACAGGGCATTCCCACCTTCCTGGGGGACACGCAGGAAGTGATTAAAGCCGACCGGCCTGTTGCAGGGATTTTCAGGACAGTGAGCGACTGGTTTCAAGGGATTCGGTTTGGTTGTACCCCTGCCTGGATGTGCCTGCAGATATTAGGTGTTTTACAACGACAGAATGGCAATTGTGTTCCTCTCTAAAACCAAGAGCTACTTTGTAATTGGCAGATTGATCGAGTGAATAAAGTATTTCATGGATTTGTTGTTGACGTTTCCACTGCGTGCAGCGAGCTCCCCTTCCCCAGCATATCCCTGCGTAACCCTCACGGCTGTATATATATAAGTACTTTGTTTCCATAGTAACCATCACTTAGTGAGACTGTAAGAGTTGCTGGAGTTCAGACTGGGCAGACAGCCGTCTCCGGCAGAGAAAAGACCAGATGTGCCTTCAGCGGCACAGTCACATCAAAGCGGCAAATTTGGTGCATTGAAGAATTTGGTGGGACTCCTCTGTGCCGAGACCCGCGTTCGTGCCCCTGGGTAATCCCTTGCCGACGCGCTCCTGCTAGGTGAGTGAGGCGGTAGCCTGCTGTCAGGGAGCAGCCCCTGAGGGAGAGTAAGGAGGTAAAGCGAACAGGAGCTGCCGTCCTGCACAGCCCTCAGCGCAGCTGCTGGCTCCGCCCATTTATTATTTATTACCTCTGCCGTCCCTGAGGAATAGCGCAGCGATGCAAAAGGTTAGCGTAACACTGAGGAGGACTGGAGGCTTTATCATCTTGTCTCTCTGCCAGCCTCATTCAGATCTCGTTTTTTTTTTTTTTTTTTGAGGTTGCGCACCTGCGTGTTTGGCGCTGTGGGGGAACGGAGGCGTATCCTGGCGTGTGAGCGACACGTTGGCACCGTTCGTGAAGGTTAGCCGGCGACAGGGAGCCACGGGGTGCCACAGTGCCACTCAGCGGGGGGTATGAAGGACAGTCGTGCCGGGGGGGGGGGGGGGGGCG
>JAODJU010000108.1:6670875-6687354 GCA_026776725.1 Gnathonemus echidnorhynchus | reverse complement strand
GAGGGCGTGAGAGACAGTGTTGATGTATCTGACAAATTCCAGTGACATAATGTTATAATATACTGCTCAAAAAATTATCTGAGAGAGCAGCCCCGCAGAGCGGTGCGTGTTGGCGCTTGTTTGACGGCGTTGTTTGTCCCGCCCGCGCTGTACTTTCCAGGTTAGGAGCCGATCGGACAGGAGCGCCTTGGCCCCATCGCGTGATGCTGAGCCACGGATCGGTGCCCCCGCCGAGCCTCTCCTTCTCCCAGGAGGCTCATGTGACATAGTCGCGGCACAGCCTGGGGGAGTGCTCACGTCTGCCGGCACACACTGATGAATTCCATTCCCGACCGCGCCAAAGAGTGCCTCCCTCCCAAGAAGAGGGAGTCCAGACAGAGCTTATGCGAGCAGCGCTCTCCGGACGAATTTAAGTCTCCCGCACCCCTCAGGAGCCGGCCCGTGGGGGCCAGGCAGACAGAGCCCCAGGGGTATCCGAAAGGGCCCCTCCCCAGCCCTCATTATGGCAAAGGGCTCCTCCATGTCCCGCCGCCGGCCCCGCCCCCAGACAAGTTCCCCATACCGTGGCCCCTGCCCAGCCCCACGCCTCTGCCCTTCCACTTCTTCCCCAACCAGACGGGTGAGCGGTGCGGCCCCAAGCTGCACTCGTGGCAAGAGCAGTGCTCTCCGGGCACGGAGCCCCTTGACGGCAGTCTGCACCACTCCCGCTGGCCACGCGGTGAGCCGGCGCTCTCCCTGCATCATCCTGCCATCTCCGCCCCCTACAAGAGCCACCCTCCCCTGGACTCCAGGGACATGTGGTCCTACTGCAACGTAGACAAGTTCAAGCAGCACTACTCCCGACACTTACCGTACGCAGACCCCCACCTGGACGGGAGGCGGGCCTTCATGGTGAGGAAGCACAACAGCCTGGACACCGCGGGCGGCAGGAGCGCGCCGGCTCTGAGACAACCGGCCACGGGCAACTATCCCTACGACGGCAAGATCAAGCAGGATGACTCTCACACCAACGGGAAGAGGAGGTACCCAGAGGATCACAGGCCCTTCAGCCGGGCCGTGACTAAGGACGGTCGGGCAGCCGACATGCCTGGTGGACGTTGCTCACCGCAGAACAAGGACTCGTGTGTGACGCCGAAGATGTCTGCTAACACCTTGGATAAAAGCGCCTTCCCTGGTCTACCTCTGAGGGCCCCCTCTCGGGAAAGCTTTGACCTGACAGGCCCCCCCGGTGCGGCCCAGATTTACTATGCCCTGGGACCCATGCAGGCCAGTCTGATGCCGTCCCCACTGGCCCCCGCCCTGCAGAGTCCCCTAGCCCAGGCCTCCCCCATCCCATTCTACGGCCACCCCCCCAGGGAGCCCCATAACCTGAGGAGCTCACGGCTCTCACCGCTTGTGGAGAACCAGTCGTTGGAAGGGTTCCCTTCAGCTCAGTTCAACAACCACAGGTCTGATCGAGGCCAGCCCCAGCCTGGGCCGCCGTGCCCGCGCTCGTCGTCTGGGGGGCACCGGTCACACGCCGATCCAGCCGCTCTGCAGCGCACTCCATCGCCCGGGTCCTCCCCGGCGCCTCAGCCGGTGGCGTTCCTACCTCACTTCACCAAGGGGTCACTGATCGAGCTCAGCGGCGGACGGCTGCGGCCCGTGGAACAGCTGCAGACCGAGGACTTCATGCTCTGCGCCAGCACCAGCCCGGACTTGCACCTGTGCTTCTGCACCGTCCTTCTCATCGCCCCCTGCAGCACAAACCCAGGCTTCTACAACCTACAGCTCCTGCTGGCTGACCGCAACACTCAGGTGGGTGCTGTCCAGCTCTCAGCTTCATTTTTGCCCAATTTTCATCCACGTTGGTAAATTAAAGCTTCACGTCGGCAGTCGTTCTTGACGAATCCTGCCGGCCTTGTTTTGAGTCTGAAACGGTGCATGTGAAATGACAGATGTCTTTCAGGTTAACGTTTCCTCTGTTTCTTGGGCCATCAGGAGTTACTCAAAGTCTTAGCCGAATACCCCTTCTTCGTCCGGGACCGGGGCTGGTCTTCCTGCAGCCCTCAGAGAACTGCGCAGCTGTACGGCCTCACGTGCCGCCAGCTCAGCGTGGACGACGTCTGCCTGGCCCTGACGCCAGTCCCATCAGCCCCAGCATCTGCCTCAGCGTCGCGTGCCAGCATCCCTGCCCCGGAGCTGGCGGTCACGACCCGGTGTACGAATGCCAAGGAAGGAGCCAAGGCTGGCCAGCAGAGACCTGCGGCGACACCTCCCCCTCTGCCAGCTCCAGAACCCTCTCGCGACCTCGCCCAGCCTCCCAGGCATGCGGAGCCGGCTCGAAAGCGGCACTGCTCAGCCCCCGAGCTCCTGCCAGGATATGGCCCCCGGCATCTCCCTGCCGTGTCTAAACGTGGAGGGCAGCAGTAGCCGGTAACCGCTTCCTGCCCCCACCCCCATCTGCTGCGGAACACGATCGTCCGCTGAGCAGCTGGGAGGAGAGAGGAGAACAGCGAATATTCAGCGACGGCGCTCCTGCAGCTGGCGAGGTGGCAGGCATGTGACCACAGAGCGTTCGCTGCTTCCTGGGAACGCCGAGAGAGCAGACAGTCACTTCTACTTATCACGCGTCACCTGGACATATCAGGGATCATCGAGGAAGGTCATACGAAAAAGAATCTAATGCACAAGTCAAGACAGACAATCAGACTATATACTCAGTGTGTTTACTTTGTTTTTGTAACCGTTGTCTCTTGCCTATTGAAAGTGTTTACTGCAGGATTTATATATTACAGGTATTATATAAATGCTAATTGCTAAAGCTACAAGTCTTGCGACCTCTTTGATAGTCACTTTCGTTTCTACGCTTACGAGGCAAACTAACAGGCAGTTGTTGGAGGCAGTTATGGCGAAAGTATCCCCCGCGCTGGGGGTCACGCTCCTCAGCTAAGCATTACCCGCCGGTGTGTTTTGACCTTTTTTTTCCCAGTAGGGAAAAAAAAAAACACTAACAGAATTGCGTAAGAGACAATCCCGGCCCACGCAGGGAGTCTGACCAGGACGGGCTCTCTGGAGCGGCCCCCACACGTCCGTCGGTGTTAACACAGCATGTGCAGAGTCTTGGTGCTAATGATGGAACACAAAGCTTTGTGAGCACTGACCCCCCCCCCCCTCCCACTCCACCCCTCCCCCGTGCTTTATTTGTGTTTGTTTATATATGTTTGAATGCAGGGATAACAAAGGAAAGTATTATGACTTCTCATACGGGTATCTCTTAATGATCAAACCACATGCTCTGTTTATTTTATTTTTTTTTTGATTGATTGATTGAAAAGATTATTTTGTTGTTATTTTTTGTAAATGTAATAGTCATACAATTGTATATTTTTATGGTGGATCTGTAATACAATGTTCCATAGGTATAAAGAAAGCTTTATAAAATAAAAAACATATATATTAAAGTATGACGGTCTTTTCTTATATATTTCATAACGCGATCATTTTTGTCATGCACGATCACCAACGGACACAATCTGAATTGCTCAGATAACCGCTGACTACAAACGAACACACCGCACAACCTGAACAACTTGGCAGATGCGAAAAAAGATGTAGTTGCTATATCAGTGCTCAGCCACAAGAGGGCCACCGTTTTCTACTAATCATGTAAGGTTCACAGTGAAAATCACACACCTGCCATAAACTCAAGCATGCATCCATCTATCCATTTTCTATACTTGCTTGTCCTATGCAGGGTCGAGAGGTAAGGAATAAATACAGTTTGAAAGATACAGTTTTTAAAGAAAGACCCACAAACAACATTCACAACTGCAAATGTTTGGTCCTACAATTAACATAATTTGGTTAATAGTTCTGTAATAAATACCTGGACAATGTCAGTTAATTCAATATACAACCTAGCATACAAATGTAATAATGACCAAAAATTCAGTGCATAATCAGCAAATGTACTTCATCAGTAGATCTGTCAGTAACACTTTACTTGATGGGGTAAGTCTTAGTTACATACTGATCTCATGTTAATTTGTCATTAATGAATTGTGGTGCATGTTTTATTCCAAGCAGTTACTATATTTGTTACTATGTCTGTAAATTCTGTAAACATTTGTAAACTACTGAAGGGGCAAGTCATGAATAACACAAGTGAGATAATGATCTCGTGCTTGTTCATCATTAATGAATCATGATGCATCTTTCATCCCAAGCAGTTACTATATTTGTTACTATGTCTGTAAATTCTGTAAACATTTGTAAACTACTAAAGGAACAGTTCTGAATAACACAAGTGTAATACTGATCTCATGTTTGTTTATCATTAATGAATTGCGACACATATTTTATCTCAAGTATCAACTATATTTGTTCATGATTTTTACTTCAGTAGGAACTGAATTATTATTTTTAAGTATTTGTGCCCCGTCAAGTAAAGTGCTACCGATCTGTCTTTCAAAAATAAATAGCAAATGGAAGGGAATGGAAACCTGCCAGTTATATACACTCAGACCTAAATGGTGACCTGTAGTTTCAAAACAATAATTTTCACAGAAACCATTTCTCATTGCTGCTCTAGTGCAGAAATTGGAACATATATGTCTAATAAGCATATACAGGTGTTTTCCAGTCTCCCACCTTGAAGTGTCCCCAGGTGTCTCTGTATTTCCAGCCGCCATATACCCCCCCCCCCCTCACTCCTCCCCCCCCCCCCATCCCTCCCCAGAGTGGGAACAGCAGAGACCACGGTAGACATTCTGCTCCACACTCCGTCAGGTGTGGGGCTTCACCCGTAAGATGCAGGTGACAACTCATTTACAGCCGTAAATCTGGCCCAGAACGCTCCGTCACTCGCTGCTGGTGCTCTCTCGAGTCCCGGACCTGCAGTACCACGTCCGCTGGGAGGTCCAGAGCACTGCTCATCAGATTTCTGGCGAACAATGGCTCGATCTTCTCCGCAGTAAAGAAACGGGAAAGAATAATAAGCATGCAGTCGCTTAAAGGAACGCAGTAGAGCAACACCGCCCCATTTTACCCGAAACAAAAATACCTGCATCTTAATTGAGCACTTCCAGCACTTTGGCCTTTACTTCCTTACATACCATTTTTTAACTTTGGTGATAAATTAGACTTTTTATATACACCACGATAAAAAACACCTGCCCCCATCTCATTTTGGAGAATATTTTTAAAAGGGCATCTGAGGGAATAACATTAAACAAAATGCTGAAAACTTGCAATGTTTATTTGCTAAAAAAAAAATTTAATTTATGTCATGCAATCCTCCTCTGAGAAAAAGTACCCGCCCTCTTACCCTAAATAAACTTCAGCAACAACTGCAAATAAGCTTCAGGTGGTTCCTAAACACAGCACAGTGAAGGTAGGCTCACATCTACATGCAGAACCACCTCCACGACTGGCTGGATCTGCGGAGCTGCGGGTAAAATTACTTTTCTGGGTTCTTGCTACATCTCAGTTGACGATGGCACTGAACTATGCTGATTTGAAACTTTAATATCTTTGTCCTTGAACCTTCTGATGTTTGTTTCAGAACAGTTTCTGGCTGCATAGGCTATCTGCACTCGGATGGCCTGACATTCCCCTGCATAGCTGGTGTCTGGCTGAGTGACACCAAGTACTCCAGGTCCTGATGCAGCTACACAACACCAAACTATGACAGTTACACCACACTTAACCCCAGCTTCTCAATCCTGCGGTTGATTTCCATCCAAGCTAATGGGCATTAGGTGCTAAAAAAAGCTCCAACCCATCATCGTTAAACCGGCGTTTGAGGCACCTTCTGGCACGGCCATTGTTTTCCATTACCCTGTTCTACATCGCACTCCATTTCTGTCCCCTATCTTTCTGACACTGAAGTCATGATAACTGAATTCTTGCCCGGATGTCGTTCTAGAATTCTTTGCGACTTCTTGGATGATTTTTAAGCTGCTGTTGGAAAGGTTTTGGGTAACACTTAAGGTCGTCTTATTAGAAATTTATAACCATGCTCATAATGCATTATAATGCATTCATAAAGCATTATTAACATGGCTATAAATATTTATCAAAAGGCACAGTGCAATATCGCCATTATTATTATGCATTATGAATGCTTTATGAAGCTCTCATCTATAATGCCCTATAGATACCTTTATCTGGCAGTACAAAGGATCCGTAATGCTTATACCAACCATTATAATGCATTATAAAGGTATCTATTATGCATTGTAGATGAGAGCTTCATAAAGCATTCATAATGCATAATGGCTATGTGTTATGCCTTTTGATATATATTTATAGCCATGTTTATAATGCTTTATTAATGCATTATTATTTGTTATAAATGTGTTTATAAATTACTAAAAACATGGCCTTAAGTAAAGTGTTACCAGGTTTTGGAAGTGCAGCAATTGGCAGGAAGAGCTGCTACTATCCTAAACTTGTGCCTTTTGGACAATGAGTCTCCGACCGTCGATTAATGAAGCCTCGGAGTCTGACTAATGACTATGTAACCCTTTCCAGGCAAACAGGCATCAGTTTTCCCCAGAGGTCTTCAGGAATTTCTTTTGATCATGGCATGAAGTGCCTCTAAACTGTATGTGCTGACAACTACACCCTAATGGTAAGGGCTGAATTTCTGAGAGTCATCCTGGACAGGGCTGACCCCATTCCAGCCTGGTAGTTTGCCAAAGTATTAAGGTATCTGGGTCTAATTCTTCCCCTCTTCAGGTCGAGTTGTCTAGGGGGACAATAACTTTTTTAGATGTCAAGACTGAATTTTATTACTTTGCACACCAGATAAGTGAACAAAGCACATATTTATTCTTCCAACTTTTTTACTAAAACCAACGCGAAAACAAAAATGCCTTAAGTGGTTTTAGGGGAAAATCTTTCAGGATACTGTAATTTCAAACTTGCTAACTGAATATTTTTTTTTTTTATAAAATAAGATTTTAAGTCAGTTAAATGTCATTCAAGGCAAAAATAATTTAATTAAAGCAAATCAAATTTAGAGCATTATATGGGTATCCACAAGGTTGCACCTGTAGCCAGAAAATAAGGTAATTTTTTATTCTAGGCATATAATCCAAAAATTGATGTGATGAACTGAAAGTGTCCTGGTTCGTTGGGCACTCAAACTGCCGTGAGGCCGGAATGACTGGGATCTCCCAAAAAAATCCCTCAGATCACATGTAGTCGTTCCTTATACGTAGTTATGCTCTAATTCTAGCATGAAAAATAACACCATTAACAGCAGGTGTGAAATACATTTCCCCTAAAACTTCACAGCCCTCCTAAAACCCAAACTGTCCTACACAGTCACACTGAGAAGAGACGATGGAGGACGTCCGTCCCCAGAGATAAAGGGGAGAAACAACAATTTCAAGAGAGACTTATTCTATAAGTAACGGAGACACTCACTTCCGCAGTAATGAGCTTCTTGGCCTTGTTCTCTACAGGTTCTGGGTATTCTTCTCCAAAGCAAAGGTCAATCCTGAATTTAGGCTTGGGTCCAGCCCCCTGCAGGAACAGCCTCAACTCTGGGAACAGACAGAAAGGACAAGAAATGGATTCCATGATTCCCTTTGAAAAGGTTTTCCCAGCATTAGTGTTTGTATCAGTGATGAAAAGTATAGATTTTTCTTGTAAGTAACAGTAAGATGTTTCATACTTGTTGCTTAGCTGGCTGTTTCTTTGGATACTGAACGGTGTCGTTTGCTTTGCGTCAGCATTCCTAACCCTAAGATCTGATCTGTTTAGATTGATACCTTGGAGGAAGACGTATACATCCAGAACTTTGCAGGTTTTCTCCCGCTCCAGCTTGTTGGGCCGGTCCTGATGCTGGGCTAGCGGACCACCCCAGTACACACGGCCCTGGCAGAAGCGCTTGATGAAGACCCCGTCCTGGGTGACCCACACCCATACACCCCGCTGCAGGTGGGGCAGCAGGCGCCCCATGACCTCACACACGGCGCCCGTGGCCCGAATGATCTCTGGAAGAGGGAAGCGGAGCTGCTCAACAGCCCTCGGGCCAAACACAAGCTCGTCCTCTGCGGGCACTGCGCCGTGCGAGATCCAGCAGCCCCTTGGTGTGCTGGTGGTGAAGTCCTGGACCATCTGGCCCTGGTAGAAGAGACACACTCGCAACCGAAACTCTGAAAAGGAAAAAAAAAACAACAGACATGAATAATACACCCACAATCAACATTTAATGGCAAGAAACTGTAACAGGGAACAGGGAATTTCTAAAGTATCGATTTATAAAGAGTTTTCATCAAGTGAAATACTACAGACAGAGGTAGAGGTTTACTCATGCTGGAGAAACACACCTGATATATGAATCACTTCGTGGCTGGAGATTGGCACAGATGGACGGGTCACAGCAGGACCCGGCTCTCCCAACACAGACCACGGGCAGGACACCCCCCTGGCATCCATACCTGTTACGACAGCATCCAGCCATCATTCCCAGCATCTCCATACTTCATAACCGTGCTTAAGAAGAGTGGTTTTCTTTCACAACTCAGGCCTGAGAAGTTATTTTCAGTGAAGGGCCAAATCTGAGCTTCATGTCTGGAGGGGCCGATTTTAACTATTTATTTCCATGGCCCATGAATGACATGATAAGATTGTAGTTTTTACAATATACTTATTACTAATTCAAGGACAGATTTGTTGGGAATAAAATTGATTGAACTTCATAAAATCGAACATAAAACTTTACCCAATTCTTCCCATTTTAAAAATCAAGCGGGCCTGTGAAAATAGGGGCTGGCTTTTGCACAGGTCCGGTCTAACCCAAAGAAAATGAGCACTGTCACCAAGGAAACCCAGCAGGGCCGAACGGACACCCAGACCTGCAGGATGCTGGGGCAGACAAGCAGGGTCCGTCTTCCCTTCCCAGCCTCGATCCTCGGCCTGGACTGGAGAAACACACTACAGAGGAGGAGAAATACGATTTGAAACACTAGTGGAGGATAATATAGCTGAAGCTGGGGGGAGAAGCGATGGTTAGAAGGTCCAGGCAGCATTACAAGATGGACCACACTTTGCCACTAATAAATATTTAGTTGTCAAATAAGTGTTAAATTGTGCATTAAATCAGTCAAACATGGTGCAACAACGTGGACGAAGACGTCTGCAGAAAAATCCAGAATAATTAGCGATATGAGTATAAGGTGGGCAATTCAGGAGAGAGTAGCTTTACCTCCATGTGGCGTTTCTCCAGCGCCCTGAGACGTGTGCTTGGCGAACAGATACCCAAGGTTACTCGCTTCCCTGGACTCTCTGAGGACAGAAAACCATGAAGCTGGTAAGATGCTCTGCGGGTCCCTCTGGTTTGCCTTGTGACCCAGGCGCTGATCTTCCCTCACACCTGCAGCCATACCTTGGTCAGTCTGGATCTTGTATACTTTGTAGGGTTCACTGATGTCCAGCTGGCTGCGCTCTGGCACCTCCACAAAGTCGCTGCTCTTGTTGAGAGCACAACGTAGACGAGTCTTCCAGACCGAAGGATCAGCCTTGTCCTGGCCTTCGTGATACTTGCCCTTGTACACAGCCCATGCCTAAGAGAATATAAAATAGATATATAAAACTATATATAAACGTATCTTACAGTACATTGTATATTATGATACATATATATAGATTTTGTTTTGCAATACATGTTTGTAAGTAAACATCTAATTTGAAAATTAGCAGATTTGCATCTAAATATGAAGAGCTACTTACTATGCTACCATAATTTCAAGCTACTGAAAATATATTGACGGACATGAGCCTGCATTCAGGGTTATCTTACCTTGAAAAGTGCCGCGTCTTCATTTTGCTTATAGTCCTGTTTTGCTGCATGCTTCCAAGGAATTCGGAACGTGTTTTTCTCGCAATTTTCCCAACAAAGTCCCGAATACATTCCACTCTCAATCTGAGCGATAATCCATTCTCGCAGACGCATTGTCTTTCTCTTGTCTTCCATCTTTTAACTACAAAGCTAGTACTGTTTAGGGCCAGGCTGGTATTACATACAGTAGTCAGATCAAATCAGTCTGTTCTTAAATGACAGTGACCAACTCTCAGTAATTGTTCTTCGCTACGCTACAAACAAAGAACTCTTTTCACTGAAAAGCACTGCTTCTAAACCCGTTTTACTGTCTTAATTAAAATGATCATTTTAATGCGCGCGGACTTTGGGGCAGGCATGCATAAGCTACCGAAATACCCAAAGCACTCAAATAACGCGCCTCAGTAAAACGTTATATTATAACTGGGTGCAATTATAGGCATAAATCTATACACACGTTGCGAATTGAAAGCGACACGCTCTCGATTTCCTATTTCCTACTTATGACAACTAATCGGGTTCGCGAAACTTCCCTTTTTGGAAACTATTAGTTAACAATAACGATTACGACCTGCAATAAGTAAGAATGTATAATCAGCGTTTAATAACACAATAAGCGTTTTTATGATATAGTTTGGAACAGATATCTTAAAAGTAAAAAATAATAATTAAAAAATTTTAACTGCAGATACCAGGTGACTTGTGGTTTTCCTGAGATGCGCAATTCAGTCGTGCATGTAAAAATACGCAATAACCTATGCTTTCTTAAAGATGCAGGTTTGGAGCTATTTTATTGGAGTATATAAAACTGATTTATGATACAGCAAAAGACTATATAAAAATGCGGAAATTCTTTATATGGTCTATATTGGTTTCATTGTGATACACAGAAGCACAAAACATACGTTTTACTAGTCATTCAGCAGCAAGGAGCAGCACACATATAGAGACGTACAGCACGCACATGCAGACATACAGTACCACACGCACATAGACGGGACAAATAAATTTAAATAAAAAGGGGAAAATCGAATTTGTTAATTTATTTGATCATTTATGCTGGTATTTATTTTATGTTTATGCTGGTATTTATATTCTACTTCCTACTATCAAGGGGTGCTGCTAGAGATATTGGACCCCATGAAAGCCTATCACACTGGGCCCCCAGCCCGGACCAATCCAATTATGTTCCAAACGTTTTAGGGCCCCTGAATGATAGGGGCCCCTACATTCCCCCTTTTATGGGGCCCCTACCTATTATAATGCTAAAAGGTAAAGCTAAAAGCTAAATACACTAAAATCTAGGTGAGATGTTTATAGAATTTAAGATAAGATAATTAGCATGTGTTAGATGTAGCTAGACTTTATTTGGAGTAATAGGTAATTGAACAGTTAGGCCGCATGTGGTGTTACTGCACCGCTGATGGGGAACTCTAGTTGATATCCTGAAATTCACTATTTGATTAAGGAACTTTAGGTAATGAATTATATATTAAAACGGTTAAGGTATGTTAGGTTGTTAAGGTATACTTACATGATGCTTAAAAATGTTCTATGAATGCATTATAAAGGTATTATGAAGTTGCAGTTAACGTAATGCGGTAGCAAACTTTGTTCTGTTGAACAGACTGTTTCAGAATTGATTTGTTCGTGTTGCTACAGTAATACTTTGGTGGAGTTTTGAACATATTGGTGGAAGTTGAAGTTTAAAATACGCAGAGCAACTTCACTATCTCAACTACTGCTTATTTTGTTCCTTCTTTCATCAGAGAAGTATTATTGGTGCTCCACAAATCAAAGACCTTGGTATTCCTGAAATGGCTTATGTTACTAGTAGATTAAAGGTCAAATTATCATACAATTCATACATCTGAATCAACAAAACAAAGACCATACTACTGACATGCAAAGATAACATATGCACTGCATTTCCCATAAAGTTCCATTGCGTGGTATGACATAAGAAGGTTTGTGTCTCGTTGGGTGAGTTGATTTTATTAACATTCCAATGATGTCAGGGAAGACACTTGTTTTTGGTCTGGTGAAACAGCATGTTTTGATGTAGAAGATTTTACTGCCCTTAAATAGTTTTGCTTTTTTGCTAAACATGACAGATGGTTAAAGTATTTAGCTAATTCAGGGCACTGAAGTACCCAGATTATTTGCCAAATTGACCTGGTCATGGCTTGCCACTAACTGGAATATTCTGAGTTGGATACTTGAGACTCTAATCTCTGAGGCATTCAGGCTTCACAAGACAGCACAACACTAAAACTCTGCAAAACTGAGCTGGAGGATAGAAGGACCGTAAGTCTACTCAAGCACAAAAAGTGAAATCTTCATATGTCTGTTTTCTACATTTTAGTATTAAATGGACTTATAAACGCAGTGTAAAGCATTTCACACCTTGTTGTGATTAGGTGTCAAGTTAGCTAGTGATGGCTCCCATGAAGTAAATATTTGCTTAGTGACTTTGTAGAAATCAGACCCTGTAGAAACTGGAATCGATTCTGAAGGTTTTACAACAGGATTTACTGGGTGTTGTCCTACAATATGAAAGTGAAATTAAAACCCATATTTTTTTAGCAACGCAAATGAAAATGACTGATACAACGATGATAATCAAGATGCAAGAAACTGAAATTAGCTTAATAGAATATTATGAACCAAACGCATTAAAATGCAAATTTCTCTGTTGTGGTGGTTTTGTGTCATTGGAGGAAAATCTAGTGCGGTGGCTTGCAGCAGGGTGGTGAAGAACAGCAAGCCACGCTGCCAATGCGGACTGTCACAGCAGTGTGTGACTTACTGTTCAATGGGGGGGGGGGGGGAATTTCCATTCGCGGAAATCACTTTATTGTTGTAGAGAGCCCCCTCCCAAGAAAAACCAACAAATCTAACACATTAAACTCTTCCATCTCCTGCTTCACCATCCCACTATATTCATTTGCATCCCTTAGTTCCTTAACCCCTTTTATTAATTAGAAATGCTTTCTGACAGTTTGTCATCTTTAAAGTGGGTGGAAAATTTTGAAAAATGTAGATGACCATAATATTTCTTTGTACCTTTGAACTTTTATACATATGTCTCATCTACATTTGGAATTTAGTCATATGTGAAAATTTTAAAACGTCAAGATTAACTTAATCAAACTTAGTATAAGGCTACGATGGCCTAATCTTGCATATTTTTCTAGCCATAGCTGTTTTGTGAATCACTTCGGCACTTTCAGTGAAAAGGGGAATTACCAGGGGTGACTTGATACGCCTCAGGTTCGGGGATTTCATGTGGGGTTTCTCTGTTTACCTCTCCATTGCACACGGTCTCCTACGCACAAGCCACACGTACAACTTCTCTATTGACCATTTTCTCTTGTCTGCTATATAAAACTGGGGGAACAAATAGGCCAGGAAAATGAAAGTGCGACCTGGACACACACACACATGCATGCACCCACGCGCATAAAGACACTCACATACACACAAAGACACACACATACACGCACAGACAGACACAGACAGATAGACACACACGCATGCACCCACGCGCATACAGACACACACATACACACAAAGACACACACATACACGCACATGCACCCACGCACATACAGACACACACAGACAGACTCGCACACACATAGCCAAAACCCATATGTTAATATGTGTTCTTTTTCTTTTGGTTCTGTGATGTTTCTTCTCGTTGAAGTCTGGGTGACTGGTGACACCCTCTGGCATTGAATTGACATTTTCTGAAGAAAGAAGGCATAGCACCAACTTTTATGCCTGATGAAGACCTCAGCGTGAGCATTCAGGACACGTGCAGTCAGCCACAAAATAAGCAGCTCGATTATTCACCTACCAAAAGGGGGCAGAGTTTCCCTTTATTTTAAGTTTGCTCAGTTCCAGTTCAGAATTTTTTTAAGCACTTTAAATTGTTTGTCACTAAACTTGATATTTAATATGGTAATATTTTCATGTATTTAAATTGCGAGCTAATTAACTCCATTCGATATTTTGCAGGAATAGCATATCCAGTGCAGGGGTCGTGGTTAGCTTGGAGCGGATCCTAAGAAGCACTGGACACAAGACGAGGTGCACCTAGGACCACAGGACACAAGACGAGGTGCACCTAGGACCACAGGACACAAGACGAGGTACACCTAGGACCACAGGACACAATCAACCCTGATGGATATTTTGAGACACAACTCTGTGAATATTTGAACAGTGGATAGAAAGGGACATTCCCGGGAGACACCCACATGAACATGGGGAGAAAATGCAGACCCCATTGCACACAAATTTTGGGCAGAAGTCAGCCAACGAACCTGGAGGTGTGTGAGGACAATTCAGCCCATGGAGCCATCGTGTTGCTTCGTTAATTAATATGTTTTGTATAAGTACCACAAGACTACAGCTCTCAAAGACCTGGGTGGACAGCCCAACCATAGTGTTAAAAAACTAAAAAAAACTTTAAAAAATCCTGAACAAATGAAAGATGTGTGTGACCTCTATTTTTAAGGATGAAGATCCAATAAAAAAAGTTCATTGGTTCATTGTAAAATTGTTATTCACTGTACTTGGTTTACTTTGATACTTTCACTTTTAATACGTGAATATCACAACCCATTGATATTTTCACTGTGACTGAGAAATAGCTATTAATCTACCCGGGGCAAATCTGCATGTCTGCAAATCTCATCATGTATTTTATATATAAAAAAACACACAGGGCCTCTAATTTCCAAACAGAAAAATTACACTTTAAAAAACAAACATGACCAGAACACTGTAAAACAGCTGGTTGGGTTGTTACGGAACAGGCTGCTGTAATGAATCTGTGTGCTTGGGAGTCCTCAGCACCGGATACACAAACGCACAACGTCTCTTAACCGTGGCACCTGGACCCTGGACGCTTGGGGCAGATATTGTTCTTCTGTAAAGCAAACCTGTGTTATTAGTTTGGTGAAGAGCTGGGAATGATTGGTTTCAGTGGAATAAATAGACTCTTGAAAGTCTCGGGCTAGCCCCGTCCTGGTAAACAGCGTTCCATCCCGCGGTGTGGGTGGAATGCAGGCTCACATTGCAGGCAAACCTTTAGTTAACTACACAGAGGTCAATGTACAAATCTCAGATGCTTTGAACAAAAGAATTCCGAGCCGGTAGCCCCTCCCATTTTGTTCTGTTATGGTGTTGAAGGGGACAGGAACGGAATAAGTTTGCATTTAAGCAGGCTGAGGTATTCAAGAGACATTAATAAGCACCCCTGTTTCCAGTGACAAAACAACTGGGAACAGGACATAAAGCATAGCCGTAGTCCAGTTTTGCCGCAGGAATGACGCTGTGTAGCGGCACATTAACTTAGGACCATATTACCATTAACCCTGTTAGCCCTTGACCTGCAGCTAAATGTTTCACGAAGCATGGGGTCTCCCAGGAACTCCTGCAGGGACTCAGGCAGAATGGAAGCCCGTCCTGTTCCTGTTCTTGGCCGCACGCTCTGCACACGGCAGGCCCTGACCCCACTGCAACACATGTTCCCTGTTTTTCAGTCTGCGGGTGGCAGAGCTCGCTAATACAAACCAGCCTGCAATAAACAGGATGTTATAGAGGAGCTTAGAACATGCCTGGACAGAGCAGTGCTCTCCCCCGCTTGCCTCCAAGCCCTCGAACTGTTATGGTTGCTTTGGGCTGCCGTCTCTCAGTTCTGCTCTCCATTATAGGCTTGGTGCTGCAGTCTGACTACATCCTTGAATACGCAACCTGACTACACCATCAACATTCCCTGCACCAGAAATCCCACCCCCCTCCAAGCCAGGGTCTCTACAGCATCTGACTGTCCCCACTGCCCATTCACAGAATTTCTGTCACCCCTCCCCTACCCACTACAGTTCCTACCTCAGGTCTTCCTGTAGTTTCTATACCATTTCCTTAATTATTCTTTCTCTCTCCCTCTCTCTCCTCCTTTGTCCACTGTTCCTTAGGTTTCATTGGCCCTCTTGTTTCAGTCCGAAACACAGAAGGCAGAGACGTAAATAAGCTTGCTGTGCCCAAAACATCTGGTAGAACCGTAGAACTACAGTCTGGATATCGTATATAAGTAGGAACTGCGCGGAATCTAGGATTATCTACTCTCACTCGATCTAGCCTGCCTGTTTTTCCTTCTCCTCCTCCAGCATGTGTTTCTCTCAAGAAGCTGTCAAGAATTTAGTGGTATGTAAAGTGCAGCACACAATGTCTTTCCATGAAAGGCAGTTAAAAATCTGCAGAAATAACAGCCCCTACTTCTCCTACTTCTGTGTGCGGCTTATGTATATATTACAATGTGGGGACCTCCTATTTGTGTGGGCCTGCGTCTGTGCGTGTGTTGCCTTGTAATTATTACACTGCGGGGACCAGACTTCCCCACAATGCGATAAAAACCCGCAAATTTTTACCTCGTGGGGACATTTTTTCGGGCCCCACAGAGATAACCTCAAATTTTACAAAAATCTGTGAAAGCAATAAAAAAAAATAAAAATGCCAAAAGTCTTGTATTTTATTTGCTTACTTATGGTTAAGGTTCCTGGGTTCGAGTCTCCGCCTGGGTCACATGTGTGTGGAGTTTGCATGTTCTCCCCGTGTCGTCGTGGGGTTTCCTC
>JAODJU010000108.1:6650486-6663907 GCA_026776725.1 Gnathonemus echidnorhynchus | reverse complement strand
TTACAGCTTGGAGCTGACACATCACATCTGACACGTTACAGCTTGGTGCTGACATGTTACAGCTTGGAGCTGACACATTACACCTGACACGTTACAGTTCGGTGCTGACATTCCTGACATACACAGGCTTCTCTCACATCTTGCAAAGCAGAGTGAGAAATTTTTGTCTTCTGTTATGAAAAATTAAAAATAAAAGTTGATTAATGTTAGAAGTTGTCTAATATAACCAGGGTATCCATTTGAAAACTTATAACTTGCCAAATGTCCATGTGAATTTAATTTCACCTTTCAGTACTTTTATATAATTCATAATCCCGGTTTAGAGCTATAAATCATCATCATCAAATATGGCTTCTGACAGGCTTGAGAGATATGTAAACAACTAATAAACAAACATATATACAATATAAGTGCTTTCCTACTGCACAAACCTTTTTCAGGAACCAGAACCTTTTCCAATGACCAGGAACTTCTGTCATGTTCTCACCTCAGGACTTTAGCCCGATTGTAGCTTCTTAACTTTGTGTAGTTTCCTTTTTTTAGTCCTACTCCAGTGTAGGTATTTTTCGCTTGACCAAGAACTACTGGGTGGGGCTTATAGGCGTAAACTTTGCTGAGTGGTTGACCACAAGCAGCGGCGCTAACTTGGAAGATACGCGGAAGTGCCAGGAAAAGAGATGGAAGTAGCGGAGAAAAAAACTCCTCAGATGGAATTATTTTGTATCTCAGTTACATTAAATACATCAACAGATATCTTTTTTTCTTGCATCTCCATATTTCTGTCAAAAAAATCAAGCAATATACTTCTGTCTAATATCATATGTGCTGCAGGGAACTTGCTAGTGCTGTTTAGCGGGATAACATTTTTCATCCTGTGGAAAACGAAAGATCGTGCCACGCCCTGCTTCTGTCCCTCCTGTTCTCTCTCCCTAGTGAGAGGCAAGACAAATGATTAACAGGTGTGGCTCGTTAGAGGCACACTAGGGAGAGAGAGCAGGAGGCATGGAAGCTGGGCATGACAGATCGATCTGTTGGCTACATTTAATAATAAACTATAAACATGTTGCAGGTCATATAAATAAAATATAAATAAAAGTTGCCGTTCCATTTTAATTGCGTTCGATCCCCCCATAACTAACGAAACAACTTGTTCATCCTCCTTTGTTTTGAGGTGGCAAAGTCGTTTCGTGTGAAATTACATGTGTGAAGTTTAACCTACGAGTTTTTGCATCTCCCCTGCTTATTTAGCCTTATGGTCACAGTCCCTGTTGTGTGGTGGGAAATCGACAGAGGGAAGTGGCCAGGAACTACAAAATTTCCCACTTGAGGTGGCTCAGGAACTCGGAATCAAAAACTAGGTTCCTGAACTTCAATGGGAAAGCGCCTATAGAAACAACAACACCTTCAGTGCTGGAAATGCATAGACACTGGCTGTGTCTGAATTCAGGGGCTGCATCCTTCTAAGGCTGCATTCTAAGACTGAATGTGTCACAGTGGAGCGACAAGGCTGTCCTATTCCAAAGGCTCCTTCAAATGCGGTCTAGAAATGCGTCCTTCTTTTGCCGAGTTGTGAAAAATCCACACAAAGGATCCTTCGCAGCCCAAAATTCATTGTGCAGAGGTGAAGTGGGCGTGTCCTGGCCAGGCGAGGCCAGACTGTCCAATTTGACAACGCTTTCTGTTTGACCTTTGAAGGACGCAGTCTACAAAGGCTATGCCTTCATAGACCACATCCTTCAAAGGATGCAAGCCCCAAATTCGGACAGAACCACACTCTGTGGAAAGGCTTCTTCTTGTGTTCAACACATGGTTCTGCGTCTCACGGAGTTCTTAGAAATCTGGAATGAAAACACTTTGCTATACCAGCCTGTCGCCAGATACCTGCCAGGTTGGCGACCCTGAGTGCCTCCTGGCCCTTGGAGTTCTTGGTGCGGTTGGGGTTTCGCTGCTTGTTGGTAGTAGAGCGGATGCTGCGGATGTGCACCTCAGTAGCTTTGAAGAAGGCCACCATGAAAGGCTGCTTGCTCTGGGGGCCGCTGCGGCCAATGAGCCCTGCTACTCGGGGGTTCACACTCTGACCTACAGGGGGAGACAGAGAAACATCTGCAAGTTATCTTCTACCCTCTATATAGTGCAAATCAGAAACACCACCAAGAGCCACCTAACCTTTAAATAATATGCTGGAATAATTTGTCAAAAGTACATATTTGTGAAAATTTTCTGTAGCATTTGTGAATCGCAGGAAAACTAGTTGTTTTTTTATCTCCTTAATTTTCCTTGACATAACGGTCAAAAACGATTTAACTTCCCCTATAATGCAAAAAATGGTTTGGTCTGCTCTTTTAGTGCAAGTCATAGAAATTTATGGTCTTTCAAAAAGCATCACCTTACAATGGAGAAAAAGCAGCAGCAATGTGGTTAGTTTTCAAGCAGATTTGTTAATATGCCTGAGATGTTGGAGAGGGGACAAACCTGGTTTAACATTTCATAGATTTCCTGCAGACCCAGAAAGATGCAGTAAGTGGATTGTGGTGGTTAGACGGGAGAATTGGCAGCCAACTCAATACACGGATTTGTGTATTATTTTTACGTATGATTTATGTATTTTTTTAGTGCTGTCAAACGATTAAAATTTTTAATCAGATTAATCACAGGGTTGCTGTGGATTAATTTCGATTAATCACGATTAAATATCCTTCATTTTTAATCTACATTAATCGCATTTCATTTTGCATGAGCAAACAGACTCAGGAAATGAGTCGGATGCATTCCATCTGCCACAGAAGTGCAATACCATGGACCCATGTCAAAAAGCAAGATTTTTTGCTTAGCTGGACAACTTGTCGGATTTAAGGTACCTCAGTTTAAATGGTCTTAATCTTCGTTCACTTACACTTAGCCCGAACTACCGTAAATCTGACAAATAATCTGACTAATCATGAAATCCAATTCTAGCCCGGTTAATTGCCATTATTAGCAATATCAGTTGATAACACATTACGCGTGGTGCTTTACGTATAAAACTCTGTAGCAACACATCCACAGATAAGTTGGACGGTATAGTGTGTGCGACCGATTTAATGAGCCAAAAATGAGAAGTAGTGCTTAAACAGTATAAAACTACAACTTTCCCTTCTGTTGATAAAAAGTGCAGCCATCTTGGATTCTGAACTCGGGATCCTCTGTGCTGCTCCGAGATATTTCTCGGATCTCAGAGAAACGGGAGCGCGTTCAAAACTCGGAATCTGTCTCAGAATACGAGTTCCGAGGGCAAATGGAACGCACCAAAACTGCCCAAAATGGGTTGAGAGACATTTCAGGGATTTTAAGTCATTCTGCGCTGCAGATGGGTTAATTGCGTTAAAAATTTTAATCAGATTAATCATCATGATGGATTAATCTACGTTTACCCGTTAATTTTGACAGCCCTAATTTTTTTGTATGATGTATTTCTTAAAATTAGATTTCCGTTTGCAATCAATTCAATTTGTCGCTTTTTTCATGTTCCAAACCTGTTAAAGGGCAATTCTAAGGGAATTTTAAGTAAGATGGAGAACTGAAGTAAAGAAATAATAATTTGGATTATATGGTAATTCTTAATATGATCTCAATACAATATTTTACCATTTCACCAGTCCCATGTACATGACCAGCCAGAAAAAAATACTTGTATGCATCTAAACTTTTATAAGCTTTAAACTGCTCACGCCTACATCTAGATGTGGTGTGAACTAGATAGTGGACGATGCCATAATGGGGGAGGGGAGCTTTGATCAACGTGTCCCCAGACATGAGCAATACACACTGCAGGCATAAACAAACTACTACTACTACTACTACTACTACTAACAATAATAATAATAATAAACTTGGGGCGATCCAGTGGTTAGCACTGTCGCCTCATACGGCTGAGACCTGTTTTCGAGTCTCCGCCAGGCTTCCAGGTGTGTGGAGTTTGCATGTTCTCCTCATGTCATCGTGAGGTTTACTCCATAAACCTGCTTAGGCTAGTTGGAGTTACCAAATTCCCCATAGGTGTGTGTGCATGTGTCACACACACATGCCCCCACAAAGGGTTGGCACCCCATCCGGAGTTGTTTCTTCCCTTGTGCCTGTAGCCTCTGGGATAAACTCCAGCCCCCCCCCCCCCCCCCCCAAACCCTGAATAGGGTCAGCAGTTTCAGATGATGCATGGATAATAATGAATTATTAGGTGTTTCATGCCCATGATCTTTGAACTTGTTGCCCAGTATACCATACATATGTGACAGACCACTTCAAGGGTTGCCGAGTGGTGCATTCAGAAAAGCCATAATAGTTCCTACATTAAACTGCTCACTAGAAAGTCTGTGGATTATCTTCAATAACTGGGTCAGGATTTCTGCTAACAGACACTGCTGTTGAATTTTTCAAATGTATTTTTCTGGTGCTTTAACCACCACAGAAAGAATGCCACTCACCCCCATTGTATGCCATTCCCATTCACTCCTATTATATTCCAGAGAAGCCTGACATTTCTATGCTCAAAAATTCAAAAACTAGGCATCAGAACAACCTAGACAGAGAGATATCAATAAACCAGTAAACTCTAAAACATATATTTTTGCAGTTTTAGGATAAACTTGCCCTTTATGCTAGAAGTCATGATTGTCCAATAGGAATGCTACTTGCCAAAACCCCTTTTGGACAATTATGACTTCTAAATTAAGTTAACCAGGCTGAGGAAAAATACTTCATGGTGCACCCCCCTGCTTCCGGGAACAACAACCAGTGTTTTCAGCCATACTATTCCATACAAGCTCTCAGCCAGAGGAATTCAATTGCTGAGGCACACCCTGGTGGCGTGCTAAGGAACTGCACAGAGGGCACAGGTGAGGGGAAAAAAACAGAACTATGTTTGAGATGGGGGCAGAGCTATTTTCAAATTGCAACCTTTAGAAATATTAAACATATTACGAGCACATTATATGCCTGTAAACATTGTAATGGGGGGGGGGGTTAAGTTTATATTACATCATGAGGACCAAATGTCCCTACAATTTGATAAAAACCTGTTAATTCGACGTTGTGGGGACCTTTTTTTCAGTCCCCAGAACTGGAAATTCAATTTTATAAAGATCCGTAACTGCAATCAAAAAACAAAAACTGCCAAAAGTCTTGTATTTTGCTTGGTTACTTGTGGTTTAGGTTAGGGCTGGGTAGGGGTTAAGGTCGTCAGGCTGGGATTAGGGTTACGCCCATAGAAATGAATAGACAATAATATGAATAGAAGCATGTGTGAGTGCGTGTGTGTGACTGAGTGAGTGCATCCTCCCCACTTCACAGTGACGGCTAATTAAAAGCACGTCTTTATTCTTGAAAAGAGCCCCCCCCCCCATCCTCCCCAGTGCTGCACGTGCAGGCTTGGCGCTGCAGGGTGAGCTCCTGAGGCTCCCGTCAGGAAGCCACCTGCCAAGCTACGCTTCAGGAGGCCTTCGGCTGCATTCCTGCTGCTCTGCTGTAAAAGGGGCACAAAGTCGCGCCGGGGCCTCCAGTGGGCCTCCAGTGGGCCGACCGTGACGGGCAGCCCTTGGGCCTGCTCACGCACGTCCGCTCATGCTTTGCTCTCCTCCACATGAAAGGAGAGGCTCCCTCTGTTGTCTACACAACACCTAGCGTGTAATATCCTGTAACAGCTTAGAGAGTTTCGAGCAGATCCCCCCTGCAGGTGTTGGCTCGGTTCAATCAGAGAGCCGCAGTGATGTCTTTTACTGAGACGCTGGCAGCGTGTCTATGATTTTAGAGGATCAGTGCTGCTCTTTGACACAGACACACTCTTGCCAAACCTTGGATCCCCACTATAATCCTTGAATCACAATTCGCTTTATTTGTTCTCTATAATAATTCAGGGTAGCCAACTCTCACGCATCTGGTGTGACACTCGCGCTTTCAGACTCATGCTCATGCAAGAAATCTTACGACAAAAATATTATTCCATTATAAACCTAAAATTGGCTAAAAAGCACTGAGGCAGTTTACAAACCCTACAGATGATTTACACGGTAATAAAACGGTTACATACATGTAAATGTGTTTGCATGTGTGTGCAGACTAGCCTCGAATTGAAAATCCCAAGATCAAAGTTGGCAGCCCTGCCTGACTATTCCCACCAAGGAATGGCTTTGGGCCTCTTCAGCATGAACCATCAGTCACTAATACGTACTCAGCTATGCATACATACCTGCCAATACTCCCAGTTTCCCTGGGTTTCCCCTGATTTTCCACCTCCACTCCCGCTAAACTCCTGATTTACTACTTTTCCCAAAAATCATCCACACCTTGACAGTCACAAAAAAATCTACAGTTGGTAGAGTAGCACAGTTGGTAGAGTACCAAGCACTTAACTTTAAGATATATCTGGCCATAAAAGTTCCCTATTACATGTGTTTTGTGGGGTAGGTCACCGTGCCTATGATGGGAAAGTTGCCAGTTCAAATCCCATGATCGGTAGAGTAGGTGCGTCACTGTAGGGTCCTTAACCCCAAAGAGGAAATGGCTGGTCCTGTGCTCAGATCCCAACCTTCATTCCCACCTGTATATGTGTACGTCTGAAAAATGGGATTATGTCACACAATGGGATGTGTGAAAACTCAAGAATTCCTTTGAACCTGTACATCTATTTAATTTTTTAAATAGTTTAAACAGTTTATACTTACCAAAGTATATTGTATATTTTCACAACTGACTATGCAAGAAAATCACCATAATCCATTTTGAACATTGTGTATTTTCATATGTTACACTCCACATTTAGATATTTTAGTATAAATCAGCATAACTATCTAATAAAGGTAGAAGCAGAAAAGAGCATTCATTGATGGCCCTCGGCTTGTATTTTTACAACCTGTGTCATATCTATGCCCACTTACCGTCTACACTCTCCAATGAAAGCTGCAGTCCAAGGTTCCGACCCGGGTTGAGAACCCAGTGGTTGCTGGTGGCAGTGATGTCAAACACCAGCCAGCCTTCCTCTGCTGCCCACATGACGCGCGAGTCCAGGAGAAACAAGTCTGATTCCCTACAACAATCAGGGGAAACAGAAAGGTGTGCAGACACTAGTAAATACCTCCAGGCTTGGACAATGTGAAAAGAAGGACCATTAGGGGATTTGGGCAAAAAGAGAAGACTATGCTCCTGAAACCAGAAAAACAGGATTTAAAACTCCAGGTATCTATGCTAACAATATCTGTGCAATTTAGCACATCTCAGGTAATATATCACTGCCCAAAAACACTGTAATTTCAGTTATAATGAGATTTACATTCTTGGATTACAATGTAAACATATATAGTATGAACATCTTCCAGAAACGTACTTGTTTTACCGCAGTACCATAAGCCCCGGGAATGCACAGCACGTTATAGGCATGCGTTGCTATGGCAAAACAGAAAAGAAAAACTTCCCGCTACATACAGAGCTGGAAATGTAACTTTAAATAGACACTATGGTGTCACTTTGACAGCAGAATGAAAATGCGACGTTGACGATCCTACTGGGCCATCAACAACACGGCCTGTATGATGTTCAGCTGCTCAAGGCCAGCACGCTTGCACAATTTGTATCAAGTTTCAGGTTGAAGGAGGGGATGAGATGCTGTCACTGTTTCACTTACTTCTGTTCAGTAAACTGAAGTGTTTTATAAAAGACAGACACTGAAGTGCACTTGGGCCCTAAGGCTTCAACAGCTTTGCTACCAGTTTGTCGCTTAAATTGACTTTTGAATAGCAACCAAAAATGAGCCCTCTTCAGTACCTTGTATTTGAGGGTAAAAAATGCAATATTCATCAATGACGAACAGATTAGCAGAAGTCGGACAGATTCCAAATCTAAAGGTTAGCAAGCGCTGTGGGTACAAAATGGGAAAAAAGTACGGTAATAAAATGGCGAGTGAGACGGGAGGGAAAGGAGAAAGAAACCGGAGGATGGATGGCAGAGGGTGGATGGAATCAGACGACTCCAGATGGTGAGACGAGCACTTCATCAGTCCCAGAGGACCACTTCATTTCCTTAATTGACAATAATGGCCTCATAAACGACTCTTGGTTTCATAACGAACAAGCAGCCCCAGCAGTAAATCACCAGCAGGAATTCTGGGGGAGTACTGGCCCTCTGTGGAGACAGACCCACAGCACCACAGAAGGAATCTGAGCCCGATCATGACTGCCTGCAGTGGCTCTGTCTTCATGGATGCTTTGCTCGAAGCCCTCTGGACACCGCATACTACTATACATGCCAAACTATACATATAGATACCAATCAGGAGGAATTAGGATGTTGTGCTTTATACGTTTAAGGCATTAATTAAACAGTGTCTGGCTGTATGCCTGAAACGCCTTGAAGATTATTCATGAATGTCATGTGCCTTTGATCTAGACTTGGAAATGCCCATCTTCATAAAGCACGGGGCCACAGCCCTTTCTAACAGCTCTGACATGCAGTTAAGGGCATTACTTTCGCATTTCCATTGACTTCCAGTCGAGTACCAGTGCCAAAAGTCCCAGTACCTAAAGTGGCAAACCAGCTGGGGTACTTCTTTGGTACTTTGGTTCTTTGGGGTGGGACTTGAAACGCTTTCTTTGTCGATCGGTTATGCAAATAACCTGCCGCTGAAACGCAAACACCGCCTTGAAAACAGTTGCGAACTCAGAAAATAATGATAAACAAAGTCAAAAAAAAAAAAGTGATTTGGTCGTAAGAACATGCAGATGGCATGACAAGAAATTAAAAAGCATTTTGTTGAATATATTTATTTTGTTATAAATATAGCAAAATGATTTTACTGTAATAAATAATGGGGCATTTATCAAACAAAAAAAAAGGAGTTTCTTTCAAACCCATCTTCGAGTGATTTAAACAGCTAGGATAAAAATGATTACAATCGTCTTGGAGAACATGTGCAAGCGCTCATGCAAAGCCAGGGAGGTAAAATACAAATTGATTTTTAAACATATAATAATATATAAAAGGATCAATAACTAAAATATTAAGGGTGGCACAGTGGTTAGCGCTGCTGCTGCACAGCAAGAAGGTCCTGGGTTCGGTCCCCAGGTCGGGCGTTGGACCTTTCTGTGTTCACATGCTGTTCATGTGGGTGTCCACCGGGGGCCCTGCGTTCCTCCCCCAGTCCAAAAGTGTGTGCGATAGGTTAATTGGCGACTCTAAGCTGGCCCCGTGAGTGTGTGCCCCCTGTGGTGTGTTGGCAGCTACCCAGGGTTGGTTCCTGCCTGCGCTGTTGTTCCCAGGATAGGCTCTGGTGACCCCAGTTGGGATTAAGCAGTTATGGTGATGGATGGAATTAAAATAGCAAAGCTTGTTACATTTTTTTCTGATAACATAGTAAAAATATTTTAGCGAAACTTTAACCCCCACGTTATAATGTCCATACAGAATTGAAAGTAAGAAAAGGCGTTATTTCAATACAGCTGACTAGTGATGTAAGAATTGGATGTGCATACCATGTGATGTTGGTTTTAATATCACACGTCGTCCAGTCCTACTGGAGCTATTTTTCGAATACAGTACAAAATACCCCGCCTCGCATTGTGATGTCATCTGGCGCCAGTACCAGTGTTTACGGCAGTGTAAAAGCAACACCTTGAAGTACTGTACCTTTGGTACTTTCTCAAAGGACCAAAAGTACGGTACTGGGTGCGGCGGAAAAACGCCCTAAGATGCCTGTTAAAGAAGGAAACTGAAGATTGGGGAAGTGAGATAACGGCTTGTATAAAAATGCCAACACATCCCTTTAAGTGCTGTTTTACAGTGAGACCACAGAGAGGGAAAAAAATCTGGAAGATTCCGTTAATTTTTCCTGTGATGTCACTCTATCAGGTGATGAAGGAACTACATCATGTGATTAAGAGCAGCACATCTGCTGGGCGCTCACCTGTCTGAATGCTCCTCGAGCACCTGGTAAACACGGACACGGAAGGTCTCGTTCTCGAAGCGCTCGTGCACAAAGTCCTTGTAGATGCGGAACTCTGCAGCAGTGACGGCCTCACCCTCAGGGATCCGTGACAGGTCGAAGCGGAACTCACGGTGATGCCGCCGCACGGGCAGGAACTCGCGGTCATGCTCCACTGGCAAGAGAGATGCACATTAGGGAAGTTAGCTGGAGATTTTAATCACATTGGTCACACTGGAAAAAACCTTTTAAGCATTAATTACCCAGCGGTGATTTGCCTGAAAGTCGCATTCCTTTATAGACCAAACTGGGAGATCTTTCTGTTGTTCTTATATGACGTTAGACTAAGAGGTATAACTCAGAGGCTTAGGGTTTCTAAAAATGTTTTGATATGTACACTTGGATTCAAGCATAGCTATTTTTGTTAAGGGCGGTGCAGTGGTTAGCACTGTTGCCTCACACCTCTGGGACCAGGGTTCGAGTCTCTGCCAGGGTTCCACGTGTGCGGAGTTTGCATGTTCTCACAGTGTCGCTGTGGAGCCTCCTCTGGGTTACTCCGGTTTTCCCCCATAGTGCAGAAACATGTTGAGATTAACTGGAGTTAACAAATTGTCCATAGGTGTGCCTGTGTGAGTGAATGGTGTGTGAGTGAATGGTGTGTGAGTGATTGGTGTGTGAGTGATTGGTGTGTGAGTGAATGAGTGTGAGTGAATGGTGTGTGAGTGAATGAGTGTGAGTGTGCCCTGCGATGGGTTGGCACCCCCTCCTGGGTTGTTCCCTGCCTTGCCTTGGGTGCAACCGTGAATAGGACCTGCAGTTAATGAAAACGGATGGAGGGACGGATGGATCGTTTTGTCTCTTTCAGGGGAGGGTCTCATCCTTTTATCTTAGCAGGTCTTTCTCAGGGCTGCCCCTTCACCTCTCACAGGCTCACTGCTCATCATTTCTTTTTCATCTTTTCTCTCGTTCCTCTAATTCTATGCCCCAAATAATCAGTCTCTCTGACCCAAAGCTCATTCAGGCAAAGAGGCTGCCCCCCCCCCCCCAAAAATGTCCTCTGCCTGACCCTTGGGATTCATCGTATCCTCTTAAATGTGCACAACCTTTACCTACAGGCAAGTGCGTGAACTAGAATTCAAACAATGGCATCTTGGATTAAAACATCTGGATAGCTTAGAATAAAATTCAGTGACTGCACTGCGGCAAAGCCTTTGGGAACAGTAATGAGACGTGATTAATCGATTGACTGAAAGCCTCCTGATTCTCCCTTTCCCCAATCTTTCAGCAGTCTTTTATCAAATCGACATTGGATTCTGACTAGTTCTGGCAGCACCGCGAACCTTTTTATCTCTGTCAAGGCCCTCGAGCTGGAGACGAACAGAAGGCTACTTGTTGGCCGTCCTGCATTTGTTCAGTTATCTGAGAAAAACCTTTGAACGTCCTCTGTCATAAAGCAACTAATTCGATGTGGGTGAGCAAATCGGACAGAACAAAATCTCAACATAATCAAACAGAATCAAACATAAAATCTAGTTTAAAGAAGCGGACATCCCTTTAAATTAAATGTGCTCAGTGTATCCAGTTCAGGGCGGTTCTGAATGACATTTCTCTGTCTGTTGCGATCCCTCCTTACACACTTACACAAACTCACGCACATGCACACACTCTCTCTCTCTCTTTCTCCCTCTTATTCTATCCCTCGTTCTCACAGAAAGGCAGTGCGGCACAAAGACTGCACTGTGAGCATCGAGCAGGGGAAAGCATGGATCTAATTACTTTTCAATAGGGGACAGGTTTCTGTTCGCGATTAGCGAGGGCCTTTCGTGCCTATTGTCCCAGGCTTCTCAGGGCACTCACATTGTTTACACACCGTTTGCACTAAAGAGTGCCCCTCGAAACCGACCCAATGGACCCTGCCCCGTGGGACGCTCAAAACGGCCGTCCCAACAGTGGAACTGCCACATCAATAGAGATCTGCGGCTGCAGCCCCTTCTGCGGTTTCGTTAAATGACAGCACGCTTCTTCCACTTCACGTTTGCTACACTATACGGCGCAGAAGCCGCAGAAAATCCCCACGTGACCCGTCTTCATTTCATCAAGGTCCCTATTAGGCACTTGCTGCAATCACACTGCCACAGCCGCTGTCAAGGTGCATCAGCCTCAACACGCAGCCTTTAGTGACTTCTGGAGGAATTTTTCGGAACCCCTTCAGCCAAAGAACAATAAGCTTTTTTTCGTATTTTTAGAAATTTTATTCAAACAAAAATCCAAATTCATGGTGGGAGTTCAGTCTTTTTTTTTCTGAAATCATTAGCCCATCCTTAACATGCTTCCTGAACATCAAAGTAAACAACTGAGTTTTACTACTCATTCGGCATGTAGATCAAACAGTCCCTCCCCAACTCGCAGATGGAAAAACACAAGTGTTGTTCCATTTCCCTGATAGTGTTTTATGGATGACGTCCACCAAGCTGTCACAGTCTCTATCCCACTTTACTAAAGATACTTCCTGGAATGTGTTTAAAGGTTTCCAAACATGCAAGCCACTCCTTATCCATTCAGATCTCAGCTAAATGAAATCATCTGCGTTCCTTACACAAATTTCCATGCGTTTTCCAGTTTTAGCAGGTACACTTTCACGTTCGTTTTGTCATGCCACCGCAACGCGTTAAATCAACACAGGAAATGCAAGCGGAATATTTTTTTTTTTACTTTTTTTTTTTAACCTAGTGTCTGGCTTTAGCCACATTGTTTGTGCGTACATGAGAGCTCGCCCTGATTGGCCACAGATGGGAAATCTGCATCTCGCTGGCTCACACTTGTTCCCTCTTCCTGAAATGTGATCAACTAGGCCTTATATGCTGTAAATAAGTCCTGCGAACGATGATGCCGAGATGTGCTGGGACAGGGACCCCCAGCCCCCGCGGCGATAGCCAGCAGCACCCTGTGCCTGGACCCCCCCCTGTCCGCAGTAAGTGTGCTCTCTCTCTCTCCCGAGCTCCGCATCCTACCCAGTCCAGTGCAGGTGCAGACTGTGGCGGAGGAACACAGACCTGCTCTCGCAGCGCAGGGAGCTTTAGGCCCCTTAATCTCCCAATCCGCCCCTTCACATTAAAAGCGCTTTATCTGGACTTCAGAGAACAGCTGGCCGCAGCTGTGAGTCTCCTGGTAACCCTTTCCTTCCCTCCCTCCCTGTGCAGCACTGCTCAGCTGTTCCCTGAGTCTGCCCCCCTGACTAAAGTGCCCCCTCCACCCCCATCACTGAAGTGTGGCAGAGCACAGACTTCATTTCTCCGAGGTCCTTGGAGTTCACCTCACATGTGCACATATGGGGGCTGCATCATACGCAGCCCGCAGATTCAGCTAAACACCAACTTATCCACTTAATGCATTTTGCCATTTTCTAACCTTCTCCGTTCATTTTTCATACCCCACCAACCCATCCCCCCAACATATGACCCCAGTCATCTTAAACCTC
>JAODJU010000108.1:6639996-6650431 GCA_026776725.1 Gnathonemus echidnorhynchus | reverse complement strand
CCCACTCCCGGCTGAATCCCATTAACAGAGTATGGCAGTAATTAGGATCTAGGCAGAGGCGCAGTTAAACACAAATGGCTACGTTTATTGCTTCCTCTGAGAGGAAACGAGCAGCCATCATCGTGGTCGCCCTACATGCGCTAAATAAACATTTCGGAGAGAGCACAGGTCTTAAAGAGTCGCCAGGAGAAACGCAAGCCGCGACATTTATAACCCTGTTCGCTTTCGCCCTTCCATCGCTCTCCTGATCTCAGTGCAGGTCTGGCCTCCAAATGAGGTGGGTCCAATTCTGAAACACCCCCTTACACTTAAACTGTTGTCACTGAGATGTCATCGATAGGCGCATTTTAACTTCAGCTCCTACCAAATCCAAATGTTTACACTTAGGCGATTCAGTTCAGCCACTGCACCCATTGCAAAACCCTCCTTGTCTTATTGTTCTTATTGTCCTATTGGGCCACCATACCGATAGCAAAGGTGCTGCCATCTAGACATATTTACATATCTTGTAAACTGGCACTTCTCGGCACAGCTGTGGAGGCTCACGGCGAGATGACGTGGTTCTTCCACCCACGAACCCCCCCGCCCCCCCCCCAGGAAACATGAAAGCTAATATGGTTCATTCACACCAGAGACGTGCACCACTGTTTACTATGTAAATCATCTAAATGAGTATGAACATCACATCAGTCAGGAGACTGCTCATTAAGGTTCGTCTCTGAAGCCTGATTAGAAACACTCACTACTACAGCTACTGTATATATATAGACAGCCTCAATCCTCCTTGAAAGTCAGCAGCTGTGCTGTCGCACCAACCAGTAATTTTTTAACAAAAACTATAATCCAAAGATTGCATTGCTAAAAGTCAGTTCGAAAACTTTTCCATCAGTATCTTCAATCTCTCATAAATTTACTTTGGGATCAATAAAGTAAGTATCATCCATACATTCATCTATCCAACTATCTATAAACCACACTGAAAGAAATATCTTAGGCATTACTGGACCTTGACACATGGGCAGTGGAGCGACTACAGCTGCCTGATTTATAAATTGACTGAAGACATACAAAAGCCCCCCAAAGGGATGCAGACACAATGCTAGGCTAAGCAGCTCAGGAAATAATGATGAGGGCAGGCTAATCGCCTCTGTCCTGGTGGGGCGACCTCTGCTGTGAGGGGACTGGGCTCTTCCTGATAGCCCCCCAGGCCGAAGCGCTAAGACACTCCCCCAACACCTTGCTGACCAGGCAGGTGACACAACACATTAGCGCGAGTGTCTGTCCTGAACTGTGGCACCCACACACCCTGGCCTCTAGTTTCCGCTTCCCTGCAGGGAGAGCACCGCACTTTTCCCCCCTCTCTCCCCACTGCCCTTCTCTTAAAAAACAACCTTACAGCGGAGGGGCTCACAGCCACTCTGGAACGAGTGCAAATAAAGCCACTGGTCAGTGAGAAGGCGGAGTTAGGCTACAGTGGTGGAATCAAGACGTCTTGCTTGCGGTTTTTGGGAATTATAGAGCAGGGCAGTCCTCAGGCTCTGAGTGGAAACGATTTTAAATTCGGCACCACATCCCCAACCTCTTAACACTCACGAGGAAGCCGTATGAATCAACTTTCCTGTGTTTGCAGAGTAACCCCTGAGGACCACTTGCATTCCTATAAGTCGGTTCACTTTGTAAACCCACCCGCTTCGAAAGCTTTTCCATCAGTGTCTACGAGCATGAAGTTGTCCGTCGGGCACAATTCACACTTTTTCACTGCTACTCCCGACGTATTTGTCCCGTGGAAAGGAACATCTCCAAGCAACGGGTGGCCTCCCACAATGGAGCCATTACCAAATTTGAGACTTCCTGCCCAGGGCCTGAAGTCAATGACATCATCCTCTAATGATGCATTTGTATTATTTACTTGTGTTATTAACACCTTGCAGAGCATGTTGTCTCAAATAACACTAACAAAGCACAATTAATTGCACATTATTTCCAACCAGTCATTTGTCTCACCACAATTAAATTCTTGGAGTCACTGGTGTTTAATGAAGTAGTAATTGTTCGTCAGCAGATGACTATCAATTTTGCTGACTACAGTCCTGGACCACAAATAGGTCTCCAACGGCTTTAAGATTTGTAAGGTACTGCATCTATAAAGTAAAGCTACTTTCACTCCAACCCCCCCCCCCCCCCCAGTCTGGTGGTAGGTTTTTGAAATTATTGCTGTTGATGAAAACTGGACGATTAAGGAAAGACAGAGGAAATGTGTAAAACATAAGTACATGAAGCCATTATTAACTCCTTATCCGGGAGATGATTTGGCCATGTTAGCTTAATAGGCCAGCAAGACACTCATACTGGGAAGTGGTTTAAATTATGAGGAACATTTGATGGTCAGGTCTATGTTCACTGCTGCTGCTGGGTTGAGCTGTTGTTTTTTTCCCAGAATTTTCCTAATTTAGCTGTACTGGTGGCCACACCCTGCCGGTCGGCCTTTCAGCTCATCAAGACTCTCCATTATTACAGACTCTGTCAGACTTCACAGTTTCAAAGCAAATATTTTCCCTGAACTCAGGTCAGTATAAATGCATATCATGTATTTCACTCAAGAACTGTGGGTTATTTAATGAAGTAAATACCATTTAATAGTATTATAGCTCATATACTCCCTTCTGTTCACAGTTACACTTTACATTGTGGCTGTTAAATTATTATGCTTTTGGAATAAAGATTATTGTCTGCCTCATTCAGAGTTCTAGGTACCAAAATGAAAATAAAAAGTATCCAACAATATGGCTGTCATTGAACTCCAGGAGTACCGGTGGACCGGTCTCAGGGAAAGTTGGTGGACCGGTCCCAGGGAAGGTGGGTGGACCGGTCTCAGGGAAGGTCGGTGGACCGGTCTCAGGGATGGTGGGTGGACCGGTCTCAGGGAAGGTCGGTGGAGCGGTCTCAGGGAAGGTCGGTGGAGCGGTCTCAGGGAAGGTGGGTGGAGCGGTCTCAGGGAAGGTCGGTGGACCGGTCTCAGGGAAGGTCGGTTGACTGGTCTCAGGGAAGGTGGGTGGACCGGTCTCAGGGAAAGTGGGTGGACTGGTCTCAGGGAAGGTCGATGGAGCGGTCTCAGGGAAGGTCGGTGGAGCGGTCTCAGGGAAGGTGGGTGGACAGGTCTCAGGGAAGGTGGGTGGACCGGTCTCAGGGAAGGTCGGTGGAGCGTTCTCAGGGAAGGTCGGTGGACAGGTCTCAGGGAAGGTGGGTGGACCGGTCTCAGGGAAGGTCGGTGGAGCGGTCTCAGGGAAGGTCGGTGGACAGGTCTCAGGGAAGGTCGGTGGAGCGGTCTCAGGGAAGGTCGGTCGACTGGTCTCAGGGAAGGTCGGTGGAGCGGTCTCAGGGAAGGTCGGTCGACTGGACTCAGGGAAAGTCCTGGGTCTCTAACCGGCCTTTTTTTTCACATATGGTGAAGCATTGCCAACTCAGTTCATTTCTCCAGAGTGCTCTAATCCAAATGTATCATTTCTGTAGCCTAAGTAAAGAACAGTCTGCTGAGTCACTACTTCCATGAAAAACCATCCTGTGCGTAATTACCAGGCAGTTCTTTTAAAGCACGTGAGGCGATGGGGGCAAAGTCAGTGTCAAGCTTGCCGTCCTGCTAACATCACAGCATATGCAATGCCAGCCGCAGGTCCTCCTTACCAAGCCCTAAGCAAGGAAGCAGAAGAGGTGATCCCCATACATATACATGCCTGTTACCAGTGTACCAGTGTTACCAGTGTAAAATCGCATATACATACTTCTACCGAGACTGATTTCTGCATTTTTGATTATTTTTAGGTGGGTATATGGTAAATAACTTTTTTTACAGGTGGCTATACACCATATTCCTACCACAGCATGTCTGGTTGTTATCCCTCAACCTCGATAAACCTAAAATAAAATTAAGTGGAATGTTGATCTACATACATTTAAACATTAAATGTCTTTATATGGTTTGTTGTCTGAACATGGAGCTGACGGACGCCCAAGAGACACAGGATAACTCAATTTTAGATACAAGGGATACTGATTATAAAAGGTCATTTGAGGTACAACCGTATCTACAGAATACGTCATTCCCTAGAGTTTATGCATGCCCTGAAACTGAGACCCACAGCACAGAGCCCTGAAATTAGTTCTGAGCCCACGTTAAGTGAAACAAGGCCAACACCTTGATTATGCATTTTTTTTTTGCCTTCCCACTCCTCAACACGGCAATCATCCTGAGCACCAGCCACACCGCCGCTCACTGCCAGCTGGGCGCCGTGTCTCATCCGCCCTGACAAATAGCATCTTAGCCAGTCACCAGGTCAATGCGTTTACCCAACACGCAGTGTCTTCTTTTCATCATCCTCCCTAAAGCTATGTCTACTAGACATGTCTGACCATTTCACCCAGGCTCAAGGCAAAGGAGTTTCCAGCTGCCCCAATTACAGTGCCGCACATGCTATTTACTGCCAGACTGACTGTTGTGCAAAAATCACACGTCAGAGGCACGACATGACAAATAACTTTATGAACCTGCCTTACCTTAAGGAACATTTCCATTTTCCCGCTTTCAAGTCCTGTGAAAGGTAGTCTGCTCTACATATAGAAGTGAAATGAAAATTAGCTACATAAAATAACAGCGGAGAGACCATATGTGCTTTGATCATATATGATTCCTATGTTAGGGTTTTTCTTGTTTGTAATCAGGCGTTTCACAAATGACACCCACAAATCACACTGAGAGTGTAATCTTGGACCCATTCGGCAAAATTTTGCATCGATTATGTAATGTTTCTACATTTTAATATTCTTTAAGAATTCTACTGGGAGAATGAAAATCACAACAACACTGGATAATTGGAAATGAAGTCTTCACATTCCAAAGCGCCTCTTTGCAATCTTGCCAAGATTTCTTTCTTTTCAGTTCATATCATTTGCACCGCAAAACAAGAGTGTAACAGAATACCCATGGGCACAAATCTAGGCCAGGATGTTCTTTTTTATTTACACTGGGAAATTAGCAAGGCATACACGAGAAACATGGTTTTACCATATTTCGTAACAAGGTTAAATGAAGAGAATGAAAAGAAAAGCTATGTTCAATATATACAACTAATGCCAAATATAACATGGAAATGGGACTTGAACAGCAAAGACAGGCATTCAAACTTCATTTAAATACACAATCTTAAAAGTACTTTCGGACCATGAGGTGTAGAACAGTGTTTCCCAATCCGGTCCTTGGGGACCCCCAGACGGTCCACATTTTCGTGCCCTCCCAACTCCCTGCCAGACAGTCCACATTTTTCAAGGGAGCAAAAACGTGGACTGTCTGCAAGTCCCCGAGGACCGGATTGGGAAACACTGGTGTAGAAGATTCAGTTTTGTACTCAAATAAATATTGAGAAATAGCTCATTTGAACGAAGAAAAAAAATCCTTTTCTTTGATGACAGACCAGCAAAGTCCTCGTGCGGAATTTTCACATATCGGGCTGTTCACGTACCCCCCTGAGTTATCCTCGCTAAGACCACTGGCCACAGATGGCGGCTCTAATGCATGCTGAGGTCGTTCAACAATCTCAGAAGAAAAACAGATTTTACTTTGCCGCACACAGGGTGGGAACTGATGGATCCAACGTGATAAAATATCCCTGCAGCTGCTTTGGCCCCCAGAAGACCAGGGGCGTCTGTATTAAAAACGTGCAGGGTCCAACGAGCAAGCTTCAGAGGGCTGGAATGTGAGACAGCTTCTTTGAGGGAGTGCGTCTGCAGCAAACTGCAGCTGCACAGGCGGGCTGCCCACTCCGGGACTGGGGAAACTGCATCTGTCTAGGGCACCTGCAGAGTTTCATCAACCCCCCCCTCCCTTCACTTCCCTACAACTGTTGCCATCACAACCACACCCAGCAGCCTCTACCTTTGCCCATTTTCTATCAGACGTCCTTTTGTGTCCAGCACAGTTGCTCAACGGCAAAATCTAAAGCATGACTAATGCCCCGTAAAGACACAGAGCTGCGGGGTGTGTTTGTGACAGCGCCAGGAAATCCAAACAAATTTTCCAAAAAGATCCTTTTTGAGAGCCCAATTACTTGCCTGTTAACACACATTATAAACCAGGGGAAACGGCTGTGGGCGGAGTGGCATGTGTCCAAAGGCAGGTTGCACAGCGTCTCGCAGCCTCACAATAAAAACGGCCACAGCAATTACCTATTGTTTATGTATGACTCACTGCCTCTGTTTACTAGCTGCCTCTCAGGTACGCTAGGTAAACCCAAGCATTTGCTGTCAACATTTCCAAAGGGAAAACATACAAACGCACCAACACGCACACGTAGGGTAAACATATCCTTATGGGGACCGCTCATTCATTTCAATGGGAAAAATGCTAACCCTGACTATGACAACCTTAACCCCCACCCTGCCCTAGCCATAACCATAAGTAACCAAGCAAAATACAAGAGTATTTGCATTTTAAGTTTTGTCATAGCAGTCACTGATTTTTATAAAATAAAGTTTTAACGGATATTTTCACGTTATGGGGACATTGTGTGCCCATAAGGATAGGTATACCCACTCGCGTGCGCGCACACACACACACACACACACACACACACACAATAAGAAGGTGCTCACAGAAGTGACCAGAGGTTGATTGTTTCACTGGGCTTTCCTTTCTCATCTGCTGCGAATTAAAAGTAACAATGCACCTTTTATTCGCGATATCATTCAAATTCCTGCCACAGCTAAGTCCTTCTTAAGATGGCATCCCTCCTGAGACAGAGTCTGGGCCAGCTGACTCGAATCAGGAATATTACAGGCCGAGGGAGCTATCATGGATGGTAACAGCAGATCACATGCAGATGCTCGAGGACTGGCACCACGGGACCATTCGCAGTGCTCCACTGCCTTTCCATTCGCAGTGCTCCACTGCCTTTCCATTCGCAGTGCTCCACTGCCTTTCCAGGGGAAGGCCGATCCACACCAAAAGGGGAAACTGTGATTAACCCTATATGATAAGACGGTTAGCGGGATGAAAACAGAGCAATAAAACCTGAGCCATACATCAACTTCCACTGTAGGGGAAATAACAAATAACAAACTGGTAAGTCACCCGGCTGCTACCCTGAAACTGCCGGGCAAAGCCACTGGGCTGGGAATGACTTCAGTGCGTGCATCGGATCTGCTCCAAACCAACAGGCAGCGTTCTCTGGAAGCTGTGGTTTGTTGAGGGGAAATGCCTTAATTCAGTGTGTCTGTGGGCTGATGCGCCAGAGACCATTGGGATCGAATCAAATAGTTAGTCAAGACTAGTGAGGAGGCGCGGAGCGAGCTGGGCTGCCACTCAGAGGAGACTGGGGAGCCCGGGTGCCTCACGGAGGCGGTGGCAGATTCTGCGGAGGGTGACACCACCCTACACTCCCCCTTCTAATTCAGTCTCCCGCCATTGTTTCACCCCCGTCTCTCTCCCGCATCTGCCTTCCAACCAAACCCTCACACAATTGTACCTTCTCCCTGCTGCCGGAAGGAAAAGAGGGCTGCCAAATGTGAAACAGTGAATCAAAAGCGTGGCACTTCCCCGAACTGTCATAAGGCTGGTGATGCCCAAGCTTCCTGGATGTGTCTGAACATGGCCGCTTGAAAAGGGGGGGGGGGGGGGGTTAGGTTGTAAAAAGAATACACATAGGAATGGTGGGGGGGGGGCTTTCACAGCTGATGCCAACAGTCCTGCTCACATTTATTTGTTTAGCGAACGCTTTTACACAGAGTGACAGAAGAAATCAGGGTCAGCCAGTTCCTTGGAGCAAATGGGTCTAAACCACAGAACCACAAACCTTCCCACTTGGTACGGGATGGGATTAGTACAACCTCTCAATCACTGTGCTTACATTTTCATTCAAGAATACATATACTAATAATAACATGCAACTGATTATGTTTACTGACACAATTCAGATACTTCACTTCACAAAATGTCAGTGGACTGAATGACTCAGAGCTGATGCACAACTTGTATGTATCCCACAGCCCATTATGAGATTTCGACCCGAGTTAGCAGACTGAACGGCTGTGTAAAAGCAAGAAGGTGCCCTCAGCTGGTGGAGCATCCCCTTAGTGTCTGTGCTCACTACAGACCAGCGAGGAACTGAAACACCACAAACATAAGGCCGTGCAGCAACAAGCTGACCACCTGTGTCAGATTACAGTGCCGAGCGGAGACTCACTTATAGGAATCAGTTGAAGTAGGAGGAACACCCATTCCCACAGGCCACATGTCAGATGTTTCACCACGATGCACTGACGCCTGTGGCGAGCAATCAAGGGCAGGATTTAGGGCAACAACACTATAATAATCCAAGTCTTCCCACTTCACTGCCACATAGGAGCATACAGTAATTATGGATAACATGCAGAGAACTGCTGACCCAATAGGGCATACGCACATTTTATAAGTCAACAGTTACCTCTAATTGGTTATTACATAATGTTATTAAATGAATAACTTAACAGCCAGTGGCCAAAATATGCTCAATTTTATTCTTATCAATTGATAAAATTATACTTATAAATAAGATATAGAAATCAAGGTTTTAATGTTTCTTGCGAAATATATATTAATGCGTACTACTATTTGGTTTCTGTTGCTGATAAATGTAATAAAAATGTTTTATATGGCTACCTGTATACTTAAAGGGATACTTTTTCAACATAAAATGAATAAAACTAATACAATTACTGTATATCTGAAAATTAGGTCACATCATGGTCATTTGCCAAAAAATATAATCATAGTTTTTTTCAATGTTAGTAAACATGATTAAATTTTAAAATTACAGTAGAATGTAAAAAAATGTACTGGGGTCACAGTTTATCTAGCACTTGCAGAGCAAGTTACTATAAGGAGCTTTCAGTTAAATAAGCTCAATCAATGTTCATCAAGTTCTTACAAACATAAGAACATAAGAAATTTACAAACGAGAGGAGGCCATTCGGCCCATCAAATGTTTAGAAACATCTATTACGTTTATTGAGATTTTTACTGGCGCTGTTCATTAAGCTCACATTATAAATTATGGACCATACACGGACAAAGAAATGTCCCAGTGGAGCCGGAAGTCCCAGTATCCTCGTTAAGCACTTTTTACTGGGGAATTGGGAGCCTGTTCAAGCTTTGTGGTCAAATGCAACTGTCAGTCATAGGCTAAAAAAAGTCACCACCTAGAAACTCTCACTGTAATTACAAATTTCAGAAAAAGAATTCGTGTCACCTCCCATTCTGCTGCCAAATACACCAAGAATTATTCTTTCCAGACTACATGGGATATAGCAAGACAATATTTGTTTTATATTTATCAGTGTCTCTCATGTTTCCTTGGCATTTTGACAGGTTTTGCCACATAACAAAATACTGTATCTTTATGAGGCCACATAAGAATAATATTTAAAATATGGATCCTACACCTGGTTATGTCTATTTCGTAGAGAAAGAACATCTAATACCCAAATGTGTATAAACCAATTAAGTAACAACCAAAACCACTGGACCGGCGTTCATTAATAAACGTGAATTTTGGTTCAAACTTTCACTTGAAAAACATTCAGTCATAAGTTCCAATAAGTGACCCCGTTCCAAGAAATAACGTCATACATCACAGAAAATGACATGCAGAATATCAAAACCGTTCACTATGCCGTACAAAGGCAATCTGACGCATCTGGTAATAATTAACGCTGCAAATAATAATACCAGGGCCAATGATTACACACAGTGTTGTGAGTGATTTTTAGATATTCATTGTAAATGATCGAAACATTAAGGGCAGTACAGCTGTCTGTGTGGTATTTACGTTGTCTCCAACTGAGCTGATATGGTACACTGCAAACACGCGTGCCACGTAATAGGTTAATACCAGTATTAACAAATTGTACTCATGTCGTCCCCCGACCATCGCTTAAGTCACCCGACACACATTGTTGGCTTCGGTACTCATCGGGTCAAATACCTGAAAATTAGCGCCGTGCTGATATGCGGGGGAACTGTGGTAACGACTACATTATGTCATAGTATAAATATCACGGCGTTAAAAGTCTGAGTGAAAGGTTTTAAACTAGACTGCGTGGATATTTTTCCCAAGATGACGTCATACTACCTGTAAATAAATTAGCCTGCAATAAGAAGGATAAACTCTTATATTTTCACTGTGCAACAAGTAGGCTAAGTCAAACACATTCGAAATGTGCCATAACCGAAGAAAATATTCAGTGTTGCCATTGCAATCACCATTCGGATAATAATAGATGACGTCATACTACCTGTAAATAAATTAGCCTGCAATAATAATGATAAGAATGATAAACTCTTATATTTTCACTGTGCAACAAGTAGGCTAAGTCAAACACATTCGAAATGTGCCATAACCGAAGAAAA
>JAODJU010000108.1:6611155-6628971 GCA_026776725.1 Gnathonemus echidnorhynchus | reverse complement strand
TATATATACACCGTTACTGTACCTTTAATAAGATCATATGGATGTGGTGTTTGTACTACAACAGTAGTTTAGGTCTATTTCTTGGAGGACAAAAGTATAATACTATTTTGGGGGGGTTGGGGTGGTAAAGTTAAAGAAATATTAAAATGTAAACGATAAAATTCTGCTAAATGTTTTAAATTCCACTTCTTATCTAAGGTTTCACAGTAATATTGGCCTTCATATGGGTTCTGACACAGCTGTCAGCATTGTCAGAAGTGACTGTCCTTCGTCAGTCGGCAGATTTGGTGAGAAGTAACAGATAACTCGCACAGTTACACCCAGCTAGTAAACATCATAAACCTAGGTACTTCTCAGTGGGCTTAAACCAACCTGGAAGACCACACCAAATGGGCATGCATGCACACATACAGTAAGTAAAATTCAGTGGGCCTGCTTTTATCTTTTTCAGCATCAACTTTGAAGGTCTTATCAACTGTTTATAAACTTGTTCAGAGCAACACATATGCCACAAAAAGGTAACAGCCTCAGTCTGGCCACATAAAATGTATCTGACTGGTCCAAGTGTGAATAATGTTGTATTAGGGTCAGTACTCAAGCTTGTTTCCACAGGGACATCTATTACAATGACACACAGCTTTTTGGATCTCAGAGGACTGTGGATTCTGTTGTCGATGACATTTCCTGCATGCTCAAGATCCCACGCAGGAGCTTACATGTGGTATGTGCTTGTTGTGGCACCTGATCTCTGTGTACTTGTCTACATTTAGAATATTATTCATCATAAAGTTGAAAGAGATACCTAACACGTTCCTACATTGGAAAAAAAGCATTGAGTGTTTGTATCTTTGTACATATTTGGACAATTCAGCCTCTACCTTTCCTTGAGTTTTTTTTTCCACTTGAATTCACTACCAGCTTGCCACATCAAAGGGTCTGATATCAGGTGACTTGTGCTATCAGGAAGAAGATGGCACCAAAGTGAACTGCAAATCCAGCCTCACAGTGTGTAAAGAAGAAATTCAGTTTCTCCCTCATTTCTTTCAGTGTGTAGTTATAATAATTGTTGCAAGGTTCATGACAATTGTCAAGCACTGCTCTGGTGTTTAATTTGTGTAGTGGTGTCTTGAAACCATGTTTGTCCCCCTCACTATGCACGGCATCTGAATGACTGAAAATTAGTCATGAAACCATATGGGCTTTAATTGTTGAAAACATATAAACGTTCAGTTAAGCATTATGGCAAAAAAATGGAATTAGATCAGAATGGTCGCAACTGTTTATATGTTGTACATTTCTTTTTTTAGGCAGTCTCAGTTTCATCCAATGTTTATGGAATAAAGAGTATCCTTTTCCAGTTTAATGATAAAAGGATTAACAAATAATATTTGTTTTGGCATAATTAAATCTAACATCATCTACAAAGGTTTGATTTTGAAACGATATTTTTTAAAAAAAACAGCTTTTATCACAAGTCTCCTTTAACAAGTTTTAGATATTGTATCTTCTGCAAAGTTCATTCTTATTGTAGAAAAAGATGCATCCTTTCAGAGACTCCTGGATGATGAATTTGGCTCAAAGACATCTCCATGCATCATGATTACAGTAAGTCTGATACTGTGTGTTATTATGTGGTCAAATGGCAGAACAGTATTGGGGTAAATTTTTGTAATATTATTTTCTTAAATGCTTTTTGTTTTAGAAATAGAAAATGTTTAAATATGAATAGCGTTGCATTGTGGCTAAAGAGCTACAAATCTGTGCGTGTGACTCCTGTCCTAACTCTATGTATCTGGGGCTGATGTGTAGCATATTCTCTCTGTGGTAGCTGGGTTTCCTCCCACTGTCCACAGTCCTTCATTTTGGGTAAATTGGTGTCTCTTAGTCTGGGGTTACTTGTACCATGTGACTGTATGTGTGCACATGATGTACCCTGCTTTCAGAACTCTTCCTGAGATAGGCTCACTGTGACTTTGTGCAGTGGATATGGGTTATTAAATACAAGGAATGGAAATGGATAGTTCTTCTGCCACATGGTGTACTGAATGAGTTAAGTTTGACCCCTGGTTCTTATCTCTGCAAGGGAAAGGGTGTGCCAGACATCAACAGCAGGCTGATGGTTAGGAAGTTGTGGGACACTTTGCACATTCCCATTTTAGCACTGGTGGATGCGGACCCACACGGTATTTGCCTTTTTAGCCCGTTCTCTGTGATGGATCACTTAACAAGGTCGTGAAATAAGAGCAAGTAGCTGACTGACTGTGCCATTCAGCTGACAGAAGTCGAGATAATATGGCTTGGTCATTAAGTTGGGGGTGTTGACGTTATCACTGCCTTCTTTGAATTTATTGATACAGTCACTGATTTCTACTTCTTTCATGTTACAAAATTAATGTGCTGTACTTTGTTCCTTTAAATGACAAGCTTAGAATAATTGTCTTTGTTTGGTGGTGATTACAGTATGTCTCTGCTATTCCTAGGCATTGAAATTATGTCTATCTACAAGTATGGATCAGTGGTAAGACGCGGGTTTTTCTCTTTTGCTCAGCATATTATTAACTGTGACCTATAAACATATTTTTGGTGAAATATATTTTTTTGTTTTTGGGAAAAAAAGTTGTGGGAAAGTATTTTTCTCCATTTCCCTGCACAGTCAATGTCATTTGAGGCACAGAGTCTAACTGTTCCGAGTGTGATGTGGCTGGGTCTTCTACCATCCGATATTGAGAGGTTTGTTCACCAGTGTTTGTGCTCTGGTTTTAATTAAATGTTAAAGTATGATTGTTTATTTTATTTTCCAAGAGGAGTATATTCAACCTCAAGAAGCTAAGTTGAAACTAATGTTACATTGCCCAGACTTTGCCTTTAAACCTTCTCTTTTTTTGCGTGTCATATTGTCAGATTGTAAGGGATCTTCCCGTAATCACAAAATTTATTTCCCGAAACTTTTTTTTATATATAGTAGCAATAACACAAGATTATTTATATTAACGCAAGTGTAAACTACTGATGTGTAGAATTTTGTTGAAATGTTGCAGTGGGAATTTGTGCCCGCTAGACTTTTATATAAACGTAGGTGTCTGTGTTTCAGATGTAAAAATGTCAGATGTTGGCATACTCCATTAAGACATTATAGTCAGTGTCTTGCATTGTTGTAGAAGCATGTCTAGTGAAATGGTGCTTTTCAGGCTGAGAGTACCAAAGGATGCCCTGGTTCCATTCTCAAAGAAGGATGAGAGCAAACTCTCCAGCCTGCTGAAGCGGCCATATGTCAGCCTCCAGCCTGCCTGGGAAAAGGAGGTAATAATCAAGAACGCTCTGCCAGGAAATGTTTCAGCTAACCTGGTTTTTGTTTCCTCCAAAATGGAATACTTAATTATATGTATTTTTGGGTCACGTAACTTAAAATTGCCAGGCTCGTAGGTGACCTGCAGAAAGCCTTTATGCTTATGGTTTCCACAAAGGCGTGAGGCCACCTGGAAGTTTTACAGTGGTGTATAAATTATGTTTGACATGCTATAAAATTGCAATGATGGTTTTTGTACACAGGCATAAAGGAATGTGGGAAACGTAATATTTATACTAAGATGGCTGTATAATGTATTCAGGTCTCAGAAGTACAAAATGTTGTATTGTCTGTGCTACATCGTACAAACTTATTGCAGATGGAGTTGTTGCAGAAATGGAAACAGAAAGCGGAAATCCAGTGTTTGACATCAATAGCTGCAGACTTTTTAACTCGTGTGTACCTGCCGAATAAACTGCGCTACGGAGGCTGGATATGAAGCCAAACTGCCACCTTGTGGCCATTTTTTTTCTTGCCATCACTGTTTTGAATTTTATGTTTCTGATTTGTAAACGTCATGCATAGTATGACAAAAAAAACATTTAATGTATCTTAATAATATGATATATTTATGAATTTTCAGTAAAATGATAACATATGTGTTTATGTTATATAATAAAGTATTATTTTTGTGTTATTGCTTGGTATACTCCATTCATACATGTATTTTAATTGGGTTTAATTTCATAGGGAATAACTTAATATATTTAATAATAATATATATGGATGTCCGTCCAGCCATAGCATGTAGTCTGTTCCCAGATTTATATTCAGTAAACGTGTTAGGTTAACGAACCGTGTAGAGCCTTAATTTGGCTGCTACATATTGCTTAAACCCAATACTTATTTGCAGGTTCCGGGTTCTAAACTTGATTATGTAACAATCCTGGACAAAAGACCCACGTAATCACTCAAAAATTAAGGTGTTGCCTAACCTGACGTAACTTGACAGACTGGAATCTAAATCATTTTCATATCTAAACAGCCTCTAATACTTAAAACATACTTAGAAAAGATTTAAGTGTTTATTTATTTATTTTCTGGAATCAGTAAGATACATTTAATACTCCGGCCACATGAAATATGCCACGTTTTGCCTAAAAAATTGTTTCTTTGCTGTATTTTGTCTGTAAATTCTTTATGACTTCATTTCAAGTAGAGAAGTAAAATGTATTTTTAGTTAATTGCATCATTTATTTATCACCCATTGATTCAGCATGGTGTTAACAGACCATCTGGAGCTTTACAGCTAGCTAATGTTATGTATATTCGATATAGATTGCTACCAAATGTAACAAGGCAAATTTCTGTTGTCCTTTGCTGAATTTGATTTTCTGTCATGTTATGATACTGGCAGTGTTCTTCATTGGAACTCATTTCAATTGTGACTAAGTGGAATATAATTTCAGCTCTGATGTATACTCCCTAAATTTGTGTTAGTCATGCTGTATCCCCACTCCCTGAGATCTGCATTTAAAATGGAACCAATCCTGACTTTGGAACTAACCGCAATCCAATGAAGGTGTGCCTGTGCGTTCTAAAAACTGGGCTTACTGTGTTTTACCAGTTGTATGGTTTTGTTGCGAAAACATAACTGCTGACTTTAGCTTGAAAGCTTAGTCCATTGCCAGGTCGCTTTGTTTCTCAGTCCAGTCCTCAGGGACTCGCAGACAGTCCACGTTTTAGCAAAAACGTGGACTGTCTGACAGGGAGCTCGGAGGGAGCAAAAGGATGGACCGGCTGTGGGCCCCCGAGGACCAGATTGGGAAAGACTGAGCTAGAGAAACAGGAATGAGAATGAGAGGAGGCTTGAGCAGGAAGGAGGTTCAGCAGAGGGTCTGGCCCTTCCTGAGCCACTTCACAGGTGTGCTTATGATCTGGACATTTGGAAATGAGAATAGGTAACGCACTCTCTACACATTGCTACTACACTGTACACTTGAGTACTGACACTAGGCCTATGCTGCTGAATTTCATCTTAAAACAGAAATATACCCCTTGCATCATTATGTTGTATCTTTTACAGAAACGTTACATCACCAGTCTATGGTGTACAATATGGGCTTTTCACACATGAACAGTGCCTAAACTGTTACATATGTATTTTTGATTATATTTTCCTGTCTACATCTTTGCTCATGTCTCAGTATGTCAGTGTTTAAAATGTCACATTTATATTCTGTTTATCACTGTTTTTTCTTGCACTATAACCAACAAGATCATAATTTCATCTTAGCTCGTGACCTATGGATTGTACAGCTGAAAATGACAATGAAGATACTTTGACTTTTCACTTTGACTTTAAAATGGATCTTAATTACAATCAGCAAATTCAGATAGAACAAGTGAAAAAAATCCTTAGAACTTTTAACATGTTAACTTGTTTTTTTTCTCCTTAAGTATTACTTTACTATTTAAAGGCTATCCATTGGCCATCCATTACTGCACCAATCCCCATTCCCACACTCCCCAGACTTCCATGCAAAGGACAGTGGAACTAAACATTTTTATATTTATATTCATATTGATATTTTTATATTAAATCTCCCCATGGTTTTTATGATTTATTCAGTGTTGTTGTTATTCACTGATCAATGCTGAAGTTTTAACAATCCATAAACTTCTACCTGTTGCCACTAGAATAACATGGGTGGTACTGGGAATAGAAATGACATCACTGATATTTGGAGATGGTATTCTTTTTTTGGCTTCATCCACCCAGGTCCTCCAGAGCACAACTTGAACAGCTTGATGCAGAGTGTGGAACAGCAGTGATGAGAATCGGCTCCTCTAAATCCAAGGCCATGGTATGCGAGTAAAAGTAACAGAAACTAGGTTTCTCCACAAAGTTGGTGGACTCTCTCTCTCTGGGATGCAGTGAAGAATTCAGTGTTCATAAAGGACTTAACAAATGAGCTTCTGCACCTGTCTGAGAACTGATGGATAGTAAATGACCAGTATCGTGTTTCAGCATTACGTCAACATGCTCATCATCTGTTAACTATTTTATTTTATTTTTTTGTGAAAACCAGTTTGTGGCAATAGAATTAATCCAAACCATTACATACTGCATATAGATATCGAGTCCTGACATTCTGATTGTGGATTCCTTGAGTTTAGTATTTATATGGGTTGCATGGCCAAGGACAACTTTAATTTCAAGTGCCATGGACTGAATAGATATAGAGAAACCATACCACAAGCTGTATACATCCCGTCAACAATAAATAGTAAATAAAACAGAAAACCATATTTTCTTATACAGGTGATTCAGTTGGCTTAGCTATGATTGTTTGTGGCCAAGCGCTTTGGTCTTTGGAACCAAGATAACTGAAGCAGGAGAAAGACCTGAGAGCAACCACCACCCCTCATTTAGTAGCTACAGGAGTATTTCACTGTTGCCTACAGATGCTTAGCCATATATTTATTATGGACAAATTCTAAAAGGTTTTTAACCTCCTTTTCTGACTTTTTGTAAATGACATTTTTTGTTACTGTGGTTTTAATTTTTTTTAATTGAAATTGTGTGCAATATGTATTACATTTTTCCAATCCCCTCAAGGGAAAACTCAATTTTACAATAATTTGTTACTGCAGTCAGAAAACTAAAAATGTCAAAGGCCTGTATTTTGTTTGGTCACTTATGGCTAAGGTTTCGGCTGGGTAGGGGTTAAGGTCATCATATGTGGCATTAGAGTTTTCCCCATAGAAATGATTGGAGAGTCCCAACAAAAATATAATTACAAATCTCTCTCGCTGTGTGTGTGTGTGTGTGTGTGTGTGCGCGCGCATTGATACAGGAAACACAGAGTTGCTACAATGTCCTGTGGCATTTTGAGAGCTTGGCTCTATGAACTGCACAGAAATGGATGGATAAGTTGGATGTTGCAACAAAATAAGTAGAATGTGGTACAGTGCTAGAGACAATTAAATGCAACGTACTCGTTCAGACATCCAGCACAACTAAAAGTATAAAATACATTAATTAATAATAAATAGGCAATAGACCTGTATACATTCACATGAAGTGCAGTTGTAGTGTGCCTCGTATACATAAATTAACTCCTGAATGACCCTTAATTTTATTAGCGGAGTACCGTAGTACCGAAAGACGAGCTTGAGTTCAAAGCAGATGTGCGCTAGAGGGAGTCCTTTCACTGTTAAGCGTACACATAACTAGTAAGTTTTTCTGGGGGTGAAATCTACGAGAAAAAAAAACCTTAAGTGGCAGCATCAAAGCAACGGTTATTCATTTATCTTTAACGCGGGCAAGAGCAAAGGAATTAAGTACTTATCATCACAGTATCAATGACGGAGGAACAAAGGACTGCAAGTTAAAGGAGCGAAGACAGAGGTGAGAAGTCACTGGTGATAACATGGGGAGACAGACTGAAGGTGACAGGTTCACGTACCCTTACCGAGGTCATTAGACTATTTACCACACTGTGACTGTATTGCCAATGAGACTTGGATATTTCGCAAGGGTCCTCAATTTTTAGAGTGATATCAATCTAGGCAGGAGTTAGGGCAAAGCTAATGTCAGCGAGAGACTAGTGCTACATGTATGGACATTTTTCGACATAGAGGCATTTTTCTTAAATCTAACGCTCAGACATCCAAGCTGGCCTGAATGAGCATAGATGAACTGCTAATAATGTTTCTGGTGTTATATCTAGATAAATTCTAGTTTTTGTCTCCTCCCCGGGTCCACTGTTAATATCGATAACGCGTATAAATAGTAGGTTACTTTGTCGTCAAATTATGTCTTGCAATTAGGCAGTTTAACAATTTCGCCAACCGAATGCAATATTGTTAATATTCAAGTATGTACGTTAATATAGGGGAATTTCATACGAGTTCTAACACGATGCTTACATTGCCTTTAAAATATGGTAAAATTGCGTTTTAGTTATTTTAATCAATTTATTATTTTTAAATTATACTATGTATATTATGTATTATGTGCAGCTTAATATTAATATTCGGAGTACTATAGTGCCTTACTTCTTATTGTTGAAGACAAAAGCAGGTGTAAAGCGAATAACTTGGGTGTGGGACAAGGGAGGGCGGGTTCGGTTGCGTCATAATAAAAACGACAGGGGGCGGGGACTTCACCAGGTGAGCAGCCAATCGGCAGCGGCTTCGGACAAAAAAATTAAAGAGGTGTGTATAAGCGCGTACAGTATAAAATCCTTTCCGGGCGCTTTTAAACGGTGACAAAAGCCACCTGCTAAGGAAGGGCGGCCTATTTTAGTTTTATTTTACCCCTAAAGGACAGAAACTGAAACATTGTATGGGGTCATTTATTCAAAGGGAGAACGTATACGTATTATTTTTCTCTGAATGATTTCCGTTATGTTAAACTTTCATTTTAGTAGGTCTATTTAGCGTTTTGTAGGCTGGCTACCGTTGTTGGCCGGACCACGTTGCCAGCGTCCGCTAGTAGCTCTTCAGACTGTCAACATTGTTATCTGATTGTTGTTATAACATCCATTTTAGCTAATCAATGCTTTTGCATCAGTTTGTTAAAGGAGCGCTGGAAGGCATGCATCCCACAATTTCGAAAGACACAACTTTTACAAAGATTTTCGTGGGTGGTTTGCCATACCACACCAATGATGCCTCTCTAAGAAAATATTTCGAAGCATTCGGAGACATTGAAGAAGCTGTTGTGATAACGGACAGACAGACCGGTAAATCCAGAGGATATGGATTCGTAAGTAGCCTATCCTGTAAGATAATAAGATCGGGCTTCTCATTACGTCGCATTATGCATTTTGAATTCATTTAATGACACTTCGGTACACTTTTAAAGCCTCGATACTAATATGAGTAAGCTGTATGCAGAGCTCGATTTCGATTTACTCAGGATTTACTGTAGTGCACTCGGGTGCTGCTAATACTTCCTTTACTGTTTCAAGTAGTTGTGTTTTCTTAGTTTCTGAAAAACAGCGTAGCCTGCTTACAAACACACGTTCACTAAAAAACGTCTCTTGTCCTGCATGTCTTTATTTTAAACTATATTTATAGCCTTTTCTCGGTCGTTATGTATACATATTAAGCCTGTTTATGAGAACTGCAATAGGCGTAATTTATTCTTTCATGCCAGTTACTATTTCTCGATTTCCTCATTCTGATGCACACGACCATCTGTCACAAATATGACAAGTTATTCTCCCCCGAACCTACACTCTTTCTAGATGCCTTGGTATACATTAAAGCAAAGGTTACAGAACACGCCCAACTGGATTAACAGTAACACAAGTTTCGCTTTTACATTTTTTTCAGTTGTACAATGAACTTCTATCCCTCTGTTTTTTTTTCTTCCCCAAATGTTCAGGATATTTGATTTCAAATATAAGTTCCTTGTGCCCCCAGGAATCCTTCGGGCGAAGGGTGAATTGCGTTTCACTCCAGTTTAAGAAAAATAACGCCGATTGCAGTTTGTGACTTCGATTAACTACAGAGACATCGAATTGAGCTTATCAAGAATTATTAAGACATCAACTGTTTATTAGGACTGCAGTTATTCTGTCCCACAGTTAGGATTAATCGCTGTCGGTAACCTACAGATGGAAACGGTTTACGTACTAATGAAATTGCCTGTATTGCACGTCTTGTTTGTTCAGCTGCATTTGGGACTGCTTGCATTATCTCTGGAAGTGAATCGCATTTAAAAGGTTTTTCTTTTAATTTTTTTTTTTTTTTTTTACTTTTGTCTGTCTTTGTGATCCTCTGAGCAAACGGATAGCGCTGGACTACTGTTTTGTGAAATAACTTACTTAATACTTTAATTAAAGTGGAACATTTTGGTACACAAGAGTCATATAAAACCATGTGACATTCCTTGTTTAGTTGGATTTCTGGGAAGCGTACAGTTCCATTGCTTCGCTTTATTTTGGTTTAGGGATTTTCATGGAGAACAGTTTTTCCAGGCTTCGTTTCGATATTTTTTATTTTAAATAGTTTTGCTGATTTGTTCTGGTGTTACCACCTAGAAGAATATACTCACGCTCAGATAATGAGATTGTATTTGTTTTTCAGTTCTTCTTAATTCCCCGACTCTGCATGACATAATTTATATAATACATAATAATAATAGATTCCTTGGCAGATTTTTTCTTCCTGAATTGTGCACCGCTAATCTTGGTTTCTTTTATGAGTTAGTCCCATTGCAGATGTTATGATTAATGTGGTAACACATTTCTCAGCCTGCTGTGGTTCTTCACGCACTGTTATGAACTGACATTATTCCTCCAACTTCGCAAGGGGTTTCAGTCAGAAAGGGTGAAGCTTTACACCTTCTCCAGCATATATATATATATATATATATATATATATATATATTAGTTGTAGGGTATGCAGTTATCCAGGTCATTCCTTGAACAGCTGTGAGGAACAGGCCACATACTGCCCTTAGGAAGGTTGTTTTGTTTGTTCGAAGAGCGAATGTATGTTAAACCACAGAACAGCCCCACAGATACACACACTGCTATTCTTTAAAGATGATGTGAGAGTAGCAAATCGCTCAATTTGCAGAATTTCTGCTGTCTGTTCCCTGGTTGCCTAACCTCAGTTAATGCACTTTTGTAGAAGATCCAGAATATTAATTAATCTGCTTGCTATCATTCAGCATTTTCAGGTTCACAGTTGAATATGAAGGTCTGAACATTTCTGAAATCTGGATGGAGTGTTTGCGTGCGTGACGTGTTTGATGTTCTGTAGTACGGAGTGAAGCCGTCATGTGTTGCTGAGAGCTCAGCATCTCTCAGTGTTCAAGTAGCCTGCCTGCTGCTCCTTGCCTCAGGTGACCATGACAGATAGGGGGGCTGCAGAGAGGGCTTGCAAAGACCCCAACCCCATCATTGACGGCAGGAAAGCTAATGTCAACCTGGCATATCTGGGCGCCAAACCTCGCGGTCTGCAGGCAGGTGAGCAAGCAAGAGGTAAGACCATATACTGCGTTCACACTCATTCCATCTTCCACTTTTCTTGTATGCGTATATGTGTGTAAGAAACGTATATATTGACGTCTTTGAATCTATGAATATGAACTGAATATATACATTAGCAGATTGGCACACACATGCATTTGAGTGTGAATGTATCTGTGAATGATGCACGACTGTTAGAATGTGCTCTGTGTTGACCCTCTTTTCTTCACATTCTCTGAGTACTGGCCAAATCAATGTGGGACAGATTCATGAAGTATTTACCATTGCCCTACATTTGCATCTGTGTTTTTTATTTGCCCTGGCACTGTGCAGCATAAAATACATTTGTAGTGTTGCTGTAAAATCTTTTCTGTCTGAAACATAAAGAAATCCTTTTTTATATTGTAAATAAGGGGGATAGAGCCCTAACAGAGACTGCAGAATGGCAGGTTATATATAGCAGTTTTTAGTGTCTGGGTCTTGCTGTGCTTATGAAGGCTTTTAGAGCTTTCACACTGTTGCAGTGGGTGTGTGGCATGAAGACTGTGCTGTGTCATGTAGTGATGGCGGAACTGAACTTCTCTTCTGTGAAACTGCCGGTCACTCCCTAGTCTGAACAGCCCAGGGCCATGAGACTTTCCGCAAAATGCACTGAAATAAAACAGCCAGTTGAGATACTTGCTCTGGGTGAAGTTTGTCTGCCTGGCGTGGTGATAACAGGCAGACATACATTAACAAAGTCCATGTGGTCACAAATGGGCCTCTAGGAAGTGGAGGGAAGTATAGGGTGGAAATGCATACTTGAAGTATTTTGATCAATAGGTCTGCATGAAGCAGAAGCTAGAATTGGAGAGCAATATCAGAACACCCTAAGGTATAAAGCAGTACAGGGTAAGAAAAGAGGCAAGTGCTTCAGTGTCTTCATGAGTACTCATCTGTGAAGTAAGAGGCCAAGGAAGCCTGTAAACCAAAGTGCCACATTTCTACAGGTAATATGGCCCTGCTAGTTCCATATGACTAATAGGCACTATGCCTTGGTTCTCTGGCTCATGGGAGTTTTACTTACACAAAAATGTTCATAGGGCAGAAGGAAAAATGATTGGTTCAGAGAGATAACCAATAAGATTGGTGGGTCCAAGACATCTCATTGTTCTCTCATTGCTATGACAATCTGAAAGGGTCTTTCTAAATCCGGCTGTAGTTTGAGCTGTCTTTCTTTTTCTCAGTACCCCAGTTTTGTGTGGGTGAGTGAAGTAGTGGCTTAAGCAGAGATTCAGAGACTAACTGACTCATATGCAGTGACTGTCTCATTCGGTAATAAGCTCAGGTTCATTCTGTGTTACAGTGAGAACAAATAGAATCTATGGACAGTTATTACAAGTGTTCTTAAGCCTTAACCATACTGACCTATCATAAATATACATATCTTGAAAAAAGATGCTCCCCGGCTTACAATGGTCTGTGTTATCTTCGTAGATATTTTGACTTTACAATGGGCGAATGTTTTTCACTTTCAGCACATTCAATAAATTATATTCAACACTTGATTATAAAATAAGCAATGTGTTGATGATATTGCCCAACTAATGTAAGCTAATGCAAGTGCTCTAAGCATGTTTAAGGTAGGTTAGGCTAGACTGTGACGTTTGTTAGGTTAGGTGTATTGTATTAAAATGGGGAGAGGTTGTATTCAAAATGCAAACCACTTTTGTAAAGGTTTAATGGTGAGTTTAATGGTAGTTTACTAACAGCCTTTAACATGGGTTTTTTGTAAATTCGTAGTTAAATGGAGCACCCATTTTTGATATGTCCCTAAGTAAACTTCTGTGTGCTATATGTCACCTCTCTTCGGACCCCGTTCTCTCTCTCTCTCCCTCTCTCTCTCTCTCTCTCTCTCTCTCTCTCTCTCCCTCTTTCCCCAGTACACTATGTCCTGTTATGTACTCTTGCTCCACCCGGGACATCATCTGTTGTGTCAGTCCTCTAATAGTCCGTCTCCTCTGAGTCCCGTTCTGTTTCTGCAGGCCTCTCCTTTGGAGTACAACAGATTCACCCCACGCTGATCCAGAGGCAACATGGGTGAGTAAGGGGTATCCACTCAGATGATTTCATGGGGGGCTTAATTGGGATTGTGATTAAATCTGTGTTGGTCTCTTCTAGTCACTGCTATTGGCAAGCAGAATGTGGTCTGGAAGTAGTCATCTTATGATAGCCAAGTATTGCGTATTAAAATGCCACTCCTAAGTCCAGCGGCATGAAACTAGATAGTACCAGAGAACTTTTTCTGAAGTATTTAACATCTCCTTTCTCTCAAATAACAAATGAGACATATTAAAGTGTTTTTAATTCCCTTTATCTTACCCGGTTGAACAGCAAAAGGTTTATTCTCAATTGTATTCTCAAACAGCTAGTTACGTGCAAGGGGTCTGAGCTTGTTGGATTAAGATCCAGGAGTCTAGTGGTCTTGCCTAAATTGATCTAGTTCTGGGTGTGTGTTGGGTCTTTACCATACCCTTGATGTAGTGGTGCAAGCAGGAACCACTGCCCATTTCCATAGATCTGCTGTAGGAACTAACTGATACGAAAAATGTCTCAGATTTGATTCAGACTTTGGGCTAAAAATTCCGATAACTGATAATATCGGCTCATATATTTCTATATGGTTAAAAATTTGACAGGGACCAGTAGTATTAAACTGCTTTACTGACTAATGATCACTTTCTCAAATTCAAATGGCAGAAACACAAATACGATTAAACCCCTAAAATGATACTCATATGTAAAAACCCACCATATAACCATATCAATTCTTAAAAAGAAGTAACCAATGTAAGCTATCAAACCACACATCATCTGTCCCACCTAACAGAAGCATCTGTGTTCACACATACAGAAGCCACTTTTGGTTGTGTAGTATTTGTGCAATACAATACAATATTTCCATTTGCAGTGAGTCACTATAATCCCTTTATGTTACATTATTAATATATTATTTTGGATGCTTACGTATATTTTGTTTTCACTGTTGGTTGTGTTAATACACCCCCGCCCAACCATTACGGATGGTGGTAAGTTGTGGATGCGTTTTGGTTTCCGCTCTTGTGGTGCCTGTTTTTGTGGTAGGGATATAGGTGTAGCCAATTGTCTTTTTTCTCTCAATTTTAAGATTTGTTTCCTCATTGTTATTGTGCATGACCATACAAGACCTCCAGTACAATGAGACTCATTCAGTGTAGGAAAGGTAGAGAATTTGTATGTTTAGGCATTTTTTTATTGGCAGGTTTTCCCCCAGTGGCAATAATTTTGTGGAACCTTAATGTCTGGTGATTTCCAAAGTTGAGTCCTAATTTGCAGACATTGTTCCTATACCAACACAGCTGTTTAGCTTTTCATCTCAGAGTTTGCATCTTGTCTGTAAGGGGTCCTTTGCAATCAGAAGTCCAATGATCCATTTTCATAATTTAATATGCTTACACACTTCTGAATGACCCAGAAATCAGTCACTCTGTTGACGCTTGATGCCAGGTTTGAGGAGAAGTATATTAAGTACTGAACTCAAGCAGCCTTTAAAATTAGTTATGTTTGAGACACTGCTGACAACTCTCTTGGGGGGCCATCGTATTATTTCCTATTTTTAGGCTGTGCAGTCTGCAGATCCAGTGAGGGATGAAGGGCTTGTTTCTGCCCTGCAGCTATATTACATTTTCATTTTCTTCGCTGTTAACAATTGATTAAGAAATGGCAAGTCTCCTCCCACAGGGCTAGGGAGAACCTGATTGGTCGCTACTGTCCGGTGGAATGAGTCCATCGTCAGGGGTGGGCTTTTCTTGCCCTACCTGCACTTGACTGCAGTTATTTCTTCAGCTGGGAGAAATCTGGGGGTTTTTGTGCCCATTAGTGGGGGCAGCCAACGTCCCCTCCTTCCCATAGTTCTCTTTTCTTGATTTTTTTAATGTTCAAGTCACAAGAGCTAGATTTTCTGCAAGTACTTTGGTTATAATTTTGTTGATCGAGTACTGTTTGTGAAGCAAAATGTTTGCGTTTGAGGGATGTAATTATGGATTACATGAATAAAAATTATTCATTGTTTTGTGCATTACGCTCAGAATTATGCATTCCTTTCTCTTCTGATTAGATATGGTGTCTCGTACCTCTGGCTTTGCAGACATGCCTTGGTTCAGGCTTAACCTTGGCCACATGTTTGCATTCATTCCTAGTTTAGATCAGGGTGACTCATTTGAATCTAATGGGTCTTTCTGCATGCAGGTCTCCTGGCTAATTTCTTTGTTATTGCTGGAAAGCTTTTGTACTGGTCATTCTGTGCAATGGCTTCATGCACATTTTCACGGTATTAATGTCTGAATACTCTTTATTTTAGGTAAACTAGATAGGAATGGGCTGAACATTATGTTTTGTTAAACAGGCCCGTATGGAAGGGATCTGCATAGTATCCCTTTGTCTTTGTGTCGTATTAACAAAATGCTTTGTGCAGTGAATCGGTCCCCTGTCTTGTCAGATAATGCAGGCCTTTCTTCGCTAATGGCCTAATTATATTAAAAGAAAGTGTGGCAAATATAATACTGAGCAGTGAGTGAAAATGTCCTTCCCATATCTCAAAAGCGGCTTAACTCTGACCCGTGGGAGTGGCCTGCATGCCTGTAAGGACTGGAAGCCTTGAGTGCTGAAATTATTTGCATCATTCTGCAGTGGCTGCAGTGCAGGGGTAGAGTGGAAGTGGGCTGGGGGGGGGGGGTTCTAGCTCAGCCACACGTCGTATCTCTGACCCGATGGGCCGCCACTGGCCTGGCCGTCAGCAACAGGACCGGCACTGCGCCTCCGAGTAGCACCGCCGCTGTCGCGCCGCCTGACGCAGGCCTGCGGTGTGAAGATAGCGACCGGCTTGGCAAGCAGAGGAGTGTCGCTGGGGAGGGGGGCCGAGGCATGGGGGAGGCTTGCCAGTTAAGAACCGTTGAGGCGGCTCTGTCTTTGAAACTATGACTCACCTGGCCAGAGTCAGGTCAGACGCACTATTGGAGAAGTTTGCATACAAGGTTGAAAAAGTATCTTGCAGAAGAATGAGTTTTTCAGGTTTCGGGCCTGTTCCATTAGCACAGTGACTGAGGGTCCTTGCTGCCCTAACCGGTCCATTCGGTACTCTGGGGGATGCAGACAGGCTTTGGTAGCTAACCCCTCTGATGCCCTGACACAGGCGTACAGACCTCGAGCTGCTGCTGAGGCCGGCAGAGGCAGGAATGAGAATGCTGCCGTTTCGTAACGCCAGCGAGAAGCACTGCGATACAAGTTTTTACACATCCCTATTTAAAAATAAACTGGTTTCCCTCTAGAGAAGATCTTGCAAATTGGGGCCCGCAGTCAATTCTGTATGCAAACACTGCAGTCCCTGCTCACTGACTTTGTCTGGGACGAGCCTGTTTGTGGGATTCTGCTTCTAGAGCCTTACTCAATCCACCAGGAGGTACCAGACTCCCACCAATGAACGAGAATATGCCCCTGTTGACGTCACAGTGTCACATCGGATGCCCATCGGGACAGGTGTCACTGTGTAGTCTCCTTTGGCTCTCCCATTCTCCCTACACTGCCAACGCTGCTTAAAGAATGCGGGGGCGGGGGGGGTCATTTAGCAGATACTTTTATTTAAAGCAGCACACTTTTTTTTTTTTTTTTTGAGGAAGTAGGGTCAGACACTCTTTGGAGTGATTAGGGGTTAAGCGTCTTGTTCAAGGGCCCAAGAGTGAAATCACTCTGCTGACCCTGGGGTTTGAACCGATGACCATCCGGCATCCTAACCTGCTGACCTGCGCACCACCCCACTGCATCTGCTAATGTGTGTACTGGATAGACATTTGGATGGATCCAGAGTGGAACACGGCTCTCTTTATGACTTCAGTCTGTCCCCCTTGATGTGTCCCATTTGCCTGCTTCCGCTGTGGCTGCTAGCTTAGAGACCCAGCTGCCTGTCACTGCTGTTGACGCAGAGTAGCTCTTTCCGCCTGTTAGTGGCACGTGGGGCTGTGAGTGAGCCGTTTCTCTGAATGTGACCATTTTTAGGTGCTGCTTGCTTGAGAGGCCATGGTCTTTGTAGTAAGGTGGCTATTAGGGGGCCGCCAATTGTACCAAGGTTCATCTGACACGCCACCCCCCCCCCCCCCCAGTGTTCATTTCGAAAAGGGGCCCATGTCATCTCTTTCTATCTCTCAAACATCTAGTGACGGCCGAGCTCTGGCCCTTGAGTTAGCAGCTGCTATCTTCTGCAAATGGCTTTTGCAGCTTTTTATGCCTGCAGTGGATTTTTTTTCCCACTCTTTTTTTTAACCCAGTGGCGATCTCACCCCTACACACTGCCTGACAGTCACACAGCCCTGAGATCTCACTGCAGCCTGGGCGGAGGTCTTCACCCTGCTCGTCAGCGAGGTCCCGTCAGGAACCGTGAGCGTCCGCTCAGTGGGCGGCTGCATGTTTTGGGCTGCAGTCACTCTGGCACAGCGGGGGGGGGGGGGGGGGGGGGGGGGGGGGGT
>JAODJU010000108.1:6588468-6609242 GCA_026776725.1 Gnathonemus echidnorhynchus | reverse complement strand
TAGCCGGGGGGGGGGGGGGGGGGGGGCAGCACGACAGCCATTGCACTACAACAGCAGGACCAGACCCCGTTACTGAGACGCTGAACTCCTAGCATCAAAGGGCTTCTTGATAATGCACTGCAAGTCGTTTATTAGTACTACTGTCATTGTCCTTCCTATTGTAATTTTATAGTAATTATTGTATTTTAACTGATGGAGACCTCATTCGTGTGAGCTGTCAGTCGCAGCACTGGGGTGAGCTGTGACATTTCAGCGTCACGTAAGAGATGGCTAAGGTCATCTCCAGCGGGATGGGGCATGATCAATGAATGGCTAAGCTGGTGGAGGGCGGAGCTGGTGGCAAAGCCTGAGGTAGGGGAGGAGTCAGACTTGGGAGGCGGAGCTGGAGAGGGTAGGGTGCTGCTCTGCTTATCAAGAGGAGTTCTGCCAGTATTGGCCTTCTTTCCACACTTCCCTTCCCGCTGGAGGGATGGCTCAGACGTCTCCCGAGCGAAGCATGGACAGAGACTTTAGATTCCCTTTTTTAACGAGGCCTTAAAAACTTCTGTATCAACGTTTGTTCGACTGTGAATATTTTTTGGCCATTTCTTGTCTACACAGCATTGAACACCAATGTTTAGTTCTCTTGTGTCAATTTAATGCTCACTTTCCCCGTTTCTTGGTAAATTAATAGTAGATAATCGATAGATTCAGTATGCAAGTTTTAATAGCTGGATTGGTTGGCGAGGGTGAGGAAAAAATTAGTGTGGTAGTTGACACTCATACCTTGTGTTTCACGCAACTGTTCATCTAAGATGATCATATTTTCTTTTTAAAAGGACATTTACACGTTAAATCGCTGCAGCTAAAGAAATTACAGTATTTATGTTTCAATTATTTAAAGGGTAAATTACAGACTCTCTAGATAATTTGTATTTATTTGAAAGAGAAATGTGATCAGGCCTTGCTGGTGGAACATGGTGTTCAGTATATCGGCAGTTTATCTGTCGCTTTCGTCTCATCACTGCAGCTTCCTGACAGTTACACATTTCAGCACCATGTTATCTGTGTACAACAAAGCCATACAGGATAAATATGAATAAATAAAATGCATTTGTAAATAAGGGCATGTGATGTGTGTTAGCTCGGCCTGGCTCGCACCCGTGCCAGACCTTGTTCCTATTGGCCTTTGGTCAGCTGCTCTGTGCCTGCGACTGACAGGTGGGCGGTGCCTTTCTGAGAGCATCTGCATGGCTGGCGCATGTCCTTGCATTACTTAACCATGCGATTGACAGCATGGTAAGCATGTGATGTGGCTCTTTCCATGTGTCTGCCTTATTCTCAGGAGCTGCAGCAGGACTCCGGACCCTGGAGTGCCTATTCCTGGGGCGATCAGGTGGGTGTGCCTGGTTACGTGCTATCTTTGGATGCCGGGTGCATTTTATCAGTGATTCCAGTCCTGCTTTTCTGCATGGCCCTCAGCACCCAGGGAGTACAGGGTTTCTCAAAGGCATGCGTGCTGCATGCAGAATTCATGTCAGAGTGACCATGGGGCTTGCTTAATATGCTCCTCCCTACATTTTATCCGTATCAGCTGTCCCCGGATTCCCCCTGTTTAACATTAGGCAGAATGTGCTTCTCTTCTGTTCTGCAGCCGGAATAAACCGCAGTATCACTGTGGGTAATAGACAGTCACAATTATTTGTATTGTTTTGCTTTCTCACTCTTTCACTTCAGCTAAGCGTTTTTATACTGTGATACACCTAATTATTTTAATTGGGAGTTCCAAGGTAAGTGTCTGAGGTAAGTACCCAGAAATGGGGGCGCTGTGTGGCTCAGTGGGCCGAGTCTCTGTGCTCGTGCTCCAAAGGTTGTTGGTTTGAGCCCCACTGCAGCAGAATAAGTCCATGTCTGTGGGCCCTTGAGCGAGGCCCCTAACCCCCAGCTCTCTGGGCACCACAAGGTGGTTTCCCCATCACCATAACCCCCACGCTTTATGGAGAGCAAGGTGGGGGCCAAGCAGTGAAGGGAATCTCCCCCCAGAGGTCAATAACTCCATTCCATTCTATTCTTCATCAGGAGTACAGTGGTGATTAACACTGACGTTTCGAAAGTGTCCTTAACCACTGTGCTACCTACTGCTGTCATTCTGAAGAGCTTAGTGATTGTCATCATAAAGGTATCATCCTATCTAATCTTTATCCATATCCCACTTTTATACCGCATTACACTGATGGATTTTCCCGCTTAATTACAGCGGCGGCTGCTGCTTGCACAGGCAGGCCTAGGTGTGCTGTCAAAGGACGGCTGTTCATCTCGTGTCCTCTCACAGGTGGCAGCTGGACTGTCTCCTGATGTTGCTAAAACTCTCTTCATCTAATTCCAGAAGATGAACAGATGGATGCCAGCGATGGAGGTTTCTACAGGCTCCCACAGATCTTCGTACTTCTTGCACAACGTCGACGGAGGGGGATTTCATCGGAAGTGTCAGCTAGAGAAAATACTTTTCGTTATACAGTAACTTCTACTTTTTGTATCTTTATCTTGCATATATTCTGTGCTTTATTGTGTGAAAAAAACATGTTGTGAAACGGTAGTTTGCCTACTAGCAGTTACATTCATTTAGTAGTTGTCAGTCTCCAGTCAGCCATGGCGTTGTTCAGTTTGTAACCAACCGTTCATTTTTAAATAAAAACATACCAGAAAGCAAATCGGCAACAAAGGTGCACGTGCAGCAACTAAGACGACGAAACCCTGTGAGCAGCAGATTAATGGGGTCATTCACTGAAATCTTTATTTGCGATTTCTTTATCGAGATCACAGTGTTAATTCTGGGCCTGTTTCACTCTTTTGACTCCATTCCAAACAACAAAGGAAAGTGAAGGTGTGTTTGGAGACTTTAACATATTAGATCAACTGTCTCATAGCCAAGACTGCACCACGGGAACTAGGAAGCTGGATGTGATGTGAACCTGGCTGCTACTACTTCTGCAATAAGTTCCTGCTTCGCTGGAACTTATTGCAAATTAAGGGGATTTCCGTGGTGCCTTGTTCTCCTTGAGGGGGTAAAATGCATAGTGCCTATTGAAAGAGAGCCCGGCAGGGGGGGGGGACAATTATGGGTGAGGCAGGCCTACCGTCTCCACTGCCCTAATTTGCTTCTTATATGTAAAAGCAGTTTGTGGCCTTTCAGAGCACTGACCAGTTGTGTGTGCACACTGTAATAAATGCAGTAAATGTCGTGGTGGTTCCTCCAAAGTCTTTAGCTGTCTAGAAGCTTGTGTGCACTGACCTGAATGTAACAGAATTGGACTGTGACCTGGTATAATTAAAACAATGACACTCTCAAGCACTGTTGCTCCCAGGCGGCTTCCAGAAGCTTTCGGTATCGCACAGCTAAGTACATCTGAAAGTAAGTGAGCCCGTCGTTCGGTATTTAACACATTCTGCAGTGGGGTGATACCAGACAGATTTATGGTTTGGGAACATTGAGCAAATATAAAATAATTGCGCACCTATGGATGTTCTGTTGGGCATGAGTGATGAAGGTTTGTGCACTGGTGCACATCTCATCCTCCCTTGGGTCTTACTGGTTAAACTGGCGTTCAGCCAGTCCATAATGGCCCAGGCCTACCGAGGCTCTGAGGGGCTTTGTTGACATGGGGAAACTCACTGTGTATTTAAATAACATAAGTGTCTGAGTTGAAAGTGCAGGCAGGGTTTTTTGTTTTAGTTCTTCTCTTTATGGGATTTTTTTTAATCTGTCATAGACAAAAGTACACCCAGAGACCCACCCTGTCCCCTCGCTCTGCCAGCCCCCCTCTGAATGCCTTCCCTCCCCCCAAAGATCCTGCCAAACTGCTCAACCAATATCTTCTGGTGGCAGGTATCTCATACACACAGTATTTACACACACGACACCCTCAAACACAATATTCTTCCACGCAGATTAGTAACACACAAAGTGCTTTTACAAACTGCACTGCCATTCGCAAATTATTTACACACTAACAAATTACTTACACACTAATCACACACATGGTGCCCTAACATACAAACTACTCACAACAGCTTTACTCACACATGACAAATTTGACAACCGACACAAAATAAGCTCAATAAATGCAAATTTCTGATAAAGCCTCCCAGCCCGACATCAGTGTGCTACAGTAAGGAGGCTCCTTCTGTCCTGGGTTCATTGTCCTCCACACAAAGCCACCACAGGACCGGCCTTCATCTTCACCCACAGATAGAATGAGGAAACCTACGTGCTATTCTCTCCTTGGAACCTACTCTGCCTGGTTGTGCGATGAGGATCTCTACTTCATGGCGTCTGCAGGATTTAGGCGCTGCTATGACAAGTATTTCGGCTTCCTGGTGTTAGCCAGGCCTTAAGCGTCACCGAAGATTTCTCATAACAGGCAGTAATGGTAGGCGGATGGTCATTACTGCAGTCAACGATACAATAGATACCGTTAATAGAAATCCTGCCTACTCCACAGTAAGACTCAGAACTAAAAACGTTGCTAAATATTATGGTCTGATAAGTGACGTGACTTGAGAAGTGAGCCACCACGTATCATTACTGCGGTATGATTTTGCTTCCTGTTTATTCATGTGTTTCACAAGATTTATTCTTGTGGTGAGATCCAGCGGGGAGATGCATGGCTGTGCCGGCAGAGTGGCGCGAAGGGCTGGATGGAGCACCGCTGGCCAGGGCTGGACGGCAGCACGACGCCTCAGCAACACTCAGCCGGCAGCCAATTATTGCTGCCAGCTGAAGACAACTGGCCTGGCTTCTCCCTGGGGCTTCACAGAGCCCTCCCACATGGAGGGAAGGAGACAGAAGGGTCCTCCAGTGTGAGCAAGCGTGCCAAAACCAAGTGCAGGCCAACAGCTGCTGGGCGTGACCTTTACCCTCCTGTCTGGCCCACCCCTCAAGACCCCCCATCTCCAGAGTCCTGCCTGCCACTCCCACAGATTAGCTGCTCTCTCTCTCTCTTTCTCTCTCTCTCTCTCTCTCTCTCTCTCTCATATATATATATATATACACACACACACACACACACACACACGCTACTTTATTAGGTACATCTGTTCAACTGTTCATTTGTTCATTGAAGCAGCAAATGTCTAATCAGCCAATCATATGTTTGACCTCGGAATGCACCACTAGGGAAATGGTAGCAATAGTTCTTCTGATAAGTCTTTTCTCACTCACCTAATGTCACAATGCTTAATGTTTTCCTTATTAAACACAACAATACCCAGAGGAGGTGACGGACCTGTGAAATTCACCTGCTGTTTGTCCAGGGGCCTCGAGAGCTTTGATCCCCGTCAGACCTTGTAGTTCCTCAGAATCTCGCTTGTTCTTTGATTTGAGAGCATCTTTGAATGTTTTCTGCTCCCAAAACTATTACTTCTTAAATTTGTTACATAGCTTAGCCACGGACGCCAAGGATTAACACATTTAAATGGTGTTTATTGAAGGAGTTACTCCATCACATACACACTAACACTTAGTAATGTATATCGAGCAGTGCTTAAATAATTCTGAGAGTGATGTTCATTACTAAGTGCTCTCTGACAGTTTCATTGTCACAGTGAATAAAAGCTGATTGACTTCCCATTGCTCTGCACAGCTCAGTGAACTGAGCAGAGCTGAATGCTGCACCCCCCCCCCCCCCACACACACACACACACATCCTGAAATGGATAGAGAGAGTCACTCCTCAGGTACCAGGCTGGCTTCATCCTTGCTTTGCCTTGTGTTTGACTCTAGGTTGGGTTGCATATGCAGAGCAAGACATGATTGCTTGCTGGATGCCCCCCAATCCAAAAAATACAAATGTTCTCCAAATCATTTTGACCTTTCTATAATTAACTTTAAGAAAGACAAAAAGAGTACTGTAATGTTACTATTTTTGCTGCAGTAAATCTGCTGCGTACTGGAAACGGTGACCAGTTAACAGGTGGAGACAAATTTGCAGGCTAGAGAACAAATTAACACAGTGCTGCTCTTGAACTTCCTCTGCTTTCATTCTGCAAGAATAATTAATACTTTCAAAATTTAGATCATGATAATGACAGGGTTAGGCCTGAAAATACTGATTTATAATATCTAATGTTAGCTGTAAATCTCCCAGGAATATTTGGCTGTCCGTTGTTTCTGTTGCCACAGCGACTGTCTTTATTGTCTCCTGCTCACCTTGTCTGCCTGGGGAGCTGGGGGCTCTGTGGCGGGTGGGAGAGCTCCAGGGGAGACGATGTGCCACAGTGGAAGCCACCAATCTGCTTTTCTTATACTCGCCTGCATCTTCCACACAGAACCTTCTGTCACTTTGCTGTCATAAGGCCTCCTTAGATCGTGCCCCTAGTACTAGTATACACAACACAATATTACTACACTCTCAGAAAAAAGGGTAAAAATGTGTACCTTTGCTTGTCACTGGGACTGTACCCTTCTAATTGTACCTTTTAAGGTACAGAAATGGATGCTGAGGAACATCCCAGACCTACAAACCGCATTAATGTACCATAACTGGTACAGAAATGTTCCTCAGAGTCCATTTCTGTACCTTAAAAGGTACAATTACCTACAGCTAAGGGAACAATTGGCAGACCCGTGAGGGTACAGCCCCACTGACAAGCAAAGGTACAAGTTTTCACCCTTATACTGAGAGTGCAAAAACAGCCAGTCTTTACCTTCTGCATACAATCTCACATGTACCCAGGCTGCCTTCTTGTCTATTGAATTCCCTTTATTGTCATCCTATACTCCTTGGTAATGAAGTCGACTTAGCTAAAAGTCATAATTCCTTGGGATGAAAAGGAGAAAACCCCCATACGAGCCTAGAAGATTTGCATGAGTTTGCAAATTTGCAGGTAGCCTAACAACAGGCTCAACTGCCATGCAAATAGCATGTAAATTGACAGAGTCAATAGAGTGGGGGCCTGGGAGAGAATCATTTGTAGGGGCCAAAAAATGTTCACAGGTGTGTCTGTCTGCCTGCCTGTCTGTGTCTGTGTGTGTGTGGGTGTCTGCCTGTGTGTGTGTGTGTCTGTGTGTCTGTGTTTCTTTGTGTGTCTGTTTTTCTCCCCCAGAGTCTGAGCATCTCAATTCATCCCAACAGACGTGCTGTTCTTGGAAACACAAGCGATGACATCATAATGCAGCTAAGAGTTTGCTGCTGCAGAGACAATGGTGTGCTGTCCCTGAGGAGGAGGCCCCAGATGAAAGGTTCCTTACACTCGCACAAACAACAGAAGAACTCCGTTGCTGCATCCCTTGTTTTACCTCATTCTCCTGCATATCCTAAATCATCTCTTGCTGTAGGGCAGGCCAGCTCTTGATGGAGCATGTTGGGGGAAGAAAGAGAGAGATTTACAAAAAACTATGGAAGACATGGGCCTTATTGTCAATGGACAATAACCATCAGCTAGAACAAAATCAGACCTGACCCCATCAGGCACACAGCTGCTATACTGACCTTAATGGTGCAGATTCCCTCATCTGGTGTATTGACTGGACAGCCAAAAAGAAAAAGCTCATTTTAGAAATGTGCTTTTCCAGGAGGGAATCTCTCATGCTATGACATGATAAGCCAGCAAATACAATTATAGGATACAGATGTTATGTGATTAAGTTATGTAAGGCACCTGAGCAAAGTGGATGTAATGTAAAAGGGCTATGCCTTATTCAGACGTTCTTGATATGACATTTACATTTGGGTAATCGATGAAGTGCATGTAAAATCTACTGAGATAACTCTCTTGACAGCATCTGTGTCTTTCAGTTACTTGGTTTCCAATGTTCTGAGGTTGAAATTAGTGAGAATGTAACTCAAAGTTTAAATGACTTAAATGCATTCACTGTTGTGGTAGAACATCAGTTTTTAAAGAATTATTCTACATTTTTATAATACAATACACTATACGCATTTCCATGTCTTTAATGTTTTGTTTTTGTCATTTGGAAGAGATTTTTGGTAGTGGTGTGAATATTTATAATAATTATAATTATATATGTACATAATTGGGAACCAAATTATTCAAAGAAAACTGGTCACTTCAGCCTTACCCATCCTGCTTAATGTAATGATCAGTACTAATTTGTAAAAACCTACAGAAGAATGACATGAACACACATTACTCTGGAGGGCATTTAAAATCCAAAAACCATTTTGGAATCATCAGTCTGCTGTAAAACTAAATAACCTTATCCCAACAACTGGGCATGCAAATTCTTTGTTGGCCAATTGTACAATACATAGGGATTTCTCTCTTCGCCTACCCCATCTTACCCTCCATAGCTTGGGAGTGACAGTGCAGGATCAGTCAGTGTGTGGTGCCCCAGGAGCTGAGCGGTAAGGGCCCACAGACGTGGCTGTTCTGCCGAGGTCAAGTTTTGAACAGGCGATCCTGGCCACAGAGACTTAGCCTGCAGAGCCAAGCCGCTCAGCATCCCCTGTTCATTGAAGTCTCGTGGATCGGGTCTTCTGGACTTTTCTACCCTGTCAGCCTTTATAATCATGTCTTCATGTTCTCCTGCTCGTTGTTGGTTGCAGTGCCTTTCCTTCCCCCCCCCCCCCCCCCACCAATGCCTTCCCTGCAGCTCCCTGTCTGGGCCACAGGCTGTGTGAGAGCATCATGGGGGTGTGTGGGAGGAAAGCGCTGTCAGGTCTCCAGCTGCCAGTGACCTTTGTGCTGCTGTGCATTTATTACAGCCTTTACAGAACAACACAACTGGGAAGAAGGGAAACTGGGCTTCCTGGGCTTAATAAAACATACCCACACCTGTCTGACTGTAATTCAGGCAGGAACTATTTTACGCCAAAAGGGGGAGTCGGTGAGTGATCTGTATTTGCACAGCTGTGGGTTTCCCTAAGCAAAATTTCTCTGGTAGATTTGAAAAGTGTGTTAATAATGACACATAGAAATTATTGTCATTTGTGAAGATATACATTATGTTGCAGACAGATAATAAATCCTATATAAAATAAAGTTATTAGATATTAATAAAGATATTGTTGACTTTTGGATGATTTCTGAAATGTACTCCAACAAGCAGGAAAGATCTGGTACATATTATGTACATAAATATATATAACTCTTTGATATTTATATATATATATATATATATATATATATATATATACAGTATATACTTTATAAAGTGTATACATATATAAAGTGTGTGTGTGTGTGTGTATTATAAAAAAATATTTAAATATTACATAAATGTTGTAGTTTATCTTTACTTTTTAATATATATTTTATATATCTTTTTGGTACTGATAAAAAGATCTTGAATGTTGAAGGTCCTGTGGTATACAAATGTCAACATCACATTACTTGTATCACTGCACAAACTTCCAATTAGCATAAAATTCAGTAAAGCTGAATTTCCCAAAATCATTTCAGGTAAGTGCCCGTCTCCGTTTTCATGTTAATGCCCCTTTAGTGAGAGCGTGAGAACTGAAGAAACACACACCTCTGGAAGTCACACATGCAGCTCCTGACGCCGTCGGCTTATTTGCACATCAGACCCTTTGAGCAGGGAGTGTGTCCCGGCTGCCTTTCCTGCCCACATACAAGGAATGTGTCACACTATAAACTCTCCTTCTCCTAAGAGAAATGGGACACTCTCAGTATGAGAGTGCAAAGGGAATTTCTCGCCTTTCACATCTGTATCAGAACTTGCCAGTATCAACAGCCAGTAAAACCATGTATCAATAAAACAAAGTCACCATGGAGCTCAAGTGCTAAACAATAAACAAACGCGTGTGATCTCCCAGTTACTCCATACAAGCTAATAAAACCGTGGACCTTTTGGGGACCGTTTTCTACTCTTTCCCACCCCCGAAGGTGGAAGGATTAGTGAACAGCAGGTTGTATGTCCTAACTGCTGAACAGGGGCGCCATGAGAGGAGTTTGGATGACCAATATGACATGCCTTCATGGGGCCCAATATGATATTGTTTCATGGGGCCCAATATGATATTCCTTCATGGGGCCCAATATGATATTCCTTCATGGGGCCCAATATGATATGCCTTCATGGGGCCCAATATGGTATGCCATCATGGGGCCCAAAATCTCTAGTGGTGGCCCTGATACTGAAACAATATATTTCTGTAGAAAAACCCATGAATGAAACCTTAATGCTTTTACTTAATACATTGATTGAAATGTTATTGGCAATTGTTGCTTTGTTTGAATAATATGAAAGTCAACGCAATCATAATACATCACCACACATCTAAGATAGCAGGTATATGAACACAAAGAAAAAACTATAATGAAACAAAATTTATTAAAATATATATTACAGAGAATTGCTGTATGTGGTACTGCGTATTTTGTCTTGTTGTGTGGTTTTGTCAGGTGCAGTCTCGTAATTTTCTTTCAGGGCAATAGAAGTTTTCTGCTTCTGATTTAGATTACAAAACCTCAACTCCCAGGCCTTTAGGATCATTAAAACTACCAATTAAAATAAGTTATAGCTTAATTTTGTATGCATTTTTATATGTCCAGGACTTTTTTTTTACCGTTCTACCTTGTTGTTATTGCACAGTCTGCTGGAGTATCGGAAATTTCATTTCGCTGCCAGTGAACCAGAACGTTCATGCGTGTGACAAATAAAATTCTTGAATCTTGTGCGCCATCTAGCGAACTATTGACAGCACATTGTCATGGAGTCGCAGGGAACATTGTCGTTCGAACACGAAGCGCTCACAGCCAATATGTGCTTACTGGGCGAGCAATCAAAATTTAAGAAAAAAATATTAAACGATAAAGTCTTGTTTTTTTTCCCCTCAAAAGCACACCTAATAACGCAAAGACGTGGATTGCGCTAATGGAGCAGTAGGAACTGTCAGATATTACTGTGTGCACAACAGAGACTTAATTTCATTGTTTTTTTCAGAAATGTAATTACTTATATTGTGCAACGTGAGCCGCTGGATTTCGCCGGTAATCAGACTGTTTAGTGATTTTATTGACCTGAAGAACAAATAAGATTCCTGAAAATGAAAAATAAATAATTCTTAAACTACTAACAGCTGCAAAAGTTTATCTAAAACATCTGTAGGCCTATGAATAATACATATCTGAATTTAATAGATGCATGCTTAGTGCAATATGCAATTTCTTTAATTCGTATTGAAAATAAATTGCACCCAGTAAGTTTGGAATGTATGCGAACATTTACACGTACATATTATTTACAGGATATACGTTAATTAACTTATTTGCAGCCTGGCTTAATTGACTTTTAATGGAAACCACTTGAAGGCGGTTCGGAGTTGCTATGGAAACTGGCGTAAACAACGTGGCACGCTGGAGGCTGCGCAGGAGTGCCGAGGGCGGAAGGGAGCCGCGGATCGGCGTCGGGCGACAGTTCGCCCCAGTGTAATGATAATGTGGGGTAGATTTAAATGACAAGACAAGATCATTGTTAAGCTGGTAAAAATCGATGGTAAGGCCCTCGTTTTTTGATCATTACGGATAAAATGTCTATTTGCTTGTTTCTATAGTATCACTAATAGTACGATTTCGGGTTCCTCAGCCATCGCAGCCTATGGTAAATTCCCACCTCGCATTGTCTCTTGGTGCAGAGTACCTCTTTTAATATCTGGCTTATATAAGCTTTTCTGCAGCTTGTTTATAGATTCGATTCTGTACGAATGCGATGGAAACCATTTAAATGAAGTTAGTGATTTATTGTGTTTTTGCGATGGTTCTGCGTGGCGCTGATGCTATGAGGGTCGCCGCAGCGTCGGCGAAGCAGTCTGGGTCTGTGATGTGGGAGTCGCTCTGAATGTACCAGGATCGTGTAGCTGTGTAATCTTTGCAGGTAACGGTATGTGACCCCCGTGTCTCTAGAATTACTGTTGTTTCCATGATAGCGCGCAGATTTGTGGGTATACTGGTCGGTTTACATTGCGCTGTGCTATTGTGTCTGAGTATAACGCAACGTGTCTTTGGGATACGATGTGACTACAGATAATGACAAGCGGGGACAAGGTTCCAGAGAATACAACGGAGGAGGTGTCCCTCAAACTGTTATTTTGTATGGTTATACGTGGTATACAGTGTCTTTGTAAATGTTTAACCATGTCCTTTACCCTGTCCTTTACAGGTGTCAGAGATACTGACAGACCAGCTCCTTAAAGGCTGGCAGACAGACACACAGGAGCAAGTGCCAGGGGACAGTAGGATTTGAAGGACATATCAGAGGCTGTAGAGAAAGGTGTAGGGCAGGGATGAGAGCAGTGACCCTGTGTCACTGAGGGCCGGGAGAACATGGAGGCCCCTGTCTGCAGGGTGGGGGTGAGCATACCTGGCAGTGTCTGCGGTAAGGCTTGGAAATAGCCTCCTGTTTCATAGGGGAATTCCACCAAATGAAGTAATTCCACCTTTGCTGTATTAGCAATCTACACCAGATAGCTAAAGTGTTATATTATTCATAGTTAATATGTTGAGCATTTTGATGTTTTCTTTCCAAGCCCGTGGGTCACATTATCAGCAGTTTGGTGTAAATATTGCACATCGTTAACGTTAACACATCCATTAAAAGAAAACAATTAGAAATGCACTTTAACTAGGATCAAAGAAACACCAACCATTTTCATTAAACTAAGTTTTACTCTCCATAGACTTCTAGTACAAGTTCAAAGAAAAATCAGTCTGGATAAAATTAGCAGTAAAACCTAGGTCCTATTTTCTGTTCATGCTGCATATAAAAGATATATTCTCAAATCACCCATACACATGATATAGTGGAATAAAAAATGGAAGAATCACTTCCTGTCAAGGATAACGACTTCTGTGGATCTTTTGTTGTTATTTCTGGCTTCTATGTATGTCACGTTTCAAGTTTAACTATTTGATTCTCTTACATTGTACTGAATGCAATTTGTGTGTGTGTGTGTGTGTGTGTGTGGTTGGTTAGCACTGTTGCCTCACACCTTTGGGACCAGGGTTTGAATCTCTGCCAGGGTTCCATGTGTGTATGTTCTTCCCGTGTCACCATGGGGTTTCCCTCCTACAGTCCAAAACATGCTGAGATTAATTAGAGTTACCAAATATGTGTCAGTGAATGGTGTGTGCATATACCCTAACTGGGTTGGTCATCCTAGGTTGTTCCCTGCCTTGTACCTGTTGCCTCTGGGATAGGCTCCAGATCTCTTGTGAGCATGGATAGGCCAAGCAGTTGGAAGATGGATGTATAAATTCTTTTTTGAGTGCATGTATGTTTATCTGCACATGACGCAGCATCACCTGCTGACGGAAGGGTGAAGCGTAATTTGCCAACCCTGCCCATCATCAACCCCGAGCGACTGCGGACAGCCAAAGCCCTCGTAGACAAGGCTGTGAAGGTGTGAACCTCAGCATCTCCACAAAGCCTCGTTTACCTGTTTCCCAGAGGAGATGACCTCCGTCTCCCCTTTCTCTCAGCTGCGGAAGGTGTTCTCCGTGCAAGGCCCGTACCCTGTGGTGCGTGCCAGCCTGTGGGCGCGGGGCTGGGTGGAACGACACATCCCGCACCCAAGCCCCCTGGCGAGATGCCGCCACAGGGATGAAGAGGATGAGGACAATAGGGATGACAGCGACGGTGATGGTAAGGATTATAAATTACATTTACAGTTCATTCTCTTGTAAGTTGATACACGTGCAAAATAAATGGCACTTTTCCACTGGCATACAGGAACCAGGCCGTACCGCAAAGAGGGACTGGTTACAGCTCAGTTCCTGCTCGCTTCGTGTTTCTACTGCAGAAGGGTCGGCTTGGCAAAGCTGTTGCCGGGTTTGCAGAGCGAGAGTGATGTAAAACCAAAGAATCACACGGTGTACATCATGATTTACTATGTGGTCATTTTCTAGCACATCTGTGAAAGTCGGCGTGATATGCAGGCATCAAACGCTAGCAGAATTAGCATTCACTTGTGTAAATTTGCATTAAAAATCCATTGTTCATCTATTCTATAGCACTTTTTAAAGTTAAGTTGGAAATTTTCACATTCTGAGTTTTGCATTGCGATGTGCGGCACTACTAAAAATGAATAATCCATAGAATATACGCCTTTTCCTTCAGACAATCCATGCACAGAACACCGGAATCTCTGTGCTTTCCGGCCAAACACCTGGGTTTGGTCATGCTTTCGGCTAGCAAGCAGGCCAGGTCAGCACAGGTGCAGCTTGCATACTTTGCAGTGGAAAAGCGGCAGGTCATGCTACAGGTCAGGTACGGCTTGGTTCCTGCTGGCACTGGAAAAGCGGCAGGTCATGCTAACAGGTCAGGTACGGCTTGGTTCCTGCTGGCAGTGGAAAAGTGCTTTATATAGTGTCCTAGCTGGCTCATCAACAAATGTCTGTACAATATGACCTACCTCCCCTCTCCTGCTCGGCCCCAGACAGCCCTGAGGTGGTGGAAAAACCCAGCAACTCTGATGACCTGTTTGACCTCATGGTAAGCCTCTCCTCCAGCTGCAATACCCCCAAGTTTTAAACCTTTAATCTGCTCTTAGTTCCCCCTTGATTCTTTGCATTTTAATTGAGCCATGGATAAAATCAAATTATGCAAATGAATTTAATTGCAAACTCTATTTTCTGAAATAATGCTGATTTTAGTAACAAAAACACCAATGATAATTCTGAGTGTAAATGAATATATTCTCTGCGGAACAACAATAACAGCAGCAGAAATGTAACCTTGATTAAGCAGAGACGTGATGTAATGAGTTATTTTTGGTCTATTCTTTTTTTGTCTACTCCTTTTAATCTTCCTCTTCTTTCACGAAGTCTCGTCTGGTTCGTAATGAAACAACGTATTTCTACTGGACGACAAGGAGAGATGAGATCGACTGTCATTCGCTGCGGAAGGAGCAGATGACCAATCACTATGCAAAGGCGGGCAGCTTCACTACCAAGGTCGGCAGAAAAAGCTCGCTCTGTTATTCCAGCTTCTGAGTGAGGCTTTCTTTGTTTTTTTTTTTTTTTTTGTGGTGAAAAGGCAATGGAGGCAGTAATGGGCTGAACCGTCTGTGCCCCCTACCCCCCCCCCCCCTACAGGTTGGTTTATGCGTGAACCTGAGGAGTCTTCACTGGTTTGACGAGGCCGACCCCGACACCTTCTTCCCACGCTGCTACAGGCTTGGGGCGGAGGACGAGAAACAGACCTTTATCGGTCAGACTTTTGTGTAAAGCTGCCTTTTCTCTAGTCCCACTTCAGAATGCCTCACCTTCAAAGCCAGTTGTGTAACATCTGCCCTTTGTCAGGTCACCCCCCCCCGCCCCATGATTACATTGTTGCATATTCCCCTGCAGAGGACTTCCGTAGAACAGCGTGCACCAGCATTTTGCAGGCTGTTGTGGAGAGAGGCCCTGGGGAGCAGAGAGGGGGAGTGGTGCCTGATCCCAGCCAATCACAGTGTATGACGGAAACAGCCCTCAACTCTTAGCTGCATGCTACATACAGCATTATGCATGCTTGCACAAAAGTGTTCTGAGGGCAGAACAAAAAAAAATGATTGGTTCAGAGAGATAACCAATGTGATTGTAGAGGAGGTGGGTCCTAGGACCTAGAGGAGGCAGGACCAATACATCAGGTTGGTTCGTCCTGCCTCCTGTAGTTGCTTGGACACACCTTTTACAAGCTAACTGGTTATCTCTTTGAACCAATCATTTTTTGTTCTGCCCTCAGAACATTTTTGTGCAAGTAAAACTCCTATGAGCATTACACACACAATGTATACTCCATTAACCGTAAGTTAATTCACTGAGAAAAGAAATCACATAACCTCTCATTCCATCTTCACCCTCAGGTCAAAAGAAGTCGAATAAGCACAGAGCCTTGACACTGGCTGGGCCTAGAATGATTGACACCGCCTTAAACGTATGCCAGGACTTTCTGGACAGCCTGGATCATCGTGACATTGATATTGCCAGAGAAACGCCTTCTCTCACAGAGCAGCAGTGGGCAGAGTTTATTTACAACTATTACCTCATTATACAGTGAGTGTGCCGTTCATTTTAATATCTTATAAATTCCGTGATTGTATTCTTCATTGCCTGTCTTCCCCATGTCACCTTATATTCTAGCCCAACAGCAGAATATGATGATGATGATGATGATGATGATGATGATGGAAAAAATTCTCATAAGTTGTTCCTGAGGGTGTCAAAAGGTGCCACAAAAAGTACTGCTGTACTAGAGGAAGCCATAATTACCGTTATATATACTAGATAACTGACTGGTAAATAACTTAAGGTTACCATGTTCAAATGTTTTAAATACATTAGAAATTCATTCCGTATGTGATACTGGGCTCTAAATCTGCTTAAGTAGCTTTATCAGACCATAAAGCTCAAAATAAGTACAATTCTAAAAGCAGAAGAAATACTTCAGTGAATTACTGGGCACTTTTTTTACTTACTTGGTGTTTTGCTGCATAGGAAAATGATCATATGTCCATTTTCCTTTTAGCCATTCTGGCTGGCTGACAAAACACACACACATAGCATGCAGGTTATTTACAGTATGAGAGTGTTATTCTACTGCGTGGTGAGAGTAAAGAAACATGTGTGACACAGCCGCCGTTTTAAGTGAACATTTGCGAAGTAGCTATTTACTCGTGGCCGGCCACCACTGAGCCACGGACACTCGCGCTGGACTAAGGTATGTGGGTTCAGGGATAGGAGGCAATGGACCAAACCATTGTGAGGCAGAGGGGGGGATGAAATCTTTTGAAATGTAAAAATGGATTGCTCTACATTTATAATTTGCACAAGTACATGTACAGATGCTCCTCTACTTACAAACTTTCAACTTATGAACTTTCAGACATACGAATGAAGAGGTCTGTAGATCCGAATTGTGTTCGTTGGGCTTCCTGTCTGCAACATCAAATTTTGTTCTGCGCGCCAATTCCACCTAGTACGACTTCTGGCTGCTACTCCCACTGTGCAGCAGCGTAGTGTGCGTACTCCCAGCATCCCAGTTCTTTGTACTCGTGTATACCCTTCAAATGATGTTGAATAACGACTCACTAACATTTCAAGTTACAAACGGCCGTTCGGAACATTACTCATTCATAAGTAGAGGAGTGTCTGTAATCATATTACTTAAAATGACATAGTTAGGTTTAAAATGATATATGGGGGGGAATGGCCCCATGAAAGGGGGTCCTGACCCCCCCTGTACCCCCCAGGATTTATGCCTTTGGTCCATCCTGTCCCATCACCCTTGCATGTTTTACCCAGGCTCTGGGCACCTGCCTCAGCGTCTCTCACTGTCCCTCATTTCCGCAGCAACGGCGTGACGTTGGAGGACAGCGCTCGGTACACAGACCGCTGTCAGTCGATGCTGCAGAGGCTGCGGAAGGTCTGTCCGCAGCTGGAAACAGACGGAATCCACAACATCTGGATCGTTAAGCCCGGGGCCAAGTCACGAGGCAGGGGTGCGTCTTCTAAGACAAAGAGCACAGGCATCGGTGCAGAGAGCACAATAGCAGCACTCGAAAAAAGATACAACCATGTGTGATTATTCAAAATGACACGGCAGAGTCTCCGTGATACTCAAACTGGACACATACTTTAGGACAGGTTTCATACTTAGTTTAAGGTATGGTTGTCTAGTGATTCCGCACAAGTGACTGGCTGCCAAATAGTGCAGAGATTATCAGAGGAAAGTGATAAAATCATGCAATGTAGTGAAGTCGCAGCGAGGCTGCAGATTATAACAGGCCGTGGGGCTCCTTTCCTCCCACAGGCATCCTGTGTTTTAAACATCTGGACGATATCTTGAAGCTGGTAGACAGTGATCCTGCTTTGATCAAGGACAGCAAGTGGGTGGTACAGAAATACCTGGAGCGCCCCCTTCTGATTCATGGCACCAAGTTTGACCTGCGACAGTGGTTCCTGGTGACGGACTGGAATCCCCTGACCGTGTGGTTCTACAATGAGTGCTACCTGCGCTTCTCCACCCAGCCGTACTCCGTGGAAACACTGGACAGGTGAGCAAGGCGCTAGCGTGTGGTTGGGCAGCATCGGGCGTGAGGCAGGGGTTCCCCCCAGGACAGGATACCACAGGTCCATCACAGGGCACCCTCTCGCACACATGCAGTCAGGCCTTGGAGTGACTAAAATTCCCATAATGCGCTGCATTTTGTCTGCATTGTCTGTTTTACTGCACTGCTGCTTTGTCCTTTATTTGCACTTTATTTATTTTATTGTTTTCTGTCCTCTTGTTCCCCCCATGCACCTGTACCCTTCCCTGCAACTGTAACACAAGAATTCCACTGTGTTCCTTAGAACACGTGACAATAAAATGTGAAAACTGGTAGAAACCCTCAGAAGGTGGCAAGAACCACATACACAGAATGGATGATCTGAGAAGAATTCAGTCACATCAGTAACCTGAAGTGCATAATACTTATTTTAAAAAAATCAGCCCTTTTTAAGGCAATTAAACTGACAGATAGCTTTGGAAATGGAGGGAGATTGTAACAGAAAAATGATGCTGAATGCAGCATGGGCTGATGTTAAGTGACAAACCTCTGCTGTCCTTTTTTCTGTGTCCCATCACAGCTCAGTTCACCTGTGTAACAACTCCATCCAGAAACACTTCCCGCCGTCTCAGCATCGCCACCCGGAGGTGCCCGAGGACAACATGTGGTCGTGCGAACAGTTCCGGTCGTTCCTGGGTCGACAGGGCCGAGGGGCCCAGTGGGAGGACATTGTGGTCCCGGGCATGCGGCAGGCAGTGGTGCATGCCCTGCAGACGGCGCAGGACCTGGTGGAGTCCCGGCAGGGCAGCTTTGAGCTTTACGGCGCCGACTTCATGCTGGGGCGAGACCTGAGACCTTGGCTCATCGAGATTAACGCTAGCCCAACAATGGCGCCTTCCACGGCTGTGACGGCCCGTCTGTGTGCAGCTGTGCAGGAGGACACGCTGCGGGTGGTTCTGGACCGCCGTCTCGATCGCAACGCCGACACGGGCGGGTTCGAGCTCATATACAAGCAGGTGGGGCGCCAGCAAACACTCACGAATGCAAGGCGGCACTCTTGAGTCTGAGGCACTGACACCTCTCTGCCTTTCTTTCTCAGCCAGCTGTTGAAGTCCCACAGTACGTGGGGGTGAGCTTGCTTGTGGAGGGAGCTTCCCTAAAAAGATCTCGCGCACCCCCTCAGGGAAGCCCCATCCTCCGTGAGCCCTTGTCCATCCCCCAGCCTCGTGCCAAGCACCCAGGCCAAAACACGGCCGTGAAAGGTGGAGAAGCGGCCGGCAGACCGGGGAAAAGCGCAGAGAAACCGGCAGAGTCACCCCAGACTGCATCCTACAGCAACGCCATTGCGGTGCCAAGATGCTCCTTCCCTGGCAAGGAGAACCACAGGGAACGGAAAGGGACAGTGCCTGCCCAGAGCCCCATAAGGGGCCGGGGAGGTTCAGTGCTTGGGCGGCGGCTCTACTTCTCTCCTGTCAGGGCCACCCCCAAAATCACGGGACATTCCAGCCGCAGCACAGAGTTCAAAAAGCCAAGATGCGTGAGTTTCTCCAGCACAGACGTCCCGCAAAGGCAGCTAGGCCGGGCGTATCGCGCTCTGGACACAATGAGGCATACCTACCGCAGCCGCGTGTCCCACACCGGCCGCCTGTGGCTGCCAGCCCCCACAGCCCCACCGCGGGCTCCCCACAGACTCCCCACCCTGTACACCCCAATCCCACCACTAGGGGTCAGCCCACAGATGGATTTGTTGAGTGCTGCTCACACCACAGCCCATGAGGTGCCAATCTCACACACCAGCCCCCAGCTGCGTCAGGTGCTGCCTCTGAAACAGATCACAGCCAGGTATAAGGAAGGAGGCAGCCGTAAGTCCAGTTAAAAACTAGTATAATAACCTAAACCAGGCACTGAAACACTAGGGGGCGCCATGGCTCAGACCACCGAGGGTGGTGAGGGTACTGCACCATATTCTCTCTCTTATGGGGTATCCCAAGACGAAGGGAAAGGGGTCCAAGATGCTGTTAGAGTAGCATGGTGTGCTTTAATTTTTAAATCATGATTAAAATTGCGATTAATCGTATACCTCAGCTGTAAATGTTGCGATGCCATCAAGACTATGAAGTCTGTATAGTCAGTATAAATTAAATTCATTTTAAATCGTTGCATGATGTTTGTCACGTGTGAAGGGAGACACAACCCAAATACAACTTTTGACTGAACTGAAACGGGCTTTATTTGATACCACACTAGACACCTGTGACAACAACAATGACCGAACTGGGGACGACACTGTAGGCAGGCACATATATACACTGAACATGATTAACAGATTATGGATGGTTAAGACCTGAGGGCTGGGACCAATGTGATTACATGATGACCAGCGACCTCTGCTGGCCAAACATGGACAAGACGCAGTTGGATCATGACAATATTCTCCCATGGAATATCAAAATCAACGCAATTAAAGGTAATGTGATAAAAGAAAAGGTGCATTATTTCTTTTATTGCAATATTTAAGATACATATTTTCCACAGTGTTGTTACACAGAATTGAGTCAGAGGTCTTGGTGGGGAGGTCTATCCCTAGGTGGGCAGTGGTCAAGTCCTGCCTCCCTGCTTGAGTTAAAGGTGCTTGATCCACAGCCCGTTGATGTCCCGATGCAGGTCTCAGGTCCAGACTCTGCTGGGATCTGCTGGGAGGCCTCCCTGCCAGAGGTGTAAAGTACTTGAGTAATTTTACTTGATTACTGTACTTAAGTATTATTTTTGGGAATTTTTACTTTA
>JAODJU010000108.1:6511622-6585223 GCA_026776725.1 Gnathonemus echidnorhynchus | reverse complement strand
AGAAAATACATTAGCATAGTATATACATACAGAGGAGTCGGGGAGTCGGAGTCGGAAGATTTAGAAACTGAGGAGTCGGAGTCGGAGTCGGAGCATTTATCTACCGACTCCACAGCCCTGGTAGGAACTGGCATCTTAGTTAATTTCATTTGTTAAATAAGTAAATTTGTTTCTTGTTTTTGCATAGGTGATGCAATTACATCACCTTTATCTACAGATACAATTTTAAAGAAGATTTGATATTGATATTTTAATATTTCTTAATCAAGAATTAAATATTTAATGGGGTGACTGTATGTATAGTATTGTTTTAAAGTAACTGTATAGGGTGACAAAAATTGACGGATGAATACTACTGGGCACACAACACATAACACAACAGAACACAACACAATAAACCTGAAGTACCTAAAGTTGATATATGCTAGACCCACAGGACAGCGTCATAGTTTCACAGTTGTTGGGGTTCGCGGGATCCCCCAGATACCGCTCAATTTGAACACTTATATTACATATATATCTATTATATAATAAGGTTACTTACTGGTTTCTACCGGCCCTGCTTTTAAAATAATTAGATGTACCGCCAAGCGCCATCTACAGCTACATCGCCGGTTATTCCACAGACCGTGAACGCGCCGCTTTCACGCGAACTGCGTTGCCTCTGACGTGCGCGCTCTCGGGCAGGCGAGAACGCGACGGCAAGATGGCGGCGTCCGTGTGTCGGTTCGGAAGCGCAGTGGGGAGAGCTCTTGTTAAGGCTCGCAGCGTAAGATTTCACTTTCATTTTTTTATCGTTAAAAGGAGTTGTGTTTCTCCCATTTTGCATACTACTGGCATGAAACTGCATCCCAAAAATAGCGTTTCCCCTAATGCCAAAACGGATGCCCTTGTTATCTAATTGGGCCCTTGTATAATGTATTGGAGGTCAGAGTTAGAATTTAATTTGAACTGTAGTTGTTTCTATGAAAGTTAAAGCCGCCACGTTATAATTTGTATCGCGGTGTTGAAAAGTATCAGTTACGTTTGCAAGACACAATGTATGTGGTGTCAGCTCAATGTAAAAACAAGGTCACTTAGCTGGGTTAGTACAAACGGTGCAGGTGAAGGGTAACTTCCGTTCAAGTTAAACCTAAACCTAAAAAGGATCGATTATCTCTGATTATAGTAAACGTAGATCTGATTATGCAGTTGAACTGTAATGTATAGAAAATGTGCAATTTGTTTGACATTGGTTTTATTTTGCTCCGAATAGAGTCGTTAAACTTCATTTCCTTGCCTTTTTCATTTAAGATGGCTCTAAATAAAATTTACTTGGACAAGAATTTTAAAATTTTGACATTTGGATGGTTGAATATTGTTATTCCTTAACTCCCTACATCAATTGGTCCTCCAACTTGATTTAATACCATTTAACTTATACAGTGGCTTTTATCCAAAGCCACATACCTCTGAGACAGCAGGGCCCAGACAGCACCCGGAGCAAATGGGGGTTAAGCGCCGTGCTCAGGGATGCAACAGCGAAATCGCCCTGCTGATTCTGGGGTTTGAACCTGCGACCTTCTGATCAGTCACAGCATCTAAACCAACTGAGCCACATGTTTGGAGGCTGAATTATTTTCTGTCCACAGTAACATATTTAATTGTGAGACAGTCCTTGCTGCCTTTTTAGTTCTAAAACATGCTTTTTTGAAAATCTAATAAACAGGTTTTATTATTTGTCAGTTTTTAGTGGTTTCTCTTTGTAAGTGTTTGACAGTTTTTTAATGTTACTGTTAGCATGGCGCAAAACTTTACATACTAATTTAAGTCAAAAGTTTGAAACTTATAAGAAATTACTTTAAATGAGCATTTATGAAAGCTGTCATGTGTAGTGGTGGTATTATGATGTTATTTATGGTGGGACGTACAGCGGAGTTCATGTGAATAATTGGAACTATTAAAAAAGAAATGTCCTGCCCCATGTGAGCTGTGTTAATGGAATGTTGTTATACAAGTCATTTGGGGATCCTGGGGGCTGTAGGCGAAACTCCCTGGCACCTCCCACTCACCCTCTCTCCACATGGTAACATTCATCACCATCATTTTAGTGTGCTGTCTTAATGAACAATAAAAAAAAAACAAAAAAGATAATTTAATAAAAGCAAGTCCTTTATTTTCACTTTTATGGAAAAACAAATAAAACAAATACACAGTTAATACAAGATTTGTATGTAAAACAGAAAAAATGTCCTCTTCCTCTGCAACAGAGCAGGAAGCTGTAAGAGATGGAGCTGCTACAAAATAAATTTGAATAATATATTCATACAGTATAATACATATGTTTAATGCTACATTTTAAATATGAGCATGTTTTTAATAGCAGATCATTACAGATTACAGATCATTAATAGCAGAGTATTACACCATATTACATACATTGAATTTACAGTTGTCACTGTCTGCAGCTTCTGTTATGTTTTCTGTTTGAGATGCCACTAGGAGCTTATGTGATGCACGTAAAGTAAAAAAGAAAATAAAAATGGTACTTAGCTATAAGAATATAGTAAAAATGATGATCTATATGCTAACTTAAAAAATAAAATAATCCATAGTATATCTGGGCTATATTATGCTCAAGTGAAATAGCTAATCACCGCAAACTCTATTAGCAGTGACTGCAGTGACTTACTGACTAAGCCGGGTACCTAATGAGGTAGATCTAGATAGATATGAACTGTTACATTTGTTCACCATGTCAGGTGCCTTGTCAACTAAATGGGCATGATGTTGGCAATCATGCTAGCAAGACATGGGTAAATAAGGCTATAAAACAAGCCAACTAGCTAGCAAACTGAATTACTTGATGGCTAGCTTATATTAAAGTTTATATTTATCTTCCAGCTGGGGACCCAGGGCAATTGTCTGACTTACCTGCCCTGTCGCTGCGCCTCTGGTTAATAGAACATACTAGCACGCTGTTGTATAGTATGTCACGCTTTTCAATATATTGATGTCAGTATCGTATTGAAATACCAAAAACTATAAAACATATGATTCTATAATTTAGCTAATTTTGGTATTTGAGAAGTTACGTCACGTAGCAGAGTTACTGAATCTACCTTGCAAAGAGAGACAGTTACGTTCATTTCACATGTGTGTCGTGTAGAGCAGCTTCATAGATGGAAGATGGAAACAGCTGTTGCCTGCCGGCCACTTCTAGTTGATAAAAACTGTGAGAAATGGTGTTATTTCAGTTTTAAACGAAAACGGTGAATCTGACAGCCCTATGCAGTATGCATCTCTCATTTGCCCCGATTAAGATAAAGGGTTTGAAGATCCTCAGGTTTGCATCAGGATAACACGTGATAGTGGTATAGTTTAGCAGTTATTACGTTTCGTTTCATTTTGTTTTGTTTTGTTTACAGTCATGTTTAGGTGTTATATGAGTAATTCATGGATTTAATTAAGGTTATATAATTTAGGAAGTAAGTGATGTTCAAACATTTTGCATTATTTGTAGGTGTTTTTTGTTGTTGTTTATTGCTGCATTCTCAGTGATTCTGCAGAAGTTACCTGGGCTCCGTCCTGCATGAGCCCACCGGACCCACCGTCCATGTGCTTTCGTATGAGCTCACCAGTATTCCTCTGATCAGTGGTCTTATGCAAGCTCATTAGTTCTTTGGTTGCAGGTCCTTCCGTAATAATGGCTAATAATAATGACTACCAGTCAAAAAAGTTTTTGTACACACTGAGATTTTCTACATTTGCACATTACTCACATAACATTTACCAAAAATTCACTCAATTTTCTTTGCTAACAAATACATTTACAGTACATTCACCATCTGAGTGCCTTTACTAGCAAGACAATGTCATATCTTTGATTCATCAAAGTAACGTCCTCTAGCAGTTACGACAGCAGAGAAAATTCTAGGCACTGTTTCTACAAGGGACATTAAACACTGCTCTATGTCATGGGATGAAATGGTTAACTGGTGCATTTGCTAAAGGACAGCCTAGAATTTGACTATGCCATCACCACACCACCAGTTAATAGGGCGTCAGACATACAGTGTTACATACTCTTTCCATGTTTTATAGTAAAGTTCTTTTATTTGAGTTATAATTTCATTTATAGTTGTTCACTCAACATTCCAATGCTTAACAGGAAAAATAAAGCTGCAGTTTATGGAATAAATGGAATAGCGGTAAAAACCTGTGGTGTGCAAAAACCTCTGACTGGTAGTGTGTGTGTGTGTGTCTGTGTCTGTGTCTGTACAAGCACACACATATTAATCTGTCTGATGATGGAGTTTTCAAAAATGTTGTTGCCATGTCTGTGTATTTTGCCTGCAGCCCACCCTGCTGTCCCTCAGGCGTGGCAAGGCGGGTGTGGCGTATGCGCAGAGTCTCCTGGCGGTTCCTGAGACCCGGGTCAGCACTCTGGAGAACGGCCTGCGCGTCGCCTCCGAGGAGACGGGTCTCGCCACCTGCACCGTGAGTCTGCAGCTTAGCGCTCCACAGAATCTGTCCATTTCTGCAGTGCAGTAGTAGCTTAGAATATGAATTTTTCTTTTAAGCATCATCTACCGGGGTCCACAGTTTGTTTTTGGATATGCATGAATGTATGCACTAACTCTCAGAGCTTTTTATTTATGTCAGAGCGTATGTGGCTTCTATTCTAGTTTTGAGGCCCTCGGAGGTCTACTTATGCATGCTGTTTGAGGTTTGCTAACTGAACTGTCTGTATGCTGGGCTTCAGTGTCCCACTGAGCCAAGATGTCCTATCTGTTCATCCCCTACAGTTCATTACTGTAAAGTGCTTTGCATTCATTTATCACATTGTAAATATCTCACCAATCCCATGATTCATTGCGTTCCAAGTTCGTTCTTGGGCAGCGAGTTAGCAAGGCCGCTTTTGCCAAGGACACAAGTGCAATCTTTGCATTCTTGGTATTGAGACCCACCAGAGGATCACCTCCCGGTGTGCTCCTGTCCCCCTCAGGTTGGTCTGTGGATCAGCTGTGGGAGCCGCTATGAGACGGAGACGACCAATGGTGCTGGCTTCTTCCTGGAGCACATGGCCTTTAAGGTGCCTGTAGTTCTGCACCCCGATGAGTCGAGTGTTTCTCAGTCACAGAATCTTCCCCATGCTGTTTGAGCCCCTCCCCGTCATCTCTCTCCTCTGTTTCATTGCCCCTCCCCAGGGCACGAAGAAGCACTCCCAGTCGGCCCTTGAGCAGGAGGTGGAGTCGATGGGCGCTCACCTGAGCGCTTACACGTCTCGAGAGCGCACTGCTTTCTACATGAAGGCTCTGGCCAAGGACCTTCCCAAAGGTGAGGAGTTGCAGCTTGTGGACCACAGACCTGCTGCAGCATGTCAGGAGATCCTGTCATGCTTTGAGTTGTGAATGTGTTGGTGTCTTTATGGTGTAAAGGTAGCTGCATATTTTAAATGAAATTGACAGAATCTATGTTGTTTTAGCAATACAAAGTTATATGAGCACCTACATCGTCTGCAGGGTCCTTTTTTTTTTGCTTGTTCTGATCCCACCCACTAGCCACATTTGGCTACACTCAGCAAGGGGTCAAGGCAAGTTCATGGGAGTTTTGCTTGCACAAATGTTCTGAGGGCAGAAGGAAAAATGATGGAGGACCAAGATATCTGATTGGTTGGTCTAGTTGCTTGGACCCACCTCCTATACAAAATCTGATTGGTTATCTCTCTCTGAACCAATCAATTCCTTCTGCCCTCAGAACATTTTTATGCAAGTAAAACTCCCCGGAGCTCAATTTATCATTTTAAGTATGTGACAGATTGTTCCCACCGATGTGTTCGATTTCATTTGTCTGGACGTCGTCTGAAGTATGTAGGCTCCTTAAGTATCAAGGGTCGTGTGTCTATGGAAAGCTTAAAAACAGCCGATTCGTTGTTTCCTCTGCTGCTGTCGTGTCGCCTCCCCAGCGGTGGAGCTCCTGGCGGAGGTGGTGCAGAGCAGCGCCCTGAGCGAGGCGGACCTGGAGCGGCAGCGGGGCGCAGTGCTGCGGGAGCTGGAGGAGGTGGAGAACAGCCTGCAGGACGTCTGCCTGGACATGCTGCATGCCACCGCCTTCCAGGGCACCCCGCTGGGGAAGAGCGTGCTGGGGCCCTCGCACAACGCCAGGTGCTCTCGCTCACTCCTACCCACACATGCACCCTTCATTACCCTTAATCACACTCTGCTGGTGAGGACTTTCATTTCCATGCCTTGCGTACAGATCCGAAGCCGTCAGTATGCAGATGGGTGTACGGCCATTATATGAGCTAAAAGGCTGATTTATAGCTGTAAAATCTACGTTGTGGTTACGGCAATGCCTGGCCTGTGCCATAGCCTGATGCACACCTCCCCAGAAACGTAAGTCCAGGCATCAGGCTCCAGTGCAGCTACCGATGGCACGGATTCCAGAAGTAGAAATCAGCCTTAAGGCTACACAGTGACACCCAATGTTTTTGTTCCTTTAGTCCAGAATGTTCTCACCCTAACCCGACAGCTCAGAACTTTTGGTACTTGAACGTGAGTCTCTTCTTGATTTTTCCGCCGTGTCCCCCCTCAAAGGACTCTGACCCGTCAGAACTTGGTGGACTTCATCAGCAGCCACTACCGGCCCCCCCGCATGGTTCTGGCTGCCGCTGGAGGTGAGTCGCAGTGAGCGTTGGGGGGGGGGGCAGTTGGAGCCCGGGCCTGGATTTCCATAGGTTCCTCACTCCCCTCACGGCCCTCTGCAGGTGTTCGTCACGACGAGCTGGTCAGCCTGGCCAGGCAGCACCTGGGCGGCACGTCGCTGGACTCTGAAGGCGACGGCGTGCCAGTTCCGGCCCGCTGCCGCTTCACGGGCAGCGAGGTAAGCGGGAGCGGCGTCCCAGTTAGCATGTCTACCACGTTCGCCATGTGGAGACCCAGCAACCAGCTGTTAAATAGATGATGGGCTTTGCTACTGAATGCTTGAGCTCCGCCCCCCCCACTGCGTTTCTCCCTGCAGATCCGCATGCGAGACGATGCCCTGCCCCTGGCGCACGTCGCCATCGCCGTAGAGGGCGCCGGCACCAACAGTGCTGACATCATCCCCCTGCTTGTGGCCAACGCCCTAATCGGCAGCTATGACATCACTTCCGGGGGAGGGAAGGTGAGCCCTGTGTCCAATGGGAGCCAACAAAACCTGGCTGAAACGACCCCGAGTAAATATGAAAATCGGACTAATAGGCTGTAGTCAGTTTATTCATCTCTTCTTGCCCTTGGTGACTAGGAGTCCTCTATTCTGACTCTACAATGTAACCAGTTTTTAATAATGTGTAACCAGGACGGGCTTTATGATTTTTATCACCATTACATTTGATGCATGCCTTTTAATTGTGTGATGTCTGTTTGGTTTTTAAGCATTTTATTTTTTTCATCTTACCAGTTTTGATAGATATGTTGATATTTATTTATTTGCTCATTGACATACCCATTCATTTATCTGTTTATGTGTATATCCAGTTTTATCATATCCGCATCTCTGTATGAATGGTTATTGGCTGAATCTGGTTCTTGCCATGAGAAAGTCATAAACGCTGATATGGCGTGAAACATTCAGCTGTGTAGCATTACCTGTGTCCTCTGGGTAGGTTAGAGCTCTGGAAGTGGGAAAGCTGCTACAGACAGCAGTAGCTTAGGACAGACCGAAGGTTAAAGAACACCGTGATGGTGGTCAACCTGTTCTTTCAAACAAAGTCACCAACATTTTTGTTGGGTTATTGATCGAGTTCAGTCATTAAAGGACTGTGCCTTACGAGGCGGCTTTAATTGAGCAGTTCACTGTCTGCAAACGCCTGATACCCGCTGGTCGGTGTGTGGCTCCCCCCATGTGGCTGCCCTGCAGAACCTGAGCAGCGGTCTGGCCCGCACAGCCGCGGTGGAGAAGCTGTGCCACAGCTACCAGGCCTTCCACACCACCTATAGCGACACGGGGCTCCTGGGCGTCTACTTCATCACGGACAAGCACCACATCGACGACATGATGTTCACCGTGCAGAACGCCTGGTGGGTGGAGTCTCGCTCGCGCCGGGTGACGGCAGCCTACCGAGGCGTCAGCTGACACGGCCCTGTTTGACCCTCAGGATGAACCTGTGCACGACGGTGACCGAGAGCGATGTGGAGAGAGCCAAGAATGCACTGAAGGCCAGCCTGGTGGGACAGCTGGACGGTGGGTCCCCTGTGGCCTCCCTGATTTGCTCTGGATCCCATTCATCTGCACAGACCCACTATACTAAACTAAAAACACCATCTTCAACTGCAGAACATCTTCTGGAAACATCTAAGTTGAGAGTTTTCTGTTTTGATGAAGACTCAAGATTCAGTCTTTGTTGTCCTGTACTCAGAGTGCCATGAAATCCTTCCTTAACTACTCTCATTACTGACTACAGAGTGATGACCCCTCTTTGAGGGCAGTTGCAATATGCATGAACTCCCATATAATAAAAACCAGAAGGTTAAAGTACCATTTACTGGCTTAAACTGAAACTGTATGCTCAGAATCAGCTGGCAACTTGCCCCTTTGGCTGCCTGCTGTCTGACAGCCTGCTCTGAGCTCCTTGTGGATTCACACGATGGACATGGTGGAAAAACTAGTTGGAAAATTGCCTTAAATTTTTAAAAACTCATGTATCAATCATATAATAATGACATACGATTCAATTATAAAAATTACACATTACATTTGATATTATGAAGACAAAGAATATTCTTATCTCTGTGTGTTGAGGGGCTTTGGCTGACACTTGGCTTTTATTACAGTTATGATCTGAATGGTATAAATATTAAGGAGGCCTGACCAGGTCTTCTGGGTTTGGCTAGGGTGCAAGGGGAGACATAAGGAGGTCTGACTGGGCTTGGATTAGAGATAAGGAGACAGGAGGTAGTCTGACTGGTCTTAGATTGAAGGTAAAGGGAGACAGGAGGAGGTCTGACTGGGCTTGGATTGGAGATAAGGGGAGACATAAGGAGGTCTACTGGGCTTGGATTGGAGGTAAGGGGAGACATGAGGAGATCTGAGGGGAAGCTCAATTTTATAAAAGACTGTGATTGCAATCAAAAAACTAAAATAGCCAAAAATCTTGTGTTTGGTTACTTATGGTTAAGGTTAGGGCTGGGTAGTGGTTAAGGTTGTCATATGTGGGATTAAGGTCATGCCCATAGAAATGTATGGAGAGTCCCCACAGAGATATAGATACCTAATCTGTGTGTTTGTGTGTATCAGTATGTCTGTAGTTATTCTCTCTTCCACTGAAGTTGGTATCTTTTAATGCAACGACCTGTAGCTTATGTAATAAAGAAGAGAGTACATGAAGATTCTCAAGCCGTACATTGAGAGACCTCTGCCCGCACATCGAACTGCAGTCCTGACTCTCCATGGCCCCGTGATGCTGACTCTCTGCTCTGCTCCTGAAGGAACGACGCCAACCTGCGAGGACATAGGCAGGCACATCCTGGACTACGGCCGCCGCATCCCCCTGTCTGAGTGGGACGCCCGGATCAGCGTGAGTAGCCCAGTCTCTGCCGTGGCTTCCGCCTCCCCCCACCCCTGCCGCTCTTCTCATCTCGCCCTCTGTCCGCAGACGGTGACCGCCAAGACGGTCCGGGACACCTGTTCCAAATACATCTATGACAAATGTCCCGCGGTCGCTGCTGTTGGTGAGTTACCGCTGTTGCCGTTTCTGTGAACGAGGAAGGAATTTGCGGATGCGACAAGAAGCGTTTTAATGTTTGTAGCCATATAGTTGTTGCCGAGCCAGTGTCTGTTGTGTGTACATGCTCGTTCCCTTATGGTGGCTGCGTCCTCCTCTCTCAGGGCCGATCGAACAGCTTCCTGACTACAACAGGATGCGCAGCAGCATGTACTGGCTGCGTTTCTGATCCCTGCAGAGAATCCCGAAGGTGGACGTGTCCCTCCAGACTCCTCAGCCCAGTCCTTCCCAGTCCATGACGTCTCTGTGAAAGGTTGCTCCTTTTAACTTGAAGTCGCTCCTCCTTCAGCACTGAGATTTCTGCAGCGTGATAAATCCCCTCCCTCACGTCTCTACCCATCAGCTGTACTGTATCAGAGGGACAGTGACGTAGTGGGTGTTGTGTGAATCCTTTTTAATGACTAAATGGTTCTGACCCAAGAGTGCAACTTCCTGCTGTGTAAGGTAGCAGACCTGAATGATGATGTTGATCAGGATTCTCCAGTGCCAGTCCTAGAGGGCCGGAGTCCAACACTGTTAACAGATTTCCCTGCTCAAATGCATCTTAATCAGCTAATTACCAGGCTTGGTAGGTGCCTTTGAGCCGGGAAATTGGCTTGTTGGATTCTGGCCCTCCAGGACTGGAGTGGGGATCCCTGGTGCTGATTGGATAGTTCAGTACTTTGAAGCTGCTCTGTCATAGTACTTGAGTCAATGTTGGCAGCGTGTAACAACACTTCACAGAGGATGGCAAGGAAGTATTTGTGGTCTGGTTTGTTTCAGCACTGTAAATATGCCTCAGTCTGGCAATAATAAAAAAAACAGAGACAAATTAAACTTAAAAAATGAAGAGTTTATTGATTTCTTTGTGTTATTTGATGCCCAGTGTGATCTATCCACTTGTTTCTTTTCATTCAATAATCATCAGTTTGTTCACCCCTAAATATTGATGTAAATGTTTTGATAATGTTATACACTCTCTGTCACATTCGACGGTATGTATTTCATGGTGTAATTGTAGCAAGTCATCCAGCTATCCAACTAATGTAAAGATTTTTTTCTTGTATTAAATGGAATCTAGAATAATTACTGTCATTTAGGGTCCAGTAGAGTGAGTTAGTTGGCCTTATTAGTGGCGCTGATCTGGAATCATGCTTTAAGGTGTTTTTGTTAAAAATCTAAATATCCACCAACAAGATTCATTTGACAACGTATGGAACTCAATACAGCTCTGTCTAATCAAGCAGAGCAATCAGCAATCAATATTTGTAATTGTGTCACACAAAACTGTCAGTTAAATTTCAAAATAATTCATATGTCAGAAGGAAGAGAGCATCAGTACATATAAAAAGCTCTTGACTGGTATTAAAAGACAGCACAGTGAGTCAGAATTGTAGTAAAATCTATTTCCCCACAGTCGGTTCTTTTAGTCTTGTAATGTGTTAGTAATGTGTCAGTCTATTTGTTTTGCCTGTGATCTTATTTGGTATAAATCTATTCAAAGGACAGTGGCTAGTGTCACCGACCCCCCCCCCCCCCCCCCCGAATTACTGAATTTCTGCTACACTGACGCACTGGATGAGTCTGAATTTGCTAATTACCACCATATTAATTACATCAATTGGTCCTGCACCACATTTATATATTTTTGTAACAATCTTACTTAGTAAGTCTTTCTCTTCACCCCCACTCATACTAAAAGCCTTGTTCTTTCAATCACTATCCACAGCTCGTGACCATAGGTGAGGGTCGTAACATAGATTGAGTGATAAACTGCTTCCTTCATCTGATGATTTCATCAAACCGATCCGCCTGTCAATCTTACGTTCATTCTTACTATCACCCGTGAACAACATTCCAAGGTATTTAAGTTAGGGCTGACTCTCCCTTAAGTCATTGTGACATGGACATTGTACATCTTTGACAGTTCTGGTAATTGTTAAGTTCAAAGCCTTAAATTTTTGTAAGTGTGTGTGAAATGCTTATTGGTAAGAGCACCACAGCTGTCTGTGTGTGTGTGCGCGTGCGTGCGTGTGTGTGTTTCCTGGTCCCCATATGGGAAAACTATTTTATAAAAATCCGTGACTACAATGAAAAAACTAAAAATGTTTTAAATACTTTTGTATTTTGTTTGGTTAATTATGGTTGTGATTAAGGCTGGGTAGGTTGTCATAGTTAGCATTAGCATTTTTCCCATAGAAATGAATGAGCGGTCCCCAAAAAGATACGATTACACGACTGTGTGTGCGTGTGAACTGTGAGTATAATAAGCAGGAATTGCACTGAGAATGTGCCGCCAGGCTTAAGCCCCTGTTAGCTCTGAGAGAGTCTTACCTTCAGGGATGGTACAGGTTTATAAACAGAGCACTGTAAGGTTATCCGTCATTTTGAATGAGATCCTTCCTGGATGAAATAATTCTTTCACATTAAGCGTTTGCTGAACTTAAAGTGTAAGCTTAATGGAAGGTGATGCTGCTGAGAGCTCAGCTTGGGTTTACAGCCCCCCTCCCCCACCCCCAGCTGCTGTATGCAGATCATTTGAAAAATTAGCCAGGGGTCTTTTAACGAAGAGAGAGAAGAGCAAAGGCTTCCACAAGATGGCAGTCATGTGTAAGATAAGCTAACAGTGCTGGGGGTGTCTGACGGAATAATCAAGATTTGGAATTTGCTAAAGAGATGGCAGAGAATGATGATGAGAGTTCCCTATAATTCTCAGGAGTCTGTGGCAGTCTCTACCCTCCTTTCCTGTTTTCTTGATTCATAGGTCTTGTGTTACCCACCCACCACATGTTCAAATAACATCTTGGGAAAACGTTGTCCAATGCTGATTAGTGCCAGCGAAGTGTGCCAGTGTGACCAGCAAAATTGTCCTGAAAACCAAAATGTCACATTATGTAACTTTTCATTAGAAACGTATTTAAAGGCCAACAAATGGCAGATAGATGCAGACACATCCAATGTGTTTTTCTACTTTTTTTGTTCCACAGCTTCTCTGTGTGTCATTTGTTAATTTGTTCCTCGTTCATTTTATTTTTAGTGGGAAACGACAACCCTGCTTTTAAGAATCAGGGCATTGGGATGAGTCCAGCTGGTTTCTGTTGCACATCCTGAACTAGCTGTTAATCTGCCTCACAATACCTGTGCATTATATTACCATTAGTGGATAGATTATTGTATAATAATGATGCATATTGACAGCAAAGAGAAGGACAGCCTCAGACACCATAAGCACAATAACTCAAAAAGTATTTTATGTATATTTTTAAAGCTTTGCAGACACATGGTGTGGGAGAAGATCTGGACCTGATTGAATTCTGAGAGAAATCCAGTTGATTGATGAAAATATGTATCTGATTTCATTTTGACGCACCAAAATTGAAGCAGAGGCACTAGATGGTGGCATAGGAACGAAAGGGCAGCCACAGAAGATGCTTAGTCTTGTGAACACAGTAAACTCTAAAAGTATTGAAAGGACAGCCATTGACGTGGATCTGGTGAACCTGATTACATTGAGACGAGTCACACAAAGTTAGGTTTTCAACAGTGATTTTTTTGGAGTAGCGGGGAGAGCGTTTAGGGGGGGCTAGAAAGTTTGGGAGGAGCAAGAATTAGATGGGGGGGGGGGGGTGAAGGCATCTATATCATCTACTTTGTTTTCCTTGGCTGTCCCTGGACTTTTAGCTTGTCACAGTTCTGTGATTATGCACATGTGGGCCGTGAAGTCAAAGAATGCTACATAGTTCAAATCAATCTCTTTTACTAATTGCATCTAGTTTTTATAGCACTGGCAAGATACGCTTTGCTTGAGCCACAGATGACATGAGGATGTCAAGGGCTTTAGGGTTTAACAAACTTAGGGAGAGAGACAAACATAAAAGTCATTCAAGCTTTAATAAAAAGGGCAGGGGTAAGGAAACATAAACACTGGGTTTGCAGAGGGCTCAGCAAGACCTGGCGTGCAGTCTGAGATTGAAACAAAAGCAGACGTTTATGTTATTGCCGATTAAGCCCATGTAATTGTATGGGCTCATCACCTGACATCACCTCAACACAACACAGAAATTCCACAACCCAGTCTTACAGCACACATCCTAGCACAGGGCTGCCAACTTTCATGCATCTGGTGTGACACTCACGCTTTCAGACTCTCACGTTTACATAAGAAATCTTACTGCAAATCTATATTATTCCATTATAAACCTAAAATTAGCCACATCAAAAACATTGGGGCAGTTTGCAAACTACAGACTGTTTACAAGGTAATAAATCTCTTACATACATGTAAATGCGTGTGCAGACTTGTCAGGAATTGAAAATCTCGCGCCAGCCAGCTGACCAAAGTTGGCAACTATGCTATATTTGTCCCAATCCTTCAAGCAAGAAAGATTCATCAACTATGTCTAAAAGATTATTTTATCACAGACAAAAACTGCAGCTGAAATATTAGGATTCTGTGTAAATAAAGACCTAGTTGGTAATCAAACCTTTTCTCACCCGTGTGTCTTACTAATCCTGATCCTGCGCATGAAAGTCAAAACTGCAGGGGCCTCAGCTCTTCTCTGCCATTGGCCCCAGAGTCTGCGATTTCTTTCCTTGAGCCTTAGTCCGAGTCGCTGCTCGCTTTCTCTGAGTCACACCCTGACTAATGTTCCTTTTATAGGATGATTTCACTCAGGTCGTGTTAATTAGAAGCTGAATTCCACATATGGAATGGAGCAAATGGGTATAGCCAGTGGCAGATAGCCCAGACGGCTGCTGACATGTGACAGGATGAGAAGAGCTGGGAGCTTCGTGGGGGTTTTGTGTGACGGCTGGGGACCAGGTCACTGTCGACCACTGAGCAGCCGCATGATATGACAACTCGTCACTAGCACATGCTGTGTAAAGGTGAAATGGTAAAACAGTACCGAAATGGTCACTAAAATGTGATGCATTTTTTTTGTTTTGCACAGGAACACCCCTAACAAAAACTCAAGTGTGCAAACTTAAGCACTCCAATGCACTGGTTCCCTCTCCCATGAAAGAGTGAGAAAATGCACCACAAAGCAGACACACTCATGCATGACAAAATACGCTCACAGAGATCATGCTAAACGCCAACGAAGTACACAGATAATACACACAGAACATGCAGTTGACCTTGAAATGCCCCACACCCAAAAATCAAAACTGTTTCCAGAGCATTTCTGCACATCATTCAGGGTACAATCCCTGTACTCAGTCTCAGAAATGGTTTATGGATCTAAGTGGTGGTGATCACTGTAAGGTACAGAGTGCAGCTGTGTAATGGTTACTGCAAGCTCGTCTGACCTGCTCAATTACTGGGTCCTCATACAATAATTAGAGTTTATATTCACTTGTATATCTCTAATTTGACCATATAAAAGTAGCTGGGTGCAAAAGGGAATAAGATTAAACGAAAAGGTGAATCACGAATGTGGTTTTATCCTGCAGACTGGCAATGACTCATAGACTCCATTAAAGTCTGAACAGTCAAACACACACACATTTAATTTTGTCTGTACTGTATAAGTTTAGATATAGATATGCCCAAACGTGCAAGAAAACTGCCATTTGTTCAGGGGTAGCTACCACGTTTTAGATGGAAAGCAATTTCTATCCATCCATGGCAGGAACCAAGCCCCCGACCCTGGTGGGGGAAGGATGGAAGCTCTTGTCCTTCATTATTTTAGAATCCAGTTCATAGGAAGAAGCAAAAAGTTCAGGTGCAGAAAGCAAAAAACCAGACAAAGATTTTGTTTCAACCAACCAGTTGAGTATAACGAATCACAGTCACAGAGTGTTGGTTGAAACAAAATCTAGGTCTGGATTTTTACTTTCTGTACCTGAACTTTCCACCTCTGGTTCATAGGACAGAACCCAGATAGAAAATGGACAGCCGTTTACAGCTGTTGCATATAGAGAAACCTGACCATGTGACTTTTGGTGGGGCACCATGAGCAAAGCACCTTCAGCATCCTCGCTCTTCTGTTCCAGACACTTTACCTGCATGGTGCATCTCCATCAGAACCGGCCCCCGAGTCAAACCTTTCATGTGCTGCTCCCTACAGGATGCTGAGCCCCCCCTCCTGCACGTTACCTACCAAGCCCAGGCTGCCGTATGGACCCCCCTATTCTTACAAGTGGCCTAATACTTGATTGCGATATTGACGTTCAGTTCCCACCTCAAATATTCGACAGCAGTTCTGCTTCTTGGAAGTGAATTTCCGGATGACACATTAAAGACCTTAACTGTAGAAGATGCAGCAGGAATTCATTTCAGCGTCATGCTCCTGCATAGGTGTATAATTACAAAAAAAATCTCCACTAAACACTCACGGGTTTTTTTTTTTATAAACTCTTCATAAGAGCTACATGTTTTTATTACATAGTTATGTGGTTGATGAACAGAAAGTATAAAATGGGTCTTCTTCCACCACAACATGACATAAGGATCAGTACATAGATGCCTCCCATTTAGCTCGTGTTGCCTTGTTTATAAAGATTTTCAGACAGACAGCAGGAAACACTTTTGCTCATAATGGTTGCTGGAATAAATGCTCATAGATAACAGGGGAGGTGACTTATACCACAAGTCTCCAGGCAACCTGATTTTTTCCCTGGAGGGGGGAAATTATAGCTGTTGGCTGTACCATGGCAGGCCATGAGTATACAGGTTGATTCTTTGACTGAATTTTATATGAACACAACACACCTCTTTGCAGGCGGACAGACATCTCAATACCATAATCTGTGCAGCTCCCTGGGATTAATAAACAGGAAAATGATGCTGAAAAAGAATGGTTGAAATGGTAAAGTGTAATTTTAATAAATGTGTTTTGTATTATTAATTTACTTACAAAACTGTGTACCATTTTTCAGGTCCCCACAAAGATCCGTGAATGCAATCAAAAAACTAAAAATACCAAAAGTCTCGTATTTTGTTTGGTTACTTATGGTTATGATTAGGGCTGGGTTAAGGTCATCATTGTCACGCCCACAGGGGCGGGGCAGCACAGCGACAGGCAATCGCTTCCCAATTAAGGGCGCTATTTAGTTCAGACGCGATCTCTAAGTGATCGTAAAGTCCTATTGCCAGATTCATGGCACGTACTGAGTATTTTCTTGTCCTCCGTCTCTCCCGCTTACCTTGCCTGTTCCGTCCTGCCTTGCTGTCTCGCCTGCCTCCTCAACCCTGTCCGCCTGCCTGCCTGCCCTGCCCTGCCCTGTCTGCCGGTCCGCCTGTCTGTCTGCCCTGCCTGCCTGCCTGCCTATCTGCCTGCCCTGCCTGCCTGCCCTGCCTGCCGGTCTGCCTGCCTGCCTGTCCGCCTGTCTGCCCTGCCTGTCTACTTGCCTGCCTGTCCACCTGCCTGCCCTGCCTGCCGGTCTGCCTGCCTGTCCACCTGCCTGCCCTGCCTGCCTGCCCTCTTCGCCCTGTCTTCCCGGTCCATTCTCATCGTGCTCCCTGTCCCTTCGTCTCATCGTCCCGTCTCTCACCGTAGGATTGACCTTCCTGGCTTCTGACCTCCTGCGACTGACCCGACCTACCTCTTGGATTATCCCTTTTGGCTTTGGTGTACCTGATCTTCCCATTAAAGTGTCCTCCTGCATATTGGGGTCTGCCTCTTCCCTGACAGCGAAGCGTGACAATCATGTTGGGATTAGAGTTTTCCCCATAGGAATGAATGGAGTACCCACAAAGATATAATTACAAACTTGTTTGTGTGTGTATGCGTGCATGTGTGCATGCGCGCGCGTGTGTGTGTCTGTGTGTATGTGTCTGTGTGTGTGTGTGTTTGTATGAGAGAGAGAGAGACAGAGTAAGAAAGTCAGCAGGTTGCCTGTAGGGATACCACTCAAATGACAAGCACGACCTCATGTACGCTTACATACTGCACATGTTGGTACTGATCTTATTAGGAATTTCAATAAATTTTCCCCTACTGTCCATAACAGCAGTACAGTCTCCAAACACATAAAATCATCCATTGGAATGTTTCCATTACATTCTGTAACCAAATACTATTTCGAAGCTCCATCACTGTATATCCTAATGTATGTTGTGAATATTTTCTGGTTGTGGGAATATAGGCCAGATCAGATCACAATGGGTGCTGATTCTTGCCATTATTTTATTTTTTTTTCTGTCTGACTCCTTGTTCCATCCATCGGACATCTATTCATGCACATCATAGGAGTAGACAAGACTGTAAACTAGACACCTGTTCTGTAGAGCAGGAGGCTCAGATGAGTACAGATGAGTACAAATGAGTATTCATAGGGTACTGGTGCCTCCTTCAGCCCCAACACTGCTGTCCATTTCAAACTGCCCTTCAAATACTAGGACAACTGATTTAAAACATTTTATACTGCAATTATTCCCCTCCCAAAGAAATGCTCACTCTACACACACACTACACACAGAAGTAACAGGAAAGGATGAGTTGTTCAGAATCCTTATTTAATATTTTGGGGGACTCCATGCACCAGAAACCTCAACCCCAAAAAACAGTTATTGAGGGACTGAAATTATCAGCATAAATTACGGTAATTTTCCCTAGTCAAACATGATTATAACTTAATGTGTCCCCCACCCACTTCATATGTTGGAATGGTATCCTAATGGCAGTTTGAGACCTGTAGCAGCAAAGTACTTACTTATATTTGCCTGTTTGCAGCTTTTTCTTTTCATTCCAGGCCATTTTTCACAATTACTCATTGTGTCATATTGATCCCACCCCTATTCAATCCCCATTAACCCTAAAAAGGAGAACTCGTTCTCCCCAAATAAATATGGCAATTTCTTTCCTAGCTTCATGTCATGTGACTGATGTACATCATGTTGGACATCATTCTGCGCCAGAATGGCATCTCAAACCTTTAATTCCCACCACAAGCATGGAAAGAGGTTCATAATCAATTATGAGTATGAGGAAGGGCCACTGGGGCCAAACGGGGGCAGAAGGAAGTCTGCGGGATTAGAAGAAGATCACAAGCAGACTTAGTAAGAACTCACTCACTCAGAGAGAACCTTTGACTTTAAAAAGCTGAGAAGAAACTTTCTGGTTTTACACTCCCTGCTTTTAAAAAATCCTTTATGTCATGCCAACTGTTTGACCTGCTTCCGCCGGTAACCATAGCGATTAACAAAAGCCTTATGCAAAGACTAGGAGACGATTGCTATAAACTACAGCCCAGCCCACGACATTCCCAGCTCCAGCCAGTCTACAGCCTCTGGACCTCAGCACATACCTCATCTTGTATGCACCAGAGGCGTAAAAAAGTCTGTTCTCCCCAGATTTGTTCCCAGTGATGATGAATGTCAAAGCACCAGATTTCTCCATTGGTGGCAAATAATATCCTGCCAACTCATCTCACTCCGAACATCTGCACTGCAACTGGGAGCAGGATGCTCATCTGTGGGCTGAGACTGTTTGTAAAAGCATGGCCGCTTCATATTAGCAACTACTGCTTCATACATTCTTACACATTACATTTATACATTTTTATTTTAGTTTTATACACCGATCAGGCATGACATTAAAACCACCTGCCTAATGTCGTGTAGGTCCCCCTCGTGCCACTAAAACAGCTCTGACCCGTCGAGGCCTGGACTCCACAAGACCTCTGAAGGTCTCCTGTGGTATCTGACACTGAGGTGTTAGCAGCAGATCCTTTAAGTCCTGTAAGCTGCGAAGTCAGGCCTCCATGGATTGTTCTTGTTTGTCCAGCACATCCCACAGAAGCTCGATCAGACTGAAATCTGGAGAATTTGAAGGCAAATTCAACACCTTGTAAGCTGTTTCATGTATCTCAAACCATTCCAGAAGAAATTCTGCAGTATGGTTGGGCACATAATCCTGCTGAAAGAGGCCACTGCCATTGGGGAATACCGTTGCCATAAAGGGTGCACTTGGTCTACAACAATGTTTAGGTAGGTGGTACGTGTCAAAGTAACATCCATGTGAAGGCCAGGACCCAGCAGAACATTGCCCAGGGCATCACACTGCCTCTGCCAGCTTGCCTTCTTCCCATAGTGCGTCATAATGCCACCTCTTCCCCAGCTAAATGACGCATGCGCAGCCTGCTCTCCACTTTATAAGTGCTTTCAGCAATTAGTGTTACAATAGCTCTCTTGTGGGATCAGACCAGACTGGCTAGTCTTCACTCCCCACACACATCAGTGAGCCTTGGGTGCCCATGACCTCGTCATCTGTTCACTGGTTAGCCCTCCGTGGGCCACTTTTCGTAGGTACTGGCCACGGCATACTGGGAACACCCCTCTAGACCTGCTGTTTTGGAGATGCTCTGACCCAGTTGCCTAGCAATCACAATTTGGCCTTTGTCAAAGATACTCAGATCCTTACGCTTGCACATTTTTTTGGCATAACACACCAACTTCAACCAACTGACTGCTCAATTGCCTAATATATAACGGCACTCATGACAGGTGCCATTGTAAAGAGATAATGAAAGTGATTCACTTCACCTGCCAGTGGTTTTAATGTTACGGCTGGTCAGTGTGCATTGCAAAAGAAAATGTCTACTGCATGCAGAAATACACACACATATGTTTGTATTGACATCTTTGTGGGGACTCTCCATATCATCTCTATTCCTTAACTCCTACCCAGCCCTAACCTTAACCATAAATAACAAACGAAATACAAGACTTTTGGCAATTTCAGTGCAGTCATGATTTTTATAAAATAAAGTTTGCCTTTGTGGGGACTGAAAAAATTAACCCTACAATGTCAAAATAATTTTGTCATATGTAATATGTACATGACCCCACACACACAGACACACACACACACATGCACACATATACACACCCCAAACATGTCCTATGTAATGTTATGGAAGCTACAGGTGCAACACTGAGAATAAGTTAAATACTGTATCATTAGGGTCTGTTCCGAGTTGGTGGGCTTTTAGAACGGAGCTGTCCTCCCCATGTGACATCATCACACCTTTGTAAGGGAGAGCAGCAGACTAGTCTCCAGAGAGTTTGAACGCCTGAAGAGGGGGCAGATGACGCCCCCCCCCCCCCTTCCTATGGACCCAAACTATGAACAAAAACTACAGTCAGGCCATTGAGGACTATCCACAGGAATGTGCCTGTTTATAAACATGGTTTGCATTTAGTTTGCAGCTTCAAAGAGCAAAGGGTTCCTTCTGTCTCGCCGTCAGGCAGTTTCCCATAAGCAGTCAAGGAAGACAACGTGGGAAAAACTCTACTAAATATCAGCAGGCGGAACTTTGAATGAGGTCAGTGCTTGTTAGCATTTTTAGCTTAGCTTATTGTCGCCTGGCCATTCAGTGCTATTTTCCTACTGCCAGTCTGCCTCCTCTTTATCTCCTGTCACACCCACCTCTTCATGTCCCCATCGTGTTTCTTAAAGGGTCATAGGTCATGAGTTCCTAATGCATTCAGCCTTCAGGTATGTGTTTGATTTTTACTGAACAACTTAATAGTGCTCTATTCAGGTGCTTTGGCGTAGCTGTTCAGGAAGCCAGCAAACGAATGGCCACATGGCCGAATCTGCATACATTTATGCGGATTCTAAAGGACCATTGAGCAAATTAAAATGTCAAGCAGTGCAAATTTATATTTCAAGATGTCTGAAGACCCGAAGTGACGTGACAATCATTTAAGAATGAAAAGTCTATTTCTAGGTCTCCGTGTCAAAGTCATCCTTTAGATATCTATGTGGCAACACTGAAGTATTCCAGTGATATCACAAAATGGGAGCTGAAATGATACTTCAGTATCTCTTCAGGGTGGATGTTCTATCACATGGTGACAGGACTGACTGATTTGTTAGACCGTGGTATAAAACGTGCCCCCATACAGAGCAGCGTGTGCAGAGAGAGTGGTAAAAACAGCATGACTGCCCTGGAGAGCCCGTGGGATGGGGAGGTATGATGAGCCCTGTGTGGTTTGCTCATGCTGGAGTGGCCTTTAGGCATGAATACCACGAGCATGTGGAGAGAGGCAGGTGTGGAGACCGGAGTGTCCCCCAGAGCTTACTTACTGAACGGGGTGAGCTTCTCATATTCACACCCAAGGAGGGGACACCGTGTGTAGACGGTGTAAAATTGTAGAAATACATTGTGGGGGTCAGATCTTTTTGGGTAAGGGCGGTCCGCACAATAAAATTTTCCCCCTGGGGGGGTGTGGAGGTTGGGAGTAGGACCCCAATTATAAATCATGTCTTGCCAGTTGAATTGCACAGGTATATTTTCAAAGAGAATGTTCATTGTTCATTGGGGGGGGGGTAGCATGTCTGTGTGCATCCCATTATAACTATATACCTGTGAGTAGACTATTCTTCTTTATGTGAGTGATTCATACATATCAACAGGTACTCTTCTGATTTACTCTTTCAACATGGTCTTTTTCTGGATGATCACCAAAAAATGCATTAGACTCAATTTGCGGAGGGAGCAGCAGAGGAATGATGGGTAAATCTAAATAATAATAATTAAAAAGAAAATAGCTTCAGTCTGGTGTATAATACAAATATAGCCATTGGCTGCTTTCTCCTGAGAAAGGCGGGCAATAGAACCGGCTGCTGCAAAGAGACTGAAAAGGGAGGGAGACCAAACAAAGTCTCCCCTTGAGGCATATAACAAGTCTGGGCTGCACTTGCAGAGGTTAATACCAATAAGCGAAGCTAGAGCAACGTGAATAGAACCAGCAGCAACAATTCAGAAATGAGCCGAGAGTTATTATCGCGATAGCGACTCTTGGCCAAGATCAAAATTGCACGGAGGAAGCTGCAGAAACTGACGGGGGGAACAAGCGCAAGTTTTTTTAGTCTGTTTTTTTTGCCAGGTTCCCCATAAGACGAACGCAGAGGAGAGAGAAATCCGGTGGAGTATGAGAGGAGAAGCGCAGAGGTGAGCGGGCGGATGGTGACCCAGGTGCTTTCGGGGGAGCGGAGCGGTGCGGTGCGACGCGTGCCGGGGAAGGGGCGCTGCCGTGTAGCCCGGGATGAACTCTGGGGGAGTCCGCGTTTGGCTGCAGGGGGCTCCGTGAAAACGATGCTTGGTGCCAAATGCGCTCGCTAATGATTTATTAGGTTTAAATGCGATCCACTCGCTTGATATTTATTTAGGCATTTGATTGTCACTTTATGAAGATGCACTGAACATAACATGTATGCTCTCGCTGTATGGCATTTTACTCGAGCAGATGGATGCAAACGGACAGTACAGCATAATGAACATTAGAACGTGCTTTTGCGATGACTTTAAGTTTACTAACCTGTGAAAACGAAAAATCCCGATTCATTAATCAATAGGATCCAACCCAACTTCTTCTGGACTTATACCAAACATAATAACTATGGTCATATTCAACAGGATATCATGTTTGACAGCGCGCTCTTCTCCAGTGTGATGTGATTTTTTTTTAAAAAAAACCTGTGGTACATTTTCAAATTATCTTATGCAGAGAGATAGTTGAGGCTAAATGATGAACGTATAGGTATCAGCCCACAAAACCTCCCTAAATGATGCGAAATCTTATTTGCCTTTAAGGTAAATAAGTCAGTTAGGCCCAGCATTTGTGAAATATAAATAGATATAAATATAATTTAAATTTGCTAACACTTGAAGAATAACCCTACTTCTAGACTAATCTCTCTATATATTCATACTTTTTTTTTTCAAAACAATAATCAGATTATGTCCTTTTAATGCAGATTTTTCTTTGTTGCAATCATAGTCCGAAGGTCATAAAAATATACCACGATATTTCAGTCCTGATTAATGAATAGCTGTGTAATCCAGCAGTGTGGCTGTTTTATACTGAAACCTCCGCAGACTCCCCACAGGGTAGTTAAGTGATGCTTAATGAATTTACAGGTCCTGTGAAAAACCTCGCGACGATGCAAACTGGATGAGTGGCTGTTGAAAAATAGACAGATTGGATGTTTAATGATATTTATTAGCCCGCGGCATTTCTCTCGTTATATCCGCTTTGTTTGTGACAGCCTGGGGCACGAAGTGTGCAAATTGGGTTAGAATGAGGGCGCGGGGAGGGAATGCAGCTGGAGTCAGTCAGAGAGACGCTGTCTCATCACGCACATTTAGCGGAGGGAGGGGGCACCTTCGCTTTGATTTCAGAGCTAGAAATGCTACCTGTGAAGTGTGTTTGTGGGTGTGTGTGTTTCTGTGTGGCGGGGGGGATTCTCTCCCCATTTAGAGGGCCCCGGTTTGACAGTGCAGTAATTATAGTAATCCACCTCCTGGGAAAGCATTTATTTTCTGAGTGGGAGATGCCTTCGGGGGGGGGAACATGCGTGAGGTCAGGAAGGGCCAGGATAGGTGATGTGTGCCCTCCAGACGGACTGAGGGTCACTCTGGGTCACGCGTCTCCTGCTGAGAGGTTTACTTGTGGTCTCGCTGATGTTGTGGAAATGTGACCTTACTTTTTTTTTTTACCAGTTTGAATGGTATTTGTTCACAGAGAATGTTTCATCCACCAATTTTTTTGTGCTGTGACTTCCAGTAGTATGTATGTAATATGATGCTGTTTATTGCTGAATTAATAATAATAATAATCATAATAATAATAATAATTAGGTCCATTTACATAGCACCTTTCACAATCCCAAGGTCGCTTCAAAAATCAGTAATCGGTACAGGAGGAAGAGACAGAAGAGAAATGTTTAAGGAAAGGAAATGTCTTTAATTCAGATTTGAAGGAAGAGAAAGAAGATGAACTACTAAACTGTTCCATTATATTACATTTGTCCAGTATTGGTTAAGAGATTGGTGAAAATAGATAGATGTATTGACATCTGTACATGAGCAGTGAGCTGTAATACAGCATCATAAGAAAGCTACTTTAAAAAATCACAGATAACCATAAAATATTTTGTGAAATGCTAAGTATTAAAGTGGGACTTGACTTCGATAATCACATACGGCCGCAATGTCCTTTACCTCATTTTGGGTATGAGGCGTGTCTGCAGCAGCGCATGCGTTCGGACGTGTCGTGGTTCTGGGGGTCATCCGGTCAGCAGAGATGCCTGATTGGTCAGAGTTCCCCCTGGGTGAAAACACTGCTTATCCATCCAGCGTGGAATGCTCCTTTTATTATTAGGTGCTGTTAAGTCGGGGTCGACTGCTTGCCACCACAGTTAAACTGGCAATCTATAAAAACACATATAAATAACACATCAAAGAATACTGCAATGAAAGGGCAACACTTAGGCTCTCCAATGTTATCATTAAGAATTAAACTGAACACACAGAAGTAGATTTTACTGATGGTGTTGATATGTAATTTTGAGTGACTGCACTATGAAAACTGCTTTGAAAGATACTCCAAAAAGCAGTGGCCTTCTCAGAACTCATCTCTAATGGTGAGCTTTCAAAAGAATAGAAATTCTGCAGTACTAGATCAGTATTAACTGTGCCATCCCTAGACACCATCCCTGCACCCAGACAGGGTGTTACCTCCACTTACCTGGGCTCCCGAACTCAGGAAGCAACATGCAAAGTGACTAAGGTTTGGTGGATTCCCTGGACTAGCCCAGGTCTGCCAGGAAAGCTATTAGCAGACCTTGTTGGTTCAGAGTCCCATGGGATGGCAAAGGGATTTGTTAAGTATCACTGGGGTTGTGCTGTGCTCTGCAGGAGGGTGTCCTGCTCCCCGCGGCGCATTTCCCCATTGGCTGGTGTTTAGCTGGCCCGGAATGTGTGGTGGGGGGGTTGAGATGTCAGGGGGAGGGGGGCAACCTGCAGCTCCCTGACGTGGGCATGTTGAGACGGGCATGCCTGCTCGCTGCCTGCTGCTCACGTAGCGCTGAACTGCTTCTGGGCCCCCGCACTGCAGCTGCCGCCAGGATTAGGCCACTCTAAGGAACATGAAGATAGACATGAGGTACCGTTTAACTGCCTCTAACTAACGATCAAAAAACAAAAGTGGGGATTCTTAAGTAGGACCTATCAGAAGGGTAGAGCAGGAAATAATTAGCCGTTAAATAGGAATGGTGATCTTGATAACCAGATACACATCTTTACAATTCCCTTGGTCTCCTTTAGCAATTTCTTTACTCTTAAGTCACATTATTAGATGTCAGGTAGTGCAGATATTAAGGGGTTATAGAAGACTGACTTTATCGGTCCCTGGGGGAAATTCTGGAATTGAGAATTAGTGTGCAGTAAGTGCAATATCCAGCTGTCACAAAAAAAGGTGTAAGGTGTACAAGTAACCACTAGGGGGCAGAGTCTGCAGCAGCATTTAATTTATGCATCAGTGCGTAATTCCCATTAGGGTCTAAATCTGAATTTCAACCCTGATTATGACCCACCAGACTGGTGTTGTGTCACATTAAAGGAAAAAGTTCAAACCGGTCAGGGTATTCCCTGGGTACTGTGCTTTGCAGATGTGCTTAACTTCCCCACCGCTGATATGAAAAAGATGTAGAACCACCTTAGTCCTGGCAGAGCTGGTAATAGTATAAAAGTTACAACCGGGGCTGGCATGGTGGTGCAGTGGTTGGCGCTTTTGCCTCACAGCTCTGGGAGCAGGGTTTGAGTCTCTGGTCCAGCCAAACGGTACTGAAACGGTACAATACTAATGTGCTAAATCAGGGCAAATAGTTTTCTTAGTTAGAAAAAATGAACTGAAACTGTTTCAATTTTTTTGAAATTAACAAAACTATTTCCCCTGATTTGGCACCATGTAATACCAGCATTTAGAATTTTTTTTTATACTTTTATTTTGCGAATGGGTATTTAATCTGGCTAAAAGGAATTTGTTTCTTTAAGTTCAACGCCCACAACCCTGTACAGGACAAGCGGGTACAGAAAATGGATGGATGGATGGATGGAATTTATAATGATTAAACAAAAAAGATTGCAAGGAAATAGACAGGCATATGGGAAATGTACGCTGATTTATCCTCCTATGTATTTTAGATGACTGAGGAATGTGCGTAACGACTTCCTCGCTCCTCTGACGGATACCAGCTGCATTTCCTGTACAGCACACATCTGCATTACGCTCCTGCAGGGCCGGTCCTGTGCCGTCATCCTGCAGCTCCTGTAATCAGTCCTGACAAGGACTGCCTGCTCATTATCGCCATCTGTTATACCTTCAGCATCCACGCAGAACTCAGCTGCCAGGGAAGGTGGGCAGGAAAAGCCAGACTTAGCCTGGTCTCCACTGCATACGGGAGATGAGAGAGACTCTCTGCTGCAGCGACGGCCAAAGTTTTTCCATTTAATAGATTGTCGGCTCGTACTACTTGACATTTACTTGAAAGTTTTTTTTGTTTTGTTTTGTATTCTTGGGATGTGGGTTTTCAAACATGGCCTGTTATGTTTTATGCGCACCATCTGTGTTTGATTTTGGATGTCATGGCACTGTAGCAGTGATTAAAGTCTAAGGGATTAAAAATAGCTTAGTAAGTTAAATGACTCACTCCAGTTAACCCTCAAAGCTTAACTGGGTGCTTCTCTGGACCTTTCACCTGGTGTCCGGCTGTGGGCCCAGTCTGCACCGCGAAGGAGGGGGTCACGGGCGGTAGCATCGTCATGGAAACAGACGAAACTCTTACTTGCCAGGGAGAACACCCTGCTGTTAATGACTATAGAGAACCAAACCATGGATCGTCTGTGTGACTCCTTCATGTAATCATTTCTACAGTCAAAGATGGGGTTGGGGTTCTTAGGCAGAAGCAGGGTCTGTGTTCAAGTTCAAAGGTTATAAATTAAAAAGAAGTAAATACTGATTGAAGGGGAAGGTTTAGACTGGCGAGGAGTGTCTGTGTGCTGGCCCTCTCTTTGTGTCTCGGTCTCCAGGGGGCTGGTCGCTGCCGAGGCAGGGGACATGAGCAGGGATTAATTACAGGCACATTAACGTGTCAGGTGACCTGTTCAGGGCAGATCCCACTGAACTCGCAGCAGACGCGGCCAAGCGATTACTCCTCACCTTACTGGCTGCTCAGGTCCCACTAAAATGGGCGGCGAGGTGGAGGGGGGCTCTCAGTACACTGGGGGGCCCAGCGCCAGCCCATAATTCACGGCGGCCTGCCTGCTCTGCCCCTCTGTTCTGGGACTTCCCCGTTGCGTGTCGTGGCTGGAACTTTGCTGTCCCTCCCGATGCTCCCTTCCCTGCAGCCCGCACACCCTGTGCCCCATCTGCCCCCTGCATTCGCCCTCCCCCTCTGTAAGGATGGGCCTCTCCCCTCCTCACTTTGATGGCTGCGCCCCCAGTCCACCCCGATGTGACACAGCAGGGTGCATCAGGCAGCTTTGGTGCTGGCCCAGGAGCGACGCTCTTCCTTTTTTGTGCTGTGCAGTGATGGTTTGTCTCTGGTATTACTTAGGGAAAGAATGTGCATCTGATTTGTTTAATTCTCTCTGGCCCCTTCCTCTGCACCCCCCCCCCCAATCATGGGGACAGGTCACGCCCGTGCTGCTCGTATCTCCCACCCACTCTCTTTGGCTCCCTTGGCAGCCTGTGTCTCAGACTGTGGATCAGATGCCCCCCCCCGGCCTGCTTGCTTTGGGCTGCTAAATCCAGCAGGGATGTGGCCCTTCTGCTCGCCCCCCTTGTGTCGTGCCCCTTCTGTGTTCAAACCCCTTTAAAAGTTGCAGGCTTGTGTTTTTATGAGTGACTTTTCATCCATCCGCCAACCACTTGTACCCCGAGTGGGATTGTATAATAAATCGACCGGAAAATATTTTAAAACATTTTTTTTATCAGCAGTTAATCCCGAAGAAAGAATAAAAATCAAATAATTGCGTTTATTTTTAAAAAATCATTCATTTTTGATTCGAAAAATAGTTACAAAAATCCTTGAAATATTTATATTTTTATGTACTCTACAGAGGTGGAGATTTCAGGTCCAGAGAGTACAAATCCCGACCAAAAATAACTCAACTGGTTGGTAGAAACAAAATCTTAGTCTGGATTTTGAACTCTCTGGGCTTGAAATCTCCACCTCCGGTACACTACATTTTTTTTTAAGTAGATTAAATTAGATTAAAGCAAATACATTTGTTTGTTTATGTGTGTATAACAGTGACTCTGCCCCAGGGTCTTCTGATGTATGTATACAGCTGGGATGAGGCATCAGTTAGTTGATATTCACGTTAATAAGGACCTGCATGTCCTCATTTAAACATGGGCTGTGTGAGGAGGGTCACCAACCAGCTGGAAGGAGCTGTTAAGGGATCGTGGGATGGTGAGGGACAGAGGGATGTGTGAGCTGTCATGAGGAGCGGAGCTGGTGCCTGACGGCAGATATACGGATATAAGGAGACAAACATATTTAGTGAATAAGGAACTTCACTTGAAAGTTCTTGACACTTGAAAGTTGTAGTCAGATCCTGGTTGCAGAGCTGCTGTTAGAGCCTTAAGAAAGGGATCAAAATACAATGTTAGGTCTGATAAGTCAAATATATACAAATAAAATAAATAAAAATACTAAGGAAAATAACCCAGCTGAGGAACAGTTTTTATCCCACATCCATCACACTTCTGAACTTGCAGCACTGATCTCGAACATTTTGAAGCAATACCCCACATGTGCAATTTCCATATTTATGTGCATTAGTCCACTTGAAACTCTGCAAACTTACTTTCAAGCACCTTATTGTGTACATATCTTGTACATATATAGTGACTGTACATACTCTCCCATTCTATTTATGCCTTGAATCTATTTAATTGTAAATATACTGTGCATCTGCTGGCGTGTTCCAAACTAAATCTCATTGTACATAAAATGACAAAGCATCTATCTATCTATCTATCTATCTATCTATCTATCTATCTATCTATCTATCTATCTATCTATCTATTTATCTCTCTGAAATACAGGGATCATTCTGGGTCAGCCTTTGTTGTGGGCGTTGGGACCCAATTCAGAGCCATGATCGTCAGTCATGGTCGGTCGGCCAATCGCAGTGTGTTTTCAGGCCTATTGCAAAATAATTAATGGATAATTCTTTATTGCTTTATTGTATTGGTGGCCAACTGATTGATCACAATTGGCAAAATATAGGCCCCCAGGGCTGCGGACAGGTCGCAAATGCAAACATTTACTGAGAGTGTGTGAGTTAAAATTTCATGTGGTCCCATATGTGTGGTTGTATGATACACATCAGGATGTTTTGCTCCGGGACGTGTACTGCGTGTACTGCGTGTACTGTGTGTACTGCGTGATCGAAAGTTTTTTTTCTTCTTTCTTGGCTCAGTGTGTCTTTTTTTTTGCTGAGTGGGAGTATGCAGGTACAGTGCCCCCCCCCACAATTATTAGCACCCCTTGTAATGATTTGTAAAAAGGGTCAGAAAATCTTTTGGTGAAGTAGCTTCTCATTTCTCACGTTGAAAAAATGAGAAAAATCCAGCCTTTCATTAAATGTAGGTTTGCTTTTTTTTGACTGCTTATGACATAATCATACCTTAAGGTCAAAAGGCTTCATTAAGGAACCTTGACAAGTGTAATGGTTCTTTAAAAACCCTTCAGGCGCATATTAATGATATATCCAGGATAAAGTACATGACAAACCATTTGAGGATTACCATAGATGTATGATAGATGCTCTTAATCTTTAAGTACTAACCCTAAACCAGACTATTGCATTTCTCTATCATTCATAGAGCAGTATGGTGACTACAGTGTAGTACAGTGTTGCTTTCTGTCTCAGTGGTTTGGGTTCAAATTCTGCCTTTACTCCATGTCGGTGGAGCTTGCATGTTCCCCATATATTACACTGTTTTCCTCAAGAACCTTTCTTGACCTCTAGCAGTTCAAAAAGATGTGGCTGAGGCAAATTGGTACCTTAAAATTGTCCATGTTTCCTTGGAGAAGCTACCTCTCCTGTTCTGTGGTTAGAAGATGGATGGATGGGTGATACTGGTATTGATCCAAGGCATTTTGTTTTCTGATGAACACTTTTATAATTATTTTTATAAACCTTTCTTTAAAATAAAAGGAATTTGATCCGCTCTGAGCCTGTAAACCTGAAAAGGGCATGAGCTCCAAATAGCCGGTCCTCACACCAGTACTGGTCCGTTTTGGGGGTTTCTGCAGATCGGTTGGTTAATTTCCAAGAATAAACGGTATATTTTCTTTTCTCTTGTTTGCACATCCTGCTCGCCTATGAACAAAAAATGGAGGCAGTTAAAAGTTATGAAGTTGCCAAGCAGTCGCCCAGCAATCTACTGGTCTGTGACTATTTTTCTGTGACATAAACTGGTCCTTGAATATGGAAAGGTTGGGATCCCCTCCTCCAGGGAGTGTACTGCCCCCCCCCCCCAGTTTGACCTGAAGGCTGGGGGATCGGGGATGCCGCCCACACGAGGCTTCCTGCCGGAACAGTCTGTACCACAGTCCTGGTTCTCATCCCTGCCGGGTAATTGCTCATCTTATCCAGACATGAGGAAATGCGTCCATTATGATCTGGTCCAGGTGTGTTCCGCTGTGTGGGACTGATCCCCCTCTGAGTCAGCACCTGTTTATTTGCACTGTTTAATCAGGTCACAGCTGGAATTAGACATTTTGAAGTAGATCGTCTCATTTTTAGAAGCCTAGTGCCAGCAGAAGGAACTTCTGCCTCTTTCCTGCACTACATTACATTACATAAGGTAGGATGTGCGATATTAATGCAAAACACATTTTTGTCAGATTCAGCCAACGTCTCCTCACAGCCTGCTAGCTGTCTATTCCGTGTGTCCCCTGAAATAATTCCGGGTGTTTCTATGCAGCCCTGACTGCACTGAGCCACCCAACGCTGTTCCTGTCAGTCAGCAGCAGGGGGCCTCACGCTCATGCACTTTGAGTTGCAGCTGTGTAGAAACAGTGTTTTAAGAAATAAAATCTCCTATCAACTTTACTTTCTTGACCTCAGTAATGAATTGCTGGTTAAAAACTGAGTTTTTATTCACCCACTTTCCTAAAATTGATGGCTCAGGCGGTTTTACAGAATACCGCGGTATTTTGGGCATATCGTGGTATTGCTCTTAGGCAAAAATGTTTCATGGGGAGCCGCCTTATTCACCAAATCCGAACTCCAATATTTCAAAATACCAGAATACTGCTGCTTTTGAAAATACCGTCAAAATAACATACACAAGCATGACAAATTAGATACCGCCAAAGCCTACCTGTGACTCTCCATTGTGGATTCTTCAGAATCCCGCTGCGATTAGATGTTCACCTTTAGGACACTTAGTGGCTGTATAGTACACAAGTGCCTTTTTATATTAAACATATCATTCCAGGCAGAATTATCTTCCTGAAATTTACCTTTGTACTTTTTCGTGTTTGTTTGTCTGTGTACATTGCAGTTCTCTACAGACCATTTTTTTGGGATAAATTAAGCTGTCTACTGTTACGGGGTATCAAATGCTGCGTGACTGAAGTAAAACACATCAGAGAACAGGAACTGTGTCATTTTGAAAGAACCAACATTTTATGAATATGTCCCAGATTTCATCCATCCATCCATGTAACTGCTTATCTGATTGAGGGTCGCAGGGGGTCTGGAGCCTATGGGCACAAGGCAGGGAATAACCCAGGATGGGGTACCAACCCATCACAGGGTACATTCACACACACCCACAGACAATGTGGTAACTCTAATTAACCTCAACATAGTTTTTGGACTATGGGGGGGAACTGGAGTACCTGGAGGAAGCCCCATGATGACACATGGAGAACATGCAAACTCTGCACACATGGAGAACATGCAAACTCTGCACACATGGAGAACATGCAAACTCTGCACACATGGAACCCTGGCGGAGACTTGAACCCGAGTCCCAGAGGTGTGAAGCAACAGTGCTAGACACTGCACCCCCCTTACATCCTCAGTTGTCTGACTGAATCAGATTTAACACCATATTTTTTTAACCAGTCCCGACACAGATATGCACATTCGTGATAATGATCATTTTGGCAGGCCTTTGCCCCGCCCCTGTTTCAGATGCAGCCTGAAGTCTCCGTGCTGTGAAGAGTGTGTTTGTGTGTCGGGGTGGAGGTCCAACACGCGAGGGGAGATTTGTGTCTGTGCTCCGCAGGCACTCTCCGACCCCCACGACTACGATGTAGTGCTGAATGAAGTTATCCTCAGAGAGCCATTGCTCAGCTCATTGAATAATGTTTTTAGTGTGACCCTGCCTGGCGTGTGGCATTGGTAATTATTTTATATGTGGCTGTCTCATGTCTTGTGGAAAGAGATTTCAGTGAGGCTGATGATGGATGGTGATGACATTCTACGTCCTGGGGGGGGGGGGGGTGGCAGAGTTGCAGTGAAATGACAGGTTTCCGGGACATTCCGCCTCGCTTGCAGGTGTCAGGTAACTGGGAGAGGTGGGATGTCTGAAATAATCAAAGTATGTGTAACTGGAAGAGAAATCAGATTAGATGTTGGTGTGGAGTTACGCAGTGTGAACTTTGAAAAAAAGATTCTGTGTACATTTTGTGGGTGATGCTTTGATGTGGAGTCTGCACCATCTCCCTGAGTTTGGCCAGATTTCTCCTGGACACTGTGGTTTCCTTAAACAGTACAAAAAATGCAATTTAGGTGACTTTGTATCTTTAAAATGCCACAGTGCATGCATGTGTGCGTGCGTGTGTGCGTGCGTGTGTGCGTGCCTATGTGTGCTCTGTGATGGACTGGCATCATGTCCTTGGTGTTCTAAGCCATGTGCTATGCCACCAGGGGATGGTGCCAGGTTTACTGTGACCCAGTGTGGATGGATGGATGGAATATATGGTTTTCACTGTGTGTAACTTTGCAGTTCACGGTGAGGTCTGGTTCTATCTTACACCTGACCAGGATAAACATGAAGATGAAGTTGTAAACTGTGAACCGGGGGCTGCTTTCGAAACTCACTGTGATGCCATTTTAAACTCCAGCTGTTCCTCCTTCTTAACTTCGCCTCCTTAATGTCAGCTGAAAGTCAAATGCTGTTTAAATGCTGTTCGTTCTGACACACTTTGCCCTCTGGTATAACTTTTAGTCCAGGTTATGGAGGCAGATAAGAGATTTGGACGGTTATCGGTGTATCTGTCTGTTTGTTTGTCCGTTCAGTAACTCCTTGTGCATTCTGTGCGACATTAAATCAGACCGGCGTGTGTTTTCAGGACGGCACATAATCGGATGCGGCTCTGCGGCTTGTGAGTGCTCTGGGTGTTAAACGGCATTCCCGCTGTGTCCCTCTGTGCTGTCCGGACGTGAAGATGAGGAGCTGGCTGGTCCTGTTGGCTGCATTGTCGCCATTCCTCCCCCAGGCTTCTGCTCAAGGTACCCCTGGTGGCAGGTAGCTTGTGGGAAGGCCCTGTGCCTGCAGGAGCTGGCGGTCGCTAACTGCTAACTTTGGTACAGAAGGCAGTTTATGTGAAGAATGTTCTTATTCACACTGTTGGTTTTGTCTCACACGAGACTGCAGTAGATTTTTCGTAGAATGAAATTATCGCCTGATTCACCCAAACCTTTGTGACTAAAGAACACACTGTGCCTCTATGAATTTAATTTCTTCTTTGCTCTCCCTGTTTCTTCTTTTTGCAATATCTGCCTGTACCCCTTTCCCTAAAATCCCTCCCACCCCCCTGGCTTAATCCCCTTTGCCCCCCTCCCATTTCGTGTTTCTGCTTACCTCCTCCTTTGCTCCCCTTCCCCTGTACCCGCCTCCCCCGCCCCCCGTCCTCAGGGCGCTGTAAGAATGTCCTCGCGGCTGACATCGTGTTCCTGCTGGACGGCTCCTCCAGCATCGGGCGGTCCAACTTTGCGCAGATCAGGAGTTTCATGGCGGGCATCGTGAGGGCCTTCGTCGACGCCGTGGGGCCCAGTGCCGTCCGATTCGGCACCGTGCAGTACAGTGACACGTCTAGGTCGGGACCCTTATGTTAGTGTGCGTGCGTCTCTGTGTTATGTATAAATGTACTTGTTTTTGTCTGTTTGTATGCATGTCTCTATGTCAGCCCTTGGTCTTTTTCCGGATGTAGACTCTTTATGAAACACTATTGATTGATTTTGTGTTGAGTGCTTTGGGCCTTCCAGGAAAGGCGCTATATAAAAATTATTAGAATGGGATGCTCTTGTCCTGTGAAGTTAATTGACTCTTTGTGTCACTGTCCGCCATGTGACCCCCCCCCCAGAGTGGAGTTCACCTTTGACACTTACACCAACGGCTCCGAGCTGATCAGCGCTGTGGAGAACCTCAACTACAAGGGTGGCAACACCCGCACCGGTTCCGGCCTCAAGTTCGTCGCTGACAACTTCTTCAGTCCGCCCACCGTGCGCGACTTCCCTAAGGTGGGGGGGCGGGCATCACGGGCTGCTCCGGGGGTCACCTCAGCGGCTGGGGCTTTGGCACACTGTCGCCTGAGGGCTCAACCCCCATTCCCCATTTTTTTAGATCACCATCTTGATCACTGATGGGAAGTCCCAGGACAGCGTGAGGGAGCCTGCGCAGAAGCTTCGTAACCTGGGGGTCAAGATGTTCGCCGTGGGTGAGTTCCTGCCGTAGTGTCACCTCTGAAAGCACTACTTTAGCAGACACTTTTCTCCAAAGCAGCATGGGGGCCATTCCGTAATGCATTGATCAATTCCAATCCAAATCAGGAAATGGAACTGGAGTTGGGATTGGATTAAAAAAAAAAACTACGGGGAACAGAATTGGAGTTGAATTCAAATTTCAGGGAGATTTAAATTCCAACTACATGGCCGAACCCTGATCCAAAGCGACGTACAAGTGAGGCACGTAGGACATTAGAAAACATACATGTTGTTGAGGAGTCGACTAGGCATTACTGCAGCTAAGCTGATCTTCCAGTGAATGCCCAGGTACAAAGGTAAGAAACATAGGAGAAGGAACTACACAACATCCTCCAAACAAAGGAAGAACCTAATAAGACAATTCAATGACCAGAAGTGGAACATTAAGAACATTCCGGGAACGTAGAAGGCCATCAGGATAATAGAAGAGTATAGCGGCAATAGGAGTCCAACCAGCAGAATGTTAAAACCTGCCCCTGTCTCACGGGGCTTTTAGGCAGCGTCTCGTTGCATGTGCACACTTACAGGAGTGTGTTTGTGCGTCTCCATGACGACCGTTCCCGCGTCCTTTTCCTCTCAGGTATAAAAAACGCAGACCAGGCGGAGCTGAATGTGGTGGCCTCCAAGCCCGAGAGTAACTTCTCCTTCTTCGTGGGGGATTTCAGGATTCTGGGCACGTTGCTGCCCCTGGTGACTCCTCGCGTCTGTGAAAGCTCGGGAGGAGTCTACACCAACGATGGTACTTCTCATCACACTCACTGATGTGATGGATTCTGTAAAATAAGGTTGTCGCTCTCACACCTTCTCCCGTCTCTCTGTCTCTCTGTCTCTTTCCTTCTGTCTTTGTCCAAAGTGTTCTCCGGTCCCTCTAACCTACATTTCTCAGATGAGACCTCTGATTCGCTGAGAGTCCGCTGGACTCCAGCAGGAGGCCCCGTGAGTGGTTACATTGTGCAGTACACGCCCCTCTCTGGATTAGGGAATCCAATCACTGCTGAGCGGCAGCAGGTAAGCCAATCAAAATAACATGTTAATCACATTGCAGGATGTTATTGGTGTTTTAAATAGCAGAAAACTATATTTGTCAATTTGCTATATTTATAAACATGTAAATCTGCAGTTTAATACAAGTGCACCTTGACTGACAGGAAACAGTGGGGGCGGAGCACAGGAGTTACATCGCACGCAACCTGAAGTCAGGCAGCGAGTACCTGGTGATGGTGATCGCCCAGTACCCCAACAGTATTGGGGAGTCCGTCTCTGGCAAGGCCACGACCAGTGAGTGGTGCCAGGAAGGGGGGCGAAGAGTTATAAAGAAGACACTGGGGGGGTTATTTTGATTCATTATGGTCAGGGCTGTCAAAGTGAATGCATTAGTGTCACTTTTCAAGTCGTAATGTGTTAATATTTCTTTGATTGGGTTATTGCATACATTAATTTTGAAACTGCAGTGGGAAAGCGAATAATATGAGTAAATATTTTTAATTGAAACTTATAATGTTCCTTCCTGGTTTAAACAACCCGAGAGCTTTTGTTCGTGCCATTATACAGAATCCCAGAATTCACAGCTACGACAGAAACACTCAGTTAGCGTCTCACGGGACGTTGATGGAGGGCAAAGGGGAAGAATCTTTGTTACTTGGTTCATTTCATTCTAAAGAATTGCCAGATGGCTCAGAGGTTAAAAATATTGTGAAATATTTGGTTTTATTTAATATCTTAAAATGTGGATCTTTCCAGTAATTAAGTGGCTCTTTTAATCGTTGTTAGGCTTTTGTTTTTAGACCCATTTGCCAAATAGGTTTCAGATTTAAATCGTCCTTTTGTTCCTAAACATGTCACTAACAGAACAAAAACGTCTGTAAGTGCAGTTTTTTCTCAGCCAAGTACTTGCCCCCCCCAGACAGGCCACATTTCTATTCCCTCCCAGTCAATCAAGACACCAAATACCTGGTACAGGATCCCTGGGAGCTGGAAGGGAGCTAAAATATGCACTGTCTGGGGTCCCTGAGGTCTGGGTTGAGACGCACTGAGTTAGTGGACATTGTGAAAAGCCTTTATGATGTAGCTGCTTTATTTGACCAATACAACACTGATCTAGGCCTGTTAATACAAAAGAGAAATAAAAAATGCAATATCCATTAGTCCCATTAAAATTTAAAACCAAGGATAAGCAATGTAGCAGCAATTAAATACACCAAAACAACATCAGTTTTCCGTAAATCAAGTAAATCAAACAATCCGTCTAAATTTCAATTTTAAATGTTAACGGTAAGGATTCTGTACTTTGTGCATTCTGTTGTCTGTCTGCACTCTGTGGCAACTAATTCTTACAATCACTGTTCTGTATTGAAATCGAGGAGAGTCGACATGACTATGCTGTGTGAAATGCTTCCACAGTTTGGAGGTTTTTGCTTTTGAAGCTACCATCGCACTTTGGTTAACTTCTCTCTAATGAGAGGTTTATCAAAACATTTCGAGAAACACACGTGATGATGTCAGCAACTAATCGACTATTAAATTATCTGGCAACTAATTTGGTCATCGATTTTAGTCGACTAAGTCGATTAATCATTGCACCTCTAGTACTGACCTGTCACTCTCACACTCCCCTTGTCTCCCCACTTCCCAGAGCCTCTTCCCAGTGTGTCAAACCTGCGTGAGGTCCAGGCAGGATTCTTCTCCCTGTCCGTCGCCTGGGATGCCCCTTCTTCCCGCGTCCAGGGCTACAGGATCACCTACGGGCCCATAGGTCAGCAAGGCCGTCCACTCCATCAGCTCTTAAATTAAACCACGCTGCTGTCTCTCTAATACATTGCGGGAACATGACAAGATACATAACATGATGCCCTGATGTAACAGAAATATTACTCCAGGCCATGACAGGTGAGAAAAGATCCTTTGTGTGGGGGACTGTTTCCTGGTACTTGCTGGTTAGTTGTGTTTTTGAGGGCAAAAGCTGCCGTGGACACGCATGTGCTAGTTGGGCGTTAACTTTCATTGCACAAAAATGAATGAGCTGAAACAAAGGTTAATCCATTTTGTGCCAGGAGAGGTTGATTGTACAGGATTATTATTTTTAAACTCTCAACTTCACACAGTTAAGAAAGGACTGTAAAGGGCTAGATGGCGGACAGCCCGTTCCAACTGGGATGCCTGGATCTGCTAGAGTGCCAGCGAACTGTAAAGCAGCTATTAAATAATGACTGCTGGCAGGGTGGGCAGCCGGAGAGCAGGCAGGGACAGGGAGAAAGATGGAGGAAGAAGTGGGGAGACGGAGAAGGCACCAGCTTAGAGAGCGGGGCATTGTGGGAAGGGGCGCCATGTGTGTGTTGCCTCACACCCCTGGAGTTGGGGGCTTTGGATCTCACTTACGTGTGCGGTTTGCGTGGTCTTCCTGTGTTCTGCAGATTTCCCTCAATTGCTCATTCCGTGTGTGTGTGTGTGTGTGTGTTTAGTCGGCAATGCTTTGGCATCCCACCCTGGGTGTGCTCCAGCCTTGGGCTGTTTCAGATTAACTTTGTTAGATGTAACTTCTCAAATAAAGCACTAAAATAAAGCTGTCTGTGATCTCCCTGCCTCCCATCTGAGATGTGACATTTCCAGGCAAATATCAGTTTCCTTGTCTCTGTCTAAGTAAAAATGGTGCAAACGCAGTCTGTGTGTCGTTAAGGTAACTCCTTCAATCTTTCGGAGACACTTCTGGCTCTCTAACATGCCCCCCAGTCCCTGCTAACACCACGCCCTCCAGACTCTACTAATGCCACACCCCCCAGACCCTGATAATGCCACACCCTCCCAGGGCATGCTAGCACTATGCCCCGCCCAGACCCAACTAATGCCATGCCCCCCCAGACCCTGCTAACACCACCCCCCCCCACCCCCACCTGCCCTGTTTTTTTTCCTGCTGCCCGGGGCTAAGGTGGTGTCTGACACATACACATACAGGAGCTGCCAGGTACGCATAGATATACAGTCAGACACAGACTTCCTGACATGGAGTTTTCTCCATTGCAAATAAAGTGACTCGTGTTTAATGGCATTACCTGAACTGGGAATTCAGTGACAGGAGTGACAGAAAGAAGCAGGGAAAACTCAAAAGGCAGGAAATGAAAAGCTGGCAGAAACAAAAACAGGGACAGAGAGAGAGAGAGGCAGGCAGAATTTTAATCAGTTTTAATTGCTGTAATGGTGGCAGTGTGCGTGTGTCTGTGTGTCTGTGTGTCTGTGTGCTTGTTCTGATTCCAGGTGTGTTCCTGTCTGCCCGGGTGAAATCACTTCCTCGTCTCCTGTTCTCTGTCTTTTGACCGTGGACACATCACATCGTGGGAAATAATCATTATAGCGCCATTCATGTGCTCAGACACTAAACCTGCAGACAGGAGTCCAGTGCGCACTGTGCACTGCGCCTGCTCCTCTTCACATCGCCTTTGCGTGTGCTTATTATCCAACTTGATTAACAATTTAAGAGAATATGCATTTCAAAATAGAAAATGTTACAACTCATAACAGAAGAGCTTTTAATATTAACATTATCTAACTAGCTAGCTAGCATAACTGACTTGCTGGGATCAGTCCTCTAAATCAGTGAGACGACATGCTTCCTCTTTAGATGCTAGACCATAGAGGATATGCTCCCATGCCAGCTAAGGTCAGCTTTACAAACTGAGCAACTGACAACCTTTTTTCGGACTTTAGTGTGAAATGCTTCCACAGTCTGGAGGTTTTTGCTTTTGAAGCTATCATCGCACTTTGGTTAACTTCTTTCTAATGAGAGGTTTATCAAAACATTTCGAGAAACACACGTGATGATGTCAGCAACTAATCGACTATTAAATTATCTGGCAACTAATTTGGTCATCGATTTTAGTCACTGCACTGTGCACTGCGCCTGCTCCTCTTCACATCGCCTTTGCGTGTGCTTCCCGGTTCCCACCTCTCCAGCGCCTCCTGTCTGCCTGATGTCATCCTAAATCCCAGCCTCCGCACTTGTCGCCCTGCCTGCAGGAGTGCAGGCGTCCCGCTTGGTGGAGCAGTCCCTGTCCGCAGACTCCACCTCGGTGACCCTGGAGGGCCTGCAGCCCGACACGGACTACGTCCTCAACCTGTACCCACTCTTCCCCCGCAATTCTGGTTCCCCTGCCACCCTCACCTCTCGGACCCGTGAGTACTGGCCCTCCGCACCCCTTACCGCTGCCGGATCTGGTCATTGTTGAACCCAGAGAAGTCAAACAGCACAGAGGGGAGAGAAAATACCCAGCCAGTGTGTGACTGGTTCTCAGCTTCAGATTGATGGTGAATGATGTACTTCACTGCCATTTCTTCAACAAGAAAGCCAGGATGGCTGTCATTCACCCCCACTTAGACGTGTGTACAAATGAATAGCAATGAACCATGAACCTTTAACCTTTCATCTGTTTACTAAAGAAATGTTTCACTGTAAAGGAGGTCACATCCCACTGTTTCAGTGTCAGCAGCACTTCTCTGCTGCCCAGTGCCTCCCGTGACGACTTTCCGATGACCGGTGATGGTTTGCGGGCCGCTGACTGGGCCGTCTGTCTGTGTGTCCTTCCCCAGTGCGCCTGGAAGCTGTGCAGCACCTCACAGTGAAGACCGTGTCGGAACACAGCGTCCAGGTCGAGTGGAGAGGAGTGGGCGGAGCCAGGGCCTACCGCCTGGTATGGGGGCCATTCACGGGTGAGCGACATCTCTACCACAACCCGTAGGTGGTGCTAGAGGGGGATGGGAAGTCTGGAAAAGGGTCCAAACACTCGCAATCCTCCTCCTCCTGCTGTTTTCTCCCTCCTCATTTCCCCCCTCCGTCGGTGTTCAGGTCACAGAGTGGAGAGCCTGGAGGTGCCCGGGGACAGTGAGTCCCACACCCTGTCTGGCCTGCAGCCCGACAGCGAGTACATCGTCACCATCCTCCCTCTGTACGAAGGCACCGAGGGCCCGGCAGCCACAACCCGCTTCAAGATAGGTATGCTGGGCTCTCTGCGGACAGGGGCTCGGAGGAAGACGCCACACACAGCCGCATGTCAAATAAGATCACATCTCTTTATTTGCCACATCACTTTACACCCTTGTGCAAATTAATATAAACAAGTTGTCACGTTCGATTGAAACATACATGGATGGCTGAAGCACAGTCATACCACTAAACTCTAACCCCACCGAGCAGGCCTGCCAATCTCTGGGCACAGTGCCTCCGCTGTCCATCCACCCAGCTCTAACCCCACCCAAGCAGGCCTGCCAGTCTGTATCTGATGATATTGTTGATAATGTGAATAGGTTCACTAAGTTCAGGATTTCTGATTCTGATGCGATTGTGTGCACGAATGCTGACGCATATACAGACATGCATTCATACACACAAATACGTGTGAAGTGCAGACACACCCTGTCACACACGAATATAAACAGGCACGGTCACGCAAAGTTATACCGACATCAGCACAAAAATAGTACAAGAATAAAAGAACATATGTTATATGAAACTCTGTTCTGCACAATGTGTGTCTGGCGTATTGGCACAATTTGGTCGAGAATAGGGGTTTAGAAGCTAAGACGTGTTTTATGTTTGTGGGGGCAGTATGTTTTTTTGTTTTAATTACTGCAAGGCTGTTTTCTCTCATCTGACATTATTTTCTTCTGAGTGAAACACTTTGTCTCAGGATCTTCTGAAGTGGTTAAATATAGCTACTGGGGGAATGCTTTTGAAAATATTTCTCAGCCAAGTTCTTGGTAAAGGGAGTAAAGAGGAAGGCGGGGAGGGTTTGAGACTGAGGGTGAGTGAGGAGATCGTATTCAGTTTCCTTAACTTTTTATGAGGACAGATTTAGCCTAAGAGGTGTGAGTAGCTAATGTCGGCTCCTGATTTGTCTACGGATGTTTCGAAACTGGGGTTCTTTCTTCACACTATGTTCTGCAGACCTCAAGGGATGCTGGACCCTCGGTATAGTTCCAGTTGAGTTTACACTTGAAAAATGTACCCAAATGTCAAACCCATAAAATCAATGACTCAGGAAAAAAATTAAGTAAATGTTTCTCATCATATACTGTGTTTGGTAATCGCTCTTGAATGAAATGTCTTTTCACCAGAAGCATACAACTGTGTGTGTATGATGGCCGTTCCCGTCTCGGATCAGACGGGATGTGTTGGGAATCCTGCAGACAGCGTGGGCGTCGCATGGTGCATGTTCTCCTCTCTTTGATTTCTGGGGCAGGGCGCAGGCACAGCTGCAGGAAATCACTCTCAGAATGACTCATCATCTGAAGCAGAAACAAGTTCTTACTTGGAATTTAAATTGTCATTCAACTGGACAGTTGGTCCAACTCAAGACAAAATGTGAATCTCCTCCAGCTTCCTGCAGCCCAAAACCAGCCCTGGGGGCTTAGTGTAAGTGTGACAGGCATCCCAGGTGCTGGATTTAATGCAGCAAATACCGACAGACGTAGGCTGATATTATTAGGAGACGGTATGTTTTTCATATGCTACGTGTCTGCAGAGTGAATTGCTGGTCAGGAAGCTGTCTGAATGTGTGGCTTAAGAGGTTTATGTATGGGTGGAAACCTGTATTCTCTTTGTTGATAGAATAGAATTCTTTATTGTCATTGAGCAGGTAGCAAGTACAATGAAATTTCAGTCTTCACGTGTTCCATCTTGTTCTACAATGAGACACGCACACATGTACAGGTTAGGGAGAAGCTTGGGTTAAGAGACAAGTGTTAGCCATTTATGCAGCGGCCCTGGAACAATTGGGATTAAAGGCTTTGATTAAGGGCCCAACGGTGAAATGATTACTCTGCAGGCCATGAGATTTGAACCCGCAGCCTTCTGGACGTGTACGAAGACTCCTATCCCGCAGAGGCAGAGAGCTGTTCAAAACAGTACGGTTTAAAATTGTAAGGCAAATCATGCGCCGAACCTTAAATAATGTGTTTAATTTCTTCCAGAGACTACTGAACAGCAGGTTCTGAGGTGGACCACCAACGGGCCTAATTCTATCCTCCTGACCTGGAAGCTTATTCGCTCTGCCCAAGGATACCGCCTGGAATGGAGAGAAGCGGATGGTGAGACCCTTACTCTCATGCTTTTCCTTTTTGGTCTATGCTTGTGGTTCATTCCCTGCTGTTGTCTTTGCTATCAACAGGGGGCAGAATACAGAGCCGCTCTTTCCCCAGGGGCACCAGTAGCCACGACCTGACGGGACTGCAGCCGGGTACTGAGTACCTGATCACTCTCTACACATTGTACGAGGGTCGTGAGGAAGCTACACCTGTGTCCACTTTCCCCATAGGTGCGTTGGAAATTTGTGGAGACAATTGTGAAGGACTGACTTAATGGCTCAGGTAACCCCCATGGAGGGGGCGGAGTTTATACAGGAAGTGACATTCAGTGGCCAGTGACCGCCTATGTGTATGTTGCTTCTGTAATCCAATCTGTGTTTGCAGGTGATCCATCAGTGGGCCGCGTGTCCAACCTCCGTGTGATTGAGACTCGGGGCAGCACCGTCCGACTGGGCTGGACTGGAGTCACAGGGGCCACCCAGTATCATGTTGTGATTCATAACACTAAAAGTGAGATCCTCAGGAAGGACCGTAGACAGCTATCCAAACATCCAGACCATAATTTGTCCACTCATCTCCTCACAGCTTTCTTAAGCACACATTCACTTGGCATTTCCGTATAATCGTAAGAACAATTTGATGAATAAGACGAATAAGTTATTTTGCCTTTACAGACGCTCCTCTACTTATGAACGAGTTACGTTTCGAATGGCCGTTCGTAACTTGAAATGTTCATAAGTCGTTATTCAACATCATTTTAAAGGTATATGCAAGTACTAAGAACTAGGATTCTGGGAGTACTAGGCGGAACTGGTACGCAGAAAAAAAATTGATGTTGCGGACAGGAAACGGGAGCCCAACGAACACAATATGGACTTAAAGTCCTCTTCGTTCGTAAGTCTGAAAGTTCGTAAGTTGAAAGTTCGTAAGTAGAGGAGCATCTATATATTCTAATCTCTGACGATAGCCATGTGATCAGCAGGTGGCACACACTTCACATGAATCTACACAGAGCCCTGACAGGCCTGACAGCTCAAGCTGACGATTCTGCTATCTGTAGGTCACCAGTTGTTAAAATCACTTAATTGACAGCTAGTCTCTGCCGAAACAGCTGGAACTGAGGAATCCCGAGATGTACCTGGCGACCAGACCACTCTTGATCTGCACAATGTGCTTGATGGCGTGTCTTACGACATCCAGGTGACAGCGGTGGTTGGTGACACTGAGGGGGAGCCGGTGTCCTTCACCATTAAAGCAGGTGCGGGGGCTGTCTCTGTATCACAGCATGCAATCCTAACGGCAGCCACCAGGGTGGGCTAGTCTTGGGTACTTCAAGGTGGTTTGCTTTGTGTGTGTATGAGTGTGTGTGCATGTTTGAACTCTATACCGATGCGTTAGAACACTTGGGGCTGTTGTGTTCAAACTAGCCCACAATAGGCTTAGAATGGAGACATGATCATTGAGATGGTTAGACGTGGAAGGAGAGACAGAACAGCCAGAATTCCATTAGTCATTAGCTGTAAAATTAATGAAAGTCTTTGGTAGAACAGGACTTTTGCTGATGAATTGGTATGTACTGCAGGGATCACATGCAGGGTGTCTCCTGCTTTGTGTTTGGTGTATTCTGGGATTAGCTTTAGGTTCACCATGGCTATACCAGATGAACAGTCATGGAGGATGGATGGATAGATGGACGGACTGACACTGCCCTATCTTTCTTCATTATTTCGAATGCTAACATTTGTTTGTGGGCAGAGCAAGCTTTGGGACAAGTGACCAACCTGCGGGTCACTAACGTCAATAGCCGAAGAATCAGGATTGCCTGGACGGGGGTTGCTGGGGCAACAGGATACAGGGTAACATGGAAACAAGGCAATGGTACGTTGTTAAGCTCAAGAGTTTCCCATGAGAGATTTGAGTTTCCATATCCACGATAATATTATGTGACCCACTTGATTTGTGAATGTTTGAACCAGCGCTGGAGCAGTCAAGGGTGCTGGGACCTGACTCCAGCACCTTCACTGTGGAGGGGCTGCAGCCAGACGAGGCATTGGCTGTGAGCGTCGTCCCCATCTCCGGCCAGCGCACAGGGGTAGCCGCTTCAGTCTCAACCAGGACCAACCCTGTCTCAGGCACCATCACTGGGCTACGAGTTCTGGCCAGCTTTGCTAACAGGATCCTTCTGACCTGGAACCCAGTGTCCAGGGCCACTGGTTACAAGATCACTTGGTTCCGTGATGATGGTATGCATACCGTTTACAGTACTGGCGGTCTCTGTTGATGCTCAAGAGTAGATGGCGACTGTTTGGTGTTTTAAAGACGATAAACATGCATTTTTCTTGATTTTTGCGAGCAGCTATAGCTAATCCATGCTCTTCTCATTCTTCTGCCTTTTTGGTCTTTCACCCGCCATGTGGACAGGCACGGAGTCCTCACACGTGGTGGGAAATGATGTCACTTCCTTCACAATTGAAGGGCTCCAAGAAATCACTGCTTACCGAGTATCTGTCTCTGCCCTGGTTGGCTCCAGGGAGTTGGCCAGCTCAACCTTGAACGTGAAAACAGGTACGGCCCCACTGGTGCTGCCCAAGTTCACGCCTGCCTGGGCCTACTGACAGCAGGCTCACTTGCTGTTGGTCTGTCTTCTTTCCTTCAGACTCAGCCAAGGTTTCAGTGGGAACAGTGACTAATTTACGGGTACAGGAGCCCCATGGGGAGGTTATGAGAGTTTTGTGGGTTGGTGTCCAGGGTGCGACGGCATACAGGGTGATTTGGAGACGCACTGATGGTAAGTGGCCGGCCGGCTATGGTCCATTTGATGGTTCAGTAGCTCATGACCGTATTCGGGTATCTTCTTGTAAACTCGGTACCTATCCAGACTGTGTGGTTTGAATGGACCGTTTGGCTGGATGTGCTTGTTTTGTGTCATCTGTCCTCCCCAGGAGGTGCAGTGCAGAGTCAGGTGGTGGGGGGTCATGTCACAGAGGTGGATCTGGAAAAACTGGACCAGGGAGCACAGTACGAAGTACAGGTGGTGGCACTGGTCCAGAATCGAGAGGGCTCACCTGTCAGCATCCGGGTGACCACCCGTGAGTTCCACTCTCAGTATATGTGGACAAGCATCTGTCCATTGGTCACTTGAGTACAAGCACAGAGTACAGAACCAGGTTACAGCATTAGAATTCACATTACAGGGTACTGCATCAGATTGGCGAGTATAGTCTCAACATTCAGAGTGCAGAATCAAAGTACAGAGTATTGAAGTATGGTATCAGAGTAAAAAGTATAGTATCAGATTATATATTGTGATATTGGAATACAATGTCAGAATATACAGTGGGGTATTGGCGTACAGTATCAGAGTAAAAAGTACAGTATCAGAGTATATATTGTGATATTGGAGTACCGTGTCAGAGTGTACAGTGTGGTATTGCAGTACAGCAGGGGTGGCCAATCTTATCTGCAACGGGCCGGTGTGTATGCAAGTTTTCACTGCAACTCCCTATTTATATTACTAATTAGAGGACTGATTGGCTGAAAAGTCCTCACACCTGGGTTTGAACAGCTGACCTTACAGGTTATCCCAAAAACCTGCATACACACCGGCCCTTTGCAGATAAGATTGACCATCTCTGCAGTACAGTATCAGAGTAGAAAGTACAGTATAAGAGTATAGATTGTGATAACTGGAGTGCAGTACAAGAATAATAATCAGTATGGTATTTGAGTACAGTATCAGAGTATAAATTACAGTGTCAGAGTATAGATTGTGATATTGGAATACAGTCTCTTCTCTTCTCTTCTCTTCTCTTCTCTTCTCTTCTCTTCTCTTCTCTTCTCTCTTACTCTGTGACTGGGTTCCCCACACAGCGGCAGAGCCTGATTACAGGGTCACAGGGTTCCAGGTGGTGCCGTCCAGTCCAGGGACACTGCGATTGTCTTGGAGATTGCTGGCAGCTGCCTCGGGGTATCGCATCTACTGGAGGTCCTCACAAGGTGAGTACACACACACACACACACTGGTTTGTAATTATATCTTTGTGGGGACTCTCCATTCATTTATATGGGGAAAATTCAACACTCAACATGACACCTTAACCCATATGGTCTGTTAGTGATGCTTTTTCACTGCATTTCTCAGTGCATGCATACACCGGGTGGGGGCCATTCTAGAATGCATCAACCAATTCCAATCCAAATCAGGAGATGGAACTGGGGTTGGGATTGGAAAAACAGCTACGGGGAATTTAATTCGAATTTCAGGGAGACTTCAATTCCAACTCCAGTTGCATTTCCTGATTGGGACTGGAACTGATCAATCTGATGCGTGTTATTTCTGCTCCTGCAGACGAGGAGGAGTCCAGCCTCCAGGTTGGCGGGGAGACCACCTCGTACATCCTGCAGCTGCAGGCGGGAAGGCAGTACAACGTGCGGCTGGCTGCCATCGTACAGGGCCGTGAGGGCCGGCCTTCCGTGGTGACGGCCCACACAGGTGCCCCCCTGCCCATCAGCTTGTCACCCTCATGCACCCTGATGATTCCACTTGCGAATCTCTGCTGATTGGTGCTTATTCCCTTTTCATGTGTCACAAACAGCCGCCACTGAAACAGCCGTCCGGACGCTGCTGCGAGTGACCGACGTCACCCAGGACTCAGTCCGACTGAACTGGGTACCAGTGGCTGGTGCCACGGAGTATATCCTGCACTGGACAGAGGATCGAGGTGAGTGAGCCCACTGGTGCCACACCAGGGTCCTGCAGTCACCATTTCTGTGTTTCCTGTCTGTCTCACTCATACAGACTCTTATCCAACTTACAAAACTTTGAATTTCTGCTCTGTGTGGGTGTGTCTACCCCTCTCTCCCCCAGATCTAGGGGATCGGCAGTCAGTCCGACTCCCGGGCTCAACCACATCGTACCGGGTCACCGGGCTGCGTCTGGGCCACCAGTACCGCTTCACCATCCAGCCCGTGTTTGGGAGTGATTTTGGCCCTGAGGACTCCGTCGAGGACCACACAGGTGAGGAACACCCCTTCTTCTATACCTTTTCTGCTCTCTCTCCTCCACCTGTCATTTTATCTTCTCTCCTCTCTTCTCTTTTTATAATCACAGCGTCAGGAAGCATAAATTTGCCGGTTAGATCCAATTGGACCCCTGTTTTGTCCATCTTTCTGCTCATTTGCTTGTTTTGTTGTTTCTCCGTTTTCTCTCATATCCCTGTCTTTCACTCTCTTAGTCTGCGTGGACGGCCGCCTGGACATAGTGTTCCTGGTCCCCGCCTCTCGAACCCGGGCTAGCCTAGCGCCGCCAGTGTTGTCCCTGATACGCAGCATGGTGAGGTCGCTGCCCTCCATCGGGCCACACGGCTCCCAGGTGAATCACTCCACCCGCCCCCCCACACTGATGTCAGAGCAAAGGGTGCTGCATCATTCTTGCAAGGAGATTGTGTCTGACTGGCGGAGTTCCCCTTGTACCCTCTAGGTGGGGCTGGTGAGGTATAGCTCCCGCCCCAAGATGGGCTTCCTGCTCAGTCGCCATAACAACAACGAGACCATACTACAGGAGATCTCGTCCACGCCGTTCAACGAGGAGCCGGGAAACACCATCGGTACAGTCGACCCTGGCCTGCACCTTCCGTGTCGATGCACCCTTCCGGCTGCCGGCCCAGTCGTTTCACTTGACGGTCTCTGTCTCCCCCTGCAGGCCTGGCAGTGAACTTTGCCAGAGATTACCTCCTCTCCACCACCTCTGGCCGCAGGCCCGACTTTCCTGGCGTCCTGGTTCTCATCGCGGACGGCAAATCCTCCGACGACATCGTCGGCCCCCTGAATGCAGTGCGTGCCGCAGGTCCGTCGGTAACAAGCGAATAAGACACAGCTCCGTTCCTCAAACCCGCAGCCGTATCTCACACGACGGTATCACTCCCACTGGAATTCCAGATCTGAGTGCCCCTGGCAACCGCTAACAGTGTAGCAACATAAAATGGGTCACATTTGACAGCTGTCTTCATATTCCAAACTCTAATGTGTGACGCAGAATGAATGCCGTCTTAGAGTGATCAGTCCTGCACATCTCGTACCCTGTCTCAGCTGCATGTTTCTACGCATGCATTCTCAGTCTTTTCCAGCTGTAGTAAACAGTTAGAAATCCAGTTTATTTAGCTGCAATAAGCCTGCTGCCCATTGGAATGTAGTGCTGATCAGAAGGACGTGTGTAACCATGTGAAAGCTGCAGGACTTTGGGCCAATAAACTTGAGGGTGATGTGGTGGCTTTTTGGGTGGCACTATGGACTCTGAGTTGGATTCGCACCCACTTTCTCTGTGTTTGCGAGTTCTTCCAGTGTCACTCTAGCTTCCTCCTGCACTCACAAACATGGATTGAGGTGAAATCTGTCAACAGCAATGGCCAGCTGTTATTTAGCACCCAGGGGGCAGCATATGTGGGGCTGTGACTTGCTTAGGGTACCACAGTGGTATCTTGCTAGTATGGGATTCAAACCAGCAACCTTTCAATCACAAGTGCGCTTCCTCAACCATTAGACCACCATGGGGGAACAGCACAGATTCTACACTCACACAAAATGGAGGCTGGATTTAAACCCCCAATGAGCAAGCAGGACCCAGTATGCCCTTTTCCCAGTGTATTTCCCCAGTTATTATCCAGCTGAGCTCCCCCCGTTTGTCTTGCCCCCCAGGGGTGACAGTGCTGCGGGTGGCTGTCGGTCCCGATGCCATAGAGGACCTGAGGCGTGTGGGGACAGACGGCAGCACCCCGGATGTCCTGTATGCGCAGGACGCCGGCCAGCTGCTCCACCTGCACACGGATCTGGCCGACCTGCTATGTGGGTTTGCCCAGGGCCAAGGGGGCGGGCAGGTGAGGCTGGCGGTCCGGGGATGGGGGGCAGCGGGTCCGTCACAGTGTGGTTCCGGCACGCAGGTTCTCCATGTGTCGCGTGTGTCTCGCAGGTTCCGGAGCGCTGCACCCTGCAGTGTCCTCGGGTGAGTGCTGCCAGCAGAACCTTCCTTCCTCCCATCCCTCGCTCTCTCGTTTTCGGTGCTGAGGTCTTAATGTCTCATTTTCCATGTGGATGCTGCCTACTGTTCCTCTGAGATGCTCTTACCCATTTTGTGGTTCTTGTCTCTAACTACCCTGCTGTCATTTTGCTGTCTCTCACCTCCTCGACTGCCCTCAACTTAGGGCGATAAAGGCGAGCGGGGGGAGAAGGTGAGTGTGCTTTGTACTAGTGGACACATTTCCATGGTGGATCCAGGCTGATTAGATGCAGCTGCCGTCTGTCGATTGTGCTGTTAGCTTGCTTTTCTTGATCTTGCCAGGGGGAGAGAGGCAGGGATGGTGCCGATGGCCGCAAGGGGGCGCCCGTGAGTATTCATCTGGCCGGAGCTGGAAAGTTCAAGTCCAGAAAGTAAAAATCCAGACCAAGATTTTGTTCCAACCAACTAGTTGAGTACTCCAGAACTGTGACTCTTTATATTTAGAAGGCTGGTTGAAACAAAATCTTGGTTTGGATTTTTACTTTCTGGACCTGAAATGCCTACCTCTGACTCACAAGCCTCATTGTCTTGGATCAGTTTTCTCAACCTGGATTTCTTCTCCATGACCAAAATCTCACTTCTCCCATGCCCCCCCCCAGGGTCGTGATGGACTCCCGGGGAGGGATGGGCCCCCTGGGCCCGAGGGCCGCCCCGGATTGCCGGGCCGCAGCGAGGCGATTCCTGGGGAGAAGGGAGAGAGGGTAAGTGTGGTGCTCCACGAGTGTCGCCAGTGCGGGGGGACTCTCACACGCACCGTGCTTAGGGGTGTCACCTCTCGTCTCTCTCCCTCCCCAGGGGTTTCCGGGGCTGGATGGCAGCCCCGGACTGCCCGGCCGGCCTGGAAGTCTGGGCCCCCCTGGTGTTCAAGTGAGTCTGTGGCCTGCTGGCCCCCGTCTCTGATGTTCTTGAATCTGAGAGTTTGCCACACCTACAGCCGTCTGCTCTGCGTTTGACAGGGAACACCGGGCCTGCCTGGTATCCGGGGCGATCCCGTAAGTAGCCGCTGTCATCGCTTCCTGATAGTGCATCCTGCTTATTCCTCATGCCGTTTCTGGGCAGAGCTCCACTGAATTCCGGTTTCTGTCTGTTTATTGGCAGTACTGGGCTGCCCAGTGTCTCTGGGCTTCGCGGCTAAAACATGTAGCCTGTAGCTGTGTAACCCGGTGTCTCTGTTAGCGTAGCATTACTGTGCGCCCAAGGTGCTGACCATGTGACTGTGTCACTGTGTCACTGCCATCTCCATGTGACAGGGTGAGCCAGGTTCAGCGGGGACACTCGGCCCAAAGGGGGAGAAAGGCGAGCGGGTGAGTGATGGCGTGATTCCTGTGTGCGGCGCCCCGCTGTGGTTCTGTGGAGTGTGACGCCGGGCCACTGCTGTTTCAGGGTGACCCCGGTGGTGCCATCGGAGGCGGCCTGCCGGGCCGGAAAGGAGAACCAGGCCTTCCCGGGATACAGGTGAGAGGCCGCCTCTCTCCGACTGCGCGACATTGCCGTACAGGTTATCCCATGGGCCCCGTGTGATGTGGTGCCGTCCTCAAGGGACCGTCCGGACGTCCAGGGATTGATGGGAGCAAAGGCAGCACAGGGTCCCCGGGGCTTCCAGGACAGGATGGTCTTCCAGGGAGGTCCGGTTCCCCTGGGCTCTCCATCAAGGTGAGATGCTGTGATAGGAACCAGCTAAGCTACTGAACTCGCTGCTGCTTCTGTTCGTGCTGCTCTGTTCCCTCTGAATCTATGTGACTCTCTCCAGCTCTGTTGATGCTGATCTGCTCTCTCTGGATCTATGTGACTCTCTCCAGCTGTGTTGATGCTGATCTGCTCTCTCTGGATCTATGTGACTCTCTCCAGCTGTGTTGATGCTGATCTGCTCCCTCTGGATCTATATGACTCTCTCTAGCTGTGTTGGTGCTGATCTGCTCCCTCTGGATCTATGTGACTCTTTCCAGCTGTGTTGATGCTGATCTGCTCCCTCTTGATCTATGTGACTCTCTCCAGCTGTGTTGGTGCTGATCTGCTCCCTCTGGATCTATATGACTCTCTCCAGCTGTGTTTGTGTTGCTCTGCTCCCTCTGGATCTATGTGACTCTCTCCAGCTGTGTTGGTGTTGCTCTGCTCCCTCTGGATCTATGTGACTCTCTCCAGCTGTGTTGGTGCTGATCTACTCCCTCTTGATCTATGTGACTCTCTCCAGCTGTGTTGGTGTGTTGCTGCTTGGGAGCATGCAGTGATGTGTTGATCTTCTCTCACTGTGGGGGAACAGGGGGTTATGTACTAAAATAGACAGATGATTCAGTAGCTGTTTGACCTCCCTGTCCCTGTCAGCTTCAGCAAAATTAGCAATGAAGTGTTTATGGTGGTGTGTGTTTCCTGGCAAGTGTCAGTGGAGGCTTGTTCAGAACAGGAATGCCCCCTATAGGTGGGTAGAGGTATGGCTGGCCTGGGAAGAGTGCTGGAGTATTCCAAATTTGGGATTGGGGTGGAATGTCATAGGGCAGGAAAGCGGTTTCATACTGATGATCAACAGGGGGCGCTGTGGGCACCATATAAGTCTGATTATACTAAATATGAATTCTGCCCTCTTCAGGGAGAGAAGGGCAGCGCAGGCGAGAAGGTATGTGCCATATGTCATGCTCTTTCCTGGTACTGAGCTGTAGGGGCTGCTCAGCAGCTGCCATGCATCTCTGTCTGTGCTCCTTGACTTCCTCTTAATCTCTCTTAGGGCTCCCCAGGGCTGGGCAGCGGTGTGGCAGAGAAAGGAGAGAAGGGGTCGCAAGTGAGTCCCAGGTCCCGTCACTGAGGGCGGATCCAGTATAGACTCGTCAGATTCAAAGTGGTGCCCTCTGTGTGATGAATCTCTGCCTGCCATACTGGCTAACGTATATCTCTATAGGCCTGTTTTTTGTGGAGGTCAGTGGGTGTGATGGTTGTCCAGCTTTCTTTGTTTGTTGCCAGGGTCCTCCAGGAGCACAGGGGCCCCAGGGACCTCGGGGTTTACAAGGACCCTCAGGACCTAAAGGAGATCGGGTATTTCAAAGCTCCAAAGATTAAATCTTGGTGTCTGGGTATGTGTGTATATCTGCGGCGAGTGCATCCATCTGGTCCATGACAGCAATATGTGTCTTTTAGGGGGAGGTTGGAGAGGGTCTACTAGGACCTCCAGGAAAGGCTGGAGAGCCAGGAGACAGGGTAGGATGTTTTCTTTGGTTATCAGCACAAAGACATGCTGCATAGAAGCTGTGGGAGATTTCTGAAGGCCTTAATCAGGGTTGTGATTGGTTAGATATGCCAATGATGTGTTTGGTTGTAGTGATGGTGCTGTATCTGTTTCAGGGGCCCCGGGGGCCTCCAGGGGAGATGGGGAGCAAGGTAATCATCATGTGATGCAGATTCTGTACATGCAACAATAAACGACTGAGCAGATGAGACACGGCACTGGCTCTGATGTACTCCTCCCTCTCTCTGTTCAGGGTGACAGGGGACAGGCAGGCGAGCCTGGGTCCCAGGGCGCCAGGGTCAGTATGCTGCTCATCTGAGCTCCTCTTTGCTTTGTGTCACACATTATATTGATAAGTTGCTCCGGTAATATATCCGTTGACTGTACTTTGTGTTATTGATATTGACCAATATGGGAAAGGTATGTGTTTGAATGAGAAGTACAATTCTTTGGAGTGGGAGGTGTCTAGGTGGGCCTTTTTGGGGATGTGTGTGGGCCTGTGATGGGAAGTTCACTGGTTACAATCCTGTTAGTGGCAGAGTGATGTCGTTAGGCCCTTGAGCAACACCCTGAACCCCAATTACTTTAAACTTGACCCTGTTCTCAGACCCTCACTAATATGTTGCTTTAGACTGAATTGTCTGCTAAATATTGGCCACTGCAGAGTAGACACTGTCAGTGTATAGCATAGCATATCTCTGCTAACGGGGACACTTTTGCAGGGTGAAAGAGGACCGTCTGGCCCCGCAGGGGAGAAGGTAGGAGCTGCTCTTAAATGCTGAGTGTGAAACACTCGCTTCACTGGCTGAGATGTTATTCGGCGCACATGGCCCTCAGCTGTGAAATATCTACATGTGCCTGCCTGACTGTTTACTGTAGACCTTGATCTATAAAAGGATCAGTGCTAGCCTATTTTAATGGCCTGGAGACGAACAAAAAAACTGTAATGTTGGCCAAAAAAGACCATATGTGTTAAAGGTGCAGTTGGTGCTTTCAAACCGTGCATTATGTGTCTGTGTGTGTATGTGTCTGTCTGCCTGTGACTATCTGCCTGTCTGTCTGCCTGTCTGCCTGCCTGCCTGTCTGTATATCTGCCTGCCTCTTTATCTGCCTACCTGTCTAACTGTTTGTCTGCCTGTCTGTCTGCCTGTATGTCTGTCTGTATGTCTGCCTGCCTGTCTACCTGCCTGTCTGTCTGCCTGTCTATCTGTCTGTCTGCCTGCTTGCCTGTTTGTCTGTCCGCCTGTCTATCCGTCTGCTTATTTGTCTGTGTGTTCCTGTTCGTCTGTCTGCCTCCCGGCCTGTCTGCCTGCCTGCCTGTCTGTCTGTCTGTCTGGTTATTTTTTTAGGGGGAGACAAGCAAACCAGGTGCAGCCGGAGCTCCAGGTCTCAGGGTGAGCAAGATTCACTATCAGCGGAATATAAATCGACATTTCTGTTCTGACACATATATAGAGAAACTGAGGAACAATGCTTTATGGCAGTTCACTGTCAAGTCTTTCCCTTTTGAAACCTATATTAAAGTCATTTTTTAAGTGACTGAGCAGCTCATCATTCACACACAGCGCAGAGATTTAATGTCCCAGGAGCAGCTAACCCAGAAGCAAGAGAAAATGACTGCATAAAGAGTGGGAAACGTGTTTTTAAGATGTCTTTGTACTACTAAATCTACTATATGAGGAAAATAAAGTGTCATGTATTTTATTATTTAAAGAGCAATTTTTCAGGATTCACTCAGTCAACAGAATACGTCTTCAAGAAGATTTCGGTGGACTTATGTGTTTGGGTTTAATTTAATGAATGTTAATGGATGTTCTTTGCTGGACTACATGACGACTGGGTGAGGTTCCCAATATATGTAACATATGAAGATGCCTTAGCTTTTGTGCAAAAAACACTGAGTGAATTTTGGAAATTTGTTCATTGAATAATAAAACATTGACATTCAGTTAGCTAGAAAGCAGTGGTCCCTTGCTTTTGAAAATATTTGGTTGGAAACCCGCAGGCAGGCTAATGCAGGGCTGGGTTCGAAGACGCCTGCACCCGGCCCGGTTCCTTCTCTTAGCCTCCCAGGGTGACCGGCGTTCTGCTTCTCTTCACATCCAGGGTTTGCAGGGAGCCAGCGGGTTACCGGGGGAGAAGGTGAGAGAGACGAGCATCACTCCTCCTGTTGGAAGCTGCAGGCGTCTGTGGTTTCAGCTGGTGCCCCTTAATGCCACAGCGTGTAAAGGAATGCCAGCGGGAGGGCCAAAGAGCCCAACAGGGGGCGCTGGTCTCCCTGCAGTGATTGAGCAGGTCTCAGGCTAGCCACAAGCATGGAATGTGCTAGGCTGCATATCCATGATTTGGGATCTTGATCTTTAAGCCTGTAAGACTTGATATTGCTGTGTTTCACAGACCTGGTTGATGGGCTCCTGACTGCATAAATCCAATAAAAGAGAGGTTATGTTGCCTTTTAGCAAGGTGCTTGGCACGGATTATTTTTAATAAGCATCCAACTGAATGCGGAGGTTAATGAACAACGGTGTTGGTTAAGTTTTCCTGAATGAGCAAGACAGCTGGGTAAATGAATCGCGGTAAAGCCTGTTAGCCTGCTTTGTTTGGCCCGTATTCTTGTGTCCCTCATCCTGTTTTTCTCCCAGGGAAGTGAGGGCGCACAGGGAGAGCCCGGAAGAGGCGTGAGTATCTCATCCTGACAGCGCTTGCTAAGTTAATCGATGAACATTTACACGCTTCAGTGCTGCTGGAGGCATTGGCCAATAAGCTGAGCAAATGTTTCCGTCCTCACAGCTTCCAGGATCTCCAGGCAGCAAAGGTGATCGGGTACGTGATCTGCTAGCCCAGCCGCAGCCTGTCAGCCAGCAGGATGTACGGCAGTGAGGCCCGGGTTAATGTCCGTGGCGCTGAGGAGCCGGGGGCCTTAGCCCTCAGAGGATTTGTCAGATGTGATTCAGCAGCACCTGGGAGGAGGAGAGAACAAGAAGATTATGGAGTCTTTGTGTGGCAGCTTACTTTACAGGCTGTATTACTACCTAGTATCCAGCATATGGAAGAGACAAGCCTGTGTGCATCAACACAGATCCTGTTTGAAATGCCCATTTGTTATGCAGTGTGGAGCTGCATTTGGAGGTATAGAATAGGGCTTAAGCAATCTAAACATCTGACCTTCCCATCTCCCATCTCAGGGTGACCGGGGGCTACCAGGCCCAGAGGGACCCAAAGCGTCAAAGGGTGACAGCGGGGACAAAGGGGAAAAAGTGAGTTGGTACCCAGGGCCGTACAGGAATGTCGTCAATGTGATGTGTAGGCACGTGGTACAATGCTGTGAACTTGCCCAGGTACTATAGGCTGGAGTAACTCCACACAAGAAGGAGAGAAATAGGGCAGTAATGTCTATGTAGGATAGTAATGTACATATAGGACCGTAAAAGGGCAGTAATGTCCATGTAGGATAGTAATGTATATGTAGGCCCGGAATAGGATAATAATGTACACGTAGGATAGTAATGTATATGTAGGACCGTAATAGGATAATAATGTACACGTAGGATAGTAATGTATATGTAGGACCGTAATAGGATAATGTACACGTAGGACAGTAACAGGTCTATAATGTCCACATAGCATAGTAATAGGACAGTAATGTACACATAGGTTAGTAATAGGATAATAATGTACTCAGAGGATAGTATTAGGCTAGTAATGTACACGTAGGATAATAATGTACTCAGAGAATAGTATTAGGATAGTAATGTACATGTAGGATAATAAAAGGATAGTGATGGTCATCTCAGACAGTAATAGGATGGTAATGTACAGGTAGGAAGGTAAGATACAAACGTAGGTTAGTACTAGGACAGTAAAGGTCATGTAGGACAGTAATGGGATAGTAATGAAAACATAGGATAGTATTAGGATAGTAAAGTGCAATCCCAATTCCAAAAAAGTTGGGACGTTGTGCAAATTGTAAATAAAAAAATTACTCATAACAGAACATAGAACACATATCAAATGTTTAAACTGAGAAAATGTATAATTTTGAGGAAAAAATAAGATAATTCTGAATGTCATGGCAGCAACACGTCTCAAAAAAGTGGGAATTGACCTAATTAGTTGCAAATTTTTCCTCCAGCTGTTGCTTTTTTGTACCACTAACTTTTCGAACCTCTTATAAACCCTGTCCGCACTTTTTTGAGACGTGTTGCTGTTACGAAATTCAAAATGAGCCAATATTTTTCATGAAATAGCAAAATGTCTCAGTTTAAACATTTGATATGTTTTCTATGATCTGTTGTAAATAAAATATGGGTCTATGAGATTTGCATATCATGTTTTTGCATTCTGTTGCACCATGTCCCAACTTTTTTTGGAATTGGGGTTGTATACATAGGATAGTAATACTGTAAGACAATAATGTAGAAGTAGGATAGTAATAGGATAGTGATGGTCACGTAGGACAGTAATAGGACAGTAATAGGGTAGTAATAGGTTAGTAACGTATACATAGATGGTAATAGGATAGTAAAATACACGTAGGATAGTTTTAGGATAGTAAAATTCATGTAAGGATAGTAATAGGATAGTTCTGTGCATATAATATACTCATTGTGGATCTATTCATATAAATCATAGATTAATAAGTTACTGTAGTAACTTTTTGGACACTTTCCTGAATAAGTAAAATCAGTGGTGATACCGATAGACCTGCTTCAGCCTCTCCATGCACTCTATATATTCTGTTTGTAGATTGTACATAACTGTCCTATATTGTATACAACCATGTCATATCTTGCCATTTTTGTCTGATTCCTGTTTCCTTTGTGTTAGTATAATGTATTTTTTTGGTTCCTCCTAATCTCCGTCATGAACGTCCTCCTTCAGGGGCAGCCTGGATTTGGGGGCCCAGGTGTTCCAGGACAGAGAGGGGAACAAGGAGAGAGAGTGAGTCACATACGGTTCCTCTGTTGTAAGGCAGGATAATGTGTCTTTGAGAATTAAATTTAGCGACCGCTAGCTGCCGGTTCATGGGAGACTGAGGATGATGGGGGAAAAATTGTTGACACATTCTAATTGCACAGACTGAAAGTCAGCACTATGATTGATATTCATGGTTTTTCATTATAATTATTTTAATTTGGATTTTGGATAAATCTCTTTTTAATATTATGTGTTTAATTTTGTCTTGCCATTTTATCCTTTCAAAATGACATTAGCTGAAGGACTGATTTCTAATACATAATAGTATCATTTTATTCTGGGTTCTCTGTATACCGTGTTAAACATGTTTATTTTCCAGGGGAATGTTGGACTACCTGGAAAGGCAGGCAGTAAGGTAACATGATTTTTTTTCTCATTTGACTAACTGACACCTTCACTTCTGTGGTTTTGATTCTATGTGTGATTGTTCGAAATGGTAACTTTACAGTATATAATCAGTTGGACTAAACCTAGATGTCAGTTGGATAATGTGTCTGTAAACATTTTGGATGGGAAGAGGAACTCCGTGACTAAATGCTGCGAAGCTGAGCTTCCTAAACTGTAATCTACCATGCTCAAGGTGAAATTACTGTTATGGCTCAGTCTAGGATTGTGCATGTATATATGGTAAAGACCAAGGAAAATCCTTTTTGCCATGAGTTTTATTTACAGCAGTTAGACGTAAGAGATCAGCGGGGGTATACTATGAATTGAGTTTATCGGCCTAGAGAGGTTTCTTGAGGTTTACTTCCAAGTTTTACATACTACAAATCGTCGCTCAGTTTTAAATGGGGTATCCTGCCATAGTAATTTACGCCTAACTAACTCCAAGTAGCTTTAAGTGCAGATTTTCGGTTTGAACCAGGTATAAATCACACCCTTTCACCAAAACACAGAGCCTATATAAAAAGGACCCTTCAGCCAAAGAGTTCGGATGGGTGATACCACTGATTCTCTTTTCAATCCGATACAAATGGGGGGTTGCACTGCACTCTGGTGCCCCATGGCAGCTGGCAGGGATATATAAACATCTGCAGTTTAGTGTCGTCTCTGCACCCTCATCTCTTCAGGAGGTGGGTGCATCATGCCTGTTTGTTGTGTATCTGTGTGCGTCTGTGGTGCCGATCAGCCGTATTTGTGCCGTATTTTGGCCTCATTGCCGTGGCTGTGCCGCAGGGAGACCAGGGCGACCCAGGGGAGAGCGGAGAGCCAGGGAGGCTGGGATCTGCCGGACCGGCTGGACCGAAGGGAAAGGAGGTCCGTTTCGCCCGCCGGAGCTTGACCTCGCTGTCGCCATAGTAACGTTCTGTCGCCAGTCAGCCCTGACCGCACTCTGCAGACTTTGCAGTCTCGGACAATGCCGTCACTGCAGCTGGAGCTTCCCCAGTCCTGACTTCCCTTCATCCCCAGACTCTCTCACTACTGCCCCGTGTCACTGGAGATAATGTCGACTCCTGTCCAGTGTTCCAATTACCCTCTAGAATAATCCACGTATTTTCTGCTGCAGGGAGAAAGAGGAGAGAAGGGTGATGAAGGCTCGCCGGTAAGTGCTCTCTGTCCTCCTTGCCAGGGTGAGTTCAGTGCCTTTAGAAGCTGATGATATAATTACAGACTGTTACCAGCGTCTGGCAGAGAGTGCTGTTGTTGTCATAGACACCTACCTGTAATGAATTTGCGGGCTGTGCAGACGTGTCAAGCATTAACACGCATTTGGATTGTAGGGAGAATCTGGGTTACCTGGAAAACAAGGCGAGAGAGGACTAAGGGTGAGTTTGGGGGGACAGAGGGACCCACACTTGGCACTCAGCACCGGTACTCACTCTGAAGCCTGACAGAGGGACCCACACTCGGCACTCAGCACAGGTACTCACTCTGAAGCCTGACAGAGGGACCCACACTCGGCACTCAGCACAGGTACTCACTCTGAAACCTGACAGAGGGACCCACACTTGACACTTACAGTAGCACAGGTACTCACTCTGAAGCCTGACAGAGGGACCCACACTTGACACTTAGCACAGGTACTCGCTCTGAAGCCTGACAGAAGGATCCACACTCGACACTTAGCACAGGTGCTCACTCTGAAGCCTGACAGAGGGACCCACACTCGACACTTAGCACAGGTATTCACTCTGAAGCCTGACAGAGGGCAAGGCTTATGTGGGAGACTTAGGACTCCGGTTGCTGAAGCTGATAAACTGTCCAAAGATAGAGATCTGAAGCACATTCCATAAAGCATATGGGTGTCACACAATGTGCATCTCCAACTCAGGCCATTATTAACTCTGGATTCAGTGTATTGGATTGTGATTTGGTTGTTCTCCTTCTTGTAGGGTCTGGCAGGCCAGCCAGGACGTCCGGGTGAAAAGGGCGACCTAGGAGACCCTGGGGAACATGGCCGTAATGTGAGACAGCATTCGCAGATTTAATTCTTATATACGCTGCATGTGTGAATTACTATAAAACTAACATTTATTATTAATTGTTATCAGTATTGTTTTCATATTAACAATCACAGATGCATTGTTGCAAAAATAGCGGCCACTAGTTTGATAGCTCAGATATGTATTAAAATGAACCAGCACAGTGTTCCGAAGCTGCAAACATCCATAACTAAGCACATGTTTCTGACTGTGGGAGAAAAGTATCCAGAGGAAAGTGTTCTGAACACAGAGGGAACATGCAAACTTCACATACGCACGCACAGTTCATATATTACTGTTACAGTAGGGTCTCTCCACAGATTTTTATATAATTGAGGTTTATATTGTGGAGACCTGAAATGTCCCCACAAGCTGAAAAGTAACAGGTTGTACTACTTTTTGGGGACATTTGGTCCCCTCAATGTGGTGTATGCAAACCCATACACACACAAACACACACAGGTTTGTAATTATATCTTTGTGGGGACTTTCTGTTCAATTCTATGGGGAAAACTCTTATCCCAACATGACAACTTTAACCCCTACCTACCCCAAAGCTTAACCACAATTAACCAAACAAAGTATGAGACTTTTTAGTTTGTTGATTGCATTGATAGATAGAGACCTGAAAAACTGTCCCCACAATGTCAAAATAACAGGTTTTTATTACATTGAGGGGACATTTGGTCCCCACAATATAATATAAACATAATCCACACACACACGTACATAGACACACACACACACACACACCCTAGCCAGAGAGGGAAATTACACCCCCAAACCTGGACCCCCTCAAGCTGCAGGCATAATACTTAAACATACACATCCAGTCAAAGGCACTGTCACTCTGTTCGTCTGTATACAGTTTTCTTTCGTCTGCCTTGCTGCTTGTGTTTTATGTATATTCTCATACTCATCTCCCCTTATCTGTCTTCATGTGTGTGCTTCTGTGCATCCACAGGGCAGCCCTGGACCTACTGGCCCAAAGGGAGACAAGGGCACTCAGGTGAGAGAGCCCAGAACCGCCTTCCCCACACAGCACGCATAGCTCAGGCTCCACAGCCTCCCCAACCATGAACTATGCAGCCCCTACCCCTTATGGTCATGCTGTAAAAAGTGAATAGCAAATACCTGCATACAGTCTAAATACCTGCGCACAGTCCATATAACTACATACAATCCAAATACCTGCATACAATCCAAATACCTGCACACACTCCATTTACTGTATCTATATGCAATTGAAATATGTGCATGCAATCCTATATCAGTTAACATATTGACATCGGTCCATATTTGTTAAAAATCAAAATATCTGTGTCAATGTGTCAATCTTGGCCACCATGAAGTACACACGGAAACACCGAAGAAAGAAATCTAGAAAACCAAGGAGTGTTGGTGACTTTTGTTAAAAGATATTAAAGCCGAAAAAATTAGTATAAAGGATATGCAGATCTATATTGAAATATTCCAGAAAGTGTTTTCAGTTCAAACACCGCGGTAAAGCTAACTTCATATTCAGTTTTCTGGCTGCAATATCTTCAACAAAAGAGAGGAATTGAATTACTATAAATGTAACTAGTATTTCAATGTTTGTGTGTATGTTCAAGCTGCATGTGTGAAGCTGTCTTGTTTACAGTCACTGGCAGTGAATGAACACAGTGCAATTATTAATAAATGCATATAAAAAGACATAATATTAAAGTTACATGGTGTACATTGTCCCCAATAGTTTAATGCTCAAAGCACACTTTACTGGACATGTCTGTGTCATCTAGGTTTATACTCAATAGTCCATTAATTACCTTCTGAACTTTAAATGGAGACATATTTTTTCACAACCATCCTTTCCTCCCCCCTCCATATCCCTTCTGGAACTGTGTAATTTAACAGAACGGGAAGATCCTGTACATATGTTTTTTAATTTCACTATTAAATGTGGCCCGCAGGTTGATCTGCCGATTTCCACATAATTAATAAAGATATAATATCATCAACCACTGGCAACCCCCCCAACCCCCCCCCCCGTCACTGCCTGGTTATGGGTATCGGCAGCACTAGACAAAATACAAAATGACAAAATGCTAAAAGAATGCCTTTCTCTTCAGGGACCTCCAGGCGCCCCTGGACCCCCAGGGAAAGTGGTGAGCTTCTATTTCACTCTAATAATAACTTGGAGAGAATAATTACAACCCATGAAAGCCAGGTGCTCCTTTGCTGAAAAGCCCAACCCTGAGACCATGGGCAGTGTTACACATGTAAGACGAATCTGTGGCAAGAGGGAAGTAGAGGCTGTGATTAAGCAAGCAAACTGTAGCGGGAAGCTGCCACAATATGTTGCTTTATATCCCAAATCTGTCTGTTTCTAGGTAGTAGTGTCCTTCTATTTCTGTTTTATCCCCATCTCTGTGAAGCTGGTGATTCTCGGTCGCCTCCTTGCTTAATCCTACAGTGTATGAGTTCATTTCCCTCCCCTGTGTCAGGCCTGTAGTCAGTGATCTGTTTCCCCTCCTTTATTGGCTCAGGTGGAGGATCTGGTGCCTTCAAAAACGCAAGAGGTATGGACTTGTAATTGCTACAGTACCATCTCTGGTCCGTTCATATGGCATGATCTGTATCCCTGATGCATTTCTACCACGTGGTCTGTATCTGTCTTCTACAGTGCAGTCTGTGTCTTTGAGCCATTTATACAGCATGGTCTGTACCCCAGATCCATATATACCATGTGGTTGGTATCTGTGTCGTACAGTGCAGTCTGCGTCTTTGAGCCATTTATACAGCATGGTCTGTACCCCTGATCCATTTATACCATGTGGTTGGTATCTGTGTCGTACAGTGCAGTCTGCATCTTTGATCCATTTATACCACATGGTCCGTATCTTAGTCCTACAGTGCAGTCTGCATCTTTTGATCCATTTTACAGTGTGATCTGTATTCTACAGTGCAGTCTGCATGTTCTATTCCTTTACACTGCGTGGCTTGTATCTCTGACAGCCCTGGTGGGCATCCGCCGGCACACACACCTCTCTCTACACTAACCTCACTTCCCCTGCCGGGTCTCACACATCATCGGGTAGAGTTCTCATCACCCAGTCGGACAGCCTTATCAAAACATCCAACACTGCAGGTCATTCTTTTAAACACCTGCCTTGGGATCTCTGAAGCATTATTAGCCTGGTCAAAGGGTGGTCCAGAGCTACCAGAGAGAGCAAAGGCCCGTCGATGTGCAGAGGTGCAGGGGGAAGCACGGCACCCCCCCTTAACGACCTTTGAAACTCATGCAGAACTATGTAAACTCCAGTCAGTACTGCTGAGCGTCTCCTTTCTGAAACGGCTTCTGAAGTATAGACGTGTGTTATTTTGCTAAGTAAGGATGTGACATATAGGACGAGGTCCCCTCGGAGAGGCGGGGGAGGAGCTGCCTGATTACGAAACATTCGGGATGAAACCAGCTAATGGTGCTTGTGTCTCTGCTGAAAGATGATGTCATTCTTTTGGTGCTTGTGCCTCTGCTGAAAGATGATGTCATTCTTTTGGTGCTTGTGCCTCTGTTGAAAGATGATGTCATTCTTTTGGTGCTTGTGCCTCTGCTGAAAGATGATGTCATTCTTTTGGTGATTGTGCCTCTGCTGAAAGATGATGTCATTCTTTTGGTGCTTGTGCCTCTGCTGAAAGATGATGTCATTCTTTGTCCCGGCAGGGTGCAAGCAAAGGCCAGAAGGGTGAGATGGGAGCTCCGGGGCCCGGGGGGCTGCCGGTGAGTGAGCTTGTTTCTCTGGGATGGCCCTCAGTAAATGTGTGTCCTCATTGAGTTACGCTTCATTAAGTGTAATTAGTGAGTTATATACACTGTCAGAAAAATAGAGTAGCGATGTGCACCTTTGCTTGTTACTAGGGCTGTACCTTCACGAAACAGCGAACAAAGTGATTTAAACATGGATGCATGGATAAATGGAAGGATATTTTATATTGAAAAATATATTCGAACCCTGTATAATAATGGTGCTGGAGTCCACAGTAATTAAGATTTTTCTGTGAGATCAGCTGCTCTGGAGGCACCTGGGTATTGATGTTAGGGACATGCTGTCATTCTCTTCTCCGTGTCTTTAGGGTGCTGAGGGACAGAGGGGCCCCCCAGGACCCAGAGTGAGTGAACAGTCTTAGACTCTGCCTGTCACTCTGGCTCTCCTAGTGTCTGTATGTAGTTAATGTGTTTCCTGTCCTGTCCTGTTCTGTTCAGGGCGATTCAGGAGAAAGAGGAGCCCCAGGGGAGAAGGTCAGATGTGGCTCATGCTCCTCAGCTCACTGACGGACACTGCAGACCGGTGCATTATAATGAGGCTGTAGAGATTAGCGACATGGGACAGGACTTTCTAAAATAAGAAATACTGTTTGACCCAATGCCTTTGAAATGACTGTTAAAAAGTGGAAAACTTAAAACATTAAAAATAAAAAATACTGAATAATATCAGCAGAATGACTCAACCATTGAAGCAAACCAAGCAATTAAACAAGTCCAAACAAGGTAATTAGTCCATTAAGACTAACTGAATTTTGTTAACTGCGGAGACTGTAAAGCACCAGTTAAATCACCATGGTAACTTGCTCTGCTGTATAACATCATGAAATATTTATTAGGAGGTAAACAGATAAACTCCTGAACATGGAAGGCACAATCTATGATAATCATTAATGTAACAAATGCTAGTCCGGAGGATCCTGAGCTGTGGATTGGCTGGTCTCACTGGCCACCATTCCAGCGGGTCCTGTCTCCCAATCCTGAATCCTGATTCCCAGTGGGATTAGATGCAGTTGGAAGCCATTCAGCGTGGTGGCAGGGGGATCCTGTACATCACCTCCTGGAGTTTGACCGAGTGCATTATATCACATGGCGTAGAGTCGAGAGGACTGTCATTTAGTGAAGCTTAGAACCCAACACAAATATCAAAAGCTAATGGATCATAAAACAATCCTGATTTTTGATCTGGCTGTGGTGTCATCTAGATCGCATAGTTGGAGGAGATAGTTACAAGGAGTAGGGAGAATAATTATTACAGCCAGAATCTGCTTGAAACTGAGCCCACTGTCTGCAGCTCTTAAGTGTTCTGGTTATAACATGACCTGAGGGCAGCGTGTGGCTCAGTGGGGTAAGCTTCTGTGCCTGTTATCAGAAGGTCACTTGTTTAAGTCTGGCCTCAATACGTCTGTGGCTCCTTGAGTAAGGCCCTTAACCCCCAGCTCTCTGGGTGGCTGCCCTTTGCAGCCAGCTTGCTCTCACCTACTGAAAGCAGGTTGGGAGTGGTGTAAAGAGAATTTCCCCATGAGGGTCAATAAAGCATCTCTCATTATAAAACGGCTAATGTGTAGAAACCGAAGAAGAGAAGAAACACGTACTTTTTATGAGCTGACAGCCCTGCTGGTATATTAGTTGATTGCCTCCTTCTGTTGCTGTCTACCTGTGAAGGGTGAGCGAGGTGCTTCCGGGCTGGATGGACGCAATGGACTGGACGGAAAACCGGGCCCATCTGGACCTCCAGGCCAACGGGTCAGTGCCACCTGCTCTTCTGTCCTCGTGGGGTCAAACTGTCGAGCCCTTTAGCTGGTGAAGCCATGCTTAATAGTTAAACCCGGATGAGCCTGCAGGAGCACCAAGAGCTGCAGGAGAACAGAGGGGATGAGAATAGAGCTTTTGTTGAAGAACAGTTCTAGGTTCTAGACCCACGCAGCAGCATGTACATGGTTTATGACAATTTGTGTTTTTGACCTAATACTATAGTTATTCTAATGGCTTTATGCTTCAGGGGGATCCAGGAAAGCAAGGGGATCCAGGGAGAGATGTAAGTATACTTTAAAATCAGCTCTGAATCATCTATACTTCTTTACCTGTATTATTCATATCACATTTAATAAATAGGGCATAAAAGGTTTCCTTTCTATATGATTTCATATTGTAGCCCATGCAGCATTTGCAGATGTGACCTGTTTAACTCGTCTGAGCATCCCTTGATACTTTCTTCTCAATTGTGCCACTCTCTAGGGACTGCCAGGCTTGAGAGGAGAGCAGGGCCCCCCAGGGCCGTCTGGCCCCCCAGGGACCCTCGGCACCCCCGTGAGACTCACACTCATGCATATACACCCGCCCTCAATGGCCTCTCGCCTACTGAATGCGTTACGCGTCCTATGCCTCTAATGTACTTCATTTCGCCTCTAGTTGAGTTCAGCCTCTAATGTACTTCATTTCGCCTCTAGTTGAGTTCAGTTTCCTTCTGACTCGTCTTTTTTCCAGGGAAAACCCGGAGACGATGGAAAGCCGGGCACCCCCGGGAGGACGGTAGGTCTGCCGACTAGACTACAGACCTTTAACATTCGAAAAGAAACCCTGTAGTTCCACGTTACACTCTGCAAACGGCGGTATTCCGGAGCCCTGGTCCTACATCACACGCCGTGTCTCTGTTTCTCCTCAGGGTGAGGACGGCACTCCGGGGGAGGACGGCAAGAAGGTCAGAAGGCTGCGAAAATGTACTAGAGTCATGTCATCCCAAAGTGATAAAAATTAACTGTGTGTCTTGCTGCAGGGTGAAAGGGGAGATGGTGGACCGCCGGGGAGAGACGTGAGTGTGTCTGTCAGATGTTTCCTTCCCTGTCTTTACAATATGCTGCTGTTTTTCTTAAGGTTTATGTCCTTGGATCTGCAAATTTTTTATTTCTCATGTCCTTCCATACCCCATTTGATCTGCTGTTTAAGTTTAAAGGGCATCCTCATTAGCACATTCTGGAAAATTCATTTAAATTAGTAGAATTATATATGCATGAACCAACAGCACGTTACTGTGTAAGTGGCCATAATGTTGCATACATACAATGTTATATTATAGCATGTTAGAAACCCCGTGTCTAAGTGACCAAACATGGAATCTCAATCCATGGGCTCATTGGTGTTTGTCTGCTCCAGGGGCGGGACGGACAGAAGGGAGATCGTGGAGAGGGGGGTGCGCTGGGTTCTCCTGGTGTTCCCGGAGTTCCAGGGCCTCCCGGAAATCCTGGTCCCCCGGGTCAGGTAAGCCTGCATATCTGTTTTCCACTCTGTGTTTACCTGATGTATATATTACACCGTGGGGACCAACTGTCCCCACAAAGTTATAAAAGCCTTTTATTTTGACATTGTGGGGACCATTTTTTCTCCCCCCACATGGGGAAACTCAATGTTATAAAAATCTGTGAGTGCAATCAAAAAACAAAAAATGCCAAAAGTCTTGTATTTTGCTTGATTATTTATGGTTAATGTTCAGGCTGAGTAGGGATTAGGGTTAGGGTTAAGGTTAAGGTTAAGGTTAAGGTTAGGGTTAAGGTTAAGGTTAGGGTTAGGGTTGTCATTATTGGGATCAGGATTTATCCCATAGTAATGAATGGACAGTCCCAAAAAAGATATGAATACAAACATGTGTGTGTCTATGTGTGTCCTGTTGTTGCAGTGTAACGTTCGACTCTCTTTCTCTGGACATCCCTCTTTCTTCTATATTCTCTCCTAGGTGGTGTATGTGAAAGGGGCAGAGGTGCCTATTCCCGGACCCCAAGGTCCACCAGGAACCCCAGTGAGTATTTACACCCCGAAATTCAGGCTGTGGCTTGTTTGTAGTGGAATTCTTCTGTCTCAGTCTTTCTGCGTTTCTCTTATACAGGGAGTGCCTGGAATCCCAGGAGCCGTAGGATCTAGAGTGAGTCTGTCCAGCCTGTTGGCTTATATAAGTTTGCCCGTGTCTTGTGTAAAGACCCTCAACTTGCCCCTTTGTTTTAATTTGACCTCTCGCTGCTTTCCTTGTGCCGCAGGGAGATAAAGGGGCTATGGGACCAAAGGGCGATCATGTAAGTCTGCTGCCCGGCTGGGGTGTGAGCGTATTGCAGCAGCTCTGTGCCAGATTCACACCAGCAGAGAGACCCGGGGACTTGGCGTGTTCACATGTGGGGTAAAGCAGCCGTCTCTTCTCCATGTGCCTGACAGGGAGACCCGGGCGAGGACGGAATGCCCGGCAAACCTGGGATGCCAGCGGTAAGAGTAGCACCTCCAATTTACTCGACAGAGTAATGAAAACAATATTCTATATCAGAACATTTCCACTCCTTTGCTTTCTGTTTTCCTCCTGATAACCACTCTATTCTTTGCTTTTAGGATGTCAGAGAAGCTCTCTTGCAATATAAAATCAGGGTACGTTGTTTTCACCAAGTTTCACCTTGTGGTCAGATGGCAGATGGTTGGTGATTTTTTTCGGACAGCAGTAGCCTCATACACGTCCTTATTTCTGTGCAGATTGAGGACCTGAAGTCTTTAACGGAACAAACTGCTGTAACGTTTAGTTCCCCAGAGAGAGGAGAGAAAGGCGCAAAGGGTGATCATGGCCAGAGCGGCTCACCGGGGATGGACGTAAGCGGCCCAGTCGCCATCTGAAGGATGCCATGTGTGTTCGGACCCGCCCCGTGCCTGAATGGTTGTGTCGCATGACTGTTTTGCCAGGGGCCCCGTGGCGTGCCCGGTGAGCGAGGCATGAAGGGAGAGCAGGGGGAACGGGGGCCAGAGGGACCCCAAGGATCCCCAGGCCGGGCTATTGGAGAGCGTGGCCCCCAGGGGCCCCCAGGACAAGCAGGAGAGCCAGGGAAGCCCGGCATTCCTGGAGTTCCAGGACGGGCGGGCGAGTTGGGCGAGGCTGGGAGGCCAGGGGAAAAGGTGGGCAGGAAAAGGGCGTCTGCAGATCTATTATTATTATTATTATTGTTATGATTATTATTAGTATCAGTATTAGTATTATTAGTATTAGTATTATTATTGTTATGAGTAGCCATCATGTAACAATGACGTCACATGTTACGTTCAGGGAGAGTCCGGAGAAAGGGGGACCAAGGGCGATGCTGTGAGTATCATCATCACTCTGCCTCATACAGGCAAATTAGCAAGATCATCACTCAGTTTGTTTCCAGCCGGCTTTCATTTATTTATCTGTTCTTAATTATTGCGGCACATTCACATTTATGTGGAAATCTTAATATTAAACACCTTCATGTTCTACGTTTCCCTGTCCGTTCTATGTTCCTCCTTTCTTTTGGAGTTTTTATGCGTTATTACATGTTATATGAATTTATATGTTATTAGACCATTTAGTGCAGAAATACTGATCATTAAAAAACAAAACGTGCACCATCACTGATCTGGTTACATTCATTTTTTCATATGCAGTGCCCTCCAGAATTATTGGCACCCATTCCAGTCCCCTAAGCTAAACTATGGGACCAGCTGATGGGGAGCATCCACAAGTGTGGAGCTCAAAGTATGAAGGATCCTCTATGGAGGAAAGGCCTCGGATCTCATGCCAAGTGTCCTCCAACATCATAAAGCATTATAGGAAAGACTCTTGGCTGTTACCTTATAATTAACTATTCTTTAATATTTTGAAAGAAAGAGGATCAGCAGTTTAGACTTTTTTTCACACCACATTTTGCTTTTATTTTCTATGATTAACCATCATGACTGTATATATGACAAGTGGGTATGGAAATGGATGGATGGATGGATGGATGGATGGATGCCAGTATTTCTGGAGGACACTCTATTCATGCGGAGAGCCACCTGAGAGGCACGTATTGCCCTGTTGACATCCCATCTTAGCAGCTGCTAGCTGTCCTTAATAACACTCTTAGATTTTGAGATCTGTACTTCATATGTAGCATTTTAAACTGACTTCTCTCTGAAAAAAAGAACTTAAAAATAAAATTCAGTTTACCCCACCAACACAACATGTGTAACTAAAAAACACTCTGAATCTGTGCTGGCTAAGAGATATGGAAGACGAATGGGTAAATGGATCATTAACCACTTAGGATTATTAGTCCTATCCCAGAATAGTACACATTCATTCATTTTTCATTTTTAACTTCTGTTTTCTTTTCCAGGGCAAACCAGGGGCGCTGGGATTGACTGGTCCTCAGGGACCCAAGGTAACCTTTACGATCTCGCAGTCCCAGTGAGGATTCACTTCTGTCACAAAGGCAAACAGACCTGACAGGAAGATGGGAATGAGAACTTCATTGTGGTTTTAGCCTTTGTGCAAAAAGGGGAGTGAACGTGCGAGAGAGTGAAGTCATTTGGTGAGGAAAGCCTATAGTGAAGAAAGAGATGACTGCTGTCTAACATTTAGGAATGACAGGTGAACGAAGAGCATGTCTCCTGACATCACCTCTCCCTGGGGCATCCACCCTTGTATTGAAATCTACATGCCTTTTTGCAGTGGACTATTCCTGAATTTCACATACAGCTAGACAAGCATTTATATAGCTGGCCTGCCAACCTTAGCCCTAACCCCCAGTGCCGTGCGTCTTCAGTCCGGTGGGGCAGTCTGGATAGCTTCGATGGAGGATGGCTCTCCCCTTCTCTGCTGGGTGTCTGTCTTCCCTGTTAATGTGCTTGCTCTGCTTGATCTATAGCAGTGTGTGTCCTGTTTCTCAGGGTGAACCGGTGGATATATCACAATTCCTAAAGGAGCACATGGGCACACTGGCCCCCAAAGGGCTGAAGGGTGAAGCAGGCGACAGAGGTCTGGCCGGGCCTAAAGGGGACCAGGTACCGATCTCTCCATATTTCTTGTTTCTTATAATTGTTTTTCCATATTTTTTCTTGTGGCCTGTAAGGTGGGTAAGAGTTTGTGCCGTATCCTTACAGCGTGTTGTGGGTTTGAGTCCCGCCTGCACCCGGCTCTTTGCATGAGGAGTCTGTGTTGTTTTCCTTTGAGGACTCTAGTCTCCTTATACTGTTTAAAGGAGACTTTAAGTGAGCTGGTGTCTCTGAATGATCGAATGGCATTCCCCGTAATGGACATGCGTCCCCTGCAGGGTGTCACGCACCCTGTGCTCTCTGGGATGGACTTCAGATCCTCCACAAACCATGAATAGACTACGAAGATGGATGGATTTCTAACTGTGCTCGCTCACTGCCAGTGTTCGGAAAATCGCGCGTGGCTTCACATTGGCTGTGCGCCCAGATACTTGCTGGCCTTTCTTTAGATGCTGCTACAGTTGTGTGCATGATGCTATCTTCTTGCTTTAGGGTGCCCCAGGGCCTCGTGGGGAAATGGGGGACAGGGGTGACCGAGGCGAAAAGGGACCAGATGGATTCTCGGTAAGTCTTTGTGTTTGATCAATAGACAATGTCCAGTGGCATTAGAGATGTGGTCTGCTGGCCTGTACGAGTGGGGATATGAGCATTCAGGGTGTGGGTTTTTCCGCCCCTCACTCAGCGCTGGTCACATATCCTATATGGCCAAAAGTATGTGGACACCAGCTTATATCATGCTGAAACTAAGGGTATTAATATGAAGTTGGTCAGCGCATTGTTGCTATAATAGTATAAAACTCTTCTGGGAAAGGTTTCTGTTACGTGTAGGAACATTGCTGGTGGGATTTACTGTTATTCAGGATGGATATTGACGCTGGGCTATCCGGTCCCTGTCTGTTAGCTTGTGTGGCTGCCGCTTAGCCACTGAACTTGCTCTCAGATGGTTCCGTTTCTATATCACTTCAGTTGCAGTTGACCAGGGAAGCTTTAGCCAGGCAGAAATGTGGTGAACTGATTTGTTGGAAAGATGGCGTCTTACGACGGTGCCACACGGAAAGTCACTAACCTCCATTGTACAACCACCCATTCTGTTGGTAGTATTTGTTGGAGATTAATCCAGTTTCCCACGTGCTTCTGACCCTATAGTGTAATTCATCTAGTCCTGTAAGTCACCTTGGATTCATTACACTTTTGTGAATGTGACTTGACTGCTGAATGGAAGAGCAAAACCTGCAGTGAGAGCAGATGTGCAGACCAGCGGTGTACAGCATAATGCCACTGTATAGTCGCCGCTGTGTGAGTTTGACTGTGATTGATGTTGGCTTTCCCTGTGTTTTTAGGGACCTTCTGGAGAGCCTGGAAAACCAGGAGCGGATGGGAAGCCGGTGAGGAGGGGGGGTGTGTGTGTGTGGTCTAACTTACAGTGAATTACTATCATTGCAAAAATATGTACAGTAAAATCCAGTTATAACAGACTTCAAGGGACCTGGCAAAACAGTCCATTATACCCAAAGTCCATTATATCCAGAGTTGCTGTATAATAATATTTTGTAGACTATGAAAAGGTAGTGCATGATTGTGAATACTTTTTTTTCCATTGCTCATCTTTAAAGTTTAACAGGTATATTAGCATATTAAAGATGAGCTTTCCCCATGTGAAGAGAGAGTGTTTATTTAGGAGTCACTCTGCAGTGGGAATAAGATGAACATGGTGGCCAAGATGCGGCAGCCAGGCCTTTCAGAGAAGTTCAAATAAGAAAGGGGGGGGGGGGGGGGTCAATGAAACACAGTGAGTTGAAGGCCATGCCTTTCATCTTCCCTGGGCAGGGCCTGCGGGGACAGATTGGTCCTCAAGGCCAACCAGTGAGGAGGCCAGTGTTGCAGCCTCATTGTCGGACTGCTGAGTAGAGCAGTCTGCTTATCGGTTTGCAGTGAAAGGCCTGCTGAGTAGAGCAGTCTGCTTATCGGCTTGCAGTGAAAGGCCTGCTGAGTAGAGCAGTCTG